>CM040746.1:9980183-10718736 GCA_022829145.1 Albula goreensis | reverse complement strand
TACCACAGTGGCGGCCAGACCCATTGGGTCAGTCCCTCCGTGTTTTAACCGTAACCCTCCTGCAGAAAAATGATAGCAAGAGCAAGTCTTTCAATTGCAGGGAGCGCATTCAGACAACACTTTGAATCAGAGCAGCCTACACAGCTAATCTTCATGTATGCAATCCATTTATACAGCTGGGTATTTCACTGTTTGTTTGGGTTAAGTATAAATGACTCAAAGGTAAGATGACAGTGCTCACCACAACCTTAGTTTTAGGCCCAGTTTCATGGCCATTATCCTGCAGTGCTGTCTGTGGAGAGGCTGCTGTCTGGCTTCAGACAGCTCTGTACAAGTCATGGGAGAAAGAGACTTCCAAGTAAACAAGAATGTGTGGAGCTTCCATATGCTATTTGTGACTCACTGATTTCAACTAGTCTTTGTGGTTTCTGCTATGGAGTGGAAAACATTTCAGTTCTTATCAAGTCCGTAATTGATTATGTCACTCCACCCAGTTTGGGGTTTGTGAGACCTTATTCTGCCATTGGGAATGTCCCATCAGCCGCATCTGTGGAGAGAGGGACCACACATAGCCGGGGAATATAGTAGGGGTAAGGTGATGCTTATTCTGTAGGTGGAATGGCCTGTTCCATTGTGAATGTCCAGTTCCATGTTGAATGTTCATGAACTGGAAGTTTATTCTGGACAGTTAGACATGCTTTGTTGCTCTGCTTTGGAAGATGTTTCAATAGCGTGGCTTGAGGGCCAGTGCGTTTACTCTGCTTGTCAGTGATGGGGTGATGTATCACAATGAGATGAAGAGTGTTATTGGCCCACACCTATCAGCCAACATAGACACAGCCATTCTGCAGCCAGGCAGGTAATGCAACACCTTCACCATTTGCCTGGGTTTTCCCCTCATCTTGAGTACACCCAGCTTCGTGTTCAGGATGCTAAGCGTTCCGCTATGTGTGGCTACAGTTCACAATGAGTACTTCATTCACTTGGAACAGTTTGGAATACTCGGTTTCCAAGATTTGTGATCAGGGTTTGCATCCGTTTGGTGGGTGTGTCAGGGGTGTTGTGGTGTGACCGAACAAATATCTCCCAAGAATCCTCTCCAGTATGCGCTTAATGGGAGCGACCATCAGGTCATAATTCATAACATGACAAACATATTTCATAGTTCATATTTCCCACAGCACTGGAATGAGCACGCCTGCTGAGATGGTCAGTGTTTCTAGTTGGCTCTGAGTCTGACCCAGGGTATTTTGTAGTTGAGCCAGATCTAGTGGCCTCATTTGTTTATTTACTCTTCACCACACCCCACAAAATGGAGGTCTGAGCCCATGTTTATAGTTTCTCAAGAGTAGGACTTCTGATCTTGGGTCAGATCTCGTCTGTCTGTATCTCTAACCTTATCCATTGTGAGTTGTAAGGCCAGACTGATCTGAGATCAGCACTCCTACTCTGAGGTGATTTATGAGTGCAGGCCCCAAGCTCGGCTTGTTAAGAGAGTATTATGGGGCCTCTGGGTGGTGCCTGGAGTAAAGGCACATGTTTGTGGTGCAGCTGTGCATCCCGCGCCTGGGAGTTTGAGTCCCAGCTGTGCTTTTACCAGCCATTGCCAGAGATGCACTTTGGTGAGGCAACATTGTCAGCACTGTAATTCGCTCTGGATAAGAGAATCTTATAATGTCATTTAATGTAACAGTTGGCTGCATCTCATCAGGGAAATCAAGGAGGTAAACTAGTTACAATCGTCAGTCGCATCACTATATAGTTGACGTCTCCTGGCTGGCTGGTTGCCAGCAGGTTTTTGTCTCTCACACATTCCTGCATTTTGCAATATGTGAATAATGTTGTATCTGCACTGTGGAAAGAAGTAAAGGTTAGCTGAATCTGTAGAAGAAGATTGTGGTGGGTGGAGATAACAGACAAATTCAGGTGTATCAGGCACATTAATGCGATTGCTCTGAGGGTGACCAGTTCACCATGTGAAAACTATTTGCAGGGTGATCATTTCACCATGTGAAAACCACCCTCAGGGAGACTAGTTCTCTAATTCTGAACATGACATCGTTGACACACTAACAAGTAAGCTGAACGGTGTCATTTGTGGCAGCCCTGACGAACCCATCAGTCATGAGGATGTGATTCACACAAGAGACCGAGGCTTTGTAGAAGACGTCCAGACGCCTGCCACACAAACATGCACACCGATACTTTATCCGAGAACAGAACTTTTATTGTTTCAAATTACACAGAAAAAATACAGTTGTAAAAAAATTGCACTTTCAAAAGACATACAGCTGGAACATTAAGAAAAAAACAATACAGATGTGCTTGCACTATACATTTGACATTCCACAAAAAAAAAAAAACAACACCATGGACAGTGTTAAAGGGTCATTGGAAAGGGATACATTTGGTGATTAAGTTTGTCATAAATGTCCAAAGATTTTGGGGTGGCTTAAAGCAGCTCTGGCTAACAAAGTGTTTTTTTTTTTAAATGTCTACAGGGTTCTGGTGTATTTCTCAGATTGTACAGTACAGTTTCATTGCAGAGCAGCTTAGTATCCCATTTTAAACATACTCACGTTTCAGTGAATTGGAACAGAATTATATGACTAAACAGATCATTTTCCTCAGATGTGCTCAGTTGTAGTAAGAAAAACCCGAATGATATAACCAAGTGTATCACATATCCTCCTCTTAGAAAAACACCACAAAAAGATTCCATTATATACACTTACATAAAAAAAGAAAAATTCTCACAGAAAAAAAAAACTGATTTCTGGCAATTGAACAAGTGATTTCTTGGGTTCTGCTCCCCTGATAATCCCCTTGATTTTTGATTCCTTAGGCCTCGATTTGGGAGTCGCATTCTGCCCACTCCATGCCAAAAATCTGAGCCCTTTAGACCAGGGATAGCCAACCCCGGACCTGGAGAGCTACAGGATGTACCGGTTTTAATTTTACCTTTAAGCATGCACTTAAGACCCAAAGAAACTAGTGGAAGTGACTTAACTGTAATCAGTTGTGCTAGTATGTGCTACGAAACAACGAAAATCAGCACACCCTGTAGCTGTACTGTGATAGGGTTGGCAACCCCTGTGGTTTGGGGGTCATCAACAAAGTAGGTTAGCCATCTGTGATGGTCTGTTTTAAACCAATGGGCTGGTTCACACATGTCTATCAAGCCCTGGAGTATTTTACTTGCAGCAGTGTCCAAATGTCCCATTCTGTCTGTTCGCTGGTTTCACAAAGATCTCATGCCCTGCATTTGTTAGTCTGAGGCTCGGTGGAGGAGAGCCAATCAACCGACACAGCTGTGACGCCCATTTCCACAGAGGAGAAAACAAACATTTCAGCTGCTGACAGGGATCACAACCTCCAAGTGTTTTTTTTTAATACAACAGCATTTTTTTTCTTTCTGGAGACTTAAAGTGTAATACATTTAAAACATGTGAGGCCATGTTTAGACATTATGTCATGTCAGGAACCAGGATAGAGGAATTTCCTTGAAAAAGCAAATGGGTGAAATCCTTCAATATACACTCACTCATAAACTTAACACAAGGGCAAGATGTTTCCTAGTGGAATTATCAGTTAGTTTAGAATTAACGTGAAGAAGGAAGGAGGAACTTGTTACAGAATTTGAGGGTAGTGGAGAAGTCTCCATTTTTTGCCCACAGAAGAGCAGAAGTGGGAAAGGGAAAAGCCATTGTGTGTCCCTCATCACATGACCAGAAGATACAACTTTTTGAGCTGCTTCCGCAGATTCTTTAGGCTCACCAGACACACTTCCCTGAACTTCAGTATCGGTCCTTTGGTCTCCCTATTGCTGAAACTAAAATGTTCCTGTTTGGTCAATCTTGTAAAAATCTGTTGAAGAATCAGCTGATTCATCCCCACATTTTCATCAGTTACATCAAATGTTAAGAAAATTGCATTACACAGTGATCAACGTCTGGTTATTTACTTCTCAGTGAATTTAAGGGGTTTTGGTTGAAAAAGTCACATTTCATGTGCCATGATGAATGTTCTTGTATATAGTTACTAAATAAGACTAAATAATGCCCACTCATTTGCGAATTCTTTCATTATCACCTCTGCTTCTGTATCAAGAGGATTTCTCAAAATCAAATCAGGAAATACATTTGGCTGGCAAGGACAAGGAAAATCACTGTGGCAATAAGTGTTCCGTATGGGAACAATTCACTGGAAAATTCGGTTCCCAAACAGAACCTTCCGTAGTTAAGGCTTTCTACCTTTAAAATCCCAACTTTCAAACATAAATACACATCGCAAAGGCTGCAAAAATCTTACTTAAATAAACAGAGGGGCAGAACAATGGCACACAATCTAGCATGTATGGAAGAAAAAATACATACATACAAATAATACACAATGAGGGATTTATTTTTTGCATGAACTGATACTGTTCCTGTTTTCAAGAAACAGTGAATGAATGAGCATAAGAGTTGACCATCTGGTGAGTGCAAAGAATCTGTGTTGTTTCATAGTGTTTGTCACTTGGGCCTCACTTGTATTTCCTCAGATCGATGCTCAGTTTTAATCCAAGCACAGGAAAATGACTGCGTATGATTAATGGCTGTATTTTACCCAAAATTCCTTGTTCATGATGTTGCTATGGTGGGTCCCATAGCATTGCCCCTTTTCACACTGGGCTTTACACAGCTGAACAGGGCGATTCTGAGAAATTCCTGCACGTACGCGCTTGTCAAAATATACACAGACTCTGCGAGGGATCAGATTCAGATGATATCAATTAAAATTGGCTTCCTTCAAAATGGCCACCACCCTGTGCCTCCACAACGGCAAACAGACACCACTGCGCACTGGGAGTTTCCTTAGAGTCCCTGAACATCACACAGCACAAATATAATATTTACACGTACATTCCCCCCCTCAAGAAAAGAAAAAGGGACAAGAAAAGCAGTGGTGGATGGATGGATGGGGCAGAAAGGCCCTCCCCCAAAAACAAAAACAGGCGTGTCAGCTGGTTCGTTAAGAGCTCTGTTCATTTGTCAAAGCGCCGAAGCGAGACAAAGCCTTTGGAGGAAACGAAGGCCGTGCAGACTTCCAGGAGTGCGTTTGGACAAAGCAGACCGCTGTAGTGTGAGCCTCTGAGGTGGCTAGGACCCTTCTCCTCATGGGAGGACTCCATTTGCTCTGTGGCTTGCTCTGTGTCCACACTCTGAGGTCTCCGAGCAGGAGCTCCTTCCCTTCAGCTACACCGAACTCACTCATGGATGATCACGTGTGCCTGCGTTTATGTGTGTGCAGTGCATATGTTTGTGTACGTATGGGTTTGACTGTGTGTGTGATTGTGAGTATGAGTGTGTGCATTTGGATATGTGTGTATGAGTGGGTGTTTTTGCGCATGTATGTATGCATTTATATGAGTGTTTTTAATAAATGTGTGTGTTTTTTGTGTGCATATGTTTTATGTACGGGTGTGAGCTTGCATGCACGTGTGCTTGAGAAATATGCAAGCGCAGCACCCAGTATGCGGTAGAGCAGGTTGGACTGGGCCTGGAGAACGAGCTCTTCACTCGTTCTGCCCTGTCAGGCAGGGCCGCATACTTCTCCACGCTCCAGAAATCCTATCCGCATTCCTCCTCTCTCCGTGGAGTTTCCGTGTCCGAGATGCTACACTTAACTCAGTCTCTTCCATTTAACCTCCCTTTCCCCTGCAAAGTAGTGTTTAACACATCCAGTTTACCTCCCTGGATGTCGGACTGCGGTACACACAAAGCTGAACTGGCAGTACATTAGCTAACATTCCACGTCAGTGATGTGTCCTTACTTTGATATTTACATTCTCCCTGTCTTTTAGCAACAAAGTCCTTTTTTCCTTTTGTTTTCCTTCTTTCTTAAAAAAGGTGTCCTTTGCATGCTCGTTCGTTTCCTTCCTGCTGAACGGCACTGAATTAGGAAAAAATACACACAAACTGTGTTCTACACCACCATAAAATATGACAGCTCACCAACTCCATGTTTCCTTTGCGTACTCATTACTTCCTTCCAGAATAAAAAAATATGTGCGATATCAAATCAGGAAAAAAGATGACGGTGTTCTGACCACTGTCCAACCAGACTACCCCCCACCCCTTGCCTCCAAGGGTCATAGGTCAGAGGTCAGAGGATTTATTAAAAAAAAAAAAAAAGACTGCCTTTGCATACTTGTTACTTCCTTCCTTCCAGAATAAAAAGCAAGACATTGACTCAGGGAAAAACATAACGAACAGGTGTGCACACAGCATCCTGAAACCGCCCCCTCGGACCGGACGGCTCCTCCCCCTCCTCCTCCCCCAAGGGTTCAGAGATTGCAGGTCATAAGGTCACAGGTCACAGGTCAAGGCGGAAGGCCCCGAAGTAGCTGGAGGAGTCGTCGGGGTGGACAGCGGTGGGGGAGGACACAGAGACAAAAACCTCATCGCCGGCGCGGAGCTCGAACAGACCGCCCTGGTACACAGAATGAAGGGCGTACTCTGCGTCTGGGGCCCAGCACTTGGTCCCAACGCCCTTCAACAGCTGGATGGGCTGACGGTACGATGTCTTCTTGTAAACACACTGCACCAGCTGGTGGCTGGCAGTGTGGCGTTCCCCCTCACTGGGCGCTGGGTAACGGAAGTACACCTGTGCATACAGGAAGTAGCGGCCGTCACGGGGAACCCGCAGGTGGCCGCTGGAGAGGAGGGTCATGTTGTGGAGGTGCGCCCCGAAACTCTGAGTGCCCCACGAGCGGACAGGGTGCCGACAGGACTGGTGCAGGTCCGGCTGGGGAGCTGGAAATGAGGGAGGATAGAGGGATGGAGAAAGGGACCAGAAAGGGAAGGAGTGGAGAGGGAATGAATGGGAAGGAGAAGGTGAGAGAGGGATGGAAAAGGAAGAAAAAAGTCAAGTGGAAATAAAGCAAAGAGGTTGAAGAAAGGGATGACGGAAGAAGAGTAGGAATGGAACAGGAGGGGATGAGAGGGAAGGGGGGAGAAAAGGAAGTGGGAGATGGCAGAAGGTGGGAAAGGAAGGAGGAGAAGCGACAGAGACATGGTGAGGAAGGACAGCAGAAGGAGAATGGAGCACGAATGAAGAGAGGGAAAGATGGAAAGAGAGAAAGACCAAAGGAAAGAAAAAATAACAGGAATAGAAAAATGAGAGAGGGGAGGTTTCATGGTAAGAAAACACAAAAGATGAAAGAGGGGACACACAGAAAGGACAGATGAAAAGGGGAGGGGTGGAGGAGAGAGGTGAAGCCCAGGTTAACCAAACAAAGTAACATTCCTCAATCAAAACACTCATCAGATAAACACTTCGACTCCAAATGCACCAGAAAATGGCAGACACGCCTTTTTTCTTGTTTTTTACATGAGGAAGCACAGATGAGCTACAGATGGATAAAAATCTAATTCCTCTTCACTCTTATCTCCCTCCATCTGTCACTCCAAAACCTCACTCCTCCATGCCACACATTCTGTTTGTAAATATGTTTTCTCCCCCTCCAGATTATAAAACGAAGAATTGGACTTGATTCGGTTGACGAGGCAGGAGTGTTTGTATTAGCAGAAAACAAACCCAACCTTAAGACTTTCTGTTTGTTTGGAGAGCAGTGTCCTTTGGAGGTTATTAATCTTTAGAGTTTTCTTGACTACACCCATTTACTCTGAGCAAATTCTTGTAAGCAGAGAGGCATTTTGGCTTTGGGTTACTTCCTCATATTAAAACAAGACTAATGGCCTACTCTCACAGCAACAGATGTGCAGAGCAGAGAGAAAACTTGTCAACCACACACACACACACACACACACACACACACACACACACACACACACACACACACACACACACACACACACACAAGGGTATACCCAGACTCACTTACCCTGTAAGCTGTTGTCCTGGAGTGTAAGGTGGGCAGAGGGCCTCTGTGTCACCGTGGTAACAACCTTTGACCCAGACGTGTTGAATGTGCGAGGTAAGGACCTTGCATCTAAATGGTTTAAGACAAATAAAAAGTCAAAACAACATGAAAGTTAAATTCAGGTCACTGGTGGAATAGTGACATTTTCATAACCTAAAAAACAACTATGATTCATACTGCATAAGCTCTTTTGACGACAGTTTTAAACTCCCTCAATTTGGGAGTTTTACCAAGTAAGTAAAGTCAATGGAAAGCAGTGGCTGCTTCATGTCATTCCCTGGGGTGTATTTACAAAACACTATTCATTTCTCTACTTCCCTTTGGTGAAATAAAGAAAGGGAGAATATAAGGGACAGAGACAGCGGGGATGAAGGAATGAAGGAAAAGGTAAGGTAGAGGGAAAGAGAGCAGGAGCAAGGAGGGAAATAAATGATGGAAGCAGAGAGGGAAGACTGAGAAAGACAGAAATGGGGGAAAGGGAGCATGGAAAGAGGGCAAGGCAGAGGAAAGGTGCTGAGGAGGAAGGGAGGAAGAGAGGGATGACTGAGGAAGAGAAAAGTGAGAGTGGTTTGTTCTCTGGGGATATTAAAGAAGGAGAGTACACCAATTAGTCACACTTTAAGCAGCTAATTAAAGCCACTAACCGGCTAATGAGTCCATACACCTTGTTTTCTCAATGCCCAAACAAGCTGCCAATTGAAAAGAAACCAGAAGACACTACAGCCCTCCAGGGCATGAACACTTCTGCCCTCTCATGGGAACAATATGGTTATTATTTATTAACCAATAGTTATTGTTGTTAAAGTCAGCAGAGGAAGAGATAAGATCATGCAGTGTGAGGTGTGGATTTTACCTTGAAACGTCTGCCTTGATATGATATTCTCAGTCACCTGCAAGACAGAAACGGCTCATTTAGAGAAGTCCAACATTATCGCTGCAGCCAATGACTTTCCCAGAATTCCGGGTGGTAAAATGATCACAGCAAACAAAAATAGAACGACTACAAGGCCGTTTGAACTTGAACTTGAGAGAGCAATGACTTTCTTCTTTTCTTTTCGTCTCTTCCTGAAATCTCCTGTGTGAGAGGACCATATCCGTCCCACTTTGAAACCTCAGGTGCGGAACTTCAGCCATGGCGGACGCCACATTAACGGTTACTAGGTCGGTCACACACATCTCCTCTCTGTCAGCGCCATAAATCAGTGCTCGTCCCAGAGCCTGGGGGAGACCAGCGTCACTGATGTGGCCTGAGTGCAAAGGTCAAAGTTCGTAACAAGACACAACGAAGGCAAATGATTAATTATCCTTTCCGCCCCACGGTTAATGTGAACATGAACCGAGGAACAGCCACATTTGCGCCTCAGCGAGTGAGCTTGCTCTTGGCAGATAAAGTTATGAAGGCTGGTTGATTGAGGGTGGATCACTGGTGTGAGGTAATGTTTTCTGCGCCGTGCCCAAAGTGTGGGGTCTTTTCGGAGCTCTGTCCCAGGGAGTTGTATGGCCCCCGGCTAATCCAGGCTGGGCGAATCCTCAGCCTTCCTCCACGGTGCACAGGGGAGAACACTCCCATCACCCAGCTGTGCAAAACTCCCAATGTGCACACTTTGGATTGAGACTTCTCACGGTGCAAAGTACACACTACACAAATTCACTCCCCAAAGTACAAAATGCACACTATGCACACTTGCTCCCTACAGTACAAAGTGCACACTCCACACACACTAAATCCCACAGTACAAAGTGCACACTACATACATTCACACACCACAGTACAAAGTGCACACTATGCACACTTGCTCTCCAAGTGCTCACTATACACATTCACTTATAATATTACAAAGTGTACACTTAACAAACTCACATCCCTTAGTGTGTAGGGAGTGTACTCCACAATAGAATTTAAAATACACTCCAGTTTAAAATATGTATACCGTAGACTAAATCCCTACAGTGAAAAGTGTGCACTTTTCAAATCCCTACATTTGGTATCTTTAGACTTTGAAAAAGTTCCTCATGGAATAAGGCAATTATTCTAAAAAACAAAAGGATACAAATCAGCGCTAAATCGCCTTATTAATGGGGAAAAAGAACCCTATACACAACATGTTTTATGGGGTGCTTGTTACAACAGGATACAAATCACACGAAACAAAAGCCAACTGAGGGAGTTATGTACACTGCTTACTTGAACAAAAAGAACACAACATTATTATATTACAAACTCCCTCTAATGACAAACTAGTGGATGAATGCATATTGCTATGGCTTCATTAGGCTCACTCCATGTAACATAGAATGCATGGAATATTCATGGCCTCTGTGCTACAAGGAGATAACCTGATCACCCAATACGTCAGTCGTTTCCTGGTTTGTCATTAAACTAAGCTATTCTTTTGCTTGAGTGAGCAGTTCACAAAATACAATCAGTTAGCTTTTACATTACCTTGTTAGTTGAATCAAGTGTTTTAGTGCTGGGCTAGAACAAAGGCCTGCAGCTACACCAACCTTTGTCAGATAAGAGTGGGGGACGCCTGATTTCAAGTGAAAAGGCAGCTCGTAAAACGGGCCTTAGCCTTCAGTTTTCCAGGCAAAATTTGTGAAAGAAAGGCCTGGATGCACATTTAAACTAGGGCTGTGAGGGTTTGCCGATGTGTGGAGTCTGGGCCCCACAGACTCTAAGCTCACACTGCGGGTTGCGCAGTTAAACCCTGCAGGTCACAGCCTAAAAGGCCTGCACGTTTCTCCCATTCTTCAGCTTCAATCCCCGCACTATGCTGCTGCGTTTCGCTTCACAAACATCACTCGTTCAGCCTTGCCCAGACATGGGATCCCTGAGGGTGTGTGTGTGTGTGTGTGTGTCTGTGAACGTATGCGTGCATGCATGTGTGTGAGCATGGATGTGCATGCATATGAATATGTGTAAATATCAGTGTGTGTGTGCATGTCTTCGCATATGTGTGAAAATGTATGTGCGGCCGTTTCATCATCATTTTCCCCACAGTCCGATTTAAATTACAGGAAGCCACTAAAGTTTCAGCGCTGTCGAACATTATCTTTTTCCTGATAGAGGGAGTGTTGAAATAACTGACGGGCACGGTTCCATGCTCAGCAAAGGAAAAAATGGCTGTTATTTATTTAATTAGTTTATTTTTTCAATTCTGCTTTGGTGCCAAGAATGGCACAGTCCCCCAACCCCCGACAGGGAAATTTCTCCAAAATGCATTGTGAAAGCTGTCTTTCAGGAATGCCAACTTTTTTGGCTCTATTTTGCACTGCAGAGCACAAAGGGCAATGCAAGAATGCAAGTGGACAGCATTGCTCTGCTACGTTAGTGCCTCCTGTTATCCTCCAAAGCCCTCTCCTGTGTTTACTCTCTGTGGCGCGGCCCCCTTGTACACAATGCCCTGGCTCTCTTTGTGTACTCGCAAACATAAACTGCAAAGCAGCACTGGCCACAAACACAAACGCTCTGCATACCGAACCCCCAAGGAAATGCATCAGACAGTAACAGGGTGTTTTTTTTAAAGTTGTTTTTTGTTTCGGCTGGAAATAGCAAACAGTAGGACTTTTGTAACTTGATGGGAGTGTGAGTGGGTGGAGGGGGATTTTTCCCCTCCTTAATGTATGGTTTCTCAGGACAACTACATATTGTACCCTTGGTGGGGGATGCAGTGGGGGGCACACTGCTTCACTGTGTTGGGGAAGAGACAGAGTACAGCTAAATGTGAAATAACTTGAGATAATGGACGACGGATTAACTACAGCAGAGGCTAACAAAGCTCAATGTTACAATACAAGAATCCCCTCCCCCAACATGATTGACATCTCCTGCTTTGGGGTTTGCAGTGTGCTCCTCCCCTTTCTCACGCCCAATCTATTCTTACATTACATACAGTCATCCTTTTCAACATCTGGACTTTTTAACAAAGCCTCCTTCTGTAGAGAAGGTGCCATCTTAAACATATTTGCTGTTTCGTCACTCAAGTTGAGAAGCTGCAAGCCTCTCACAAGCGCTTATTTAACCTCAGCAACATGTTGCCCTCTGGAGTACAATCTTAAGCTGTTTTCAATGGGTAGAAACCCCAAACAAAGACAGTCTTTAACTAAAAACTTGCATTTGATCAATCGATGGGTAAAATTCATCTGATGGGAGAAAATGAATCAACTACATTTCTGAATCTGTTGACAGCCCTTGTGGTAGTATCGGACCCGCCCCACTGTGTCTCTAAGCTGGTAGGGGGGTCAAGGCCCAGACCACAGGGATGGCAGAGAAAGCAACAACATGGGGCCAGCGTTAACCCCCCTGCGCCCCCTCTTCCACCGCCCCATGAGCCTGCAGGCTCCAGGGACTCTATTCAAACACCTTTTCCCCCCTCGCCCCTTCCTTCCCCTCACTCTCAAAAACACGCACAGTAAAACCCCAACAGCTATAGCCAGGCAAGAATGTGAATACGTAACATCATGCCATTTTTCTTTCTTTCATTCTCCCTTCTTCTGCTTTTTTCCCTCTTCTACAGTAATGACTTCCAGGTGTGGAGGCAGCACTTTTTTGTGACGCCATTGCACCCTCCCCCCCATCCCCAAACCCCCATCGCTCCCATCCCATTTCTCTTCCAAAAAAGACGAAAATTCCCTGTCTGCTGTGCCCCTCTTTCTTTTCCCCCTCTTTTTCATTTTTCACGCAGTGTCTTCCTCCGTTTCCTGTGAGGCATAAGGACAGATTTGTGTGCTTGTTGTTTGCCTCGCGGTCGGGTCCCTAACTCGATCTGGGGGCATTCCGCCTGGGCTGGTAATTGCATCCATTTCCCTCAGAAGTGACACATGTGTTTCGAATTAGGGCCGAATGCCTCTGGATGGGCTGGCAATAACGGATCGCAGCCTTGCTCAATTAGCACCATACGACTCTGAACTGACAAAGCCTGCTCCAAATATTAAGGGAGGAGGGCAGTGATGTTTTTATGGTATGATTATTCACCCCTCCAAAATATATCACAGTTGCGTGGTATTATGCTAATATTATTCTTTGTTTTTATAACAAGTCTTTCAGAAAACATTTAAACAAGTGTCTTGCTTTGAGAAAAAACGTTTCATTGTATTTTTACATCTGAAAAAATGGTCTTAGCTGGGGGGCAAAGCAGCTACTTAGATCATTCTCATTTGACACGACAGCCGGGAAATTTTTTTGGTGCTAAAATTGACATTGCAAACTGTAGACACGACAGAGAGGAAAATGTTAACTGCTGGACAGCCATAATTCTGTATACTGCAGTGCATGGTGGATCCACTAAACCATCTCATACAGGGGAAAATATTATGACTGGGGGGGAAGCAGGAAGGAGGTCACCCAAATAGCAGGTCTGGTTAATAAACTATAAGGACAGGATCCAGGTAGACACAGCCTCAAGCACTGATCTGGGAACAGTTAAACCAACCATAATCCAGATCAGACCATTCTAAATGAAAAGGTTTATCTGGACTCTGGATTCAGGGTGCTTCCAGAAAGGAACGATTAAAAAAGGGAATACAGCAATGTTCTAACAGCGTTCGCTCATTGTGAGGGGCACGTATTTGATAACGTGGTTTGGGTGCGCTTATACCCTTTGAGGGCAAGGTCGATGTCAGTCCTAAAGTAACGCCATTAAGTGATCATCCTCTCTTCACCCCACGTTAAAGCGTTTCTTTACTACAAAGAGGGGTGTCTTTCAGGACGACAAAGCCCCTGTTCACAGAGCACGAGGAGTCACCCAGCGGTTTTGAGGGGCATGACACCGACTTTCATCCATATGTCACGGCCTCCTCAGTCACCAGATCTGTACCCAAACAAGCATTTGCAGGACTTACGACGCCTGAGACAGTGTACACGTTTACCGACTTTATCAGGGATGGGCGGCATCATATTTCTGCTGCAGTATTCCAGACTCTGGTAGACTCTATGCCATGATCCATACAGGCTACACGGCCCACAACTGGAGGCCCAACACCGCAACAAATAACACTGCAGTTTCCATTTTTTATTCACTTTTTATACCTGTGTATACACAATGGCACATGGTGCACTGCAGTGTCTTATCTCTGTGCTTTTTACGGAAGGGTTCAAGAGCAGGTCTGAGTTGATAAGATAAAGCCACTACTGAAGTAACAGTGGAAAGGTCTGAGGAGAGATCGTATCAAATACCAGCACAAAAAGTCTCTCCTGACATTTCTTGCTTGTTCCGGTCTTGACCAATAAAGAGTCTCACATGAAAATGATACATTTATCTTTTGGAGACAGAAGAATACAAACAGATATATAAAACAAATCACTTTGAGGGAGGAAAAAAGATGTCCTTGTCTTTTCATGTGTTACATGAGTTAAAATCATCTGTCTAAACTACTGGTACCTGGAACATTCTGGCAAAGTTACAATTAACGTTCCCAACACATTGCAGTGATGGTCTTAGAATGCTCTTTAATTTTATTAGGTTAGTTAAAAAAGGATTTTCTTCTCATTCTAATGGATAAGTGGATTCATCATTTCAACACTTTTTAAAATTCTTCTTTGATATTTGGTAATGACTAAATGATAACCATCAGGTTGTGCTACCACTATGCAATTGAGTAACATACCTGAGAAACTTTTGTTTTGTTTGCAGAAAACAAAAACTGCCCAATGATAATGTCACCACACAACCAAATGGGATGCTAAAGAGAACGTTCTCCAATGTTTCCATAACGCTGGACACTGGCCGGTATAGACACCTAAGGTATGGAAATGGTTCTGTTGGATTTCGGTGAGAGACATCCAAGATTTTAAAGCATACATGCTGGCACATCCTCAAGGATAGGTGGGGGAGGACTGCAGTTCTACAGTGCAAACCTATTATACAATTAAGCAAACAGCCAACCCCATTACCTTAAATCACATTACATTACATTAGACTGCACTACAGGCATTTAGCACATGCTCTTATGAAGAGGGATTTACAAAGCATTGGGGTTGAGGTGCAAAAATACCCTAAAGGAGAGAGGTATGGTCCTAGGGAATTCTCAGTCGGATTTGACTGAAAACCTGTTGAATAACCAGTCAAAGAACAGTAGCAACCCTACAAAAACACAGTTTAGTAACAGGCAAATACAAATACAATGATGTGAACCACTGAGTGATTGAAGACTCAGCTTGTTTAGAGAATGGGGCATGGTGGTGTGCCATGTGCTAACCTTGGAGATGTAGGACTTAATGCCCTCTGCCAGTCTGAGACAGGGCTCCCCGAAGAGCTGCGCCAGGTTTTCGGGAATGTCCTGCTGCTTGTCTAGGACGTTCAGCAGACTCAGACACTTCAGCTCCTCGGTCACGCCCTGGCTCTTCACCTGCCAATCAAAACACAACATTCAGGAGGTTTGCACGCTGCGGCGCAAAAGTGCCAGCTGGAACTTGTACATGCGGCTTATGGAACCGTTTTACGAAAAACGGCGAAACACAAGCTAAACTCACCCTTGACTCGCAGATTCCCAAGTCTTTGCAGCCAATTTGTGTCTTAAGTAATTCTTTTGCAAGCAATTTATGTCTCAAAAAAGAAAATTGTTGCTATGGTTTGCAGTTGTGAAAAAATCCAGACCCAGTCCCACACCATCAGTCAAGTCAAATGCAACTGTAAGAGTGTATCACCACTCTCTCTAACCCACTTACAACCCCCCCGCTGTTGTTTTGTTCACTGCAAAACACACTGCTGCCATGTGTTATTTTCAAATGTTGGGCACAACATTAGAGAAATGGCTAAACAAAAGAAATTCAAAGAAATGATAAACCACCTTGAATTAGTGATATACCTTGATGAGTAAGACATTTGTGTAATTACTGCAAGTGTATTTACACATTTGCTGCGCAGATCTCTAATTGCTCTGTGCAAGTGGAAACACTACCTACCTGCCTTTATCCAGCTCGTGCCAAAACCTACCTGTTTCTACCTGGAAGTGAAGCCAATAAAGGACCTCCTGCAGGCATCCCAAAGCACTGGCAGGGTAACGATAATGACACACCAAAGCAAGTCGAACCTTGCCCGTAATTCCCTTCGCCCACAGAACTCTGAACGGGGGTATTAAAATCACTGCAGCTGTGTGACTACATATATCAGTCACTCCTTTGTCTAAGACAGAAGCATAAAACTGGTAATCCTTGAGGGCTGCAGTAGGTTTCATGTGGTATTGTTTCAAAGAGAAAATCTGGTTTCGGCCTTGGTAACAAAAGTACATTAAGACATTTATATGGAGTCTTTTATATCACTCTTATATGGAGTGATTTACATAGCTTTCATTTTGATGCACTACCTTTTTCTGCAACTTAATATTTACTGGAAAAATACATTGAAAGGTCAATGGTGCACCAGTGGTGCCTCACCTGGGAATCACATCTACGGCCTCTGAGCTGCAAGCTCAGCTCTACAACTACACAACAACCCTGGGGTAAGGTAAGGTGCACTCGGACACTAATCAGCAGTTTACGTTAGTCATTTAAGTCCTGAAACGCACTGCTAGGATTATATTTCCCCTTTCCTCTGAAATCAAATGCAGGAATATGAAGAACACGCTGATGACTTCAGAGATTTGAGGCTTATTACAATGTGCAAGGGGGAGACCAACTCACCTGTGCTGAGGTTACCGCTGAAGACTGAAGTATGTTGTGTGCTAAACTACAGTGTGTAGTCCTCCATTTCAAAGAGTTAAGACAAATGGGTGGCTGTGGAGAAGTAGTTTCGGTCTTCAGTGGGGACCATAAATGAGCCATTAGCAGGGGTCTTACAGACACTACAGTGATGCAAATGTTTGGTTGATTGTTTGAGCTGGTTAGGGCCATGGAACAGGTGTTATATACAAATTACAAAATAGTCTTGCCAGCTACAAGAACCATATAACAATATTCTTTGGTGGTAAAAATAAAAACCTGGAACCTGTGAAAATTAAGTAACAGCTTGCCTACTCACCCTCCAGGACTGGAGTCTGATACTCCTGGTACAGGCTTATGATGAGAGACTGAGGTATTGAGACACCAAAAATGGGTGGAGCTCTTATACGCAGCCAGTAACCGACTCTACTGTGTTTTATGTATGGCAAAACTTCTCGATTGGTTGAAGCTAGTCAGTGACAGCTAGTTGTAGTTCCACCTATTTTACTGTGACAATATCTAGCTTTCCCATCACTAGTGAAAGCTAAAGAGAAAAACACATTAGATCATCATGACACATGACACTAATTGTCATAAATGCCTGCTGGGATAGGGGATAAGGGGACTGGGGGTGTTGGGTGGGACTGGGTGTGTGACAGGAAGTAGTTCGGACAGCAAACAAAGCCCGTTTTGATCCCAGAGAGACACAGGAAACCAGGAACAATACTCTCGTGTTACCTTTGCCTTTGGCAGCAGAGAGCCGAACCACCCGCCGAGCAAAAAATGCACCGAATATGAGGCACATTCCCCTTGACACACACACCCCCAAGATTAAGACTGATAGGGAGCTGGGGTGTGTAACTAAAGACACGCACAAGAGCTGGGAAAGTCTGCTCTGAAATGCCCTACACTGGGGAAGGAAGGCCTCAGGCATTTGCAGACGTTTCTCTTAAGCTCAGGTATGGAGGTGGGAAACAACAGAGAAACTATTTTAAAAACACCTAGCAGTTCACAAGGTCCTAGAAGCAAATGAAAGGTTCTTTAACCTTGTATGTCAAACCCAAAATCTCACACCAGGTTTGAAGCATGGCCTTTTCTAACAAAAATTCAAAATTAAAACCAAGGCTAAGTTAGGTTTATCATGCACTTAAACAGGTTTTTACTTTGTATGAGCGACCAAACTCTTACCCAAATGGGTGTGAAGGTGGAAAAGGTATCTAAAGGGTTACAGTATTTTAAATATTTATTTGACCAAAGTCTCATTTGGAGCACAAAGCTCTGAATGCAAAGTTGCATCAGCAGCATGATAAGTGGTGTATTTTTCACCAGAGATAAGCTTTAACTGTACTTGGACAGTTTGCCCAGCCTAGCTCAGAATTGTAGGCAACAAAAGGCTGAGTGGACAAAACTGATTTGCAAAAATAAAGTGTAGAAATACTCCCTGAAGGTGGGTAACAATAGATCAAGGGTGACAAAGGTGAGCAGGATAACAAGGAGAAATGGAAAACTAGAGTATTTTTGTCTCAAAGCTGTTCAAAGGTTAGGTTTCTGTTTCCTGAAATGAACGGTTGTGAAAGCACAGAACTTTCATGGGTCAGACAAACACCTGTTAGCGCACATTTGGATCACCGCGCATGCTCAGATGGGTGGAAAGCTCAGCGTTTCCTGAGAGATGACCCATGTACAACTAAACCTGCCAGCTCTGGTACCATCCGCACTGTGAGTCTGTACCAGGCACGGGTCAAACAGTTTATCCAAAATAACGTAACCCTTTACACACCCACTTATTCCTCCAAATTGCAAACAATTTTTCAATTTGAGAAGAAGAAACGTCTTGTATTCACAATTCTTATTTTTTTATATTAAATTTGTTTCAATTCAAATTCAACAGAAAATAGAGTTGTGCTTCCAAATTCACCACAGCTAAAGTATTTCAAGTATGAATTCTACCAGGGTCTTGCACCATCCACTTGGCTCATTCTTATGATGGTACAATTATGAAACTGAGAAGTGAGGCTGGCGTAGGGCAGGGTTGGCTAAAATTTCATTTCAGTTCAGTCAGATTAGGAAATTAAATGATAATCTTGGGCATCTTTCACTGAATCTCTGCACTTGACTAAAATGCAATGAAAGTGAGCCTAACCTTGGCGTAATTAACCTCATCTTTCAGTTTTGTAGCTATTACATCATAACTCTGAGCCAGACTAACTTCACACTCCTTTGTGATGTTGTAACGCCAACAACAGCCTTTGGTGACATGATAAACCAACTTAGACAACCAAGTTCTGCCTCAGAAATCTGCAGGCATCAGTGAGATTGCAGGACCCAGACATGTATAGCTCTCCGCCTCATCCACTCTCTGATTTCTAGTGCAATTCACAGGGCTCTGGATCCAAACAGCTAACCGCACTGCTGTCATGAGAACCGAGAACGATCCCGGGGCCAAAACCGCATCGATTCCAAACCAAAGACTGGAAACGGGGAGGGGGGGATGGCCCTCTTGTTTAATTAATACCCTAATCAAACTCGACAGTGTCAGCCTGGCTCAATTACCATGTGCAGCTAACATCCCCCTTTCATCATGAGAGTCAATGACAGCCAGCTGAATATTTCCCACACTGCAGTAGTACTTCAGTACATCCTTGAACCAGAAATTCAAATAGGCCACACAACATCCCATCCTGATTCCCCCTTAACACATAATCTACTGTAAATACTGAAAAAGGGGTCTCTAATCTCCTTAGAGTTTATAACTCTGCACTAGATTTTAAAAAATCACGGTTTTCACTGAAGACCAGAATTAGCTGCATCAAGTGTTACAGTGCTTGGCCAGAGCAAAATCTGTGACGACACCAACTCAATCAAAATTAAGATAGGAGGCCCCTAAAAAAGCATTTAAGAAAACCTGTTTTTTATCATTATCAAAGAATGATTATGTGGGTTTGGTTAAGTTGGGGTAACCATACTCATAAAACCTAGGAAAAGTTTGCAGGTTATCAATTTTATGTGTGCTTACACAAATTTCATTAAATTGCTTTTTCTCATGAAAAAATGTTGCTGTGCACACAGTTTCTCATGTACACAGTGGAATATGTACTTGTTAAGATGGCTACCCAATGTAATTCATGGAAGAAGGCACTATCACTACAGAATATTCACAGTTACAGGGTTTGAATGTTGGATTTGAAGAATGTCCATTGCACCAAGCTCATGTGTTTTGTGCACTCATAACACAAGTGTATTCAACCTGTTTTTTCAGTTGCATTTTCAGCTTTTATTATTAGCATAGAAGCAAGTGCACTGATTATTCTATTTTTATTCCTTTCCTTTTACTGTATAATATTTTACCTTTCAGGTTTTGCCTTCTCTTCAGTGTTATGTTGTGTTACATCCTGCTTGTGACACCATGACTTGCCATATAAAAACATTTTCTATTTGGGGGTTGTGTGTATAAAACAGAATTGTTTCATGATTTCATGTTAAACAAAAAGCAATGCAGTCCTTGACATCAAGTTCAAACCACTAACCATTTTTAGTCTAATTTTAGATAAAACGTATGAGTATGCGAATTGTACAAGACTACTATTACAGAATGAATAGATATTTTGTATTCATGAAGTCAGTTGGCAACGTCAGCCTCGTTTAGCACAGAGTGGACAAAAAGCCTCTCTCTCTCCCCCTCTCATCAATTTTAATGCAGGCATTCCATGCCCCAAGACCATCACGAACAACAAGACATTTAAGTCCGAATGGCCGAAGGTCGTTCAGTGTCAGAGGCATTCATTAACATCCCCGTAAGCTTGTGCCAGCTTTCTTATTCCCATCTCAAACTCACAAAACAGCTTGTGTCACTCAGGGAAAAAAATCCCCATTTGCCAACCCCCCATCCTCCTCCTTCTCCTTTGAACCATGTCGTAAATGAATCCACAATGAAGTTTCATAAAAAAGAAAAAAAAACAGCCTGGTTACAACTGGGTTCTCCTTGGACTGAAACCCCTAGAAAATGTTGTGTGTCTTGGCCCTGTTTGATGTCTTGGGACTCTTGCGTTTGAGGGGCTGATGGAGGTTCGTGTTCCAGCGGGGCTGAATTTACACAAAATAGTACTGCTGATTAAGACCTCTTCAGGACTGAGCACGAGCCTCGAAGCAGACTCTCGGGAATACGTCAACGCTGTGGAAACGATTAAGGACAGAGCGGCTTTCTCTCACGCAACGCAAAAATGAGTAAGTCACAAGAGAGAGAGAGAGGGAGAGAGTCAATCTATTATTCTTGTCCCAAAAACAAAGGAACAAAAATGCAGCAAGTTTCTTTTAAAATTACAGATCAGCATACTACAAAGAAGTGGGTCAAAGCTAACTCCAGCGCAAGCACTCAAATGCAAAGCCAGTTACTAACCCTGCTAATCTCCAGCAGGCTTCTCTGCTCTCTGTGTGAGGTCTTTATTTGTGATTGTGAATTATTCATATTCTGCTAGGTATCTCTAATCGTGATGAGGCCCTAGTTGCTAAGCAGTGACCTATGAGGGCAAACGGGGAAAAGAGCAACGGGGAAAAATCAGTTCAGCAGGGGGGTCAAGCAGACGAAGTCAAAAACAGATCTGATGTGTGTGTAATAGGTGTGGAAAGCATCCACACCTATTAGCCTTTAGCTCTGTTGTTACAACATACCTCCTCTGAACCCAACAAGTACGCATTAACTTGCTCTCAGTAAACACGTGTGTGTTTGCGTACATGGTCATTCTCCTGTTTCCCCCCCTACTTTTAAAAAGGCACCCAGGACACAGAATTCCCACAGCCAAATGTGTGGTCTGACATACCACGGAGAAAAACCATGTCTTATAATGTGGCAAACACAAAGCCAGACTGTCTGCTGATATTTAACATCACTAACAGTACTTGTTGCATGTGGTTTCTCATATTAAAGGCATACGCCAGAATTGCGTGTGAGGTGCCATAACTTTCGATGTAAAAGTCTTTTTTAAGGGGAATGCAAAGCGCATACCAGTGAACTTTCAGCACCTCAGAAGTGGACTGGAAATTCATTTTTTACTCTATGTCATAAAAAATGTGAATGTGTGAGTGTGCGTGCATATGTGCGTGTCTGTGTGGTGAGCTATAATCCCTTGAATGTTTAAGCCTATGTAAACCATATCTAGCCAATGTGATGGATCGCATCTTAAAATGTGTCCCTGCTGGATTCAAGCGAGCCAAAACAGTGATGTGACATTTATCATGTATAAACGCTGCTGAATACTGGTTAACTACATCAACCCTCGTAAGTCATTGGAGTAATATATTTAAAATTTCATTCTATGAAATTCCCCACTATTAGCATTCTAACAGTAGAGTTCAGAACAGCCAGTTTTCACCACATATAAATTATAAACTCAATACAAATTTTATTATTTAAAAAGCTGCATCGGCCTAACAACATCTAGAAACTCTGTAAAAAGGATTAAAAATGTTTTGTTTTTCACTGAAAGCAATGCTGACCAAACCGTCAACAAAGGCTTTCATTTCTGACTAGATCCTCTTGTGCTGTTTTTCAGGCTTTGGGTTTTAAAGGGGCAACAGAATTTGAGCCACAGTGAATATAGCTGGCCATGTTCAAATTAGGGCCAGTTTTAATTAAAAAGGAATTATTCACTGTGGTGTTCATCTCAGACAAAGCACAGTGCCTTAACAATTTGGTGCCCCAACAAGAACACGAGTCAGTTTCCAAGACTACGGCTCAGGATATTCAATCTTCATTGTTAAGTCAAGCACTCGGGCAGAAAAGATTTCTTTCTTTGACTTGGTGGTTTTAAAACTCTGCAAATATTGCAAAGGAATGCCCATTCACAGTTGGACAGCAAGGTAGAAGTGGATAGTCTTGTAAAAAAAAAGAAAGAAAAAAGGTCTTTGTTATCAGAGAGTGCTTATTTTTTAAGAGCTCGATTCTTGTGCAACAACAGCCTCTGTGGCTGTCCACTTGCACATGTCCACTTGCACCTGCATAGGATCATGCATGGTCCCTATCTGTATCCACAAAACATCTCAGATTAGGAGTGCTGATCTAGGATCAGGTGTCCCCTGTTCATGTCCAGGCACAATCCATTTGGAGCTAAACAGCCAGGCTGATCCCAGGTCAGTGCTCCAACTGTCAGATGCTTTATGGCTACTTGAATTTAAAACTTACTTGAATTACAATGTTGTGTCTGCATAAGATGGTAATCATTTTAAATAAACGGCCATGGACATTATGGCTAGAATGTGAGTAAACTTATTTTTAGCTTTGAATGCCAATCATAAAACAAGTGGAGATATCATTCAGAGCATAGTTTTATTTATTTCAATAATAAAGTTACCTTTGCAATACATTTTCTTTTGAACTTGCATGATATTAAATGACTTAATGTACATTTACACAGTGAATAAGACTGTATTATTACCATTTAATATTTAAATAAGGAAGTCCCCTCTAAAAACATTCAGATGTTCATGACTGGAGATCATGTGTGGACATTTTGAGGTTGAAAATTATCTACATCAGCAATGGCTATATTTGTATCCACCAATCAGGACAGAATATTAGATCGGTAACTAAGTGAGAATTGTATTTCGGCAGGACGTCTTGGATCTTAAATCACTAGTGAATTACTAAATATTCAGTACAGACCAGATGTGCCCACTCAATCCAGAGATGCTGCTGTTTGGAACACGTTTTGGATAAAATGAGTACAATGGCCATTTGTGCATCAGTTAAATTATAAAATCAACATTATCTTAAGATGACAGAAGGATCTATATTAGATTGCAAACTGGTTTCAGTGGTACTTGAAGAAATACCGTTCCCTCTTCAAGAAATAGATCCATTTCAACCACAGACACAGCACCGTTTTTTTTCTTTTCGTTAAATCTTGCTTAACAAAACAAGCCAGGTTTTTCAGCTTGGCTGGCCAATGATGGTTACAGTTGAGATTCTTTCACCCAAAAACAAAATGACAGTTTTGACTGTGAGCTAGCCAACGCGCTCTAGCATTATCTGTGAAGTTGTCCCCTGTGAATTTGCTGAACTTCCCTGGCACACACAAGCTAACACTCATTCGCACATTTCGCTGAACAAACTCTTTCCCCTGCCTTTCTCTAGTTCAGCTGATAACTGTCACAACCAGACCGAGGTCACATAGTATTTTAAATGATTTAACCCTTAACATGCACCAATTACAGTTCCTGTCATTTATTACATACATATTGACACAGTTCTTTCATATGAAAATATGTATCGATTAGCAATATGGCTTGTTAAAAGTCGAAAGGATCGTCAGGGAAAAATCAACTTGTACGGACATCTAAAGAAATTTTAATACACATTCCACTCAGGTCTGGTTTACACACATTTTAAGTCTGTGGTGTAAATGTATCCCTGTAAAGAGCAGTGAGGGTAACTCAGCTTTTGTGGTGCAGTTTTTACTTGAACCAAAGTTTCCTTAGTCTTGCAATATGTGCATGTACACAACAGTACCATCGAATAGGGGGTTTCTGATCCGTGGGTCAAGACACTATGGTGAGCTAATAGACGCTGGAGTTCGTTGTAACATTTTATACATATATATACGATACATTCCTCTGATATTCACACTGGTCAAATTAAACGCCACACCAATTAAAAGGTACATGCAGTTGCTTAGACATAAATTAAAAGATTTTTAATTCTTGGATTGAATACTTGTCGTACAGTATCTGAATTAGGGCTGGGTCACAGAAAACGTATTCGCTCATTAGGTGGGTCGTGGGCTCATGTTTAGAAACCGCTGCCACCAAGCACAACAGCCGTCTAGCCAAGACAGAAACGCGACCTTTTGAACCGAAAATATTATTCCTGAACAGCTCGCCAACATTGAAAGTGTTGATTTTTTTGTGGTGCAATGTGAACTTTGACCACAAATGAGTAATGTGGTAAATGTAAAGAATTACAGATATTATGATAACAGAACTGAATGTTTGATAACACTATGCATCTTAGTATTACCGTGCCTTCAGTGGCATGACATATAGAATATACAGTAAAAATATTTAATTTGAATGTCATTAGGATCTGGTACACACCTACACGTTATTGGACTGATACAATAAGAAATATGTTTTATTCTCAGAATGCAATTTAGTGGTCACAGAAACAAAAAATCTGAAATCTGTGCCTTCCTACTGCCCCATGCTGTACTCAAACAACAAGGGTAACAACATGTAAGCCGAAGTTAGTGTGCATTAAATGTTAAGCAAAGATATTTCCAAATGTATGCATGAAACTAAAAAACTATTGATCTTACCTGAGATATCGACATGTTCAGATATACGAAGAGTGCGGTTGTCGAAGCGATTTGCAGCACAACCACGACGATAACTACCATGGCGAGCCACAACTTTGAGGGCGCATCTCGCCGGTCGTTAGTCGGAACCATCATGTAAGTGGAAGATTCACTACTGACCGACCTGAAATAATCTTGATTATTGCTCGGAGTGGCCATCGCATTCCTTTTTAATCAGTAAAAACAGTGAAGACCGTCGGGGAAATCCTCGTCCACGTCTGCGCGAGACTGTAAATAAACCCTTTCATTGAGTTTTCATTGCGTGGGAGGGCTCTGGCAGCGCGGGCTGCTCCTCCGCCAGAAACTGCATCACCAACCAAATGACTCCGAAAGAATCGAGCTCAGAGATTGCGAGTGCAAGGTTTCAACTTCTCCAAGGTAATAGTGCGTTAACCTCTTCACCGCCCATTTCCTTGTGTTGTTCTAAAACACAATCAAGTTGTTCTCCGAAACCTAGGTCAAAGTCGAGGAGTGAGAGCCGACAGTTAATGCAAGATACCCATTTTTATGTATTACTTCCTCAACGTCAAAACAAAAGTTATTACGTATCTTTTACAGCATCCACTGCACTTTAGAAGTTTAATGTGGCATTTTGGCTTTTTATATTTTTGTCATTAAAATGAGCTACTAGGGTTTCGCAGTCCCTTAAACACCAGAACAAACTCCTTCCAGTAATTTGAGAGCACACAGTTTTCAAAATAATGTTTCAACTGTTTTTGAATGTGGAACTTTTGTAAAATTGTGTTTGACTCTCCTATTTTGAAAGGTCGCAGACAAATCTTTAAATCAATTTCCTGCTGAAAAAATGAGAGTGTGATCTGGACCTAGTTAGGCCTATGTGCATTGTACAGCGCCAAACGTGGCTCACCATGCAATTGTCAGATTGGCGACTCATTTGCCAACATTTGAACAGGACCGGGTTATGCGTAACCAGCCATCAGCAACTGAGGCGACATTTTGCCACAGTTGGCCTAAGGTTGTGTGTTATCTCTAGTAGGTGAACATGAGGATTTCTGGGTAGTGCACACTTTTTTAAAAAAAAAATGTGCTGTTCTTTAACCACAGACACACTTAGAAAACATTGCACTAACGTTTTGTGGTAACAGAGTAGTTCAGTACTTTGCGCGCATACTCTTCCAAAGCCTGTAGGCAAACACCTGGTGTTGAAGCTGAAGTTTCTGACGCATTTTGTGCTTGCGCTACACACTATAACCCCCAGCTGCATGACTGTCAAACACTTCCGAAAATAGCGTAGCCCTACAGATGCCAAAAATGATTAAACTATACTATGTAGCCTACCACATGAAAATAACGGACCGAAACAAATTATAAACTTGCCGGCAGAGAGAAGACGGAACATGACAGCGCAGATTACAGTGATGAATATATACATGTACATGTGTACTGACTTGGTACATTCACGGATTTAACACCCTTTCTGTAAATTGGCCGCAAATAGATTACACTCTTCTGGTCGGTGATCTTTTTTTTTGTCTCGCACTAACAGCTGCTGCTGTATGAGAAAGCCGGACAGTTTTTGTCTATACAGACTTGCTGGATATGGGACACAGATGGGTTTTTTTTTTTTTTGGCAGATTTGGGGGCCAGCCAGGAGCACCCCTCACGCCCTCGCACCCTTGTCGCAGTTGCTCGACTTGAACCCTTAGAAGGAAATGAATGTCTGCAGTCTGCCGCCCCCCAAGCGTACTTTGTGGAAAAAGTTAACATCGATGGGCTGAATTATCGCCTGAACTTCACCGTGCATTTCTTGCCCCTTAGATTTCATTATCTCCTGACATCCGTTAAAACTACGTTTAAACACAGAAGACTTTGGCAGCATCGTATAGTATCAGCTTTTCTTGTAACGTGACGTCTGTAGTATTTGAGTATTTCTTCAATATTCTAGTGGCGGAACGGGCTCATTCTTCAGAAACATGCGATATATAAGACGCCACAGAATCGTCATTGACAAAACTGAGGTGACTGATTAGTCTTAGGGCTCCAGCATTTACAAAATTGCATCGATGGGGGGCGCTGCATCATCAGTGTGGGATGATAAGTTCACTTTTCCCTCGTTTCCGTCATGCCGTTGTCAGCTTCTTGCAGCCTAAGTGATTTTCATTTATTCACTCGTATAAATCTCAAACGGATTCGTTTCAAGCAGTTTTCTCATTTATTATGACACATTAAGCAGTATATAGTATACTATGGTGTAAAAAGTTTTTTTTTTTTTTTGCTGCCATTACACACATACAACTGAGATCCCCACAGAAATGCGCTGGGGTATGCCATGATCATATTATTTGTGAATGCCCTTTCAAGTTAGAATAGAAAAGGGTTACATACTACATAAGTGTGCAGAGTTCCCTTTCCATCAGACTGTAAGTTATGAGTATAAATTTCAGCACACATATTCCTTTCCCTGTTCCTTTTTGGTCTTTACATCAGGGGAGGAGATTAGAGACTCTCTGTCATGCTCTTTTTTTCTCTGTTTCTCTGTCTCTACAAAAGATACTGTAGACTAAAACAGAAGTTCCCAACCCTGGTTCCAAGGGACCTCTGTGTTTGCTGGTTTTCTTTTAAACCATAACAGTAAATCCTTGTGTTTAAAGATTTGCTCACTGCCATTAATTATTCCATTTTACTGTTTCACAAGAGGGGATTTACGCATTATGTGAGAGATGGATCTGATGTTCACATTACTCTAAATGAATATCCTGTATTCGTTTAGGACTTTTAATCTGTCATATCAGTTCTCAGACAACTAATGCTTTTACTGTCTCTAATCTGTTGTGGCAAATATTTTACAGTTCAAAGTTAGGGAACTGAAGCACAGATGAAAGTTTTAAACAACAGCTTATACAAAAACATTTGATTTGATTTTCTCTCTCTGTGTAATGTGAACTACATGCCCCAAAAAGCTCATTTCCTGCCTTTTTTGTTGCGTTTCCCTTTTCCCACCTGAATTGAGCTACCATTATTTCAACCCCACAGAGCACCTGTATCCCAATTTTTAGTGGAAGCCATATGCACATCACTTCTCTGATTCCCATGGCGACCTGCCCTCCTTTCTTTATGCACTACAGATTTGACACCAGTCAGGCACAGACTGAAGATGCTCCTCTTCAGGATGCTCCCCTCTCTGCACCTCCCTAGCTCCTCTATTTAACCATTGTCTTACTAGCAGCAATCTAATTTTGCTGCTTTAATAGTTGTTGTTGTTGTTGTTACTGATGTTTTTTTGTGTGTCTTCAACAGACTATCCACAGGGTTGATTTCATGTGATCCCTTCTGGCACTTGGGACTTTTACCCCTCTCTAGGACTTATAGCTCTCTCATTCCTGACTTGTAAGTGGCTCTGAAAAAGAGTTTCTGTGAAATGCCTGTAAAGTAATATAATATGCACATTGCCTGGATCATTAGAGGAACACCAAACACCAAACTTCACCTTCCAGTGGCCAGGAGAGATTTTTGACCAGCTTAACCCTTATTCTTCCCCGCATGGCTGCCTCTGGTCATGGCTAGTAATGGCGGAGCTGGTACTTGAGAACTCAGCTGCACTACAAACAAACAGGTACTTTTACTCTATGAGGCACCCAAAAGCTACCCTACCTTAGTCTTTTAATACAAACAAAAAACATGGCACACCCACACTATCTGAGTGAATACATCTCCCTTTGACCCTCATCTGTATCCTATAAAGAGTGATAGAGAACAGAGAGATGACTCTACACAACAGAGCATTTAAACGTTGAAATTTTCTGCTTCGGGGCGCATACAACAGACGGTTAATCCATAGATCTAGGAAGTGGTGAGGTCTCGGATAGTGGAAGCTTTGTGTATTTAAGCTCCCGACTAGCCGTCATTCCTGACTCACTATGTCTCAAATTCAGACCCAAACCTTTAACAATTTAAAGTTTAGGCATTTGGCAGATGCTTTTAATCCAAGGCGGCTTACCGTATGTGCATTTAAAACAGCTGAAAAACTACTGCCAAAGTTGGAAATCAGCAAAGCTGCAATCATATTTTTGCCATCATAAATCTACATGCAGTGAGGCCTGTAAAACAAATGGGGAGAGGTTAGGTTTCCTATTTTTAGTTAAAGCGTCTTTTCAGAGGCTTGTAGAAAATGGCTACCAGGTCTACCATCCAGGTTTAGTCGAATGGGCTGTTCCACCACCAGGTAACTGAGGGCACCTGTCTCACATAAAACCAATAGAAAACAGTACATTTTCGGTGCCTAAACAATATTGATGGAATGTAGTATTGTATGGATGTACAGCTGTGAAGTTCTGGTCGATCATACAGTCAGGTAGAAACAGAACAGAAAACAAAGACTTTACTGAACAGATGCTGACAAAAGGACATTAAAAGTAAAAAGAAACAGCCATACACTCTGTTCTGAAACACAGATTGATTTGCAAACATTTCAGCACCAAGCTGCCTACATCAGGCTTTTGATTTGACTATCTGGTCCTGAATCCACCTCTATCTTGGATGCGTCTTCATCTTGACCTGCAGGACTTCAGTCAGTACTGTCCATGGTTGGGGTTGATCGTCTTGGGATTTTAGCAACAACTTCTAGTCTTTTATAAACCACACATCCCTCCCACTCCATGCAATGAGAGATATTATGCTCTTGCCGTATTAAAGGCTAAAGACCAAAGTCTGCAGTAATGGTTGCTCATGTGCTCATTGATGTCTCTGGACTCCCCATGAAGGACCCCTGGCCACGGGCAGCCAGTGACATGGCCAAAGTTGAGCTTTGAACCCACAACCATTAAGGTCAAGCTGTGTGTGGATTGGATGAGCTGTTTTACGGGCACAAGGGAGACCTCATATGCACTGTGGTGTATGTTGCTTCGGGTAAGAGCATCTGCTAAATGAATAACCATCAGCATAGATGTAAGATGATACTAGATCTGTCAGTTGGGGAAAGAAAGCACTAGAGCTTAGCAGAATCTTGGCTGGGAAAAAGAGAAATTCAGAAGTGTTCTTTGTTTTTTTCATTTCAGACAGTTGGTTTGGATTCCATTCATCCAACACATTCAATCTTAGGTTAAAAAACAGTAAGAAATAAAACTGTAAATATGATACTCTGATACGCACCACAGACAAAAACTTACTCGTCTGTTCTCTGCACTGAAGCTACTGTATTATTTGTTTTACCTGACCTGCAGTGATTGCTCATTGCCTTAAAGGAACAAATCAGGCTTGTGGCACAAAAAGTATTAGGAAAAATTGATGATACTAAATCCATTATGCATATCATTCAGCTCTTGAGAGTGAGACACTATAGGACCATCTCAGGCCAAGGAGGAGATTTTGAAATGTGCACATTGCTTAAATATGTTCGTATATGGCCTCAGTGGTATGCAGGGAATTCTTTGCATAGATATTTCGTATGGAAAAGAATAAATAATACACTGTTAGTGTTTCGTTTGGTGGAGCGGGGTGGGGTGGGGGTCACCAGGGGTGTTCATGTTGATCTCGTATAGGGCCTTGCGAGCCCCGAGCCTCCCATCGGACCCCCTCGTTTGGCAGGCTGATCCTGTGATGCGGGGACAAATGGATCTCCAGATGGACGCGGCTGGGTTAAGCAGCCCATTGTGTCTGCCGCCACGGCAGCTGCTCATCGGCCCCTCGTGCGCAGCACAGTTTGGAGGGGAACTCCACCGAGAGGCCCCCAAACGCCAAGAGAGTGAAGCCAAAGATCAGACTCCGCATTCCTGCCACGTTAGGTATCAGTGCTGTGGGAGCTCTGATGGAAAGCAATAAAATGGTGATTTAAACCTGTCGAAGCTGGCCACGGTACGGAGGCCCATACATGCCAAACCTCAGAAAAAGTAACCGTTGATTGGGGAAAAAAGAAAATGCAATATGCACAAGTTTTTGTAATTTCTTCTGTTGGGATTTTTGGAGAAAAGGAAATTGTATTTCAGTATGTATCATTTGTGCTGAAATGAAAATGAAATTGCAATAAGAAAGTTTCTATTCAGCACTCTTTTTTTGTTATCCTTCCATCTAGGTTAATGTTGCCACACCTCTAATGCAAACACAAACATGGCACCATTTATGCCATGGCAGTTCTGTCATTGTGACGCAGTTCCCATAAGAATTCCTCTTTTGCCCTCAACATATTCACATGAAATGATTTAACAAGGAGAACTACAAAACATTTTTGAGTTCAGTTCAGTCAGCATAATAAGAAGGAGGCATAAATGGAAATTAAATAAGTGTAAAATCTGGATCGATGTCAGGAAGTATAATTTTACACAGGCAGTTATTAATGCATGGAACCACTTTCAAGATCAGCAGCAAAGATCCTTGGGATGTTCTAGTCCAGGTTTGACGCAGTTCTCTAGATTGCAGATTGGCCTGAATGGCCTGTTGTCATTGTTATATTGTCTTCTTGTGTCAAAATTTCCATCATTTATAAAGGGTGGGGTTTTGCCAGTGAAGGAGGTGAGGAAGTGTGAGAGAATTGGATGTTTAACCAGACAATGAATAAGCCAAATTAATGTTGGCTCCATTTCCTGCTCTCTATTTATAACTTCATAGCAAATTGCCAGTTGTTTTCACCCTGCAGTTCACCATTTTTTCTCAAGAGGAATGTGAAGCTCAGGGAGATTCCAGACATCTTGCTATCAATGGAGTCACTCTTCACTGATGAGGCAGGGGAAACCCTCTTAATGTCCTGTCTCCATTCTGACAAAATGCAGCCCAGTTTCATGCATGTTCTTTGCTAATAAACCAACGGTCAGTTACCACTTCTGGCTAATCGCAAACCCGTGTAGGCAGGACTGAAATTTGGAGCAGCTATTCAGAGCTGGAAAATGTATTTGTGGTTCTTTTATAATAAATAAAGGTATAGGCTAACTTTTCTAAACCAACTAAACACACCATCAGAAATCTGAGGGCACATATTGGCTTGCAGATAAATTTATATGAACTGGGACATGAACTTCTGAAGTGACAGGTTGGAGAAACTCTGTCAACTTCAAACCCCCCTTTCTGGGCAATAATGTAGCCAGTCGTTCGTCATCCCAAAGGAAGGCCAGTCACACCTGGCACTGGCACAGTCAGCATTTCATCTGGGTTGTCTGGGGCAAAACCTCACTAGTAACTGGCATTTGCCCAAAAGAGGTAATACTCAAAGGCATCTTATCTTGACATGTTTTTCGTATTCTAAAACAATACAGACCATTGCTGATTCATTTCTGTAGTTTTGTCAATATGAACCAGAAACTGTTGTGTATTAAATCCAGATTTAATTTTCAGTCATGTGTTATCCTTGGAACCCTCTGAATAGCATACATGGACATTTTCAATATCTGGATGTGTCTTTGACACATAAGACAACACAGAGGTTTTTAGAGTTATATAACAGAGGCACAGAGAGTAATGCTCCCTCTCCAGCAGATTGATGACAGACATGTTTGGAGCATGTATGTCCTGGTTATCTTCTTCTCAATCCAGAAAATGTAAACACAAGGAAATATTTGTGTATAGAACATGTCTTGCTCAGTTTGGTGCCATAGATTTATGCATCCCATGTGTGTCAGGGTTTGACCCACTCTGGATAAAGTTCATTCTCATTTTAACCAGTTTTGAAACACTTTTCACTCTTTTGCTCCCAAAGGGAGTATACTATTATATTAGTGGGCCTGTCCCATGGCCACAAGTGAGTTATGTCTTCCATAAATAGACAAACATTCACTATCACTTACAGTCATTGTCAGTGAAGAAGACATTTTCTACACGTTTGAGACAGCCAACAAACTACAGGCGTTCCTTCATTACTCATGTTTAAAAACATTAAATGTGTATTCTCGGAGCAAACATAAGCTATTCGAAAGGCATACGGTACAAAAGAAAAAATGCTTACTTCAAGTCCATGGTTCAAGTAATTTAAATTTGAGAAGTCTTATACAACGGATAACGTTACAGTTGTGAGACTAGCTATAGCACCTTAATAAGATTCAAGTAGGGCAGTAGCGTCGTTTCCGCAAAATGCTAGATATGGCAAAATGGCATCACATAAATACAAAACGTGATGTGAAAATCGATTTTACAGTCATGGGAAAAATATGGATTATGACATGGGGGAAGAAAAAGTCAATGCAGGTGACTGAACAACTGCTTTTTTAAATTGTTATTTGCAATGACGTGACCGAAATTGCAAATGGAACTTACATTCACTTACTTTCACACCACACTGCCTGTTTTAACTGCAGTTTTACACATTTTAATTTAAAATGATGTTTTAGCGCCATCTAGTGTATTATAGCCTATTATATTTTTCTTCACAAGCACTGAGTCAAACAAAAAGACACCACTTAGTTTTTTTTTTTTTTTTTTTTTTTTTTACCCAGAGCTTTAAAACTCGTTTATCAGTCAATTATTTTTAAGAAAGTCTTTTTAAAAAAACCCGTGTTTATTTGAATTTGTTTATTTTTTCTGTAATCAAGTCTTTTATCAGTACTTCAGCTCCTCATAGCTGTTCAAATTATATTTTAATTTTGATATGTTATACAATGATATTTTCACAATAAGGTTGAAAGTTTAACACCCGCTTGTTGTAGCGTTATGTCATATACCATTTTACTTTTTTGGTCGCATTTTATTGTGATTTTAAGGAGCTGAGTCACTGTTATTTGCTATCACAGGTGACGGCATTAACTTTAGCAGCCATTATTTGCAATAATTATAGAGTAAACAATTTCTGTGCCAAGACAGCGTACTGTAAAACACTTTTCCAACTGACAGCGTGTATTGTCAAACACATTGCTGATTGCGTCATTGAAACTTATTTGGGCGAAACATAAATCACGTGGTATGTTTGACAGGACATTGGGGCGTCTCAAGAATGAAGTCATCAAACTGCGTCTGCTTGAGGTTAGGCTTGTTCATTGTTGAGTCTGGCTAGTGCCTTTCAATGGTGTTTTTGTGAAATACGCCGAGTGTTTAAGCAGCCCACGTACAATAATAAGACAACATTTATGAGGAAATGGAGATTGTCGGGGAAGGTCAAAACGCCTCCGAAGAAAAGTGTTCTCTTTCAGCTTCGAAAAGAAGAGCAGAAATCCGGAGGCGAAAATTGCTGATGAATTCCGAAGACCGAATGAACCGGATCATGGGATTTAATGGCAGCAAAAAGGACACTGGAGACGCTGGTGAGGCTTATTGTCCGTTTCAACACGTCCATTGTACCGGAGAGCAAATTCATTTACGAATTTGCTAGATCAGCCATACCACATCCAATTTCAGTCAGCTACCGTTAATCGCAGTGACTAAACCAGTTGTCAGATACAAGGAAGAAAGTACCATTTTGCAAAGCAATTCTGATGTGTCATTATTAAGTTAGCTAATACAAAACTAACGTCGGCGAACCTTCATTACCTTGAATTTAACAGTAATTAGTTCATCAGCTTGCAATCACACAAGTGGAACATTTAGCAAAAATTTAAAAGACAAAACTTTTAACTTTCCGGCATTTGCGCAAATTAGTTAACCGGTGACATTTGACAAATTATAAATGTACATATATATAGTTCAGAAATGTGTCGTCCTATTAGAAAGATGACTGAATGACGTTAAATCCCCTGTTGTCACCGAGTAGATTAATAATTAAGTCTACGTTAAGAAGTATCGTGTGAGATATTATATTTCCTGTTCTCCAGCAGAGGTCGACAGAAATGCGCTTGACAGCACAGTTCACCTGGACCTCGAGAAACCTGGGGCCCTGCCTTCCTCGGTTTCCCCAGCGAGACTCTCCCCACTCTGTAGCGATGCGGGAAGGGCGGAGAGGAAGGGGTCTCCTCTGCGGGAGAGCAGGGGCGCTTCTGGAGGCTATACTGAGGGGACTGGAGTGTCAGAAGCCAAAGGCCAAGGGTTGAGAGGGGAGCTGCAAATAGAGGAGACTGGGGGGCTGCAACAGTACCTGTCCCAGTTTGATGAAGCTATGAGGCTACGTGAGCAGCTGGCAAGTGAGAGGCCAGCTCAGGAGAGCAGCTCTGATTCAGAGGAACTGGACGCTTTTCGTCTGTTCCGTCTCATTGGAAGCGTCGTTCTTGCCATTGTTGTCCGTGTGTTCGTATGCAACTACCTGGTGAGTTTCAGAGACTTTGCAACACCTGTGGTTAATTTTGGCTTTAATTTTAATGTTACATGTGAGGCTGTTATCATTTTGCTGTAAGCTTTGAGAAAATGGTAGTTTGGAATGATGAATGCTGTCATTTGAGGGGTGTAATGTGTATTTTCGTGCCAATCATCAACTCACTCAAGGTGGGTCTCTGGGGAAGGTAGCGATTCAAACATAAACTATAAGACACAGTACACCGATGTGCATGAAACAAAGAGAAGTGATTAAACACTTGGAGTGAACATGCAGGAAATACTTCACGCTTCCTCAACATACCCTATGAGAATCTGATTTATGTCTAAGCTGGCACTTCACTGGTGTGGTAATCTCTGGTACAAAACGGTAAATCCTGTTTCCATAGGATAAGGTGAGAGCGTCTTGATGGAACCGTCTGGGTTCACAAACTAGTTTCAACTGAATATCTGTTGCATCAAGCTAGAATGACACTCTAGACTCTGCTTTGTCATGTTTTGACCAGGGGTGAAATGAGATGAAGATTTTAAAGACTCGTTTCTCTGCTTTCAGTCCATATTTGCACCATTTCTCACTCTCCAAATGATGTACATGGGCACCTACAAATACTTCCCGAAGGTGAGTTACAGCAGAAGCTCTTGTTCTGAAAGGTCTGCAAAAGGTGAGACTAACTGAAGCTTCAGTGAGACTTGGTGAAGGCAGTGTGAGAATGACAGTGCACAGTGTGACTGTAGAGACTGACTTTGGATGCAGTAAGTCTAAGGGAAGACTGATTCAAGGTGCTGAGCGTACTGAGGACATAATGACACTGTGTGTGTGTGTGTGTGTGTGTGTTTAGATTAAAGAAAGACCAAGACCAGTGTGCATTGTGATGACACACCACGGTGAGACTCATGAGACTGACTGATTGAATGTTGGGACTGATTTAGGGCAATGTAAGCCTAACTAAGTACAAAGTATGACTAACTGAGTTGGAGCAAAGAATGCGAATGAGGCATTGGTAGCCAAATCTGGCCCTGTTGATCCACAAGATTTGTTGATACTTGGTTTCACATTAAAACCAGCAACCAATTCAGACCAAGAAACTAGGTAGTGTGAGTTAACTGAGTAATAAACAGTTATAGCCGATCACTTAAATGCTGAATACTAACCAAGAGCAGGGGTGGCTACTCATGACAATTGGGTCAGTTGAAACTAGGGGGGAGACTGAGTTACGTTGCTAGCAAGTCATGGTGAAACTTGTATGAGACTGATTTGTCATACAGTGAGAAATTGTGATTGGGGGTACAGTTTAACTAATTGAGTTGAGACCAGCTTAAAGGAAGGCTGTGACTAAGGGGTGGATTGTGACTAAGAGGAGATACAATGTGTGCTAAGAATGACTGAGACCATGGTGAGACATCTATGAGACTGACTTGGCACGTTAGAAAGTGAATGCAGATGCCCTCCTGTGATGCTATGCCCTGTCTCTCTTCTGCAGGGAGAGAGGAAGATGAAGACCACGATGCTGACCGCCGCCCTGCTGCTGTCCCGAATCCCAGCCGAGCTCATCAGCCGCTCCATGGACACGTACAGCCGGATGGGTGACGTCTTCACTGACCTCTGCGTTTACTTCTTCACCTTTGTCGTTTGCCATGAGACACTGGCCCTGCTGGGTTCTGAGGGCCCCTGACTGGGTGGGGCTAAAACAGGTGATTCTTAACACCACTCTGTGGATGAAGTCAATTGGCCACGCATTCCTTTCCTCCCATTCCAGAAACGAAATGCCTGAGCCTTGTGTCCTTTACAACAGTGGTATTCAGTCTTGCCCTTGGAGAGAGATTTTTGGGCTTACTCAGCACTTAATTGATTAATCAAAGTAGCTTATAACACCTGCATTTTTACTCACCTGGTTTCTTGGTTCTGCAGTGGTTGCTGATTTGAAGGTCAAAACAAAAGAGAAACCCTGGTTACAACAGTGATTATATGGTTGCCCAGGGATATGAAACTGTTTCTGGAATGACTGCAGGTTTTTGTTTCTGTTCAGTCAGCAGCCATTTTAGGCCCTTCAAAAAAGGTGTTTTGTCTCTGGCCAGTCACTAACTTAAACCTAGCCAGTGCCGCAACAGAGAAAACCAGCAGACACTACGACCCTTTTGGACTGAAGACTAAGAACAAACTGGGCATATTTCTGTTGTTACCAATCTGAATATTTGGTACTAATCAATTAAAATACATTTTTACAAGGTTACTCACCTCACCTGATTTCTGAGTCCGAATTTTGAGATGATTACAATGCCAGCTTGTTAGAGCAGGGATCTTCAACTCTGGTCCCAGGAGTCATGGTGTCTGCTACTGATTGCTGTTACTCATGATCATTTAAAGAGGCCGATTACACCATTAACCCACCTTGCTGTGTTAGTGCTCATTTAGAGGTGGGTGATCTGACTGAAATGTACATTGGAATAATTATCCGGGCTTTTTTCAGTACCAACAAATGTCACCATGTATGTATCAGTTCACAAAAATTAATACACATATTCTGAATAGTAATTACAGCTGATTTGAACGGTAATGACAGATGTCATTATATTGTGTAAGAATCACAAGTACCCGTTTATTTTACATTTTTATATCTTGTTTCAGAAGTCATGCATTAACCTGACTGTAGACTAGAGATTCTAATAACAAAAATATTGTATCACCAAGACCTGCACTAAATCCATCCATCGTCTGTACCTGCTTCATCCACTTTTGTGTTGTGGGTTGGCTGGAGCCGTTGGCTTGTGCCCTCCACAAATATTGGCACCCCTGGTAAACATGAGTAAAATGGGAAGGAAAAAACAATCTTTATTGTTTATCTTTTTAATCATTCATTCAAAGTATTCAGAAAACTCTTACGTTTATTTTGAGTAAAATGATTGAAAGGAAAAACTACATCTTACAATGATATATTTTTCTTTAAAATGTGTGTCACAATTATTGGCACACCTAGAAATTCTTATGAGTAAAATCTAACTTAAGTAGACTCACATTCATTTTTTATGTTTTAAAGTTCACCCGAAGGATTAGGAACACTTAAATGGTCAGCCATGACCATTTAAACTAAGCTGTGGTTGGATCTTCCAGCAGGACAATGATCAAAAGCACAGCTCAAATGGTTCATTGACCACAGAATCAAGGTTTTGCCATGACCATCCCAGTCCCCTGCCCTAAACCCCATAGAAAACCTGTGGGGTGAGCTGTAGAGGAGACTCCACAAGCATGGACCTGGGAATGTGAAGGATATGGAGAAATTCTGTATGGAGGAATGGTCTCAGACCCCTTGCCATGTGTTCTTCAGTCTCATTAAGCATTATAGGAGAAGACTTGTAGCTGTTATCTTGGCAAAGGGAGGCTGCACAAAGTATTAAATGAAGGGGTGCCAATAATTGTTGTAAATGCATTTTAGTGAAAAATATTTTTCATTTAAAGATTTAGGTTTTTCTTTCAATCATTTTACTGCAAATAAAGGTTAGATTTTCCTGAACATTTTGAATGAAAGATCAAAAGAGTAAACAAAGAATTTTTTTTTTTTTACTGCCTGTTTTGCTCATGTTTACCAGGGGTGCCAGTATTTATGGAGAGCCCTGTATATTGGGTGAAGGGCTGGGAGACACTCTGGACAGGGAGCAGTCCACTGCAGGGCCAGACAGACAAATGCATGCACCCACTGGCAATTTGGCAAGTCCAGTTGACATAACTTGTATGTCTTTGGACTGTGGGAGAAGCCCATGCAAACATGGAGAACATTCAAACTCCTCACAGAAAGGGCCAGCTGTAGTGGGAATTGAACCAGCCTTCTCGCTGCCAGGCTGCAGTACTGGCCACTGAGCCACCATGCTGCCCCACTCAATTGAAATGGTTGATGACGTTTAATAAATGAGACCATGTCCATATGCACATATACTTTTATCACAATCTAAGTTACAGTAGCAGAAACCACAGCTACAAACAGCCACTCCACTTTATAAGGTGTGTAACATTACCAAACGAGAACTGCGGTTTACTATGGTCTAAAATCCAATGTCAGGTAAACTTTTTTTTTTTTTTTACCTTTTTAAAGATTTACATAAATATTTAAAGATTTACTGAATGTACTGAAATATATTGTGTTTTAATCTTTTTTGGGTGGGGTTTTCAAAGCTGGATTACCTCTGAGAATGTGCATAAGCTTGTGATCAATTTCAGTTTATTTTGCTGCATCTGCACAGAGCAGTATAGGTAACTGCGTGATCGTGTTCTCCCAGTGTTAGTTCTCAGTGTTATTTATGGGTGTGTAGTGAGTGATGTCCTCATCTGTGACTTTCCTAGATGTACACAGGTCCCAGTCCTGGGGAGAGAATGTGTGTGTAGTTTCTGGTGTGTTTCAGCTCTTATGTGCACCTCTGGCCCTGCCTGTGGAAGCTACTGTGAAGGTTCATGTGCAAATTTCTAACTCCAGTTCAGGAAGGCTGCAGTGCATTCTGGGTTTAAAGACCATGAGAAATCTCAATGATGAGAACTGTTCATTTAGCTTAGCTAGGCTCGTCTTTGACCCACAGTCTGAGAAAGTATCCATCACTGTGTCAAGTGGGGACTTGAGCACTAAATCCTCATGCAGTATAGACCTTGTAAGGAATCCTTGGGTAGTCAGTATGTGCAATTACTCATTTCAGTGCTGAAACACACCACAAACCAGCCAGACACCTTAGTCCTCCATGACTAGAGTCTGACATCCCTGAGTTTGTGGTATCTTTGCATTAAATTTCCAGTGCATGTTAATACTACATTAAATTATTACATCTCTGTCAAACATATTCTATTTTAATTTAAATGATTAATTTAATTCAGTTTTCATAATTATACATGTAATTACCATGTTTACTACCTCCTTAGTTTGCAGAATATTTCCTTGGTTGTTCAGCTGCAAAATATGAGGACTGGAATGAAAACAAGTCCTTTGTGTTTATTGTAATTTTACCTGTTCATCTACCTTGCTGGGTCTCTAATGCATTACACCTTAATCATTTTGGAGCGAATAAACTACTGGTTTCCAAACTCTATTCTGGGGACCCATTGTACATACCAGTTTTTGTTGTAACCATAATTTCAACCTCTGAATTATAATAAGCTGTCGATGTTTTTAGTGAAACTCTTTTATTGTCTGTTGAAGGATGATTTACACTCTCAGCTCCTTATTTTGTCAGAAATCGTTATGCATGCCGTGAAGAATAAATATTCACAACCCAGGATTTTTAATAAGTCAAAGCAAATGTAATCTTCCTTTTAACATGCAACATGACAAATAATTCCTTAAGAAAGAGGTTATATATTTTTTTCTACCTGATTCAGTTATGGACTGATGGGAGAACTCGCGAACGCGTGAAAATGGGGACTGAGGTGGCAGTGAAGTGTAATGTCGAGTAAACTACACTTGATTCAGGTCTAAAATACAATATCACGGATACTTTCCGCAACCCTGAAATAATGAAATGTGGAATGCAGTCATTCATTTATGCTTACATTGTACTTTTTACTCCTATAATTAATATTAACACTCCATACAACAATTATTTCCTGAAATAATTAAATGATGAAATGAACATTTAAATATTTATGTTGACATATCACTTTATGATGTACATAAAGAAAATGTACACAATGTATTTGGTGGAACTTCTTTTTTTTTAACAAAATTGATTACATGATGAAATGTGCGTTTTTTAACATCCGATTACCACTGTTGTTTAAATTTCGACAAAAACTTTATTGATTTCAGAGTTTAACCTGCACATTATTTTTTTCCCCACTATGTTGGTTTCATAGGCTGCTGGTATATTTCCATGGCAGAGATCGTAAAGTTATTGGTGTTGGGTGTGTCTCATTTCTGAATTCAGGTAGCTAACTGACCTACACAGCAGGTTACAGACGAGTTTGTACGTACCACGTTTTCCGAGCAATGTCATTTAATTCTTTAACTGGACTGTAAATCTTGACAAATCATAAAATCTGAGGAGTTCGGTGATTCGGTTGTACTTAGCTCTGATTTTAGGTAATTCTAAATGTAGCATTGTCTCGACTACATTGTAAATGAATGCTGCGGACGACTGGAGCCAGCACAGGTCACCCTCCTATCTCAGACCTTAGTTTAAAGACAATTCACCAACAATAACGTCATCAAAATAACATTTCTGTTGCCAAATGCAATATATTTCAATCCCATTTCTATATGTCGTCCAGGAGCTGTCGCTAAAGGAGCAACACGAAACTGATTAAAATTTCAGCGTTTATTTGATCTTGGTCCTGCTGCAATTCCCAGCTGGTATACTGCGCATGCGCAGTATTTCCTGCCGCTTTCCTGCCGTTTTATTAATTTTTAATGGAAATGGCTGCCTCTCTCATGATCTAAAGCTCTCTGCAACGGGGGAAAGCACAAACCTACATATCTCACTAGCGGCACGATTATTTTTCTGTGGACAGAATTCTTGAATTTGACGACCAATCGCCAGCTGTTGAATACAATTACACAATGGATCGGCTTTAGAATGTAAAGGATGGGAGATATATCGTTTTTATGTTTAACCCTTTGCATTCCATGATCCGCAGACAATCGAGGTAGGCTATGTTCATTCGTCTTTAGGATGGTTTATTTAATGCAAGCTTTGTGCTTCAGTGGTTGTTCTTCATCCTCAACATGGTATATTTTTGCGGATGGGAATCGCTTTAGGATTGGGCCATTTCATTTTTTGAATATAGCGTAAAGCTAGCTATGACGAAACCTGAAGCTTTTTTTGTTTACATTATCGGTTTACTGGGTAGTATAAACCATGTAAATGACCCTAAAAAATAGAAATCAAATCACGGAATTGCATGTATCAGGGTGAATCTAGGCCGATAATGCATTTTTAATCGAGATGAAGAAATAGCAAAATAGAACTGTTTTCTAGCGAGTGGCTAACTGGCGTAACCAGGTCTGTACATAATGTCCTGACTGTAATTGTGTTTTAAACGACTACCAGGTGTTAAACATTGCAATTTTAAAATTCAAGTGTTTTGACTTATTCTGTGTTTCTGTTTTGCTTCAAATGCGTCCCAGGTACAGTAGGTGATCAGGTACCGGGCGTGATTGTTCAGCTAAATAATGTAACAGGACTTCCATAAATTTTCGTTTGACGTCGGCCTACGCTAGGTTTACTGAATTATAGAATACTTTTTTTAAAATATATGTTTAATAGTTTAACTGTAGTGCTGTAATAGTGTTAAGGTGTGCACACAACATAGAGCAACCCAATATTAGCCAAACCAACATGGGTATTTGTTGGATTTTTATTGATTGTTTCAAGACACTAGGCTAAGTAATAACACGGAATATTTTGGGTGTATAGGTAAGATGATGTATTTATCTTGTGTGTGGTTAAAAACACTTAACCCGCAGCTGTTTTCTTGTATGGAGCTTAGCTCAGGTGTGTGTGCGATCTCAGGTGTTGGGCCTCGCGAGCGCCGTTATTCGCTGACCTGCTTTTGCTCCGATACCTCTCCTGTCACAGGTTTCGATGAAAAGATTGCACGCAACGTCACTATCACGACATCAAGACGTTTTTTTGGTCTTGTCTTTTTTCACCCACAGGGTAAAATGATGCGCGGGGTGGGCAGCGGCGACTACTGCATGAGCGGCAGAACCTCGTGCCTGGGCGAGGACAGCGCTGCCGTGCATCACGCAACCAGCCACTATGATCTGTGCACCTCGCAGTCCAATAAGTTCTACCCCCCTGCTCCCCCTCCCCCACTGCAGCTCTCCCTGCCTCCTTTGCCCCCGCTCCCACAGAACCCGCTCAAACCTATGTCGTGCCAGCGGCAGCAGGACGCCCGAGGCGAGCTGCACCCACAGTCTGTTGGGGGAAAGAACCCTGATCAGCCGGAGCCGGACTCCAAGAAAAAGAAAGTTCCGGGTCGCTCGGGGAGGAGGGGGCGGCCCGCAGGGACTACCAAATCAGCGGGCTACAGAACCAGCACCGGGAGGCCGCTTGGGACTACAAAAGCAGCCGGGTTCAAAACCAGCCCTGGCAGGCCCCTGGGCACCACCAAGGCTGCAGGGTACAAGGTGAGCCCCGGTCGACCGCCTGGTAGCATCAAGAACCTCTCGCGCCTCAACAAACTTGGCTACGGCACCTGCAGTGGGGCAGCCTTCCCTTACACTCCCGCAGTGCCCAAGAGGGGGCCCTGCGAAGCTGCCGCCCCTGAGGACAAAGACCCCACCCAGTAAATCCTGCTTTTCTATGGGCCAAGAGTTAGGGTTGCGTGCGGCATGCTGCTTTCCTGTTGGCCAAGAGCAGGACTGCGTGCGGCACACTGCTTTCCTTTTGGCCAAAAGCGGGGCCTGTGTTCACCCTGCTGCTTTTCCATTGGCCAAGAGCACAGCTGTGTGTGGCATGCTGCTTTTCTATTGGCCGACAGCAGGGCCTGGTTGTGGCACGCAGCTTTTCTATTGAATAAGGGCAGGGGCCATGTGCACTGTACTTTAGGAGGGAGGGCTGGGATTGGGGAATGTCGTACCTTTCTAATCCCCAATGACAATGGGGAGGGAGGAGCTATCATTTGATTGGCATGTACATCTACGGTGTCTGCCTCAGCCGAGTCATGTTTTTTCATACCAGTATACCTGAAACGTGCAAGGTCAAAAAAAAGAATAAAAAAAAGATAAATCTATAGTTATTGTTTTTGCATTGGAAGTATATTGCCACAGGACTTTCAGTACTCAAGTTAACTTTTACTTGGAAAGATGTGAGTTGTTGTCTGTGTATGTAATACCCTACTTCCATTGCATTTTGTCTACTTTGTCTGAATTGACAGTCAGCTGGCTACATGCTTACATTTGTAAAATTGTAAAAATGGTTGCTAAGTAAAAAGCTATTTCTGCCCACATCTTTACTCAAGAACACATGATGGTCAAGACACATCAGCTTTAGGAATCAAACCCATATTTTTCAGCTGTATATCAAATCCTTTTGTTTGAAAATGGTGTTGTCACAACGATCCAAATCTGAAAATGTCAGTGAAAGTGCTCTGTAATTGCACTGTGAAAGTCAATTTTCTGACCCCCACTTGAAAGTCTCCCACAAGGTGTGACATTCTGTTCCTGCATATATTGCAAATGTGATGTAGCTATTCTGTTGGCAAAGTTGCTGGGCAAATGAAGGGTTAACTATTTCAGCAGAGCCCCAATGCATCATCATCCTCTGCTTTTATGTGTGTTTCTTCAGGTAAATTCAGGAAGTATGTTAGGCCCCTAATTTTTTGTGTTGAATGAGGGGATTTTGTTATGTGCAATGTAAGGCTATGGAGGTCACCCCAATGCTCCTAATTTTACAGTATAGAACCTCCTACGAAACATAAAATAGGAGGTTAATTTGTTACAGCTGTCAAAGCAACAGCATATTGCACACTTTTTATTCCTCTTTGTTGGTCAGTAAAGAACCAAACTGAGAGCCTTTAATTTCCTATTGAATTTGGAGAGGACCACAAATAGAAAAAGGTCTTAAATGTTTATTTAAAAAGTGTAATTTTAGGGGCCCTCATATTGAACCCCTGTTTCGCTATTCTTTCATCACATGCTGCTCTGATATGTAGCAGATTTGTTTTTGTGTGTGTGTGTGTATGTGTGTGTGAGAGAGAGAACGAGAGAGAGAGAGAAACTTAAAGTACTAAAGTGTTTTTTCTTTCATGTTTTATCCCTTTGATACGTGTTGTTTTATGAAACCAGTTTGCCCTTTCCCCAACTGAGGAGTGATGGACTAAAAGTCAAACAACAGTGATGAATTTGTAAAGTCTTTAAATCATTGTAAGAAAACAACAATCAGCCAAACACTCATTACAATTCACCGCTTATGGTCTACATGTTGCTGTTACAGTCCTGTGGCATCACTTTTGAGTGCAATATTCTGTCTGGTGTACATTATTTTTTTCTTGTCTTACATATGAATATTCTTATTGTTGAAAGCTTTGGACATTACTGGGAGCTTTCTCCTCAGTGAACTCCTCTAACACTGTTTCTCGGTTGTTTTTTTTTTTTTTGTTTTGTTTTTGTCTTTGTAAAGGGTTAACATTATTGTGAATAATAAACACACTGTAGAATGAAATTATTTTTAAAAATCCTCATTGGCAATTTGACACCAGTGATCCGTGACCCTCTGTTTTCACAGTGTAGTTTGCTCTCAACCAAAGAACCAGGTCCTAATTACTGCCTCTTCATCACTGTGCCGTTCTGTGGAGAGTGATTAAGATTAGGCTGATGAAATAGCGGGACAAATTCATTAGCTCACACTGAACATTTTCTTCCTTGAAGGGTTTACAGAAAACATTTTTTTCTGTGATGTTGAAAAATTCAGCTTATTTATATTACTGATCCATACAGTATTTTTGAACAATTTTAAAAGCTTTTAAGGTACCTGTAAAGTTTTTAAGTAATCCTGAGCTTTTGAAAAACCGTCATACAATCTGCAATATGAACCCCAGTGTTGTGGAAAAGTAGCATCCACCAATTTTTTTTTTTTTTTTTTGGTTTTTCCGTTCAGCTGCTTGTCCCATTCCTGTAATTAATAGTGTGTCATATTTTATGCATACAGAATGCATATTCCTGCACATATTTTATCAGTATGTATGGTTAGTCTTTATGAAGAGAGGATAATCTACCTACAGCTAATAAAAACTCACACCTGGGGCTAAGACAAAATAGTCAAAAGATAACATTTCAGCTGTAATTTAGGCGTTTAGGAATGTTTCCCACTTTGTGTTGTTGCAGTTTGGTACGCACAGGTTGATTCAGTTTGGGTCTTAGGTGGGCAGCAACATTTTCAATGCCGTTTTTATGGCTAGTAGTAAATAATACAGTCCTGTTTTTTGAACACCAAAAAGTTTGAGAAAAGCCTTCAAGATGTAGTTGACGTAAAGCAAAAGGCGATGTTGCTGCAGAACTGGTTGGAGTTGTGCTGTGACATGTATGCGATTAACTTCATTCACAAGGATATGTCATATTTCAGTTTTCAATTGTGTCTGTTGTCTCATTTCAACAGTTCTCTGCAGAAATCAATGCTTACGTTTCTCTCTTCTGTCACCATGCTTTTATCTCTCCTAGACAGACACATACTGTAAGCTTGTTAACTCACACTGTGGATCACTTCAAACGGGATGTAGTTTAAAAATTAGGTTCAATTATCACCATACTCAGATCTCACAGATAACCTTTAAACATGTTTTTTTTTCCTTGCATGACTGTCTAATGTGTAGAGAAGTTGTGTAATAAACTTTACATGGACATCTTGACTGTTGTTTCTTTGTTGTATGTCTATTTATTAGCCTTTGTTTTGAATGAAAAAAGTTATTGACTGGATCACAATTATTAAAAGGTACATAATGTGTGCAATAATGTGCATACATTGTGTCAGTCATGAAATAAAATGTACACCAATGCAAAACTGGTCCATCATGTGTGGCTAATATGGCCTGTAGCATAGTCCCGTACCATTTGCTTCCAAAGGGTGCAAGAGCACCAAAAACCATTGCAGTCTCCACACCATCTCCGAACCGCACAAACCAAATCTGCTACCAGCTTTCATTTCATTACATGTATGTGTAACAAAGATTACAAGTAACCCATGCTAAGTCTATGTTTTTTGTGTGTAAGTGAACTACCTTGAACTTGGGAGAGAGAGTTAACGAGCAATCGGAATGTGTTGTTATCTAATGGAAACTGGTATCTAGTATGACTACAGCCAAATTTTGAGTCCCTGCCTTTGAGGAACTAAAGCAAAAAATGTTTTAGAAAAATATCCCAAGGGTTCCCAACACAGAATTTCTTTGACATTGTTGGCACTTAAACCACTAAAGTAATTCTTATGTTCCCAAGTCAACACATTATATTCTGGGCAAGATTTCAAACCCTGCCCTTGAACAGCAAAATTGACTAATTAAAATGCCAATTTTATAAGTGCCAAGATAAGGACAGTATGTTCATGGATCTCTATAGAATAACATTGGTTTATGGTAAAAAAAAAAAAAAAAAAAAACCAACACACACACTTACAGTAGAAAAGCCCGTTTTGGTCAGGTCTGAACCTGCCACAGATTGAGCATTTGTGCTAAGAGCTATCTGCTTGTTACAGACATGCTATGTATGTATTCAGGATCAAATGTAGCTTTTTATAAAGACATTAATATTCTGATTGACTAAATCACTGTGTGGACTGTTTAGCTCCAGGACTCTATCAGTATAACAGGATTAGGAACAGTGTAACATTAGTCTGTCTTTAATATATGATCACACATCTTTTATGTCTGAACATTGCTGTCACCCTGTTTGAATTTTTTAAAATAAAATTGTTAAAGGAGCTGCTCTTCCAACAGGTGGAAGTGATGGGTTCGTCCCCAGGCAGGCCACTGCTTGTACCTTTGAGCAAAGTACTTAACTCAAATTGCCCCATTTGTGTAAATGGATCATATGTAGAGATATATACTGTCTAAGTCACCCTGGATATGTGCATCTACTAAATGTCTTCATATAAGTGTTGGGTGACTGACAAACGATTTAGGGATTTACAATCGATATATTACTAAAAATGTACAGTAACAAGAGCAACAGAAATACATGTAGTGACAGACCAGGAACACACTCTTGTACATAGAAATAGTTTGGGTGCGCATTAAACATAAATAAACCATTAACGTACAATAAATTATCTCACACTGGATTCTTCACAAAACCCTCTAAATTGTATTTTGAAACAAGGGGGAAATTAACAATAATTGAAAACAAAAATTCACAACATTCGGCAATAAATTACACGATAGCATATCATGATTTTTTTTTTCTTTAACAGGCAATCAACAAGGCAACCATAATATGGGTCCTGACGGCAGCGCTATTAAATTCGCGCACGAATTTCTACTGTACCGCTCTTGCGTGACGGTGTCAGCCAGCTACCTGGTAGAAATATGTTGTGGTTAATGTTTACTCCCAGAGTCTGCAGCAGAGCACAGTTTCCTCTCTCTAAACTTTGCAACTCACTGCTTAACCGAAGTTCATCAAAAATGGTGAGAAATCCGTCGACGTTTGATCATTTTACATAAGCACTAGCTGTCACTAAGAGCAGATTGCTTAAATATTGTAAGAACGCAGACCAACTGGAGCGGTATCAGGTTAATATTAATAACACAAGCTGTTGTGCTGGAATTTTACGTTGCCTTTTTCTCGAAAAGCAACGCTCATAAATTTGGATTTTTATGTAAATCCGCTCAGGGAAGTAGGCTATGCTTATACGAGGTCTGATTTAACATTTTGCACATAACGTTTAAATGAATTCACTGCATTATTTAAACAAGGCCATTCTAGAAATTATTCATTAAGGCATGTGGACTAACACAAAAGTCACCAAAGCTTCAGCTTGTATAGTGCCTAAATCCGTTCCCATGTCCTGTTGTGTTCCCACTAGGGGCGCTATTCCCCTATTGGCCATTGAAACATTTTTTTATATATATTTTTGAACAGGCAAGCGGATTTTGTCTCTTACAGGCAAAAAAGACACTTCCAGAAAGTTTTCATTTTAAATTTAACCTCGCTTAATTTGGCAAATAAAATTTCACGAGGGTCAAATTAACAGCACATTGTTTGCAAGGAGGAGAGTTAGTTTCGCACGGAGTGAAAAACCTTAGCAATCGCATCTGAAATGTGAAAGTGTTTGCCCATTTAAATGAATAAGTAACACTCAATAAGTTGGAGGGTTGTAAAACAACGTCCATACAGAGGATTGCTTTAGGGCACTGGAGTAGATTTTTGCAGTACGCCGTTTCCTGGGGCTTCTCCGTGTAGCAATGACCTTCATTTTATGCCCCTGAAATGAACTTCCACTCGTTTCAAATTTAGTGTACAACTATCAGTTTAAGAGTAGTGTCTTCCTTTAGTGAATGTTAGTCAACATTAATTGTGTAATTTATAGGAATTTTAGAAAGTTCTGGAGCGCATCGCTTTGTGCCAGTTATTTCTATTAATACCTGTGCTACCCAAGCGTCACAGAGCACAGCCCTTAACGCTGCTTAACCTGTTACCCGAAATAATTAACGGGGGAAGAATTCGCTTTGATGTGGGATGTTTGGGAGAGAGAAATACGCCATTTTACGCATTTTGCCTATATACCTCCATAGCTTCAGAGTTTTGGAGAATGTAGCAGCTACAAATAATGTGGTTGTACTGGACAGCAAGAGCACCCTTCATCTCACCAAGTATATACCCGGTAGAGTAGTATGGACATAAGGTGTGTGTTTATATTTCTAATTGTAAATAAAACAACATGTGCAACATAGTTCAGTGTTGGTTCAACATGCCAAGGAAACTGTAGTCTGTTTTTTTTTGTCATCAAATCAAATTTTTCCCAACATAGGAAAAGACGTGGCACAGTCTAACATAGCCTATGATTATGCAGTATGCGGTTTTGTCCAGCAGGGGGCATTATCACAATATCACACTGGAAATGAAATGTGTTGAGAGCAGGGTCTCTGAGTGGGCTGTTAATGGGAAAATCAGGCATTCTCAGTGTAAGTCCACTGGCTTCCCTTTTTGCACCCACTAAAGTAGGATGGATTGATTGCCGTAGCTTGGTGGCAGTGTGAATCAAAGTCAGGGGAAATAAAATTGCATGTCAAACAGAGCAGAACAGTGAACTATATCTGAAGGAAAATTAGCCTGACCACAAAACTGGAGCAATACTTAATGTGTGATAGACCATGGAGATAATCTTTATGATGATTTGATTTGACAGACTTGAGAAATGGCAGAATCCATGAAGCAAGTAAACTAAATAACAATTGATTTCGGATACTCCCTCTTGTAAGGAAAAAGGGGCATAAGGAACCCCCAGTGTCAGTATATTTGTTGCGCAAAAGTGGATCTGAGAGGATGTTTTTCTCAGGCATCAGACTCTCATTGGCTGGCTCCAGCGGAAAGGGAGTCGCTTTTGATGGAACTGAAGGCGACAGGATGGGTAATGGTGGAGGGGCGCGATGCCCTATACAAGGAGCTGGACTTCAAAACCTTCAATCAGGTGAGCCGTGTGGTCCTGTCACGTGTGGTCCTGTCATATGAGCACAAGTATTCAACTGCATTCTGTGAGAGTCATGAACACTGTTCTGATTGGGCCATTGCTACATCACTGTAACAGCTCTGTTCTGATAGGGCCATTGCTACATCACTGTAACAGCTCTGTTCTGATAGGGCCATTGTTACATCAGTGTAACAGCTCTGTTCTGATTGGGTTACAACAATGTCCTATGTTCTGAATATCTGGATACCCGGTCATTTAAACTAAAAATTAAAAAAAATGGTATCAATGAGCCAAACCTGCATTGTGCTAAAATCAGTCTCATCACAAAGTTGTAGAACTTAAGTGACTCTTTGCGGTAGAAATTAGCCTATACAGGGGTACTGCAGGATCAAGTTTGGGAATGACTGCGCAGTAGAAAGTGAAGACAGCAGGTTTTTTGGTTTCCTTTCAATCACCAGTCAGTACAGGCCACAAGGTGTGTGGTCTCTTCAGTCACTCAATTGCATACTTGTGTAGTGGAGAAATGGAGAATCTAACAAAATAGTTTCCCTTTTAAAGCTGTAGTGTGACACCTCTGCACTATAGAGATTGGCCTGGAGTTAAATGCCTGGAAACCTGCTACAAACAACCTTTGACCCCCCCATCCCCCACTTATATCCAAGTCTATAATAGCAGGCTTCTTCAATAGGGTGGTTTGCCAAGGGTGCCGGCTCTCATGGTAACTTGAGACAAATAACAGGTGGCTCTCCATTGATGCATAAAGATTAGACATTGATACAGCTAATCTTTTTTAATCACGGTAAATGAGTGCAATTCATTTTTTAGCAGGTGTTCCATGTACATTGTGTCCTGCGAACTTTTGATGTAGCAGGGGTGTCCAGCACTGGTCTTGGAGGGCAACAGGGTGTGCTGGTTTTCATTGTTACTCTGTGCTTAATTGATTGATTAAAGTGGTTGATTGCGCAATGAACTCAACTCACCTGTTGATTAGTTTAATTTGGTTGCCTATTTTAAGGTGGAAACAAAAACCAGCTTACCCTTGCTTTACGGGAATGAAATGACAGAGCTGTCATGGTTGATGTTTGATAAGTGTTTGATGAATGGGGAGAACCAGCTCCTCCCTGAGGGGGTGTGGTTTTGAGTGAATGGGGTGTGGCGTTGAGCAGACAGGTTGTGGCTTGAAATGGAGGAGTGTGGTCTTTGAGCTGAGGTGGTGTTGTTCTTCCTTTGGCAGGGGGTGTGGTTCTGGTTTGCATTTTACTCTTTTTGTGTTTTTACTTCACAGGCTTTCGGCTTCATGTCCAGAGTGGCTCTGCAATCAGAGAAGATGAACCACCATCCTGAGTGGTTCAATGTTTATAACAAGGTTGACATACACTTTACTTATTTTATTCAAAAATGTAAATTCTCCTTTGCTAGAAGATACATTCCTTAGCTGGAACCAACTTTTGTTGAGGCTCTTCCCTATTTAACGCACTTTTTCTACAAAAAACAAAACCGGAGACATGGACATGGCGTGGCCGCTTTGACACAAGTCTCCTGTTTAAATATTCATGAATGGGCATGTCCATGGGGCGGGTATGCTGAAAAGAAGGTCTTCACTCATCCATCCAAACCCAAACATCAAAAGCAAAGTGGGTGTTGGTCTAAAATTTGAACCCTTTGGGTTTTGTTAAGATCCAGGCACAAGGCCTCAGGTCTCTTTATGTGTTAATACACATGAACATTCTCTCTCTGGCCTGTACCTCTGTGAGTCTCTATCTGTATTCCTCTGCATCTCTGTCCTGTCTGTCCTCTGTCTACTGTCAACTGTTGCTGTTTATGCTCTCTTAAATATGTGATCTCAAATACACACCTTTTCAAGCCTTTTGAATGAAAGAATATTTGTATGGCTCTCATACACACAGCCTCCCATGGGTTCAACCAATTAAATCATATTTTGAGATAAAGACACTCTTTTAATTGTTGCTAATATTTGTGGATAATGACATGCAGAAGCTAACAGGGTGTCCAAGTATCAATATCAGTTTAGTTGTTGGAATCTGTTTCAATTGTGTGCATCTGAGACTTTTTGCAGTACAGACAGCAAATTAGCAGATGGTGGCTTTTTCTACTGCTTTTTTTCTGATGGACATAAATTATTACTGGATGCTAGAACAAAAATTATATGATAGAACACAAATATTCAGCTGACAATGGTATTTCAAAACATACACAGCAAAATGTCTGCTGTTGAATTAACACTAACAGTGTACATATGAGAACACCTGGACTCATATGTACACTGTTAGTGTTAACACTTGACACCATAACAACCAAAAGTGACACGTGGAAAAAAGATATTAGGGGTTGCAGTTGCTACAGTATATTGCTTTCAGCATAATGATTGCTCGTTGCCATGTTTGTTTTGTAGGCAGTCCAAATCATAAACCACACGGGTGGTTAATTTGTTTATTAAGATTAGCACTTCTCACCTCTTAGAGAGACTTCTGTGCACACATACTTGGTGAAAAATTGCCATGTAGCCAAAAGCTTTCATGTCACCACATGTAATTTTTGTTGTAGCCTCCTCAGAATTTTATGAGGTAAATGACAAAAAATGTAATAAATTACATGTTGCTATTTTCTGTAATTATCATTTTCAATGGATCTTTTGAAGAGGTCAGTCTTTACATTTTACATCTAATTGTTTTGGCTGTGATCTGAGTGTTGGAGAGATTTGACTTATTTTATCCAGAAATAACATTGAATAACTCATTTGAAATTCTGGTAATTCTCATGGGAAAGATAATCTTCAGTATTGTGAATGGGTGAATTTTTAAATTGTTCATTTTTTTGCCTCTGGTGTCACTAATTCCACTGTTGGAGTGCCAAAATTTCTGTAATCACAAAATTCATCATGTTTATTCAATTTCTTTCTTTTCAGGTTCAGATAACCTTGACGACGCATGACTGTGGAGGACTGTCAAAAAAAGACATCAAACTGGCCAAGTTTATCGACAGAGTGGCCCTAACCATGTGAAATGGCTGTATGCAGCTTTGCATGCTGATGTTTCACCTGCAGTTTTATAGCCGGCAGACTGTACATATAAGAAAATTGTATGACGTGATCCATAAAAACAGTATGAAAATCATACACAACCAAAGCAAAGCATTCTTTTTATTCTGTGATATTTTAGGCCAGTAAATGTATACTAAATACAAAAAAGCTATTCGTTAGTTTAGAAATTCTGGATTTCGTATCCATTCCAGGTTTTTGTATCAGAAGTTTGTTCAGATGCATTAATGGTGTGTGCCAGGTAAGATCAGTGTTATGCTGCAGTGGTATCTTTTGTTAACCTGAGCTCATGCAGCTCAGGCTCTAGATTTCTAGTCCACCATTCCTATTTGAGATAAAGCTGTTCGTCCTCCTCGTTAGCCCTTTTTTCTCCACAGAAGCGTGCCATACATTAACTGGGTGTATTTAGGCATTCTCCTGTCACCTGGGTGTTTTTCCTCAGAATTACACGTTAGGCTTGTAGGTAGAGACCATGCCTAAAGCATTTTTGGAAGCATACCTATTAATCTTCCCATGACATTTTACATAGAAGAGATGTGTGCCTTTAAATTACAGGGATTAAATGTGTATTAAACAATCACTGGATACATTGCTGCCTCAGAGACTGCTGGTCATGTCCCTCATTGTGAAGGGAGGGGCCTAGAACAGGTGCTGAATGGGAGGGGCCTTGGACAGGTGAGGTGTCTCACTCTTTGAGTAGGTTGTAGGGTGAATGGGGTCATTGTATTTATTTGTTGTGCATTGTGACTTCATGTCACCATGATGTCAATCCTGACTGTCACATGGTATGTTTAAGGTCTAAATATCTCTCAGATCAAATTGTATCAAGCTGCAGCAGTCAAAATATGCTAACTTTTCATTATTCATTTTTTATTTCCAAAATCCCAGCTTGGTTTGACTTTTTAGAGAAAATTATTGATTATGATTTTAGAGCATTGAAAGCTGTTATGCTAGCTGCATGCCATGAAGCTCCATTAGTTTTAAGTGCCATTAGCTGCTGGCTCAGCAGTTTAAGTAGATGAAGACAGAAACATGACCCCTGCCCTTAGTTACTTTCTCCACCTCCTTCATTTACCAGGCCTCAGATGGTTTTATGACAGCAATGTCGGATGTATCCCACAAAAGCAAGGATGTAGGAAGATACCTTTATGTTCACTTTTCAGACTAAATAATGGAGTTAACAGAACTTTTGACTGTGAGGCGGTGTTTCTTTACTGGAGGTGGGGACATGGAAAGCAGAAGGAGGGGGATCCCCCACCCCTCAACCCCTCCTAGCAAATCAAGCTGTGAACACCTGCTTAAATATGGGATTTTGTGCTGCCAATTTACTGAGGCAAATCAAGTAGCCATTTCAAATATCAAAACTGGACATTCAGTGATTTGCTGACACCTGCGACAATGTTGTTTTCTGTCATGTGGCAAACATCTAGTTTTAGTTTTTATATTCAGCATCAATATTCAATTGTTTTTCAGTTTTAATTAATAAAACATACTAAAACCTAACTTTTCTGTGTGTCTTGGCTAGGTGAAAATGGCTTTATCATTGTGAATGTTTACACGTCATTCTGGTTATTACATTGTAATGTGACAGCAACTTTTTTCATAAATAATGTTATAACTAACACATACTGTAGTAATATACAACTTTATGGAAATCACATAATTATTATATAGCAGAGTTATCTGTTCCTTCAGTAAAATATTCTATCATTGGTAATGCATATTCACTATCATTTAGCCTATTTGTTTTGATGGAAAAATACAGTAGAGTATGGAGTTACTTTTCAAACCTAGCAACAGAGATCTATGTGTCTTTAAGCAAGGTCATTTTACAGGGTAAATGTAGTCATTTCCTGGTAAATTTAATTTGGTTCATTAGTCGAAACCTCTTACTTAAAATGACTGCAAAAGTTTGACTATTACATATATTACATTTTAGAAAAACTTATCTGTCGAAGTAATGTGCATGTTGTGTGTGGGTGTGTTTGAGAGAATGAGTGAATTTTGTGTATTTTGGTTAATTTGCATCTCCCAAACACATATGCAAAATACATGAATGACGTCAAATAAGCAAATTTCCTAATTCCAGCAAATGACGTTAGTTTGGGTTACATAATTAGCATAATTTCTGCAAGCTAAGGTGGCAGTCATATTGTACATTGTTTTTATAAAAAACATGAATACTTACATTATAGCCTAAATATTTGTCAAATAACTGAAAATGCTTACCTTCAACAGTAATTATTTATTGTGGTTTTATTTAAGTCACCATTTTTGATGCATCTCTTTTTCCAAATTGATTAACTCCTCTCTTTCTTTCCCCCATTTCAACCTTTTCACCTTCAGCCCAGCTGTTTGGATTGGCTTTCCAGCTGGAGAGTGTGTCATCACTGAATATAAAGATATTGAATCAACTTCATGAACGTAAAGCCAAGAAAGACGAAAATATAATGGTCCTCCCCCCACATCCTATGAATGAACTGTTTGAGATGTTCCCATTTTGAAGCAGACAGGTCTCACCCTCAGGAAGGAGCAGGACACTCATCAGTGTTTGGCCAACATCTGCTCACCTCACCAATGACACTGCACACCATGATTCATTTAAATGTCATTTAAGTTTGGGAGCTCAAACTAAAATTGACCTAATTCTACATTAGAATGATTCATTTTGAATTTGCAATAATAGTAATATTAGAGATATTTAATTGCAAATTATGTAGTTGCATTCACTATTGCACTTTATCTGAAGTACTTGGTTAATATCTTGTATGCTGGCTACTTTACCTGATGTGGGACAAATAAAGTTATTCTGTTATGTTCAGAGTGGAGTGCTTGCCTAAAGAGGAGTTTTTTTTTTTTGCACATTAAAAAAGCAAGCTGAAATTTTATGCACTGGTTTGTGCACATACATGTATGTACACACACTATCCTTCAATTACGTCCAGGCAGTAAAGCTAAAGTGAATGTAACTTTAAAAATCCCTGTAAAAGCTGTTATATAAGTCTGTTACTCCAGTAAATCTTTTACTAAATAAAATTTTGCTTTACACTCAGACACATGTTTGTTTGTGGGAATCACTGTGGAAAGTACATATGCTCAAATGTTTTTAAAACCTTCAGTTTATTATAATACGAACACAAAACTCAGAATGGATTCAGAATTGTCACGAGCCTATGTATTGTGAGTAAAAAATGAGATGGTTTTAGTGTAAAAAATGTGAGTGCATCTTTAGGTAAGACTGGATAATTGTTAGGTGCTGTGCAGCGTTGAGTTACGATATTGATAAATACAGTATATACATCTGTGATTCATTACTTATGGAATATTTCCATAAGTGTTGCATTTGACTTTTCTTTGTGGTGTAACAGTCAGTCTGCAGAGGTGGTTGCTGTGGTATTTCTCAGGTAATTATGTGGTGTGCCATATCTGTCATCCACGGTGATGGATGACAAAAAGATTTCACATGCGATGTTACCTCATTCCCGCTCCCTAGTGAAACAGGAAGTCATGGAACATTGCACTGTAAAGTCCCTTAAGCCTGAGATGAACGAAGTTAGAATCCTGCTGCTGATTTCATTTTGTGTGACTCTTTAATGGTTGTCATTTAGGGGTGCCAATAAGTTTGATACCTATGTTTCTGAGAGACATAATATTATGGTTTTAAAAAAACTATGGTCTTGGAATGCAATGCGCTGCAAATGCAATGAGCCCTTATGTTTAACCTTACAATACATCTTGTCAGTGTTGCATATTTTGTTCATCTCCATCATGTTCACCTGTTTAACACACACACAGCCAAAGATTTTCCCATGGTAGTTGAACTGCTATTGTGTCATTCATTTGTAAATGATACTTAATGTGTGACTAATATCCTTGTATAGTATTTGCTTTGCCCAGTGGTATTTAGTTTGAACTTCTCAGAGTGTTGTGATGTAACCGAATTCAACAGGTGGTTATGTCCCCACTATTTGAAGTACTAAAAAAGCTGTTGAAGTCTTCCTGTATAGTGATGTCATCTCCTTTTGTTTACCATCCTTATTATTTTCACTTTAATTTTCATTATTAAAAGTAGGAGTTTAAAATAGTCATTTTTATTTCTAAGATTAGAAATCCTGGTTAGTTCTCCACAATAGCCCGTACACATTCCCAGAGGGTTGTAGCATTCAACAACAACAACAACAACAACAACAACAACAACAACAACAACAACAACAACAACAACAACAACAACGACAAGCCTTTAAGAATTTTTTTTTCAAACACAAGACCATAAAACTAACCAAGTTAAACAATAATAGAGTAAATAAGAAAAAAATATGCTTGCGAATTTGACTGTGCAGAACAAGAATAGTCCCTGAAACAGCAGTACTACAATAAATGTAATAAATCTAAAAAATAAATCTAAAACTAAATTTAAACTCTAAAAACAAATTGAAACTGCTGTTACTCCTAGGTATAAATTATAAAGATATATATTACATTTCAACCTTATAAATATATCTAAAATTAATTTCTATAATCATCATGGCAGATTTACTTCAATGATCTGCAGATATGTCATTGCATTTAGTTTTGAACACAACAATCAGGCTGGACTCAGAGTTTTATCAATAGCAAACACAAACACATAAAACTATTCACTTATCTTGCATACTCTAGGTTAGGACTATGTACAATGCTGTCTCTCCCTCCTTACTCTTTTCCTCTCCCACCTCCCTTTAGCATACAACAAAAGCATTAACGCCAACAGCTTAAGCATAACTATACATATTTGATGCATTGCTGGGTCATGGGAATACCCTGGTCTTATTCCATCTAAATAACTGATATAAGGTTCTCCAGTATGGAACGTACCTATAGCAGATGAATGTTGTATTACTTTCAAGCATAACCTCTATTGTCAAAAGCAGGACTACTTCCCAGTTTTTTTAAAAGAGGTATTCAGTCAGTAAGCTTTAATCTGTGAAATCTTACAGTGAGGTACTTAACCTTAGTTTTGACAACTTAAAAGTTGTTTCTTAGAAAAAGGTTCTCCAGGGGAACCAAACAGAGCAGACAATACAGGCATGTGTGTGTGGATGTATGTCAATGAAACTTGAATATCCCAAGATAGCCATGTTTGGACTGAATACAGCACTGAGTAAAAGATGCTTGTGTTTTCTTATATCTGAGTTAAAAATCACCATTTTTCTATGGTCATTATTGATCATAAAAAAATATACACATTCTGTAAGACAAACATTAGATAAACCAACAACTTTGTCTTTGCTTGGTTCAGTTTTTGTTATGACCTCTGCTTAAACTGATCGCTGCCTTCTGGAAACCAGAGTGGAAGAAGTTTGGTTTTTCAGTTGTGTTTCCCATCTTTTATTTTTCTTTTGTTACCCATGCCCTGAAGTTGAGACGGTAATTACTTGGGCGGGTCTAGTTTTACCGATCTCTTTTCCTCATTCTTTGCTAATAAACATCATCTTACATTTTTTAAATTATAAGTAGTGGGCCTACACGTATTTGCCCTGGTTTATTAAATAATCGTGGGACCAAACTGGAGTTGGACGTACACTCATTCCCTTACAAAAGCTTAGCATTTGTAATTTATAATGTGGTTGTTGGCTAAGATCAAAATTTGTGTCATGTTTCCACATGCGTACTCCCAGATTCACTGTATCCGAAAAGTGAAACAATGTTGTAAATTGTTGTATAGATTTGTAAAATGTATTAGACTATACGTTCTTCATTGCGTACTTGCTAAGCCTGAGTATACATAGTTTTCATTTTCTATATCTAATACATCGAACATAATCCATCAGATTTATCAACTGATGAAGATCTTTACACTCTAATTGGTGAGGAAATACTATTTCATGAATCACACACAAGACTTATCTTTATGTAATTTCCATGTCTGAGTGTGAGCTTCTTTTTAGGATGTGTTGATAGGCCTAAATGAGCAAGGGTGAAACGTAACAAAGTAAAAATACTTTGTTATAGTACTTAGCACAGTAGCACATCTATTTCTCCCCCATGATGTTTAAAATATTATACCTATCACTCCACTGCTTTTACCTCAGATCATCCAAAGTTTTGAACAATCATTTTTATCATTTTAATCTATAATATTACTATTTAATGAGATTTATTTTTTGTTTTTATACTTAAGTACAATTGGTGAATCACACATAAAACTTGCAAGACTAATTTCCACATTTAAACATTGATAGGCCTAAATATGCAAGGGGGATCTATAATATCTTGTATTTATTACTACAGTTTTTCCACATCACAAAATTTTCCTCCTTTAGCCATTTGTTTCAGAAAGGAAATCAAAATAACCCAGCAAAGATTCAAAGCTGTTTGGTTTGTGTACAAAATATTTTCCAAAGGCTTCAGTCATAGCTACATGTCTACTAGCACTGCATTATAGTTAGCTGTTGATAAGTTAAGTTAGCTAGCTAATGTTATCAAGTGAAGAACCTTTTATCTATCACCTTATCATCAAGTTGTTCATTTGGACGATTGCATTGCTCTGCATTGAATATTGCCATGTAATACTCTGAGCTAACCGTTAAGTCGTTTAATAGTAAGCAAGCTCCAAACTTCTGCTGAAGGAAAGGTCCACACAATGTTTGATTTGGCTGCACTGGTCTGTATAGAGTGTTTCAGTATTAGCTTAGTAAGCAGGTAAGCACTGATGTGCAATATACCTACATTGTGTTATTAATGTGTTAAAACCTGTTTGCGCTTTCTCAAAAGCAATTTCCAACCATCATATGTGCTATTCATTATAATTATACTAGTAGTATTTATCAAGTTTAACTTTTAACTTTCGTACTTTGATATTTTAATACTCAAGCGATATTTCATACGACAACTTCGACTTTAAATTTATTTGACAACCATTATTTAACAAGTTGACTGTAATAGAGTGCCTCAGCAGGATTCAGAGCCAGCACATCTTAAAGTTAGTGAAATTCTTTTTACCATATATACCTCTGCTTGTTTGAACACAAAAAATGTTCACATACGATAAAGAAATATTGATTTCTGAACTGTAGTGCATCCACTCCCAACGGTTCCCGTGCCGATGTTGGCTTGGCAACACTGCCAGAAAGGGGTTGGAAGTACACCCCAAAGAACAACTTCTCTCGGCTACCGGGCACCTGCGCTCTGCCTACCTTCAGCCTGGATCGCTGGCTACATATTGTCTATTTTCTGCAAACACACTGCTTACCTTTGCCTGTTTGTTAATTTGTGGTTTTCTTTTAGGGCTAGTATTGTTTATTTTGATTTTCATTTAACTGTCACTTTTTTCTTTGACATTAGATTCCCAGTTGTATCCTATGCATTTTTTACATTTCATTTCTGGTCTCTGTGACTGTGCTTACCTCTCCTTGGGTATTTCTAAACCCCATCTCTACAGCTCTCTTTGTTGATGTTTACTGAGGTGGCATCTTCTATGGCTATACATCAGATGTGTCAAACTCCACTGGAAACCATTTTAGGCCTTTGAAACCAGGTGTGTGAACTCTATAGCCAACCATTGACTTAAATGAATCAATTAAGTGCTGAAACACTCCAAAGCCCTGCAGACACTATGCATGTTTGACACCACTGCTATACATGTTTCAGCAGATGTGTGCATTAGTCTGTTCTGCTGAATTTATGCTAATGTGACTGGGCAAGCCTAAGGCGGGAGGAAAAAAGAAAGATATAAGAGCATGGAAAGATGTTTCAAAGCATGATTTAAAAAGAACATCTAGATAAAATGTCTATCACTATGGAATGTAAAATCCTACTGAGCAAGTTTTTTTGCAGAGCACACATTTGACACACATAATCCATGTCACGTTGCCACTCTGGTTGTGCTCTCTGTTGTTTAATGATGGGCTGAGAGAGCTGTATGTTGAAGGCATACAGTTGAGAGCTGTAGAGTGCTGCACCAGGAGCAGGCAAAGTGCCATGTTCCAGTTAATTCCATATGGAGTTTGAATACAAGGTCTCAAATGGCGTTTTAAGACCATGTGCTAAATCCCCTCAGAGGCTAAAAAGATTCAGAGGCTCAACACCTTGGTAGACGCTGTGTGAAACCCCAATAATGCATTGTAAGTACCAGAGCTTTAGTGTTGTGTTCTGATAAACTATATGGAGACTCCTTGTCATATCCTGGTTAATACCATATGAGGACTCAGGGTTTGTGTCCCCAGAAGCACTGTATAAACACTCAGTGTTATGTCCTTATACAGTCCATATGGGGGCTCCGTGCTATATCCTTGTGATTGGAATACTGACACTCAATGTTGAGTCCCGTTAAACACCGAGTGATGACTGTGAGGTGTATCCCGGTAAACACTGAGAGGAGAGGCGGAGGAGACTTCCAGACCAGCAGGGGGACACGGCAGGACCAAGGGGGGAACCGCTGGCATTCAGGCCCGTCGTGGGCAGGGCATGGGCGTGAGTGTGGGTGGTGAGTGAGGCCGATAGGGCAGGGTGTCCCCCACCGTGAGACACACTCATGGGGGGCAGGGACCTGGGGCTGGAGAACATGGCTTGGGGTGGGGGTGGCGGAGGTGGGGGCGGGGCCGGAGGCGGGTGCGCGTTCATGGAACTGAAGAAGGGGAGAGTTGAGGGGTGCAGGGTCTTGGCACTCCAGGGGTTGTAGGTGTATGAGCGGTAAATGTCTTCGTACGGCTGAGGCAGGCTGGCGAGCTGGGGCAGGTAACCGTTCTTACACACCTCCACCTGGCTACGCTCACGCTTTCGCCACTTTGCCCTGCGATTCTTAAACCACACCTGTGAGAATCCACAAAATGGTCACCAATGTTACTGCCCTTCCAGTGTTAAGATATTCTAATTTATTTTGAGTCAATATTCCATAAATTATACAAAACTAGTTAAACAAATGTCATAACTAATTAAAATCATGACCAATAAGTATGTAAAGTCTCACACATATACATAATATAGAATAATACTAGAATACATTTTATACAAATAGTGCAAGTGCATGAATCCCTTATAATTAGGACAAACTTACAGTGCATTGACAAGAGTTTCTGTAAGTGGAACTTTACTTTTTGTAGATGTAACTATCCCCCAGTGTTCATGTTTCATTGGAATGAACATACATAAAACTTAACATTAAATTATTTATTTAATAATAGAGCATAATGTTTTTTTAAAATATTGGTTTATTCACTATGAAGGTGGGATAGTTTTAGTTCATTATGATGACTATAATGGTAATGAATATTTTTATGTATATATTTATCTATGTAACAAAGGTGTAAGTGTTTTGTCCCAGTAGCTCTGTCACACATTTAGGGCAGTTTTTTGCAAATAATAAAACTTATTTAATGTAAATGCCGATGTTAATTTATAAAGGAAATTACAGCATGGGATAAACCTGATGCTTTTTTTTTTTTTGCATTTTCCAAATTACTTAAGTATTTTGATATGGTAAATATTCTGCAATCTATGATAATTTGCCGGTAAATATCTGTGATGCACATATTGACACTGTAACCAGTGTTGAATTTCCCTTAATTGTTCCTCAAATGAAAAATAAAAACCCCACAAGAGTTCGGAATTATATGTTTCATGACACCGATTAAGCTGAACAAACAAAAATCTATTCAGTATTTGATAGATGTTGAATAATTATGAGACAGATATCCTGTCCATTTTATGAATGTAGCATGACACGTATGAATTAGAGGCTAAATTCAGAAGTTGATATATGTTGAATACATTTGAGATATATATCCTGTTATTTTAAATCAGTTTGCTGAAAATGTTGTTACTCATATAAACGACCAACAATTTCATAATATTATGAAAAAATAAAAGACTAATACATCTGGCTGGAATATATTACGATTGGAGGATAAATCGCATTCAGATTACAATACAGACCCTTTGATTTGCGACGGTTTAGCCTTCTAATCTACTACGTGACAGGCAAACGTAGTATTATAAATATAGGCCTACTGTGAATATTCTTTAATGTTATACCAAATAAATATATTGAGAAATATCGGAAAAATATCTGATAATTACCACTACACGGTGAAAATTCATTTCGGCCTACTCAAATACAGGGTTGCTGTGAGATGACCTGTTTAATTAATTGGTCAGTATACAAAAAGTTTATAAAAACTTATATATATATATATAAACGCATTCAATAAAAAAAAAAACTAAAAATAACGGACAAATAGTTTTGGGTGACAGTGCAGTGCAATGTAAAAAAAAAAAAAAACTGTAAAAAATAAGTCCTACACTCTATCATATTTATGTACTCACAAAAAACGTCCGTAACGTCTCATAATAGTTGCTTATCTGTATATATAGCTTCATAAGTAAAATATAATTTTAACACATTTCACCACTACTTTTAATATACTTATATTTTATAGTAAAATTCAACATATTGCACAAAACTTTGCGCAAAAGTTTTTATGTATACACTAGACCAATAGTTAATAATATTATTATACAGCCTAGTTATAATTGAAGTTTGCTCTTTTTCATTTGATGAAAACCTGTTCGTAACATTTTGGTAGTGTAATAAGATGTGAACACGATGAATTGCTTTCTCACCCGAACCCGAGGCTCAGTGAGGTTTGTCCACACTGCAATCTCTTCCCTCGTAGTCATGTCAGGATAGCGGTTACGCTGGAAGGTTCCTTCGAGCTCCTGAAGCTGCTGGGTCGTGAAGTGGGTTCTGCGTCTTCGCTGTTTCCTCGTTTTGGGGACTGCCCCACTCTCGTCCGCGGCATTGGTCTCAGCTCCTCGCTCACCCTCTTAAAATGAACGTACAGATAACATTTTCATGGTAGACTACCCTACGTTGTTATTCCACAACATATTTCTCTCCTCATATATCCCACTGCAAAAGTTCATTTTGACAGTTCCGAAAACTTTAAAAGGCCTCTCAGCCAATTTCTCAAGAGGCTACAATGCGCGAGCAGATGTGATCTTTTTACGCATGTATGTTCTGACACAATTATTTTTTCTTTATCACAAACATAAAAATACGTATTTAAGTACACACAATCAAATACCAGTCCACATGAAATATCTGGTAAAACATGAGCGGTGGACATATCATTATCTCACTCTTATTGAATATTTTTATGAAGACAGCTTCATCCAGCACAGACTTCTTTTTGACCATCAAGTTTAAATATGACAAATATTTGCACAAAACTATTATGTCAAGCTCTTGAAACGATTGACTCCCCATATTTTCATAATTTAATAAAACGCATTTGGAAACGTGACTTCATACAATGTATACGTACAACATTGACAATGTATAAATCAATTTAGAGGGGCATTTACTGGTATTTTCTGATTATTATATTGAGCAAAAATGATGAAAAACAACAGTGCTTATAAATTAACTAAATTACTAGTGTATATAATTATTCTGAATGAATCTGTATTTGTATAATTAAGATGAGTTCTGAACTATTTGTTCTGCAGTTTAGCTTAATTTATTTGAATGATAAAAATGTAAAATGTAAAATAAACAACTACATACAAAAAGGTGCGTGGGAGACATTGTGTTTACACAGTGACTCCACCAAAACTACACTTTGCACTTATACCTTGCACAATGAATAGAATCACATCAAAGGACAACTTACAGCTGGCTTTTAGCAAATAGCTATGCAATTAGCAAAGTTCTAAACTGTGTGGGGTGTTTTGATGTGTGACAGTGTATATGGAAAAATGTCCAACGCATTAACACAACATCCGGTGGCAGCCAATATTTTGAGCGCTTTCTGAAGTTGATTCACATATTCCACAACAATCAATTTGCTGGAAAGTGAATTTGGAATTGCGTGAACGTCGTCGCGCGTCTGTAAGCGCGGAATTTCTTGCCACGTTACAGAAGTGGTAGAGCACTGAATTGATGCATTAGGCAATGTTGTTCTTTGTTACTGTTAAGGATTGCAATCGCATGGCGTACCTGTTATGTCAGTGTCAGATGACTCGCCGCTTGACTGTGCCTTTTCAAACGCGCTGCTCGGTGGTCGCGCCACGTGAAAGGTGGAGGCCATATCTTGTGGATGTTTCACAGTTTCTGGAACTGTGTTCAAATCTACCCCATCTTCAGAGGAACCACTTTGTGATAACGCCATTCCATAAGAAATCCCATTGCTTCAGTTCTTCTGACAAAAAACTGCGGTCATCCTGTGGTCACCGCAGCGATTAGCTCACGTAGGACTCGGTAGGCTTTCACAATGTCACATATGCAATTGAAAAGGCTGTCCCTGCTTAAGATGAACCATATTCTTGATGAATCGAAATGACTGGAGGAGAAATTTGATCCGCCCATTAAACCTTTCCAAACAGGTCCCACCCACACTCGGAGCGGTCTGTATGCATAGCTCTTTATTATGTGTCAGTGAAAAGGGTGAGGCTAAACTTTAGTTAGATCAAGCCAGTTTATAAGACAGGTCTTATAATCCCCATCGTTTCATATACAAGTTTAAAAGGCGCGCGGTTCCTGCACGCGCGACGTACCGCCTGCAGTGTGCTTCGTGCAGGCGCGCCAATCCTGTCCATCCACGCCCTGAAATTATAGGTTTAAAAGCAGGTTCAGGCGCTATATACATCACATGAGAGAAAAAAAACAGTTTCAATTTTTTCAATGTTTTTTTATTTTTTTTTTTCCTAGCACTGATATGGGCCAATCCAGTTCAAGAACTGTTGCATTGCGCTTTGACTGAGAATATACCCATAGCCTGAACGCGTCTTCAATAACCTTTGGAGATGGAATTCCATGCTAAATAAAACGCGTATTTTCCGCAGGCAAAAGCCTGTTTTCCTCTAAAATAGATTATGATGTTTATAGGCCTAAAGAGAAGAAGTAAAACCTGATTAGGCAACGGACGAGTTTTGAATAGACCGTGTCTGTCCTTATTGTCCATTATTTTTATCTCTTTTTTCCCCCAAATTAATTTAGTCTGAAAATATGAATATATCTTCCTGAATCTCATTCACAGCGGCAGCGATAAGGTAGGAGGTATAGTTATAGCTCCAGTCGTCCGATTTATAAATATTTTTTCGCAAACAGTTTTCACAAATAGTATTTAAATTGTGTACAAATGTCGAGTCAATAATTAAATACTGGACAGACAAAAACAATATCTTGAATTGTATTTGATTATATGGTATAGACTATATGATCACAGCTTCCACTAAATACTGATACTCTTCAGTTAAATACATTAAAATTCAGGTTGCTTAGCGATCAACAAGTTCCTTCCCAAAAATTTCTTAAGTCAGACGTGTTAAGTAGTTGAAAATTTTGATTTTGGAGAATGGCAAGTGAGAAATGATGTTTGAAGGGTATTTGCACTGGTACCTCATTTTGGCGTTTGGTTTTCAAAAGTCTAAAAATGTCCACTTCTGTAGCTACAAAAAGCAAACGACTAATATGCACACGTCTAAACCTACCACAGAACAGCTGACCTGTTTTAAATTTGAAGTTTGCAATACTTTTGAACATTCATCATCTTAACTGAGCGAGGTCAAAATATTTTTAACTCTGAATCAACTCTCACAATAAAATTGAGTTTCAAAGCGGAGCGTTTAGGTAATTAAAACTAAACGACATATCTCACATACGTTTGGTTGCTTTAACTTTCTGACAACAGAAATATTGGTAAAGAAGCAGTTATGACTCAACATAGTCTTGTGTATACTTTTTTATATTAATACATCAAATATATGCATCCAAACACTTGTTCATGTATCTCTGTTTGCCTTGTAAGTCGCTCTGGATAAGAGCGTCTAACAAATATCCTTTAATGTAATGTAATGTAATGTAATGCAATCCCTCTTGTATCAATTAATTACTTAGTTAATGATTCTGCCACAGAGGCATACAAGATGTGACCTCGTCATGTTTCAGAGAAGTATATAGGTAAAATTAAAAACACATATTTGGATTAAAACCTTAAAATAATACACAACTTTATAAATATTTCAATGATAAGTAATTTGCCAAGCATCCAATAAAGCATTTTATAGTAAATTCATTAGTAATGAATATGCAGCTACTGAAACCAACAAACCAACATTGTAGTTTGTTGCAAAATTATAGGTCTCAAAACTTTGAAAACTTCTACATTTGTTTTTTCAGGTGCCTTGGTGGCAGTTTAGTTACCACTATCAACAGGGTTTTTAGCAGTGTGGGCGGCCAAAAGAAGCTTTTTGACCCATTGCCAATAAACACTTTGCCAAAATCTCTAATGAAGCAATTAATCAAATTGTAAATTCAAACAAATCAATCCTTCAGCCCCAAAATGCAACTGAAACAATGAGTACACATCTGCATTTTCATTCTGAATAAGATATACACGACATACACGTCTCTTTTCTGGAGCACAAAATGTCAAGAGCCACTCTCTTCTGAGTGCATTTTTGTGCAGACAGATCGGGCACCTGGCTGTTTTTTTTTTCATAGATTGCTGGTGACAAGGACATTGCTGCAGAGTAAAACCCTGTTTCTCTAGGTAGCACTAAAGCCAAGTATGTGATGCTGTCCACCTCATTTGTCACTGGCACAGTCTGGTTTGATACCAAACCTCGAGCACATGCATACATTGGAACGGTGCCTTAACAGGATAAGCCACCTCTCAGTCACCTACAGATTTTTAAAACAGTTTTCACAATGTTTCAGTTTCTCTTTATTTAAATGTTTTTTTAAAGGGCATCTTACTATAACTTGCCCAGTTGTTCCAATTTCTAGTAACAATATTTCAATTAAACATTTAATAATTAAAAATAATTAAAATGATTCCATCTGTTGTTGAATGCCTCAAAAAATTGGAATGCCTTAAGTACTTAATGTTACTTTCATGTTCTTTCAAAAGAAAACTCCAGCTGATGACGCCAGAGACTCAGCCACTTCTATTAATGATGAAGTTTAACAAAGCATCATGCAATATCAACTTCTGACCTGCTGAGAAAGATGCATGCTCTAACTTGTGAGGAGTGTCTGGCGTCAAGCTTCAGTGTTTTCAACGGCCGACCGTTTGTACAGTGACCACAACATGGTCAAATTCCCATCAATGACATGGTGGGTGTTTGCATCTGTCAGCGTCATCAGTCATCATGCTGAGTGCTGTGAGTAAGCATGCATTCATTTGAGAATCCACCTAATGCAGGGAATGTGGCAGGCATTGTGGTTAGTCACACCTTCAACTTCTTACATTGATACTACCACACAATTGCACCTTGCAAGAAAGTGGATGGGCACCGTTGAATTGATTCAGACTTGCCTTTTTTTCCTAGCATCACCTTTGATGTTTGGTTGCTGTGTTTACCTCAATAAAATAGGTTGCCAGGATGCCCACAGAATTTAATTGGTGTATAGTTATTAACTTGGCCTGTGGTACAATGGGTTCAATTTTCTGTTTGTCAAAATGGCTGCCTGTGTTGGAACGGTCACTAGTCTGTGTCTCACAATAGCTAACATTCTCTGTGTGCCCCAATGGCTACCTGTGTCTTAATGGCTGCCATTCTCTCTGTGTCACAATGGCTGTCATTCTCAAAATGACCGCTGCCCACCCATTTGCAGCCTGTGTCACAATTGCTGCTTGTTCAATAATGATGAGCATTCTCTCTGTTTCAAAATGGCTGCCGGTGTCTGAATGTCCACCACAATGACCTACTTCAGAATGTTGTCTCCTCTCTTCCCGTCTTTGTGAATTGCCATCTCTCAACAAATTTGTCTGTGTGTGTAGGTGTGGGTGGATGTGCATGACTGTTCTTTGCATATGCAAACATGTTATTCCTGAATTCCCTCCACTGGGATTGTGACTTTTATTTGCTCAGTTAAAAAAGAGGAATCTTACCTTAATGCATCAATGCCAAAATTGTCAAACTATCAAAGTTCTAAATATCCCACATAAAATGAATCCCGCTCTCAGCCACCCACTGATCTTTAGTGTCTATTCTACATCCTGCTCTTTCATGTTACTCCTGCAAACTTATACACTCTGTGGCCTGTCACTCTGCTCATTTTTGTGGGCATGCAAAAACTTACCAAAAACAAAAGTGATTAATGCAGCAACAACAACAACAATAATAATACAAAAAAAAATAAAATAAAATAATAATAATAATAACAACAGCAAGAAGAGAAATAAGAAGCTTAGAAGATTATTATTAATAGCTGCTGGTTATTAATTTAATGGCATCCAAAGATGCTGAAACTCATTAGAATGTACATATGTTGCAAAATTATTGCAGTGTGTTTGAACTGAAGGTTGAGTGGAAAAGACTTGGACGTTAAGCAGTTACAACTTTAAAAACATGTAACAGCTAACTCAAAGTGACATAAGCAGCTAGCAAACTATAATTGTTCATTGATCATTTTTGAATCAGCCAGACTCTCCTTTGTCAAAGGGGTGGACAGTGTAAAATGTAGCGTGGATCCCTCCTTCAAAGAATGTATGTGGATGCTACTTTTCCCCCAAGAGGCTGATGAGCAAGTGTTTGCATGCACATTTCACTCATGGCTGTAGAAAACAGGTGGCTCCTGTAAAAGATTAACAACGGTTTAACAAGATTATCTTCTAGAACCAAGAGGCATAGATTGAAATTGGCTATGGGTAATTTCCAAACTGATATCAGAAAAGATAATGCTACGCAGAGAATTTTTAATGCCTAGAACAGCTTACCAAGTCATATAGCAGAGGGCAGTATTCAAGTTCAGGCTTGATACAGAGCTGGATACCATGTATATCATAGCTGAATTTTGAGGTGTGTGGGGCTGAATAGCAGTTTGATGAAGTGTTGAAATGAAACCTGGGGTCTAAATGCTGATATTGCGTGTTCAAATCTCAGACAGAGCCCGCTGTTAAACCACTGAGCAAGGCACTTCACCGCTTCCTTCAGAAAGCTACGTAGCTGTATAAATAGATAAAATGTATAAAATGTAAGCTGTATATGTTACCTCAGATAAAAACTAAATGACAAGTATAGTTGAGCTGAATGGCATTTTCTTGTTATGACATGTCCTTATTATAAGTCCTGGCCCATCCAAATTTACCTCTTGATTTTAAGCTAAGAAGTTTCAAATGTCAATTTCCAGACTTGAATCATTGTGCAACATCATCAACCTACAAAGGTAATACACTGCTAAAAATGTAAACATGAGTCAAGTGAGCATTTAAGTCTGCGGATCTTCCTCTGCATGCCTGCCTTACCAAACTCGCTCCTGCAACACTCGAGCAGGATGGTACATCAAGTGTATCCCTTGGGAAACATGCGTCCAATATACAGATAATTCTTAGTTTTTGTCAGCCTGAATTGGGGTGTCCAGAGAGGTGATGCTCCAAATTAATGGTGGCCATTTTGTTTCATTCACTTCAGCTGAATATCTGGATTTTACCATAAGGAACTCATAAAATGGAGGCATGATGGTGCATGATGTCACTGAATAACTTGGAAAAGCATTGCCACTTCATTTGTGCAATATCTTTATGAACAAAATTGCTATGTCACGTGCAAAATACTATTAAAGCATACATCACGGTACAAACTCCTGAAAGTTTGTCAAGCTGAAAATTGTCATTCATGTCATACACACAGCTGAGTTATGTTTTGAATGGAAAAATCTCTCCATGCATTGAACCTTCTGGAAATAGAGTTAACCAGGGGAAAGGGCCAACAGGCAAGCAAGACTGGAGTATGTTTATGGTTTTGTACATTGGCATTCTGAGTTACCCATTAAATGCTTTAACCTTATCCAAACAAGACTCAGGGCGGAATTGATTAACATTTACATATTGTCACCAACAGGATTAGGCAAATTAATCAAGTGGAATACTGGAGCTATTTCTGGTTGACATATGTGGATAAGAAGAATTAAAATAATAAAAATAACTTTCTTATAATAAAAATGTAGCTGGGACTTTTCCTTGAAGCAGATGCCTGTTGGAATTGAGCTTGATGAAAAGCCTGGCGGGCCAAATGGACTCTTTTCCTCACGGTCTGATGATGGGAAGATGCAGAGCTCCAGTCCTGCCCACATTTTGTTCAGCAAAACAAGTAAACCCCAAAAAACAAGTTGCAAAAAACAATAAACAATAAAATGTTGCATATAAGCTTAAATGTTTTCGGGGATTGATTTTTGTCATTTGTCACCACCCCTATTATCCTCTAAAATGTATCTATTTATTAATACATACACATATGTAAACATTATAATATCTAAACATATGAACACCAATGCTTATACATACACACACACAGGCATTGTAGGGGCCTTAGATGCATCTACCCACACACACACACACTCATACAATCTCTCTCTCTCTCACACACACACACACAAATATTCTTTATTGGCTTCATCGTTTTTCACTTTGACTTTTCCTTCACTTTGAAGTGTATGGTTCTTGTGTTTGAAATTTAAGCCTTGAGAACGTGAGTCACACTTGACTTGGGCACATTATTCCATAATGAGAAAATGATATGTCATTACAGGCTGATACTTATTCTCTTGTGTTGCCAGAACATTCTTCCCCCCCGGGAGAACACGCTGTTAAGCTGTCAGGTGAAACACCGGTCCCCGATTGACACACATCACACTCCGAGAGGTCAAAGTTCAGGACACACACCGCGAATGGATGTGCCGAGCAAAGAGGAAGAGGCAATGCCGAAATTGCATTTGGCATTCCATGGAAACAACAGGATTATGCAGAGGAAGTAGTCTTTTTAAATGGAAATCAATGGGATTGTGACATGTGAGATATTTTGCTCACAAACTTTGTCAAATTTTTTAACTGTTGATTAGAAGTGCCTGAGGTGATCACAAAATAGATTCACTTAAAAATGTTGATATGGTGATTTGAGCACTTTTTACTGCAAAGTTCGCACACAATTTGGTTATAAGCTGTAGTGGCGAATGCACTTGAGAATGTGCAATCCTGCTAGGGAGAAGAAGCAAATCCTCAAGTTCAGTCAGGATTGGGTGAATACTCCCTTGTGTGTATGGGCTACAAGCTGAGCAAATAGTAAATCACTTTGCAGAAGTGCAGTGATTTATCTCTTGATTGTTTTTAAAAAAACTGGCAGCGAGGCCAGTGGACAGAGGTGCTATGTGTTTTCAGACGCTGATTGTAGGTATTTTGTTGGCATTTGACAGAATATGACATGAATACAACCTTGATGGAGGCATCATTCTATACATATTAATGAATCAGGTTTGGCAATGGCTCTGGATGTTACCTTGCTTGCTAGCTTAATTTGGTCATGTTGTCATCCTCCTACACAACCATCAAATCGACTGGCAAGCTATTCAGCTATTTCAAGCTCACTCTCAAGTTCATAATTTTGCCTAAAGCCCACATGCAGCTTGAATTCATATGCCAAGATTGTTTGGTGTCAACAAATGTAAACAACAGTAAATTGACAAGTCTGCGTATAGCTTATAGACCTTGTTCTGTATTGGCTTGCAGACTGACATTTCCAGCTTGTCATATTATCCACCATCTTTGATGTTGGTGTGTGACACAATGTCATCACTGAAATCCTCTCAGCTTTACAGGCATAACAGAGTTAAAGACAGATAACTACAACTGCCTCCTTCACCACAGGGTCAAACACTGTATTTCAATGAAGGCAGGTGTTTTTTATCATATGGCTGCAACATGGTGTGTGCCCCCCTGGATCTGAGGGTGTTGTTCAGTTTTTTTTAATTAGCAGCATTTAACAGCCAGTCTTACATTCTGATTTAACTAGAAAAAAACAGTCATGATATGGTAGCAGTAATGGGTACTAACAGAGAAGTTCAAGTAACTCCTCATTTGTTTAGTAACTTCACGAACAAGATATCTAAGCAAAATCTGTAACATGAAAAAATGTACATCACAATCAAAAATTATTTAAGAAGGAAGTCAGAAAATGGCCAAAATACTCTTATTTTTCAATGTTTTCTTCACTGAATTTTCACTGTTTTCCGACATGAATCATTGGGTGCTGCCCTTTTCAAAATATGGGATGTAACATGCCTGCTGAGATATATCAGATTAATCAAATCATACTTGAAGTATGTATTGGACCCAGCTCTGGTCTCATTCTGGAATAGAAAGAATACAAGACAATAAAAACCATTTGAGGCTGAATAAAGACAACAGAATGGTTAAGTATGTGAGTCCCAAGGGAAATGATTTCATTAAATTTATCCAGAGTGACCTGCTCAGCTTACATTGTCATACAACACCTGTTTATAGAGATGGATATTTACTGAAACAAAAATTCAGATAATGTATCTTGCAAAAGGGTACAACAGCAATGCCCCACCTAGGACTAGAACCCGTAACCTCTGAGTTACGAGCCCAGCTGCCTGATGGCAACAGCACAAATGGGCAGGAGGCAGGTGCAGAACGGCACAAACCACATCAAAAATCATTCAACTAAATCAACAACATCAGTAAATCGGATGGCATGAATTAATTAGAGGAATGTGAATGCTAGAAGGCAAAACAGTGTGTTACATGGCCTTAATATAGAGAGAACGGCAACATTTAAAATACAATAGATGCTGAATTTTCATATTGCTGCATATATATGAATATAATACTATATGTAGTATATAGAATAGAGCATATAATATGCAACAGAAAATACATCATATTTATGTTTATTTACATTACATTTTAATTATTAATTGAAACACTCCGTTTGTATTCTGTGCTTTTCATTTGACAGAACATTCAAATGTATTGTGCATGTCATGCAGATGATATTGAAATATTAACTGAAAAAACAGAGTGTGAGAGAAAAAAAGGAAGATGGAAAGAGGACACAAAAGAGCATAAGACTGAAGGTAGGGCGGGCTGCACCCTTTTGTGCAGATGTGTTTTGACAGGAAGGACATGGTCTGTTTCAGGGGCCACACCCCTGTTTCAGCTCCTGCACTCAGGAGCCCCGCCCTGGAGCTCTCTCACCTGGGGCAATGGGAGGGTGGGGGGGCATTTGTGGTTTGAGAAATGCATTGATCTGCGGAACCAAAATCGGGAGGATGAAAGAGAAAAAAACAGAACAAAACTCAGGTTTTGCTAAGTGATTGCTTACTTCCTCGTGTTGTCACTTCCTGAAGAATTGTTCATAACTTTACAAAGAGCCGAAGTTGCAAAACCTGTGTTTATGTGTATGCATGTGCCAAAATGTACAGGCCATTTCCTTCTTCAATTTCATTATTTTGACACTTATTTTGAGCCTTGAAACAATTAAATGCAGATGTGTAATTGTTTGTGTAATCATGTGACTTGATGGCTTTTGGCCTATGTTTGATCTCAAAACTTGTAGATTTGCTGGTAATATTTCCAGAGATTCTGCTAAAAGGCACCAGATCTCTGATTGAGAAATTTTCCATTTCTTTCAGTTTAACAACCTGTTTCACTTCCTTACAAACACATTCACCCTGGCATGCAGAAGTGCCGGTGGGTGCTCTCTTTGTTCTGATTGATTCATGTTACATTTATGTTACACTCTCATTACGTAATTTTCTAACTGGGGAATGAGTGCAAATTTTGGGAGATATCCAGGTTGTACATGCTCTGAGCATGTCTCAGGTTAATTTCATGTGCAGTGCTGGTCTTAAATGTGATGTAAGAACATTTCCTTATGCATCTACCCAGACAACAATTTTTGGTTTCCAGGACATTCTCAGAATGTAAGGGCACATTTTCCCAGGTTGTAAATTTAGACCAGTTTTTTTTTGCTCTTTGAATGTTACTTACTTGGAATGTTTTCTTGTGACCTAGGCAGAACTTGTTCAGAGTATTGCAATGTTCTTAGAGAATGTTTGAGGAACTTTTAAATTATAGCATAATGTCAAACCCCAGTGAAAATATGACCAAATTTTCCCCCAATGTTCTGGAAACATTTTCAGTTAATGGAGTCTGAGCTCCAAAATCACTGGGCTGCCTCGTGTGCTACCTCGTGGGACTTGGTGATTCCCAGACATTTGAAATGACCATGTCTGATGAAAATTTTCATCAAAAATTGTGAAATTTTGATCAGTAAAAAATATCCTTATTAAAGAAAACGTTACACTATTAGAGGACTGATCTCTTAGTGTAATATCTCATCCAACTGTAAAATGGTATTTTCACTTCTCTTCAAGCCTGCACTCATGCTCTGTGTCTGATAGAGTGGATGTATGAGTATTTCTGTGGGAGAGAAGGGTGTTGCTGCCTGACCAAGCTGTTTTTGTACACAAATGTGGACTGCATGCACAGACATTCACAGGATTCACAGGGATGTTTCAGAATGGCTATCCACTCTAGGGGTCTGCTTCATCTGTCTCATTCTGGAACAAATTTTACACAGCATGTTAAGAACAATGTCTTAATTTTCTGGTAAAAGAGTCCCCATCTCTGTCTCTTCAAGGTGTGAGAATCTTCTTCTTCTAGCGGTCTGTCCTTGTGGGTGTATCTCTGTTTTATATTTATTTTGTGTGGGTTCACAGCTCCCAGCTGCCTGCAGTGAAAGGTGGCTCTGTTGACTGCTCAGTGTGGGGTTGTTACAAACGCACACAAACCACCTGGTCTGCAAACACCCCACTGTAAACCCTTAATGGTGCGCCTCTGATGAGAAGCATAACGTGTTCCCATAACCGCCAAAATTATGGGTGGGTCCATATGCCTTTGTGCAGTCTGTCAACGGCTACTCAGCTTGAACTCACAGATACAGTCCAATCCCATTGTGACTGATATCCAAAGCACTTTCTCTTGCTCTCCTCTTTTTGTTTAAGTTCTTACTCAGAAACAGTATGTGTGTGCGTGCGTATGTGTGTGAATTCATCCATGTGTGTAGTTGTTTGGACTGCCTCCAGACAGAGTATGTCTTGTTTTTCTGGTCTTTGCTTATTTATATTTAGCAAGCAAGAAATAAGACAGATGATGTTTATATTTTCTTTAATCCAGAGATCTGTGATTGACTTTCTGGCAAGGTGACTATCTGGTTATAAGGCGTTCCAACAAATGACACTGTGATTGAAATGGTGTAAAAGATAGCCACTTCATTCTGAATCAGACTTATATCCTGTGCAAGAGTGTAATAGCAGTGAAAATGGTACTCATGGTAAAAATAGTGACAATAATGACAGTGGGAATTGCACGGCTGTGACATAACAATGTGGGTCTTTTACAGTTAGAATCTCACAGCCATGACATCACAATGTGGGTCTGTGGTCAGTTACAGTGTGAATCTCACACCTGTGACATCACATAGTTGCTTCTCTCAACAATCACACAAGTTGTGACTCAAAATGTTTGCACATGGATAAATGCTGGTCAGATATATCTTTTCAATTGATATCACCATACTTATTGGTATGGTGAATTACACACTCGGTGTGGATATATGTATCACTCCATATGAAGAGCAGATGTAATGCATCAGTGTTTCACGCTTCTCATTTGCCATAGTGAAAAGCTGTATTGGGCTGAGAGGATTCATCTATCATCCTTAGAAACTAGTTCAGAACCATCCATATCATGTAAAATATACATATTATACATACAGACTCAGGTGTTCTAACCCTTACAGGAGTGGAGTCGACATTAATGCCAGAGATCTCCTGTATGATTTATGTTGTGAGCTATGTAGTCTTTCAAAAGTTTAAACGTGAAGCTGTATCATGCATTGTTGCCTTGGCATAGGCCATGTGACCTGTCTGCTTGTCTACCCGCACATATATGTTTGTTACACAAATTGTGCATAACTAAAAATAAATGACAGAGGCTGTGGATACACAGTTTCAAAATATTGTGTTAGCTTTAGCCAGGTAAAAACCCCTCTTTAATCATGCATGGTTCAATATAATCATTGTGCTAATGCAGTGCTTTCCACTAAACTCACAAACAATGAGCAAGTTGGAACACTCAGCTGTGCACTGGGCCAAAAACAGCAATATAAATAAAGATCCTTTTACTCTGAAGCTGAGCTAAGATCCTCTTTTATAATGAGACCAAATAAAGTTCCTCTTTCATAATGAGATTAAGTAAAGATACATTTTATAAGAAGACTAAATAAATACCTGCTTTCATCATACATCTCTGTGGTTTTGGAGTCTTTGTGGAAGCATATTGAGTGCTGTGCCTAGTCTGTTTAAAGACATTAACTCTGAACTCATAATTTCTACATCGGTTCGGAATGAGAAACAATGGAGAAAAAGAAGTTACCATTCCAAAACTATTTATCCAAAATTTTGTAAATTTTCACTTATTTTTAATGTACATTTTTTGACAAAAAAATGTGAAACAACACATCATCTGTTCCAAAATGTAAAATGTATTTTAAGGTCTTGTGTTTTTGCTGATTGATTCACAGAGTTCCTGAGAGACAAATACAGTTCTGGATTTTATTTTCCTGATTTGTCATCTTAGCTATAATTAACCTCACCACTGATGATGAAAGGGCACCCTCCTGTCTTTATAGAAAATGTTTGGCAGTGGTCTAACCCTAAATTGAAGCATCATGGATACATAATTAAAATTAGAAAGAGAAGAGGCTGACATGGTATGCAGGAAAAGAATGATCGTGAATGGTGAGAGACAGACAGGTCAGGAGTGTGCTTGTCTGTGTGTGTACGACAGAATGAGTATAAAATAGTATATGTAGAGTATATGTATGTGAGTGCAAAGAGAGCTTGTACAAATGTATATTTATACACACCCTCTTGTGCCAATGCAGTTGAGTGTATCAAAGGTAAATGCACACTGTCAGATGCTAAGTGAGGTACGTGAATGTGTAACTGCCTACAGGGTTAGCAGTTCCTCTGTCAGGACTTGTGGTCTTACTGCCAGAGCTTAATTACGTATCAACAGCAAAAATCATGACCCCCAACACCCTGGAACAAACATCGACATTTCAACGTATCCATGGTGACACCCGTAATAAACAGGGCACTCATACCTGGATATATCAGTAGGCTATTACGGATGACATTACGTAATACTAACTCGTAGTCCAACCCTGGCGCTGGCCCCTCTGTCAGTCAGGGATCCATTTTAATTGCAATGACTCTTCGTGCAAAACAGAGCACACTACTGTTAGTAGTTAATTGCTGCCTGTTTAGTTCAAAACTTACGTGGCACCATTTTTACACAAGCGGGCATACAATGTGACAATTACGAAATTGCAACAATTATACCCGACATTCCATCTCAGCTAACCAAAAACGTTCTCATAATATTGGGAAAATTTAGGTCATATTTTCCCTGGACTTTTGATATAATGTTATAAAGTAAAAGTTGCTCAAACATTCTAACACTCTAACAAGTTCTGTCAAACATTCTGAAAATTACGCCCTGGAAACATTTATGCTAACGTCTTGAGAATGTTCTGGAAACCAAAATTGTTAGCTGTGAAGGTGCTATACAAATTACATGTTACATGTTTCCTCTAGTAGCTTTACAACCAGGATTGACTGTGCCATGATTCACAGTGTTAGTCATGCTCATTACAGCAACTTGTCTCTTGATAGGTGTGAAAAGGCCTTAAGTTTTCATTTATTTTCATACTCATTTTATGTTGCGGCGGTGTTCGCGGTTACCCTCGTTTTCGGTTCGCTTAGCAGGTGCAGGTACAGCTGTCCTTCCGAATGTTTCAAAGCAGGGTTCGGGGCTTCAAATTATCCCTGAGTAGGAAGTGGTGGGAGGAGTTGTAAATTGTAAATAGTTCATTGTTCTGTAGCCTGATTCTTAATTGGTCACGTTTCGTGTCGTGAGATTATAAACCCTCTGCAGACAAATTTTCATCTGAAATACACATGTATTCCTTTACCTACTGTATAAGTTTCAGTGTGAGTACAGGACTAAATGTACACATGTACAAATGTGCATAGGTCTTTAATTTTGAGTATATTTTGTCTATTTTATAAGCTGGAACAAGTGTGGTATAGTTAAGTATAAGTAAGTATAAGTTTACTGTTGCTGCTTACCGAATGCGGGTTTTCGGGTTAACCGTGAGATGTTTTTTACGACTTAGATTATGCATTGAAGTAAGTGTTGACAGAGGTGTTCAAATTGGTTTGAATTATTGCAACATTTTAGACATTTTGTGCAGTCATCGGTTTCATTCCCAAAACCTGATCTCCCTAGAACTTGTATGGAATCACTAAAAAACAAAACAAATTATCCTCTCTATCATTCAACTACTTATTAGGTGAAGCCAAAAGAAAGTTGCCCGATAACATCAAACGGTGTAATACCTTTTTAAAACCCACATAAAGAGTTCCTGAATGCTCTCCGGCTGTCAGCATTGTACCTCTCCCATTATCCTTGGTTCAACTTTGAAAGTAAAAAATTGAGCTGTGCATTTTTTTCATGTGTTTTTCCAGCAGCCATCATCTCCTTGACAGTTTTAAATCTCCCAAAGTCTTTAATAGCTTGCCATTGTTTGAGCGAGCTTTGAGCTCCCCGCTTTGTGAATGGTGTCATGAGGTGAGACTCAGGCGTCTGCAGAGTCAAAAGGAAGGAAAAGCCTTTTATGGAGACTCTGATCCTCAATGCTCCTCTCTCGTCCTCCCATAAGGACCACCTACTCTGTACGGTCTCTCAGTCACCTGTGTTGTTTTCCCATACCTGTCTCCCTTCCTTACATCTGTCTCCAGTACTTGTCTATCCTCCAGGCCTGTCTCTTCTCTGCCCAGGTTTATCTCACGCCTGTCTGTCTTACACAGTCTCCGACCTCTCCATATCTCATCAAACTCTGACTCTGTCCTTGTCTTGCCCATGTGTACGGTGTTTACTCTGTATAACAGTGGATATTCCAAAGTATTGAATCTTATTTGCCATTTGACTCGTCCTGTGCTTAAAAAATGCGGTTGCTGATATCAGTGAAAGTATTTTGGGTGTATAATTCCATTTTCAGACTTCCTCCTCATCCTAATTTCCACGTTATGACATACACTCATGCACAACAGACATGATATAGCTATCCTGATCTCAACATTACTGAGCAAATTAGTTGGGTGTCCCCTTTCCACCTGGTTCTGTAAGCTCATGAACTACCATATGCATTGTAAAGTCGAAGGCCATGTACTCCTCAGATACAATCACCTGTGAGCGAGTTACTATTTTACAGTCTACAGACCACATGCAGAGCAGTAGAAGAGCCAGTGACTATTTTCCATTTTACTGGCCATACACAATACCACAGGGAAGATAACAGGAAATAAACCCTTTCAACATGTTCATAGAAATGGCTTTATCAGAGGGTGTAGAAAATACATGCTACATTGTAAATGTCACACTCTGTGCATAATTACATGAAGTACAAGGTCACCAGAAATCTAATTTTGGTGAAGGTGGAGCTTGCTAGCCAGTAGTGAGGTAACTATCCTGCATTTCCTGAGTGAAATTTGGTAAGGGGACACATGGTGAACTGACAGTGACCCCTAGTGGTAAATTCAACCAACTTCACACAGGACTCATTGCAGGAAACATTGACATCTACTGGTGAATTAAAGACCAGCTCAGCTCTGAGCTGTTGTGGATCAGCTTGCTGAAGAACTAAGAACATTTTGATTAGTAGTGGCTATTATGTGTGCAGAAATGAAAAGTTCATCAATAAGACTATTCTACACTGCACCCACACTGAAAAAAAAATTCACAATTGTGTTTAAGGTTTTTTTGGTGAGTTTTATTTTTTTTAAGGAAAAGCATAATTACTAAATTACAAAGAACACCAACAGCCAATCACATCAGCCTACAAAGCAGATATGAATATTAAATGTTTTTATACAAGATCTCATTCAAGTATTTTACATTTGTCTGTTTTGATTTTTTAAATGTATTTTTAAATTGCATTTAATTGCATTAAATCTTGGACATTTTTTTAATGGTGATGAAATATGAACATTATACTGGATCATAAACAGCTCGTTAATCATTATGGCTTTCTGCCACTAACAGGCCCTTCAGGGCAATGGAACACTGCTGCCACCAGCCTCCACAGGCCATGCCCCTCATGACCCAAGGCCCTAGAGGATTATGGGTTACTGAGGTGGACTGTAGCTGTCAGTAAATGATTGAAGTGATTGTTCTACAGCCCCCTTCACATAACCCATGGCATCACTGAAACACTATGAAAAGGCCCTTTTTTAAAGAAATGCTCTTTACACTGTGTGTTCCTCCTTCAGTCTGAACATCTTCAGCCACAACAGTAAAGAGCAGCCATGGACAAAAGGAGGGAACCATTAATGAGAGATGAGGTTTCTGTCAGTGGGGCTTTTACAGGTACACCATCAGAGAAAAGATGCACAGCAGTACCTCGTAAATGCAGTGAGAAAGCAGGATTGATCCTTGATGTCCGAGTATGTGAGAAAATAGAAGTAGAGTCCGTTTAGATGTGTTTGTACTTGCACGTTTGTGCTTGTCTTCTCATGTGAATCATGTGTGTGTGTGTGTGTGTGTTAAATTGTGTGTATGTATTTAAGCAGTTGGGGGCATGTTTGAGAATGTATGTGTGTGTGTGTGTGTCACAGGGAGTCACACCTGTACTCAGATCCGGCTCCACACACAAGCTGCTGAAGGGGCCCCTTATGGCAGCAACACGCACACACTGTAAACAAAAAGTTTCCTCACCTCTAAATGAACCAGGGATTAGAAAATGGCTTTGTGCAGACTTCTAATTTCAGTTTCCCTTTGTTGGTAACTACTTTCCCCATTTCAACTCAATTCATATGCAACGCTAAACACATTAGCACATTTCATTAGCGGAAAAGAAAGAACTTAGAACTCGGCAAAAAGATCTATAAAGCATTAAAAGATTATACGAGACCATCTCTTTAAAAAAAATTGTATATACAAAAAGGCAAAGTATTATTTTTACCCATGAATCCAAATAATTAGCCCATTGTGGTTTGATATTGTAGTTACAGGCAGACAGGCGGCGATGGGTGGCGTGGACTGTACGCAGGTACAAGGTGGGAATGGGGCGTGGTGCCGCAAAAGCCCCAGTGTGTGCCTTCAGCACCAGCAGCCAAAGGTGGTCTGTGATAAACACCTTGTTCAAGTATTCGGCGTCAGTGATTTCAGTCCTCAGAGCTTGGGGGTGGGAGGTAATTAGGGGTTATACTGGGGTGACAAGATGATGCACATTTGGGGTGGGGAGTTAGGGGGTACATACTGGGGAGTGACAGGGACTGCAGCTTGAGGTTGCAGGGCAGTTCAATATTGAATGGGATTTGTTACAGTGAGGCTGTGGGGGTTATGGACGTGAGGCGGGTTTTGGGTAACGGGGTGTTAGGGACATCCACTGGGGTTGAGACTGGCTGCAGGTTCTTCAGCATTAAGGATGGACACAGCAATGCAGGCTTGAGGCAGGGTGACAGTAAGGCGGCTCAAGGCTTGAGTATGGGGAACAATGAAGAGTTTCTTTCCCCCCCAACCAGTCCAGTAAAAGTTCTGCAAAGAGTCAGTAAAATGTTCCTAGAACGTTGCCAGAGGTTGCTCTCAATTGTCCGGCCAACATGATGGTGCGGGATTGAGGGGGGTGGGGGAGGGGGTTGGGTGTGGCTCTCACACCTCCAAAAACGGAAGAGAAGAAACGGATGTTGAAAGATAAGGGAGCACACAGTTGCACTCCTGATCCATCTGTGAGTGTCTCTCTCCACTGTGAAATTTTTGCCGTTTGACTTCAAAATTAAAAACAAAATTAATAAAATAAAATAACAACATATTTAAAAGGAAGAACCTTGATTCTCAATCCTGAGGCTTTAGCAATGCAAGCTCTGGGCACGTTTGCATTAATGCTGCGGCGTCTGTCCTTCGGGCATGCCCATTTTAGCATTACCACAGGTGTCTCAGGCTCACCTATGTTATGCCTATGTTAGGGGCCTGTGTGTGTCTGCATTGGCTTTGGATATATGTGTGCTCTGAGCCTGCATTAACATTAGCTGTGGGATGCGTGTGTTTGTGCCGTTTCCATGTGTGAATTAGTGATGTGATGTGCACGTTCTGAGCATGACCATGTTAACGCTAGCATGTATGTGTCTGGGGAAGCCCGCATTAGCTTTAGTGCTGAAATGTGTATGTTTGGGCTGGCCTGAGTTTGAGCATTAGCACTGGGATGTATGTGTTTGCATGGGCAGGTCCTCATTAGCGTTAGCGCAGGGATGTGTGCACGTGGGTAGGCCCTGGTTAGCGGTGGGATGTGTGTGCCCTGGGCCGTTCCACGTCAGTGGCAGCGTTGCGGACCCCATGGAGACCGTGCAGGTCACTGCTGGGGTTTGCGGTCAGATGCTGCGCCTCGTTGTTTGGGGTCCTCTTTGGGGGCACCCTGTGGGGGGTGGACGGAACTGGAATCTGATTGGCCAACAGAGTGGGAAGGGTGGCGGCGACGGCCTCCATCTTCCATTGGTGGCTGTGGAAGAGGACAGACAGACAGATGCATATGAGAAAAGTCCAACACTAAAACTTTTCACTGTACCTCAATGCTGCAGTGTCAGAAAAAAATACTTCTATTATTCCTGTCTCTTTTGTATGTCAGCATATTTAAAACTTCAGCAAGAAACATGGTGGATCTTTACTGTGTGCTCTAGTTCATACTCACATCAACTCTGAAATCCTCCAGACGCTTAAATTTGCTCAGATGTTCCTGCAGTTTGGGGTTGATGTCCAGGCTTTTAGCTTTGGAGTATTTGAGGAATGCCCAGAACTTCTCTAGACCATACAACTGGCCTGTGGTAGTAAAGACAGAAGAGGTGAGGTTTTGGAAAAATGTTTGAGGATCAACAATATAAAAATCATTGGGTAAGTGGCAAAAATCTCACCTGCTTCAAAATCCCTCATGGTTTCCTCCTGAAAGTCTTTGAATATGTCCTGTCTGAACTTCCTCTCCAGTCCATAACTGTAATACCTGAACAGACACTCCAGCCCGTACCTGAGACACAGTCAAAAAAGGAATCAATTTTAATGGTACATTTTGGCCAATTTCAGTTGCAGTGTTCTTGTGATGTTAGCAGCAGTTTTTAAGAGTAGACTTAGTGGAATTACTGAAAATGTGACTATAGACTATAATTTTACACATTACCTGCAGTGTGACTGTTTTTTACACTACATTTAGTATAACACGTTCAATGTTTTGTTCATGATTTTAAACTCAATTTAGTCGCTGACAGTGAGCTGTGCAGAGCTGCAGTGACGAATGAATCTCTACTCGCCATGGGCTCACCTGTAACCCTCTCTCCCGTCCTCCACGGCCAGCTGTCTGAACTCCTCATACATCTTCCTGTTAAAGTGATCCCGCAGGAAAAAGGACCAGAAGCGGAAAAGCGTGTTCATCTCCTGCGACTGGCCGACGCCCAGGCGTTTGCGCTCTGTTGAGGAGAGCGAGGTGTTAATTACAAGCCCTCAAAGACAACAACATACAGGCTGCTCGCCATCAAGGTGAACAGCACACAGTCTGTTAGCCATCACAGGGAAAGGCACATGGGCTATTAGCCATCAAGGGGAGCAGGAGACAGCCTACTAGCCTCAAGGGGAACAGCAGATAGGCTTCTAGCCCTCAAAGGGAACAGCACACAGGCTAATGGCCATTAACAGAAACAGCAAAAAGGCTATGAACCCTCAAAGGGAAAAAACAAACAAGCTATTAGCTGTTAGGGGGAACAGCACACAGACATTTTTCCATTTAGGGAATAAAACACTTGCCATTAGCTGTTGAGTGGGAACAGCAAATAGGCTATTAGCTGTTAGGGGGAACAGCAAATAAGCTATTAGCCCTCATGGGGAACAGCTCACAGGCTATTAGCCCTTCAGTGGAAAAACTAGAGGAGGGTAACAGTAGAGAGTCTGTCAGTCCTGCAGGAACACAGCACACAGGCTATATGCTCTAACAGCAGAGCTAAAGGAGAGCAGTCAGATATCACTGTTACTGTTATAGGTTAGCCGTTGTTGTTCTGGCCTTACCGTTAAGGCAGCGCCTCCTGTACTTGTGGTAGACGTGCTGGGTAAAGCCATTCTCCTTCAGCAGCTCGTGGGATGGGTGCTGGAATTTGGGCAAGGACTGGGGCGTGCAGCCATAGTTCCCGAGGACAGGGGTGCCCTCCGAGGGGCTTGCGTTGGAACTGGAGGTCGATAGAGTGAACGAACGTTAAAAAAGCAATGCCAGCAGACACATAGTGTACCACTATACATGCAGATGCACAGGTGTGCGGTGTGTAATACAGGTTAAAGGAATCTAACTGCAAATGTGCAAAGGTGTACAGGCTCGAAAGTGAAAAAATCTACAGGAGGTGTGGTATACACCAGTAAAGCTGTTGATGACACGGGAGTTAAGGTGCATGGTAGGTTTGTTGTACAGGTGCACCTCTACAGCCGTGTGTAATGTAGAGGTGTACCGTGTGGTTAAAAGTGTACAGGTGAACAGGTGTAAAGGTGAACAGGCACATACCTGACAGATGTGGTTCGGGACCGATGTTCACGGGAGTCCATCACCCAGCCCACATGACTCTCCATGGGGGGGTTCGCGCTGTGCCGCGTTTTCCTCTTACGTGGAGTCTGAAACACACACAAGACCGTCAATCACTGACCACATTCATACCATACACCCACATACACACCCAATTTACACACATGCACGCATACATACATGCTCTCCCATTAATGGACACAGTGCTGCACTCAGGTTACCTTGGTGTCGACAGGCCGCCCCTCCTTGACCACAGGATAGAAGCGGGGTGTTTGTGTGGGGTCCTTCAGTCTCGGGGTGCGAGGCGTTCTGGGAGTGCGGCCGGCACGGTGGTTGGGGGAGTCGGGCACGGTTGTGGGGAGCGAGCGGGCCATGCCCGAAGGTTCTGGGGCTCCAAACAGTTTGTTGGCCAAATCGTCTGTGGGGACTGAGGAGGCGGAGGAAAACAGCCCCATAAAGAACATGGAATCCAACCCACTCTCATTCAGCAAAAACACCGATCAGACCCACGATCATTCAGTATAAATTAATTCAGCAGAACACACTCAGATCCCCACTCTCATTTAGTTAATCCACTCAGCTCCACTTCCATTCAGCACAGAATCCACTAAGATCCATGCTTGTTCAGTGTAATCCACACAGATCCACTTAGTAAAGACTCCACTTAGATCCACTGTAATTCAGTAAAGACTCCATTAAGATCCTCTCATTCAGTGTTAACCATTCAGGTCCATCTCATGCTTTAGAATCCACTCAGATCCACTGTTATTTATGAAGTCCACTTAGCTCCACTTTCATTCAGTAGATTCCACCTAGATCCACCTATTCAGTAAATACTTTCCTGAGATCCACTACCATTCACTACAGAATCCACTAGGATCCACTTCCATTCCCTCTAGAATCCACAGGGATCTTGAGTCAATCACCACAGAATCATTTCAGATTACACCATTATTTAGTTCAGAATTCATGTATAACAGACTATGTTGCTTCAGATAAGAAGCTCTGCTGAATATGTTAATGTAAAAGAAAAGCACAATGTAAGAGTAAACGTTATTGCGATGTGGTTGAGCGGAGATCCAAGGAGCTTAAGACGCTGATCCGTGTTGAGAGGAGAGGCAGAACAATGCACTTCTGCACAGGGCCAGAGACCGGGGACTATGCAAGAGAACGCGACAGAGCGCCTGTTCTTCTCCATTAGCCCTGAGAGATCTGCACTGTCATACTGCACAGGCAGCAGTGGGCGGGCCTTACTCTGCTGGGGCGGCGGGGGTCCGGGGGGCACCTCCTGATTGGGGTCAACGGGGGCCTCCGGCGCCAGACAGTCAAACTGCTCCCGGCTAATCAGGTGCACCTTCTTGAAGTTCTCCACTTCTTGCTGCAGGGAGGAGGTGGAACAGGTATAAGAACAGGCAGGTTCTGAAGGATGAATGCTGCTTAAGGCACAGACTATGAGCACTAAACTCAAACCAGTCCCAGTTTAAAATGAACAATCTGCAGTCTAGATTTACACTAGACTGTGGCTTATCCCTGTTGCAGTTTTAAGTGGGGACTAGTTCCCAAGGCGACAGGGCATACCTTGATGGTGGCATACTCAGGCTCATTGGTGTCATCCCATAGGTCCTGCTCGTAGTAGTACAGGCCGTCATTGATGACCTTGGCGAGCTCAGAGGTGAGTTTGGAGCGGGAGGTATGGTTGCCTGTGCGATCGCCGCCAGGGTGCTTGCGCAGGTACGGTGGCGTCTGGGTGACGATCAAGATCTTGTTCACGTCACGGTCGTCAATCTCGCAGTCCGAGTCTTCGTCCGACCAGTCGGTGAAGGTGTTTCTCCGCCCGTCGATCTGCGGCTCCATCTCTTCGTCGAACAGGAAGTCCAGCTCTTCGGGCTCCACTGGCTCCGCCGCTGGGGAGGGGCCTGACTGTGACCGGGATTCCTCTTGTTTCTGAGAAGGACAGACCAGCTATTACTGAAAAGTATTGGAGAAATTACAACTATTTATTGATCTAGGATCAGTTTCAACTTTTATTCTAACAATTGTTAAGGTTAGGATTTGGATTGATGAACCTGATCCCAGATGAGAATTTAAAGGCCCACTTGATTTATTCTTCGCTTTTTCAGCTACTTATTACATTCTGCAGTATGGCACAATTGGCATGTTAATGAGCAACAGCCAGTAAAATAAGGGGACAGGATGCAAAATAGTAAAGTGGTATAAGTGGTTATCTTGTACTCAGAAGTCAGTGAACTGTTCACTCTGGAAGCTGCAGGTGAGGGTTACCTTGGGTCTGGCAGGTGATGGGCGAGGCCTCTTCTTCACCTCAATCCAAGACTCTGAGTCCAGATCAGGCAGGCTGGCAGACAGCCCTTTGGGCGTGGCCTTCAAGGACCCCATGTCATCACTCTGGCGAAGCTCAGGAGGGGGCGCTGCAGGAGAAACTGAGAGAAGTGAACATAACACACAATTACACTGTGACTGAACACTACAGTCGCCTGTGTGTGTATGAGTGTGAGTTTGTACACAGGTACCTGTTGGTTGCTGGTAGGCTTGGCGGGGTATGAATTCGGGGCAGTGTATGAGCTGGGAGAAGTCTGTGTGGGTCTGGTCAGGCGCAGAGAGTCCGGGGAGGGGCCATCGGTCTGGCTCCGACCTCGCTCGGACCTTCAGGTTCACGCACTCCACCACCTTACTGTCCTTCAGTGCCTGCAGGTGTGATAGACTCAGTGGTCTGTCTGCAAACCATTTATAGTGAACCGATGAGCGCTTACACATTTCTGAGGGTGGGTTTGGACGACCCGGGCGTGAAGCAGAGCAAAGCTGCTCAAAGGCATATTTACATTATGTGTTAACTTTTTAACTTTTAGCTGTGTTCATAATAATATCCTGTGCTTGTACAGAAACAGGCCCTAAATAATTCCCATTCTGGGAGATAGGACAAAGCTTGGAGACACCACAAAAACAAGCAGACCAACTGTTAATAATGATGTTATATAATAGGTACAAAAACCAAGAATAAATGCATGATATTAAAAACAGTAGTAGTAGCACTAATGCTATCGTTGTTATATATATTATTATTATCAAAGCTGGGATGAGGCAGACCTCTAGGATGAGGCTGAGGTCGGTAGTCAGGGCCTGTACTCTGTGGAAGCCGGCAATGAGGGTGACAGGCAGGAAACCGGCAGGGTCCATCTTCCTGCGCAGGAAAAAGTCCCGCTCCAGATTCCCCACACTGAAGTAATACTCACTGCAGAGGGACAGAGGGACTCAGTTACTGACTGCTGCACTTGGGAGTGGCACTCACTACAGAGAAACTTCACACATACTGTGGTAAATGTCAAAAACAGGGGGCACCCCTGCCATACTCACTCCAACAGTCTTAAAAACAACCTTGAACCTCCACTTCACATTGAATAAAATATTACTAGATTATAGTTTTATTGTGACATGACAAACTCACACACTGTCACATTGTATTAGTCACTGTTCCATGAAACACTGACAGAACACAACTCATCATGGCAAAAATGATACTTTTTTAAGATGCCGACAATGTGAGGATTGACTGCTAAATCATCTGGAGAGTGTATTGTATTCTACTCACTTCCTGATGACCTCTGACATAGGAAGAGGAAGTGGTGCACTCACATTTGTCTCTTGATATAGTCCTTGAGCAGGCTCTGGTCCACGGTGTACAGTTCATTGTTGCTCATGTGGTCATAGTAATAGGTCATACTGCTGCTGTTGAACTTCTGGCCGTACATCCCATCCTTCCCATCATAGGGCTTGTACATATACTGGTACTCGTAATGGCCTAAAGACACAAATATTATTCATTACTCGGGTTTTCTTAAATTCACAATGTGTTTTGCATTACTGCTACATTTCTCAAATGGCTGTCACATCTTTAAAATGAATCCTATAACTCCTATCTCCTATATCCTATATATATTGTGCAGGGTGTCTGAAATGGTGCGGGAGAGGTACCTCTGCCTCCACCCCTGCCACGCCCCCGGCCCCGCCCTCTCCCTCGGCCACGTCCCCGGAATCCGCCGCGGAACGGTGACCCCTCGCTCTTCACGCTCGATACCTCATCCTGGTCATCCCGCCATTCCCGCTCATACTTCCCACTGTGCCAGTCTGCAACAAACACACACACAAACACTTGATTAAACAACCCTATCTTTTATGTGATCCAGCATCTTGGATAAATTTCTCATTTCATCATTGATAAGCTCATGAATGACACTGAAACAGGACTGCGTCTATAAATGAAACTCTGTACCTTAGTTTAATTTTCCAGTGAACTGACACAGGTAATTAGTAAAACAGTAAGCCAGTGGCAATTGCAAACTGGTTGAGATGCTACACCATAGCAGACTGAGAGGCACACACTGAGAGACTCACCCCTTAGGTCGTTCCTGGGGGCAGAGGTTTTGACAGGTCGCTCCTCATTCTGCCGGGAATTATTTCGGGAGGCAGAACGTTCACGAGGCCCTTCTGAGTTCATCTCAATCACCAGCGGAACCCACCTGTGTTTGTTACCTGTAAACACCAGGGGATGCTCATGAGTCAACTGCATTTTTCTTCTTTACTCAGGAAACCCAACATATGTGATGATGCTTTTGACAACGTTCTAAAATTACATTAAAACATAATTATCTCTATGAGTCTCTAACAAAAATTCAAACTGAGACCACAGCCGGTTACATCTGCTCCAATCCCTGACCACATTCAGCCAGTTTACAGCCATGCTTTATGCATGGTTTTAGTACATGTCTTGTTATACCCTGTTGACCCTGCAGGGTGCACTGTTCCACCAAGGAGGCCACAGGAGAAATGACCTCCAATAAGACTGACGTGGCCCTTATCTGTGAACTGTGGGAGTGAGGGAGGGAGGCGTATGAGAGAGAGTGAGAGTGCAAGAGAGAGAGGGAGAGAGGGAGAAAGAGGGAGAGAAGAGAGAGGGAGAGAGTCTGAGAATGAGAATGATGGAGTGAAGGAGAGATGGGGAAAGAGAAAGAAACAGAGTAAAAACGAGAGGGAGGGAGTGGGACCAAGATGGAGGGAGAAACGAGGGAGAGAGAAAGAGAGAGGGAGAGACAGAACAGGGACAAGAGAAGGGGAGCAATATTTGCTTTTTCCTAAAATGCTCTGACAACACTAGATATTTCCTGTCAAAACCAGTTTCAGTCAAGCTCCCTGGTACAGCCACTGTTTCAGCAGGTAAAACAGTTCTGGGAAAGGCAGTATCAACGCATGCAGTCATTAAACACCAACCAGGCTAAAGTATGCCATGTCTCACAGCAGGGACAGACAACCCTGGTCCTGGAGTACAACAGACTTTACATTTTTTTGCCCTATTTGGATCCCTGAAGTTATTGTTATACTTAATGAATGCAGGTGACCATGTTGCTGGAGGAGAAGTCTCACTACTCAGATGCAGGCACCTAGTAATAGTTCAAATCACAACGGAGAGCTCAAATGGAATGGAAACAAGAAACACTTCCAGCACCTGAAGACCAGGGTTGCCAGTACCTGTCCTCAAGCCTGGCTTTAGCACAAACGCTGGGTATGAGCTGACGAAGCGTCATTAATATTGCAAGAGGCAAACCTTCTTTCATGCAATTTGCACATTCATAAATTTTTATCATGCTCAGTGTGTTGGCTCTCCTGTCAGACTGTTGCAGATTTAAGAACCCGCTTCCAAACAAGAGCAGCACTATTAATCATACTTTAATCATTGCCGCAATTATGCTTTGTGCAATTAACTAATAATAACAGGCTGCAATTATTTCATTACAATGAATGAACTCAATTTAGCAAAGCTGCCACATGAAACAAAGCGTGGTTAATTAGCAGGAACTTCCAGTACATAGTCCTGCATTCATTTAACACTACTTACATTGATTCACAAAGGATCAAATTCAAATCAGAATGTTGATCTAAAGGTAATCAAATGTTCATTGCAATGATTTGAGAAAAATTATGGTGATCAGCTAAGGTGTATTTTCACTGGCTAAGGTTTATGGTGATTGGCTGAGGTATAAGAGGGTGATCGACTACAGGATTACTACTGATATCTCAGCCTGTACTCATCTGCATGCAATGATAATAATAATAATAATAATAATAATAATAATAATAATAATAATAATAATAATAATGTAACTTGGACATTGCAGGTTTCCAGTTAGGGCACTGCAGTTGCTTCCTTGAGCAAGACACCTCATCTAAATAGCTTCTCTGAATATGCATCTGTATACATTTATGGTGCAAAAAGGTTGTGTAAGTAGCTCAGGATAAGGGTGTCTGCTAAACTCCATACATGTAACTGTAGCTGAATTGAGTGTTGATGTCCCACATACAACGGAGAAAAATCACAAGCTATCCCATCGGCACAACTGCAGGCTAAGATAACAGGTGAAAGTAGGACTCGCCTCTCCTCCTCTGTATCTTGTGCGATCCGTCCTCTTTGCTCCTCTCCTGCACAGGCTCCACCTGGTTCTCCTTGCTCTCCTCCTCACCTCCTCCTCTCTCTTCTCCTCTTTCTTGTTGATGACCTTTCTGGAGGTCTGCAGGTTCAAACATTAACATCAGTATTGGGTCAAAAAAAAAAAAAAAACCCAAACATTACAAACATGTCAACAGTCATCCCCACCCCTTTACGACTCCACCCCTGACAGCTGAAATAAGCACTCGTACCCATGTGATTTCTTTAATGACGTTTCTCCACCAGGTGTGTGAAAAGGGGGAGAGAGACAGAGAGAGCAGGCGCTGTAACATTCCTCATCAGCATTACTGCTTTACTGCTTACCTGCATGTCTTTAGACGCAATCTCTCCTGGGGTAGGCCAGCTGTTTGTGTCTGCAAAATCTCCAACCTGAGAGAGACAGAGGCGGAGAGGGTGGAGAGTGGAGGGTAGAATTCAGAGAATGTGTTCAGGAGGGCTTGGGTTAGAAGTTGGTCGGGAACAGGATTTATGGGATTTTGGTGGGGGTTATAGGGCTCAAAATAGGGTTAGGGTTTGTGTGTGGGAGCTATGGTTAAGTGGGACTGGGTAAGGACCAAGGATTTGGATTGGGCTTGGGGTTTGGGGGTACAGTTAGGGGTTAGGGGGTTTGTGGTCTGGGTTATTGGTTACAGGAGTTTGGGTAGGGGAATAAGGGTTATGGTGAAGGTTAGGGATTAAGGGTTAAGGGATTTGGGTAGTAGTGAAAGACAGACACTTACCTTTGCACCTCTCTTCGCTCGTGGGGTCCCAGCTCTCACCACCCTGGCAGGTAGTGCTGGTTCTGCAAGTAAAACACGAATGCCTGTAAGGTTTTTCTCCCCAAATCAGAACCCTCCTGCAACCCTATTAATGGTACATGTTTACACTATGGCTGTAACAATTAATCTCACTAATCAATTTAATTCACTGCAAAACACTGCCCCTTTGAATTTTAAAATGAATAACGGAGGCAGCAGTTTCAGACTTGAATCATTTCCCAATTTCGCCCGTCAAAGCCTCGCTTTGGGGGAAATGACAGAACTAGCGCAAGGAGGTGTTGAATTATGAAACTTTTAAATGTTTTGAAGTGCATGTGCGTTAATGTTAGCTCACTCAGACACACACACACAGACACACACACACACGCACACAGCCTGTAATTAAAGTTACTTTCCCCTCAGAGTCTTTTAACATGATGCTTAAACCTGGAGCAAGACACAACTTTGCTGTGTGTTCTACAACTACATTTCCTTTATCTGATTATGATGTAAAACACTCCACATTCTTGAGGCCAAAACGATGCAAAGGGTTTCTCACATACACAACCTCATTTACAATCTGAGCTAAATGACACCAGGCTCTGCAGACCGGCCAATGCACTGAGCTCACTTAGTGGAATCTTAAGAGTCTGTGAAAGGGAATAATTATATATAAAATAAAGCACAAGTTTCACATAAACTCATCTCCAGACATGTCAGGTCAGGGCTGTGAAAAGCCAGAATTAGAGAGCAGGTCAACACCAGACAGATCTGAATCAAGAAGAAAGTCTTCCTGAAAACCACACAGGTCTGAATTAAGCTGCAAGTCCTCATCAAAACCATAGTAGCCTAGATTAGCCATGAGGTCTTCTTAAAAACCACACAAGATGAAATTATGCAGAAAGTCTTCCTCAAAACCATGCAATTCTGAATCAGCCAGAAGTCTCGCTGCCAGTCTTGAAGTCTCGCCAAATACATGCTGTTTTCACGCTGACTGACTGACTGACCTGGGCCTTCCCTCATGCAGCTCTGGGACTAGCTTAGTGCTTGCTAACACGTGCGGCGTGGGTGATGTGCACCAATTAGCACATCCTCACCTCCCAACGGCTCTTGCTGGGAGGTGACATGCAGTCGTACTGCAAGGCGCTAATCTGTGACTGCCGTCCAACAATGTGCGAAGCTAACATGGATACACTCAACAGACAGTGCGAACAGATGGCTTTCGCAGTTGGTAAACATTACTGGGCACTGTTTGGTTCAGTCTGGTGAGACACCGCATTGGTTCTGAGGTAGTAACATGCTGCAAGGCCTTCCTGTTTAAATACAAAAACAAAAAAAAACCTCTCCTGCCGTTTCAACCCATTCTCCCATTTTCTCCCAGCGTCAAGTGTATCGAATTCACTCGCGTAGTTTCGTTAATGGTTTTCAGAAGCTACAATGTGTGTGCAAACCAGCCTTTAGGCAAGACATTGTGTGTTTACTTTCAGGTAACCAGGAAAAGCCAAACCGTGACACTCATCACTGTGAAAAAGCCGGTCTCACCAGTACTGATAAAACTTACCGATGGTACTGAATCAATAGTCATTCAAATACTCCTCCATCATATCAGTTATTGGTTATGCTTGAGGATTATGAACAATTAAATAAAAATTGTCACCACTGGATAAACCTTGGGAGGCTGACGTTAGTAATGTATCTCTCTTTCTGAGTGAATGCAGAGAGGTGCAGTCATTAAAATATTCTGTCCTTGGGTTAGAATACTGGAATATATCATGGAAATCACCCTCAAATTAACCATAACATTACACCACCTATGTCATGAACATTAGGCTTTTCTTACAGAGCTGGAGACAGAGGGACATAAGGAATTTATGTGTCCTTAAGTACCATGTTAATGCACTATACAAAAAGTCTGGTGAATACATGGCACTTCGGTTTGGCAGAATATGTCACACTTCTGCAATTCGTCCCCAGCAGAATCTGACCAATAACTAAGCTGCCACTTCCCTGATGTGGCCATGGTTACTATGGTATGTGTTACTACCTTATGGTAAGACACAAGTGCCTTGAGATCTCTCAAGACCCGAGCACCCAGGTTCTGAGACCAGTGGCAAAGCGGTGATTTGGGCCAGGGGCCTGTGTTTAGCTCTGAAGAAGTGTGTGAGTGCGCAGGGCACAGGCTGCGAGTGCCTGTGTTTAGCTCTGAGGAAGTGAGTGAGTGCACAGGGCGCAGGCTGCAGGGGCCTGTGTTTAGCTCTGAGGAAGCTTGTGAGTGCGCAGGGCACAGGCTGCAGGGGCCTGTGTTTAGCTCTGAGGAAGCGTGTGAGTGTGCAGGGCGCAGGCTGCAGGGGCCTGTGTTTAGCTCTGAGGAAGCCTGTGAGTGTGGCAGGCTGCAGGGGCCTGTGTTTAGCTCTGAGGAAGCGTGTGAGTGTGCAGGGCGCAGGCTGTGGGTGCCTGTGTTTAGCTCTGAGGAAGCGTGTGAATGCGCAGGGCACAGGCTGCAGATGCCATTAGCTCTGAGGAAGTGTGTGAGTGCGCAGGGCGCAGGTGCCTGTGTTTAGCTCGGAGGAAGCGTGTGAGGGCGCAGGGCACAGGCGATGATAATTCCATTGGATATGCATACTTCAGTAAAAGCATTCAGGTTCACTTTAATTCTAAACTGTAAAAAAAACTGAATAATAAAAAAATGAAAAAAAAAAAAAAATAATAATCAGAAGAAGACAATAGCTCCAAACTGAGGGTGCAACCTCATTTAAGCAACTGGCCTTCACTCTAGCCACCTTCCGTGCTTCAGATGTCGACCGTGAGGTTTCCAGAAGTACTCCCACTGACTGATGCACAACTCTTTTAGCACTCAGTTTCTACTGCAGTTAGCTGATGAAAATATGAGCGGCACACAGGGTGACTGCATTATATCATTACGATAACCAAAAAAGTCCAAATTATTCCATTCCAAATTATTAAGCATCATGCCATTATCAGCGGATACATACTCCTTAAAAACCCGTATCTGTCCATCCCTGCTAAAAAAAACACCATTAAATGTAGACACTCACATAAATCCGGGTTTTCATGATAGCATCTGGGATAACCTCCACAATAACAATCCCAATACAACCTTCCACCTTAATATAACGGAAAAGAAGATGATCTAAAATGTATTCCAGTCTCTGTAAATCGCTGAGGACATGCTGAAAAAAACCCCTTAGTATCTTTACGATTCTAGAGGGGAACACCAATGGCACCATTCACCTCAACTCAGATGAGTTCCCTTTGTAGAATGCATCACATAGTGTTGCATTCTGCATAAATTTCAGTTTGTTGTTCCTTCCACTTTCAAAGTTTGTCAAGACTTTAAAAGGTGAAAATTTTATAAGAATATATTGCCAGATTAGACATGTGGGGGACATATTTAGCAAAGTACATTGTTAGTTTTGTGTGTGCTCAAGCAAGTGTAGACCACATAATGTATGTGTAAGATGTAGCCTAAATATATTTTCACTTGTCTGGTTAAATTGTGAGAGTTTGCATACAGCAATGCTTAAAAATCAAAAGCAACTGAGATCGGGAAAGAGACCACAGCAACACAACCTGTGAAACCTTAACTTCAAAAAGAAGTATTGAGAATAAAGAGTGTCTCCTTATTTATGAAACTTCAACCTGTAGACACACACAGCCTTGTGATAGGAAGCGCTCTATATTCTTCAGTATAACTTGAAATTTCTTTCCAACTATCCTGCAGATTGTGAACAACAAGCAAATGAAAGCTAAAGTGTATGTAACGATCCTAATTATTTTTAGGCCTGTTTGATCAAACTGCCATTGGCCATTGAGTGCAGGACCACCTGACATACTAAACCAGGTAAAAAGTCAAGGCTGAACTTCAGTAGCAATGGGTGAATGAGCTATCATGACTGAAAAAATGGGTAGAGCTAAAATTTGCTGTCTGTCACTGCCTTGCTTCAAGCAGTTTGATCTAAGCATGACAAAGGACACTAATTCTAATCCAACACTTACTAGCAGTACATGGTAGCCTCTCCCATTTCTGGTAAAACAATATTTAGGTTTCCCAACAACAAACTCTTCAGTATGCAAACACAGAATATCACCAAGGCAAGAAATGTGGAAAACCAAAGGGCAAATAAGAGATTAATCAAATAATGCTACAATTATCCAGCCAAGAGAACCCAGGCAAATGTTTCTTCAGAGGGTGGCAGTGCAGTAAGTGCTAGGGCGCTAAGCCTGAGTAAGGTATTTCACATAAATTGCTTCAGTACCCGGCTAAATAAATGGATAGTGAAAGCTCTGTAAGTTGCCATGGATAAGCAAATCTGCTAAATGCCTAAAATGTAGTGTAATGCTAATCAAAGCAGTGTGGAACATGGGTGAGAAACATTAGACACTGCATCACTACAGCCATCCCACAGTCTAAATATGGAGGAAATTCTAGATGGTTCATGCCTGCATACACGCACGTACTGGCACATAGGTAGTGATATATGCCTATATGCCTAGCCAATAACTGGCTCATCATAATGCTGGAAGTGTGGAAAATATTTTGGTAGGATCCAAAAAATAGGACAAGGTATGCTTCAGCCCAGCTATTGACAAAAGAATAGAAGAACAGATAAGACCGATACGCACCAGCCAGGACAAAAAGATATCAAAAGTCTACACCACATGTATAAAGACTACACAAGGCTGAGGTTTCAGGATCTTACAACAGCTTTTTCTTTCACTCTGAAGAACTGTCGACAATGAAATCATCAGTCTTGTCCTCTCCTTGTTAAATAAATATGCTGAATAGGATTACATTTCCATTTTCTCCAGCTTTCCTGTGCCTTTGGGGTAGTCCTAAATTTATCAACCTAAATGAGAATTCTTCCAAAATATTCTTCTATTATGGACATTTTATGCTATAACAACTCAGGTAAAAAAGTTATCTTATTTCATTTCTACCGCTCTATTGAGAGGGTTGAAAACTTCATTCGGCCATTTTTAAAATCAATATTCCCCTAATAAGATTCTGCTGTCTACTTGAGACAGGCACTTCCGACTTCAGTCCATCCTGAAACTAGTGATGACAACCTCAACCAGGAAGCTGACTGATGCTTTCACACATGACTGGTGAATCTGAATGTGGGTCTTAGATGCCTCCCCTTCCCCTTGAGTCAAAGTGGAATAAAAGTTACTGTGAAGTAAGAAGTGGAGAACCATACAGAATGAAGCAATACGTTACTAGTGGTTATAAAACCAGACCCAAGACACTCAAAATGCACTACTCACAGACAAAGGAACAACCGATGAAAAGACCTGTGGTCAGGTCCATCGAGTGTCGAAAAGGCTTATGGGAATCACTTGACTTGAAGCCTAGAATGTTGCTTGCTTGCATGAAGTATTTAGCTAACCCCATGATCCTCAACCATGTATGAGGACTATTTTTTTGGACACCTTCCAATATGGTGCTGTCTCCACTGTGAACACACCAATTAGAGTGCTAGGGGCTAGTGAAGTGTCTACGGACCCAGACTGACTTCACCCATTAAGCTTCACATGAATGACACACACATGTCACATAATATGACCCACTTCCTGTGGTGCACTTCCTGTAGGAGGTTGATTGCAGTGATCTGCAGCCACACTACTACAGTTATTGAAACAGTCAGCCACCACAATGTTTAGCTGTCAGCATAATCTATACCTGAATACTTACTCATACAACAGAACCGTTGACGCTGGCAACAATACACTAGTACAACAAGTATGAAAAAATAAACTTACACAGTTCACAATCCATCCCCTGTGAAGTTAAAGTGAATATTCCAAAATTCAACACAATAGTCATCAGATACTTCGACATTTATAAGCTTCATTTGTCAGCAGGGCTGAATAATATGACAGATCTGCATTTTGTTCTCTGGGCTTTCCTACATATTGATAAATAATCACAACACATGTACCAATATGCACAGATTATTTACAAATGTTTATCAAACTGCATAACGCTAACAGTCTCACTAGCCTGAAATTAGGCACTGTTTAAATGTTCACCTCTAATAAATGTTTTAGAATGAATTTTGACAGGATTTAACAAGTTTTTGCTTGTTAACTTGACTTTAGGCAGTAAAATAGATATCATGGTGTCCCAACATACAAATATCATCAAGGTATAATCAATATTAAATCTACTAAACACCAATAATGTTTTACCAGTCAGGCCTATCCGTCAGGGTCATAACATTAAAGTACAATTTGTGCTTGACAATGACAACACTCTAGGGTGAATTTGTGTGTCTTAATTCCAGTGATGTGTGTTGCTGATATACTAACGGTCAGTTACTACTTCTGATGAATCATGACTCAGTGAAGATGAGGACCCAGTTGAAGGTAGAGATTCAAGCCAACTCAGTCCCTCACCTTTACCTTTTGGTAGAGCCATATTACAAGGAAACCAATCTCACAAGTTAAAGCATCACTTTCCAGACACTGTTGAAAGACAGAAAGGCTGGGGTTGAGAGTAGAGAAGCAAATTCTTTTCTTATGCTTCTTCTTTCTCTGCTGGTCTGTGATCTGCGTCTGTGTTGTTAATTTTGCTACCATTTTTTGATGAGACACACAAAGTCATCAGTACAGATTTTCATCCTGCTACAATGCTATTCCCAGTCCCGGAAATCAAACCTGCAACCCTTGTGTTACAAACTCCATGTTCCATGACACCACTGTGCATACACAGTCAAACCACTAGGCACACACAGCAGTTTCTCAGTACAGAAATAACCACTAAATCAGCGATGTGTTTTTATACAACCACTCCGTATAGCACCTTTCAGTTGGAGTCAAAGAGCAACCATTCACGTCAGTGTTTCGCAACAGAGAGGTCTCGCATTAATCCCAGATGAATTATTTTTGGGCATTTCGATATCATGATAAATCAACACAATTAGACTTCCTTCGGACATGAAGATATTCATGTGAGGATATCAGTGTCTGCCATATTATTTCTCAGACATTTAACATCAGACACTGAAAGCATTAATAACTCTTTAATTAAGCGTAACGGTACTTACACGCCCTGGAATTACTTTGGCCTTGCTTTTCAGCACTACACTGTATGACCTCAGCCGTTAACATACTCCGTTCTAGAGTCAACACTTCATTTTCAATGAGCAAACATGAACCATTTACAACATTCGTATTAAAGTAATGATGCCTTTTCACAAAAACACGTTTTGTCTGTCTGACCAAGCCCCCGATTAGATATGGAAACACTTCATAATATACATTTTGTGTATTTGTTTTAACTAAAGGACATAAGATGTCACAACAGAGCTTCCATTTACGTGGCTGTTTTCTGTACGTTCAGGTTGTCCACGCCAGCACCAGAGAATAAAATATGTAATCTTCCTTGAGCGAACTGCGTCTGCAGTTTTTGCGGCCAGATTTTCTGTCCCATAAAACTCAACCCCCCACCCTCGCAGTACCTCTACACGTTGTTTACTAGAAGACCAGGGCAGCAGAAGTTTGCGTCATAAACCACGACATGAAAAATATCTAGCAAGTTATCTTACATTGAGGTACTATGTGACTGTATAAAGCCAATGATGATAGAAGCAAATAATAGACTGCAGTTCCTCAATAAAATCGCTTCAACCATGCAAACATGCAAACGGACATGGAAGATCTGTTAACAACCAAGTTAGAGCAAGTCAGCGCAATAACACGCGACATTAATGTTAGCTGGCTACAGAAAGCATAACAAACTCGCTTTCTAGCTATATATTAACCAGATGAACTGTCAGATGTCTGTTTCTTTGACGTTCCTTTGGGCTTCAAGTCAGCTAATATATCGATAACGTTACGTACATAAAAAAAATCATTCTTAGTGCTGCCTTACAGTTTCTTGTAACTGTCAGTTTTGGCTAACCACACTAGTCAGAAGTTAGCGTTAGTCCCATTCTGCTAATGACAATTACTAGACAAAGCACGTTTAAAAAAAAAAAAAAAAAACGTTACTAGATAGCTAACAGGCTAGCTAAGGTCATCTAAAAAGTTACAAAGCTCAATGTACACGGACATGGGAAATGTTAGCAAATTTCACATGTTATCAAACTTTCAATTCACCAGTCGTCAGAAAGCTAACGTTAGTACGTTTACTTACAAAGTGCAGTTTGAGGTTAGAACTGGCTAGTTCCAGCATCTGGTCAGCAATGTTAGCATGTAAGCCAACAGCACACGGACCGTACCCAATGACTCCCCCTCTGTTTGTTTACGAACGGAATGTGCCTTGCGTTCTGTCAGTCATCTCACAGCAACGTTAACCAACCGCTTAATGTTAGCTAGGTTCGGTGTTTTGACAGTAATTTTGAGACATACAACTGGCGCCTTGGCTAGCTGTCTGACATGAAGCTAAGCTATCCGTTATCTAAGTGATTCTAACTTGCCAGCTCTCTACATGGCTAATGAACAACTTATGGTGACTTGCTAACATAATCACTAGTGCATTCAATCTGCTATGACCAAAATTAGCGTTAAATTTGTTGGTTTTGGGGCCTAACATTAATTACACCTAACGATAAGAGGGTTGTCGCACAAACCATCTGAACTGATCTAATTTTAATGAAACTGCAGCATCGATTTGTCCCAACTAACTAAATAACGACGCTGCTGAAATTAGCTGGCTAGTTATCCTATCTATCAAACCACTCCCAGTAGTAACGTCAACTGTTAGCTAGATAGCTCGTGCTAACTGGCTAGAATTCCATTACTGGCTATACTCTGATATGGTACATTGGTTAAATAATTCTTGACTTGAAAGTAGTCTAATATACAAACCTATATAACCTTTTGTGAGATTTAGATCCCTGCTCGAATTGGTTTAACGTTATAGACCATTAGCAACCAATATCAACAAAAGGTACACACCGTGTCGGGGCTGTCCGTTCACACTGACCACGGTCACAGCATTCATCTTCTTAGTCCATGGGTTCACCTTCGGAGGGGGCGCCACGGTAAAGTCTTTCTTGTTGCATTTCCCGTCTTTCTCCACTTGGGTGTCGGTGTCTGTGAGATGAGCAGACGGTGTGTCAAAATCCCTTCCTTTTCCCACGTTCTCTACTGCGCGACTGCCACCTCCGCCTTGAACCTGCGTTCCGCTTTGCTCCTTTACCGAGTGCCCTCCCTGCTCTGACTCGCCTCTTTCCAGACGCGTGCCCTCGCTTGAGCCAGACGTCCGCTTCGCCCCCTTCTCCACGCTGTCATCTCCTGCGGTTTTGCCACCCGCATGTCCATGCTCCTCCGATTTCGTTAGAGGATTGCCGGGTAAGAGACTGTCCACCTGAGTGGCCATTTCCCCGTTCCCCCTCCCGTCTTCTCCTCCCCAGGCGAGCTTACGTTCGCTAGACCAACGTTACCCCCAAATTCGTCTTCAGCAGTGAGAACCGACCAGTGTTGCACTCCGTAAATGAAACGAATTTCACAGATTTTCCTGTTCCAAACCTTGACCAAACTGGCGCCAATCCAAGATTTGCAGTCGTCAATTGCAATTAAAACATATAACTAAATGAAACACAAGAACACCCCTGTAAAATATCGAATATAATTCTCCATACAGCAACAATATGGAAGTCCACCACGCGACGGACGGGGGCGCGTACGTAAGCAAAGGGGGAGCGAGCACGCCGCGCAGAAACGTGTGACACAAGGCCGTAACAGTGACGGGCCAACAGGAATACGTGATTTTGCTCCACTACGGAGAGCAGCACGTGTTTTGTCATGCTGCTGCCCACTGTAACACATTTACAGCGTTCGTTGCATAGAAAATGGTTAAATTGCATGTACCGAACAATAGAAATTGCTTTAATAACTGTAAAAGTACTCACTTATACACAGCTAACCATAGTTCCACTGTAAATAGATATATGTGACATGACATATTTGTACTTAAAATAGCAATTACACAGCAGTCTAGATGACTAAGTTCTCATTTCTGTCACTTTCAAGGTGAGCTCCATAAAGCAGTGTTATTTGTATTTATGGTTTTAAAGAAGCACTTTGTAGCACACTACTTTATATGTCCTTCACATCTAGACCCCGTGAAACTTAATTAGGGATGAGAGAGTCCTCACACAACACTTGAAACCAATGCATTTTTGTCAAAATTTTATTTGTGCATTTTCCTAATTTTACTAAGTGCTACATATTTGCTTTTGATGGCTCACTCTGTGTAAGTAGCAGAGCAAATATGTGGCAGAATAAGGATCTGTGGGACATCAGGCCACATGCTAGGGTCTGAAAGGAAACTGAATGGTGTCAGTGTTAAGAAAGAAGAGAAAAAAAACCCAAAGCGCTTTAACTGGCCTGCTAATCACATGAGTCTCTGAGAAGCTTCTCTCCCATCGTTTTGAGCAGGCTGACATTCTGTCAGACAGCTGGAAGAGATTGAATAAATGTCACGTGGCTAAGCATGCGCATGACCGAACAGGACTGGCTGTGCCTTCAGCAGTCAGCTCTTTCAGATAGTATGTGTGTGGTGGCTTTGACAATGATGACTAAAAAAAGACTTGTCAATTGACTATCCAACTTGCAGATGCTTCCCAGCAGAATGCGAAAGAATGGTAAGACACCATGTGTTTAAGCTTTAGTCATGTCATAGAGACAGTCGCATTTAAAACATTTAGTAGTTGCTTTTATCCAGAGTACAATGGCAGTGTCCTGTCTGGGAATCAAATCTGCAGCTTCTTCTGTCACAAGTCCAGCCTCCTAATAACTATACTACACTGCTGACTCATACCCACCAATTCTGTAGCAGACTTTTCCCTGAAGTTCAACCTATAACTGCAGTGATGGCTTCATTTGAAGAATGCTGTGTCATGATGATGTAGATTGGCACAGGAAATGAACAGAGAGAGCCATAGGAGAGAAAGAGAATAAGAAAGCAGACATGTAGATGAAACTTACTTGCATTGAAAGCAAAAAAATCCTAAATCTGCACCTCTCTGCACACTCGCTGATGTATTCAGGAAACACACTATTTGTCTTAAATCCTGCTAATCCGTTTCATTAGAACTACATCGATGTGTTGTTTAAAACATGAAGGAAGAAGTGGAAGAATCATTCTGGCATTGGTCCACACGTTGATTTGTATGTTTTGGTGTCCAACCTGTAGAACAGGAAAAAGATGGAAAAATAAAGGGCTGAGATGGAATCTGTAGAGAATGAGAAAGGGAGATAGAGCAGAGAGAGCACACTGCATCACCTGAAGGCAACTCTTCCAAAAGGTTGTGCTGAATACTGCTTGTGGGCCCTCTGGTGGCCATTAATAGCTACTACACTGCTCTGTCTAATGTCACTAGTAGTGGTAGACTGCAATTACACACTCATGAAATGGCCCAAATGTCAGCAAGGTGTCACTTTTCTTAAGCCTGTTAAAAGCCGCTTCTGAGTCTTTTTATTCTCTCCACTTACCCTTTGCGGAAGACAGACATCACACTCAGGGTCAACAGTAATGCAAACTGAACGTGTTCCTCAGTGATTATGTACAATTTTCACCCTAAAACACAGTGTGGAACCATTTTACACATGGATGTTAATTTTCATTAAAATGTTTTGTGATATTGCTCCTACCCTCTCGACCATTTCACAGTCTGCATGAAAACATTTCTTTGTGGCTGAAAGATCATGGTGTTACTGGCAGAGAGAGCAACCCAGTTTAGATGTTAATTCAGTTTTCATCTTTTTTTTTTATATAGTGCACTTGCACAAAAAGGTCCCCCAGGGTATTTAACTGCTTAAATCAGGCATCCAAAGACAAGGCACAATTCATTCAGTTATAGAGTCATATAAAAAGTCTTTTATATATAATACAAATAAAATATCAATAATCAATGTTATGATTCATCATTATGATTACTCATTTGTGAGGATGCCAGTCATAGGAATTCTTTGTGCATTATGATTAATACTCTTAATTGGTAGCAAATACATCAAGCAGTTCAGTCTGGTCTGTTTAAATGGTAGCTAGGTAATGGCAAATGGAATTTTATCATACAATAAATGACAGCCTGCACACAGAAATACAAGCACAGGTACGCAAGAACAATCACATGTGCACACAGTAAAGGATCCTAAGGGGATCTGTGTCCCCCAAATTCTGAGGACACTATGACCTTGAACACATCTTAAATACCTGGGACATCCACCTTTCTAAATGGACAGGGGGCTGGAGCACTTGGTGAAATACACATTCGATCCATCAATCACCATAGCAAGTGCATCAAATGATTTGCTGGGCCATCATGACAATGGCTGTTTTATTGACTCATTGAATCTTTAAAACAAGAGGACTGACTGAGTAACTGAATCATTACAATCAAAGCACTGAATGAATTATTACTGGAATGGCACCCTTTGTAATAGACAGCTGAGCCAAATGCTACCACAGTGGAACAGGTGGGGCTACCATTAACAACCAACCTGCCTCCAAGCACTGCAGCCACCAGTGATCAATGAAACAAATCACACAATGCAAAATGTGTACCATGTAGAGACCATTTATTAAGAGCAATAAGCAGCCATATGTGTATAAACATACAACTAATATAATACAGACATGCAATGTTTACAGATGTCATGCTACGTGACATGGTCACAGCTCAATACTACAGACCAGCAGGGGACATTGCTCTGTACAATCAAATTAAATAAGACCTCTGTGTGACAACCAGTGACTGAAATTACATCATCAGAGTAAGGCAATGTGGGGCTTCACCCATGTTATGGAGATGACAGGAGAGCCAGTGTCATCCACTATCACTGCATCACTGCTGACAACACCAGAGTTCCATCAGGATTACTTTTCAGAGGCTTCCTATGAGTTTTTGTGTCATTACTGTATTTATGAAGTGGATTTTTTTTTTGAGCTGTAAAAAGATTACAATTAAAAACAACAGACACAATAAAGAGCGTTTATGCAACTTATGGAGGGAAAAAAACAGACCAGCTATCTAAAAACAGTGCTACTGTTCTCTATTGCAGGCTATTGTTACTGCAATGACTCGTCTTAAACCAAAAGAAAACATGGATGAACAAACATACATATGCACAGGCTCACCTCAGAGATGGGCTCATACATTCTAATTCTTTCCCAAAGCTCAAAAGCAAGTTTCTGACAGCCCACATGTGATCAAACCCTGCAGTGCGTTCAGGGCCGCTGACAGATCAGAAAGTTATGACAGTAATGAGTTAGGAGTTATTCCAAATTAAAAGCAGACATGCAATGAAATTCCACAGCAGTCTGAAGGCCCCAGGGCCTTGCATTTCACAACAATCAATCAGACAAACAAAAAGAAAAAATAAATATGACATGCATTTTCATCTCTTATGAAACACACTTTTAGGCAATTTTAGAGAAACTGTAGATGAACATTTTAGACATTTTGGAAAGGACAAGGATACTGAAAAATCTTTTTTTGTGGAGTTTTCTGCCAGAGGGACTGTTTCTCAGTGCTTGAGACATGTCTGCCACTCCAGACGAGGAATAAAATGGTACAGAGAGAAAATTGTGAGTTTTTTTTTTGTTTTTTTACCTCAGCCAAATCCCTGCACTCTAATGATTGGACTGATGGACTTCAAGGGCCCTCACTTAACTTGTAGGGCTAGCATCTCTCCCCAATGTGAGGGAACATCGACAAACATCCACTAATGTGCTCTGGTAACGCCAGAACACAACAGTTGATCCAGAGCCTACAGAAAAGCTGGCCAGTCTTGGCCACACTTAATGTCCACTTCAAATATATATATATATATATATATATACATACTTTAAACATTCGCCCACTCATCTGAAGGCCGCCTACACTGAACTGATAGCACCTGCTGTCCCACAGTGACCTTGTAGACAAACTGAAACAAAACTACATGTGACAAAGATGAGCCATTGGACATTTAATGTTCGATTTGATGTGAGTGAGTGGCCCGTATAATTGCTTGTTTATCATATGACAAATATTAAACGCACTTCAACAGTGACAGATTTTGTTTTAGAAATGGGGAGGGGGGGCACTGAGGTGGGAGTAAATGGCAGAGTATGACCATATCAAGAGCAGTGAGATAGAGCATGTTTTGTGAGAAAACATATGACCGTGAGGGGAATGTGTGAGAATGTTAGAACGTTCTGGAAGCAAACCCTGTGGAAGACATTTCCTGGAGACCCCTGAAGGGGAGAGGCAGAGATATCTTATCTTTCACCACAGAAAAAGACCCTGTTTAAGAGGACTTTTAAAGCCAGCCTATACAGTTCCAACAGCATAGGCCCTGACCATACCATCACTATTGTGTTCAATCTAAACATAAGATCTGTTAGTATTTTACACACTCTGCAGTTTGGCACAATATTATACATTTTGTAGAATGGAGTCAACAGTTGACATTTAAAAAAAAAAAAAAAAAAAAAAAGTCCTATCTTAATGCAATGATACTACACTTTCTACTGACAATGTTCATTTTCTGTATGTTTGTACATATATTTATATATATATTCCAAGTATAAGCTTTAGACACATCGAATCTGTACTGTCCAAAAGAATTTCGTATTCATGCTCACACATCCTTCCTCAAAAGTAAGAGTTTTTAAAAAAAAAAACTTAAAAAAAACAACCTCATTCCAGTTTACTGCCATCTGATTTCTGGTCAAGGCGGCTTTTGTTGTTCTTCACCATGAATATGAAGTATGCAAGCGTTTCCTTCTCATTCACAGGAATATTCCTGAAGTGGCGACTAACAGTCTAAAAAGACAAGTGAGAGAGATGGAAAAAAACTTAAGATTTAGGTTGAGCCTAAACAACCATATGTGAGTCATAAAATGGTTCAGGAACAAATGAGGATCACAAATCCTATAGAAATTTCTATTTTATATCAATTTAACGTTTTCACATTTTGAGGTAGTTACAGTTGAAGCTGGACATCAGCAATAATTATCAGTAAATCAGCAATAATCGCTAAGCCCCTATATTTAAGTCAAGTGACATCAAAGTGTGGGGGTTAGGGAGGGAAGGAGTTAATGAGTTTGGGGTTAGGGTGTGAGTGTACAAAGGATGGAGGTTTGTAGGGAAGGAGACAGTGAGGGAGTACAAGTAAGGACATAGGTTTGGGGGGGGCAGGGGGAGGTTAGAACAGGATAGAAGGAGGATGGAGGGAGTTTGAGCTTTCACAGAGTAACTTTGTGAGGTACCTCTGCCAGCTGTGCTTTGTTCAGGCCCGGTCTGGTCTGCAGTTTGTAGTGTCGCTTGTAACGCCGCAACGTGTTCACCTGCAGCTGGAACAGGTCGACCTGCAACCACAACCTCGGTTACTACAGCAACACCTCTCTATTCTTTACTCACTCAATCACTCACTCACTCACTCCAGGTGAGCACACCTCTGCTAGTCTTTGCACCTTCTACCATTGCCATTGAAATATTTTGTGAAGACAATTACAGTAAATTTGAAATATATTCTATTCTTGTTAGGGTCTGCTATATGTCACCTTAAACAGGTTTTTATTAATGAGCCATTCTGAACATTATTTTGTATATGTGGACTACACTGGACCCCTGTCGATGTGCTGACTAAGCCCTTAAGATACACCTGTCCACAGCACACTTAGTTCCAAGAGACGAGTATGACGGCTCTGAATCGAATGTTGCGCTCACCTCTGGTACTTCCACGTCCCGGTCTGGCGAGTCTCCGCCATCATCGCTGGCCTTTCTCTTCCTCTTGTTGCGGACGCTCTGGATGAAGTTCTTGTGGAAATCGCAGATGTATAGGTGTCGCACCTGAAAGCAGGCGAATGTGGGTGTCAGCTGGTCATGTGACTTAACCTGAGCTTAGTTTCTTCAGAGGCATGAAAGAATAACATAACTTAAACTCTGGTCTGCAATTTGGAAAAATTTGTCAGGTAATTTCTATGCTTGAATTGTTCATTTTTTTGCCTTAAGATAAGGATTTAAATATTCACCTTTGATTTGTAAATGTAAAAAATGATTAGCTGAAATTAAATGAAAAATATGAAAAAATAAATAACAATTGCAACATATTCTGAGGTTAGTTCACAATGGTCAAGAGCAGCCATTTCATAAAGCATCTCAAAGTAGGAGTGCTGATCTTCTATCCGATTTTCCAAATCTACATTGTTACATAATTCATCATAAGCCAAAGACAAAACTGATCCACCCCAGTTCAGAGGTGGTATATGAATACAAGCCCCAGAGGGGATTGTCAACTGTCCTGTGATTTCAGTAATGCGTTTCCTATTGCACTTGAATCTCACTATATCAGCATGAGCGACTTCAAGCTACATATCGATTAACAATTATATGTAATTATCAGGCAAGCGTGTGCAAACATCCGTTGTAAAGACAACCGTAATGTCACACTTATTGGAAAGAACATTCCCTTTTCGTGGCATTTAACAGACGCTGTAATACAGAGCTACTCATTAAGCCCGCGTCGTTGTTTTCAAACAATAATTTTAAAGGCGGATATTCCCTGAAGCACCTCATGTTAAGTACTTTGCACAAGGTTTGGAGGGATTGCCGCACCTGGGAAACGACCTGCAACCACTGAGTTACAAACCCAGCTCTCTAATCGATATACTACACTGCAGCACAACAGCTGCTACCTTCCAGCTCGCGTGAGCTACTTGCTGACCTTAAAACTGTGGTGAATGTTTTGTCAAGATTATCCTGACAAATTTCATCTAAAACTTCTTGATGTACGATAGTGAAAAACAATGGGGTAATGACTAGTCATGAAGCTTGCTAACACGACAGAAAAAGGGAAACTGGTACTCTAAACACACCCGACCTATAAATTCTTTGGCATGTCCGAATGCGAAATCGCGTGGGCATTGTCAGAACAGAAAAGGCTCGCTAGTGCCCGAATATGGAGGAATGTAACGGACACAATGGCGATTCAGTTAACTCCGACTCTTGTGAAACAAAAGCAACCTGCAAATCGCAACGTGGTTTAGAGACTGCAGACCTTCAGACAGAAACCCTGCCATCCACCTCACTACGCGTACGAATTTGAATGAAATCCTATTGTTTGCTCTTGGAAACGAAATGCATACAGTTTGCGAGAGGGAAAGAATAATCTAATACCGTTGCTGGAAAGCATGAGCAATTCTTAACAGCAATGAAATGCAAAGTAAACACAGCCAATCAGATTAAAGATGAGATAAATAACTATAGTATAGCCAACGCTAGCAACTGTTACATTGTTTCAGATCTTATCAACCCGGTTTAGTGTTCCCCGAAGTGGCGTTTTGTCCTCCTTAGCAACAGCCATCTTTGGGGAAAACTCCAGGGAGGCGTGGAGTAAAAGTAAATGCTAATGTTAACACTGACCAGGCAACGAACAACTTCCTTCACTAGAATACACTCCAATCCTCAGGAAACGAAACTTAAAACTACCGATGAATGGTCAAAACAAAACATACAATTATAAAAGTTAACTGACAAACAAGCGCTTGTTTGTGTAATATTGATTAGCTAACGCACACCACTAAATACAGATGGCTAGTCCAGCTAGCTGTAACGTTAGCTGCAATCTAGAACCAATCTAGCGTTCTGACCACTGCGTTCACTTAAGTCACCAGCTGACTAGCTAGCTAGCTAAGTTTATTGATCACCGGCAGCTGCATTTGACATTTACTGGCCATAGATGCATTGTCTGACTCAAAAAGTATGTCGTAAGCAGTGCGCCTCATCACTTACGCTTTTGTCGATGTCCAACTTGAGTTTCTTCTGTGATATGCTTTTCTGAATTCTCTTGCTGAACGACGCATTTCCAGCGGATCGGCCGCAGCGCTCTCCGTCGTCGATCAGACAGCAGCTCTGTCCATAAAACGGCGGCGCCGGAGGGCCGTCGTGGCTGTCCTCTTCAGTGCTAAACCCATTCATTTTTATATCTTATTGTAGATAGCTATTAACCGTCTCTACTTTTATACACAGATTGAGATAGCCAACTTATTTGTAAGCTCAGTCAGCTAGCTAGATAGCCTCAGCAACAAGCTAAAGTCAATTAGAGTGTCATTCAGGACTATTTGCTAGATAAAAGACTAAATCTATACAAAACGTAGTTTTTTGCTAACTGCAAAATTATAGTCCCTTCCTTGTGCAGAACACATTAACGCTAGCTATGTGTAGAAGTATAACGTACACTATCGTTATCACCAAAAACAAAAAGCACGCGGGTCGAGAAATGTGTTTACTTGTAACGTTCGTTGACAATCTGTCTGTAACTTTGTCAATCACTGGTAGCATTCGCTTACTGCCAGTCCATGAATACCGACAGTCAAAATGTTACAATCTACTTTTGTGGCAGCACCATATGCTACATAAATTACGACAGAAGAACAGCTATAGAAGTCCTGACTTCAGCGACCTTTATCTAGCTTGCGACGCAAGACATCATGATCATCCTCCGAATGCTGTAGGCTAGCTGAGATTACTGTAACTCAGAAATGATAGCTAAAGCTCTTCTTCCAGGATAGCGATAGCGACCTTCACAAATGAAGTCCAGATTCAAAACTAATAGTAAGCAGAAATACAGTTTCTTTGTTAAGTAGTGGACTAACTGCACAATTTAGGATATTTGTAAAGCTATTAATCTTAAAGCATGAAGCCATGCGGTAAAGCCATCTGAAATGCTAGATCTAGCGACACTTTTCTTTCTGCTGCACTCCGTCACCGGCTGAGTTTATAGTTTGCGATTGCTCACTAACAGTAATTTCTTCTCAATCGAAATCACTATCTCTGAAATGAAAGTAATGAACTCGTTCATGTACCCCTGACAGTCCAATCTGCCTCTTCTCTTTCAGCAACGGCTAAAACGACAGACACTGCCAACTACACAATTCTCCAACGCTTTGCCTGTTTCATCTGTAATGGCCAGGCTGTCTCCTCTAAACAGATCATACAATGAAACATGTCTAAAACGCTATAACGGAAGTCTCTCCCCCTAAACTCTCATTGGTTACACTAGGGGATGGGCGGGCAGCAGATGAGCATGCTTAATTTCTATTGGTTTAGTTGTGTGTCACTTTTATAGTGGACTTACTTCCTGAATCTCAAGCGTGTTAGTTTTTTAAAACTATTTCAGCGTCAACAAAGTAATCGCATGACAGTGAATAACCTACAGTCAACTGTCACTATTATACTTTACTGTGAATTATGTACGACTTGTAACACCTTTATGTATAGTTACATCTATCTTATTATGTATCTTGAGATCCAACGAGAATGTAGCTAATTGCATGTCAGTCTCTCGGTAGATATATTTGAAAAGCTACACGTATCGGGTAGTTACATTGGGTACATGCAGTGCTTTGTAACAAATCGTTTTTTTATTTTAGTGAATTCTTAGCATATTCAACTGCTATTCAATTCAACTTAGCGTAGCGGTAGACAAATGTAAATTAGTATGTATGATATGTAGTTTTATCCGCAAATATCTTTTTGGGTGATCGAAAGCCTGTTTGAAAGGACGTTTGAATTAAAAAATTGTTGATCCAGCGCTCGGTGATCATGTGCTAAAATGAACATAGAAAATGCTATAAGTTACAATGTACTGTAGGCCAGTTAATTATAGTGGCAACACGAGACAGGGTGCTGTGCTCTTGTTTTACCATAGCGTCTCAACTCGTAATTCACTCAATCTAAACGGAAAACTGAAAACAAACAATTTGAGGGAGGGGTTGGTTTACATAGTTCCAACCCCCCATGCTTAAATTCTTATTTGCTGAAGGAGTCAGCTCAGATGATGTCGTCCACATGTTTTAAAGATAGTTCCAAAAATTGCAGCAGTCTAACCCCAAGTGGCAGAATTGGCTATTTATGACTGAAGTAACAGCTTCCATCCTTGGTGCAGGATTGTTAGCGCTAATCTAGTCCTGACTTTAGACTCTCTGGTCAATTGCAATGTGTGCAAAACCACAAGACCACAGAACTGCAGTCGACCTGGAACAGCTGCTCCCCATCTAAGAGACAGAGGCATGCCTCTGCTCCTGTCCTACTCTAACTTCAGGTTTAAACTCCAGCTGCATACATTATAACCGAATTATATGAATCTGTGATCATACAGTGACTGAATGACCTTTTGTTTCTCACTTTTCTGGCCTTGGCTTGCTCCCAATTTTATTTGTGCCAGCAGGTTTCATAATGTGGATTTGTGTAGTCATCCCTAGTCACCCCATAGACTTGTCATTTGTGGGAAGTAGAGACAAGATGATTGGTTAATTCAGAGAGCTCATATCCAGAAGTTGGGCAGAGCATACTTCAGATTGTTCTGGATCCAGGGTTAGTATTTTATGATGTGAAGATCTTTCAAAGTTCAAAAGTAGCTCAGCTCAGCTTTTTTCTTTTCTTTTTTCCAGAATTTCATGATAAAGGTTGATTTGATAAATTTTCAGAATTAATTACTTATTTAATTAATATTAAATCTAGCCTATAAATTAATTTTGTGATGCAGGGACTGAGAAGCAATTAAGCTCTACAATGGAAACCAAAGAGTGGCCAATAAACATCCAAACTATAAAAAATGACTCAGTAACAAGACCCTTGTACATTACATTAGCACATGCCACTTGACTTTGAGTCTGAACCCAAATCCCATTTATAGCTCTCAATCAATGAGCTCTTTGTACTGTATCTGTAATTAAAACTGAACAATCTACCTGCATTCACTGTGTAGGGCAGAGAGCTGAATCTGTGTGTGTGTGTGTGAGAGAGAGTCATGTTTTGTTAGCTTTTTAAAATAAGTGATTGCACTTTAAATGACATTAAAAAGTAGTCAGTATAGCTGTAAAATGTATTTTTTTTTTAAAAAAAAAAAATCTAAATTAGTTATAGAAGTAATCTAAATTACATTAGAAATAATCCAAGTTACATTAACTAATATATTCTTGAAATGCAGTGTAAATTATTCCCAACATACAGCTACACACAATGGGAATTTGGTTTACACAGTTAATAAATAAATCATGCAAATAATTTGATCTATAATGTTTTTAAATATAAAGTATACTAAAAAGACAGAGGGGAAAAAGTTTGCTGTATTTTGAATGTCAAGGTTAAAGCAAAAATAAGGGTAACAAAAATTCTCTTTGAGAAGCAAGACAAATACCCTATTGTATTTATAAATGCCCTTGAAATAATCCTGTGGCGATAGCAGCAGCAGTGTTTTGCTGTTATTTTTGAACATTAAAAGATTGACTGTCCTTTTGCGTTTACCATGTGGACAGTGCAAATCATCATTTGTTTCATAGAGTGCCTCACAGTCTTATGTGATTTCAGTCTTAGATAAATAAAGGTGTTTTTTTCTATGTTTATCCTTTTTGGTTAACTCTACATAGTGGAGGAGTCTATAGCCATGTGCTGTAGCGGAGCTTTGTTTCTTTGTACAAAAATTCATGGAGCCTCACCAGGTTTATTGTGATGAGCCTAACAAGCTGATGTTTCCATTCTGGTGTAATATCATTCAGCTTCTAGGATGTTGCTCCAGACTACTTAAGATCTCTTGTAGGTGAGACTCGAATTTTTTTACATTACATTGGGCATTTGCAGGTATTTCCAGATGAACAGTACAAAAAGTGCGAAGATAAACTTTTTGGTGGCTCCTCAGGTATTTCCAGATGTAGAATTTTTTGGTGGCTCCTCTGTAATATTATGTAGACACCAGCAAACTTGTCTGGGCCAACAAAATCCACCCCCAGAAATCTGAGGGCATGCTTTTTTACCATAGGGGTGGCCTTCCCTGGTCCTGGACAGATTTTGAAGAGTAATGACTTTTCCAATTTTGAACAAACCACAGTATAAAACAATATAACCTAATAGAGATGAGAAACAGAAAAAATACAACAGAACAAAGTCCTTTACCATTCAAAGGGTCCTTGAGGAGTTTTTATTTGTGAATTAAATTGAGAATATCAGGTTTTTTATTCTTGTGTATTCCAAGGATTTTAATACATTTGAAAACATTTTTAAAACTTTTTATACATTTTGATTTGTAAAATTTAGTTTTTCCCCAAGAGTAAAAAATATTAATTAGAAATCATGTCTTCAAATCTTCTGTGAGCATACCAAAGATATTGTTATCTTTATTAAATTGAGCCATTGGTAATATTTTGCTCTCCAACTAATCTTAAATGTCTTTCCAAAATACTTTGCAATTAATAAATCATCTGTGGTTTCTGTGTCATCATCACAAAATACACAGTCATTATGGTCAAAGCTAAATGTTTTTCTTAGGAACTCACTGGAGGGGTAAACATCATGAGTTTGAAAGTAAATTCATTTGGTTGTTGGGGAACTGGGAAGCTGATGTAATTTGTGTGTCATTTCTGCACAACAGGCTTCGAATAAATCTGTGAATTAACATTTCTATTTCAGTTCTGTAGCACTACAGGGTATGCTCCTTTTTGTTGCTATTCAGTAATAATCGATGACTTTGCACAGTTAATTACGCAGTTAATTCATCTCTTCTGATGTGAGTCTGAATTGGTTGCTGATTTTGAGGGGAAAACAAAATCAACTCACTGGGGCTGGCTACCCCAGATTTGCCATGTTCACAAATCCAGTTAGCATACCTCTGGGCCATGGAAAACTAGTTTGTAGTACAACCCAATTACCAGCAGGTGGCAGTGGTTTACTGTGTGTTTGAATTTGAAACCCCAGAGTGGCTGGTCTTGCAGAGGCTTGTCTTCTGTTCCATTTTCAGAGGGGATGTTAATAGCTTGTCACATGTTTATCACACATATTCAGATCTCCAGGACACTTTCTGAAGTAGTGTGAATAATTGACTGATTGAATAATTAAGCTAATTAGGTCAATAGTAATTGGTTGGCATAGAGGCCAGAATTCACATGGCCCCTCATTAGACCCCGTGTTTAATAGGACAGATCTAAATACACATACTGTATGCTATCATGCAGATAGATGAGGGAGAGAGTTATGTGCGTGAAGGATGTGACTCATCATGACTAACTTTTTTTCCTATACAGAATCTGAAAATATGTCAGGGGTTTTGTTAAGTTGAAGGAGACAGAGCTGGGATAGCCATCCCTACTCTTAGAGAGTTACTGGGTGTGCACTTTTTTCTCCAGCTGTGATTACTGCCTCATTATAACTGGGTGTACTGCAAGACCTTGATTAATTTCTGAATGAGGTGCGTGAATGAAACTGGAACGAAAACTTGCATATCCAGTGGTTTTGTAGGCAAAGGATTGGAGGATTTATAATAAAATCCCATTTCTTCTTGCCAATAGATGGTGCTAGAGGGTCATAAGGGATAGACCAATGACTATTTTGCACTTGCAATGTAGAACAAGCCAAGTATGGTTTGAGCAAATAAAACAAGGTGTTTTCATATTATGTCCCACTTCCCAAAAAAGTAATATAGCAAAGCAATCTAATGATTACAATTAAATTATTAGTCTGCACACCCTCTGTGTCTGGCCCATAATAATAACCTTAATCATCATCATCATCATCATAGCAGTGAACACATTAAGCTGCAGTGCTCCTTGCGCAGGAGGGCAGTTTTATATACATACAGTTTTATATACACATCTATATATATAAAGCATTTTCCTTTTTAAGTGCCCAATTTGGAAGATGAGACTCTGATAAATGGTCATAATGTAATCCAATACATTACATTGGAGCAGTGGAGATTTCAGCACACAGTTGGAAATTCCAAATTGGGCACCAAAAAAAGAGTTCAAAGTAAAGGAAAGCCCCAGGAATACACACACACCATATGCCAGCAAGGGAAGTGACAACCTGGCCCTGCATACATAAACTGGCTCAAAGTAGGTGTGCTGATCTAAGATCAGCTTTGCCTTTTAGCTCAGAACGGATACGTTTTTTATTTGGCAAGGGGAAACCTGATCCTAGATCAGCATTATATTTTGTCATCTTAGATGATTCATGGATGCAGACCCAGGATATTAACACTTTTATATTAGTGCTTTATCATTCATGTCTTATTTTACTAGAATGTAATTATGCCCTTCTTCTTGTAGCTGGTGTTGTACGCACTTCATGTATACTTCTACATTGGCTTTTTCAGCCCCTCTGGATAAGAGCGTCTGGCACATAAATGAATACATGAATAAATAAGGATCCCACATCCCCTCCGTAAGCCATTTCATATGGGGATTAATAGCGTGTGAGCTATGCTAGCGCTGCAGATGGAGTGTCTCTCAGCGCTGAGGTGGTTCAGACTGCCTCCACAGTTTGGTGTCTGTAGCTTTTAGGTTGTACATGAGTCCGCCTATGATCACCATACCGTGGGGAACCGTGTCTTTTTCTGCCCACATCCAGTCATACACAAGTCCTTCAGAGCTCAGAAAAGGAAACTTCAAGCTTTTCGTTTTTGCAAATGTTTCTGGCTGAGAAAAAGCAGTGCTGTTAATGATAGCGTCCCTTAAGCAGTTAGCTCACTGATTCACAGAGTCACTCACTGGCCAACTCACTCAGTTTCTCTGTGACACAAAAATTTACTTGGTCACTGAGTGACTGACTGACTGACTTACACACTGTTAAAAATGCTAAATAAAAACAGGAATGTACATGCTTTGAGAAAACATAAACCATTAACTTTGTAAATTTTTGTTAAACAAGGAATATAATATTAAATTACAAACAGCAAATATAATATTAAAAAATTTTTAAACAAACAGCAATCTTGGTGGAAAAAAAGTTTACATATTAATTTAAAAATTAATTTTTAAACCATAATTTTCATTACATATAGGTCTGAAATTTTTATTAGTTTTTAACTAATTTACTCAATCTAAACAAGTGCCTCCATTTTTGCACACATAGGACTTCCTCACTGCACACAAGGCTTTTTAATAAAGTGGTCACTCAATAACCATTTACTGTCCTACTCAATATTTCACTTACTTGCTCACCTCACTGACTAACTCATCCACTCACCCATACACATACCACTGTGAGCACTGGGGGTTTTTGCTCCAAGTCTTTTATAAATAAAGCTTTAAGATATAAAAATGAAATGCAATGCTATTCTTGCAGACATCACATGTACAGTGGATGCTTTGTAGGTGTAATATGGTGAAAGTTTACTTTATTTCAGTCAGCCAAGTTTGGTGATACAGAAATAATACCCCACTGAACACGTTTTAAAGAACAAAGGCCATGATGCTTCTTTAAGGCTGATTAAAGTTGAATGAACCCTGTGGCTGATTCACTGAGTGACGTCCTCTTAGTCTGAGATCGAATCTCAAGGGTTACCACCAGAGTGCGCCTTGCATATTGATACTTTATAAAAAGTTCTATTGTTTATTTATGACACTAGCCTCTTCAAAATGTAAATGAGCTGAGATGATGTTTTATGTTAAGTACTGACAGTAAAGGTGACATATGAATGGATGCATACAGTGCAGATTTTTTACACTTAATACCTTATAAAGAGCAGGATGAAACTGAAAGCATGTCCCAGTCTTTATGGTGAATAGTTATTATTGAGCTGCTACCCGGTGCAAGTGTAATCACTGAGTTTAGAGGTACTGAAAACTCTCAGTCATGATGGCTGAAAATGGTCTTCTCCACGCAAACAAGATGAGTGACCAGTCAATGCCGTCTTTATGGGAAATCTCTGGGCAGTCTTTGCAGAAAGATATCAAGAAAGATACCAATCAGAGATACCAATCAGAGCAGTGCTTACAAAAGGCTGTCCGATAAAGATTTTTTAGACACAAGATTTCTGTGAGTTCAGTCTTCTGCTGTCTCTCAGACACACTTATTGCATCATCTGTGTCTCTCAGGTGCAAAGATTTGACCAAATATTATAATTCAATTGCAATGACTGTATTTCCCCACTGCAGTCAACAAAATTTCAAAGGAAACACTGATTCATGCCTACAACCTTATGCTATGTCTTTATTATTTATGAACCATATTGATATGAGTTTGGATAATGTTGGTCATAAGGGGATGTTATTTGGGGTTTATGGATGATTTCCATGTAATGAGCACTCATTATTCTCACTTCAGACACTCATGGAAGGGTTTCATTAACGTTTTATCACTTGTTTTCCTGCTTGATTCTCATAATTAGAGCATTGCAACATGCCTGATTCTCAGGAGGAAATACGCATGTGAGCAGATTATGCCTCCACATGATTTCAAGAGACATTTAGATATTCCTGCAGAACACCCAAAAGTAAAGTAGTTTTTAATTAAAAACATGAGTCTGCACACACACACACACACACACACACACACACACACACACACACACACACACACACACACACACACACACACACACACACACACACACACACACACACACACACACACACACACACAGACACGCACATAATATCTTCACTGTCAGTCAGTACTTGAGATGACAAGGCTTGTGCATCTTGCAACATGTAATCTTCATTTGGTAAAACATTGATAAAGTGCATGCAATAACTACAGCCTACAGCACACATTATGATATGATTAATGAAATCAGTCATTAAAAAGCCGTTAAAGTCGTTTGGCACTCTGTCATTTTAATATCAAATAAAATTATCAAGAACATCACCATTGTTGTCAGCTGGTGGATATATTGACATTGGCGGATATGGATGACATTTATGATGACATTTCATATATTTATCATAAATCTATGGGTAGAAAATTCTTCAGTTTTTGTGTGGAGTGACTACATTGTATAAGATAAATCTGTGTAAGATATAAAGGTACAGAAATACCTTTGATTTTGGCAGCTAGATTAAGTTTATGGCCTTATTTGAACCCTGACTGCTGCTACTCCTTTGCTCATTGACATAAATCGATGAAAGTTTCTGTGCTGAAACAATGCTTCACATTATTGTAATGCAAGCAAGTAAACTAAAAATACAAACTTTTTTTTCAAACTGAGAAGCCAAAGCCATGCATTTTAAAAGAGTTTAAGACTGCCAGATGCATGAATGCTGATGATAAATAACAAGAAATTATTTTTTATGCTGTTTGGAGATGCTATTTATGCTATTTGACAAAATATCTAGCCATTATTCATTTTACATTGAGTGTTTCCACTGAATGCTGTAAAAGGCTGAGATATAAAGCCTGCAGCTATTTTCGCATTAAAAAAAGATAGAAAACAATTTCCATTGAACTTTGGAAAATAAAAGCATAAAACTTAAAATGCACATCTTGTTTAATGTATTAAAAACAATAATTCAAAATGACAGCCTTGCTATTCAAACAACAGAATTTAAATGATGTTGCATTTTCTCTTAGAAGACAAATTTGAATTCTGAATTTAAACACAAAGTGAAAGTAATTCTGTTTAAAAACAAAGAACCATTTTACAGAGGGATAAGTATTGGACCCATATACATAATGCCTTTTAGAGTAGGATGGCTAATCTAGGATCAGTTTAACCTCTAGCTAATACTTCAGATAAGTATTGGGGAAACTTGATCCTAGACCAGTCCTCCTACTCCGTGCCCTCCTCCACAGGTAAATCTGTGACAGGTTAAAGTAGGGAATCTTAGGCAACACCTTATTACAGGTTATCTCTGACAGGTTAAAGTAGGGAAGCTCAGGTAACACCTTTTTCCAAACTCTAAACCAACCACATTTGAATTTGAAATTAACAGTCCCTGAAAACTCAAAAAAAAAAAAAAAAATGTCCAGGGCCTCTGCTCATATGAAAGGAACAATTTAGCCCACATAATCCTTTGACTAATCCCCAATCCCTCAAGCAAATTTCAGATTCTCCTGTCTGTAATCCCTATACTCTGGAGAGCTGACTGAGAGCAGGTTGTTTGACAAACGGCATCGTATGGTGGGAATGCAGAGAGCATTTGCTGATGCACTTTTAACAAGGACATTAACTGGATGAGTAAAGCTCTGCAGTTGTTTGAGTACAACTTTGTAGGGTGAGTAAAGCAGGATCAATAAGGCCTAGAAGGGTGAGTAAGGCAGTGCAAGATATAAAGGTTCAGAAAAACCATTGATAAAACCTCTGTAAGCGTGAGTAAGGCTCTATAAAGGTGAGTAAATGTCTGTGGAGTGAGTAAGGACCTGTAGGTTGAGTAAAGTTCTGCAAAGAGAGTAAGGCTATGATGAAAGATTAAGGTTTTGTTCTGAAGGGTGAGTATTACTGGGTTGGTAAGGTTCTGTGGGATAAGGCCCTCTAAGGTGAGAAGAGTGCTGTAGGGTGAGTAACACTCTTCAGGGTGAGTAAGGTTCTGTGGGATAAGGCCCTCTAAGGTGAGAAGAGTGCTGTAGGGTGAGCAACACTCTTCAGGGGGAGTAATGTTCTGTACGGTGAGTAACACTCTTCAGGGTGAGTAAGGTTCTGTGGGATAAGACTCTCTAAGGTGAGAAGAGTGCTGTAGGGTGAGTAACACTCTTCAGGGGGAGTAAGGTTCGGTAGGGTGAGTAACACTCTTCAGGGTAAGGTTCTGTAGGCCCTCTAAGGTGAGAAGAGGCTGTAGGGTGAGTAACACTCTTCAGGGTGAGTAAGATTCTGTGGGATAAAACTCTCTAAGGTGAGAAGAGTGCTGTAGGGTGAGTAACACTCTTCAGGGGGGAGAGAGTAACACTCTTCAGGGGGGGTTCTGTGGGATAAGACTCTCTAAGGTAAGGTTCTTCTGTAGGGTGAGTAACACTCTTCAGGGTGAGTAACACTCTTCAGGGGGAGTAAGGTTCTGTAAGGTAACACTCTTGTGGGATAAGACTCTCTAAGGTGAGAAGAGTGCTGTAGGGTGAGCAACACTCTTCAGGGGGAGTAATGTTCTGTAGGGTGAGTATGTCTCTGTAGTTTGAGTAGGGCAGGGAAAGTAAGGCTCTGTATAGCAAGGCAGTGTGAGTAAGGTTCTGTAGGGTGAGTAACACTCTCCAGGTTGAGTAAGGTTCTGTAGGGTGAATAACACCCAGCAGGCTGTCTAAGGTTTTGTTGGGTGAGTAAGGCAGGCAAGGGAGATGCTTAAGTTGGAACTGTAAGTATCAGGTGTTGGAGCAGATGTTCCTCTCAAATGACTCTGGGTAATCTGTCTGTCTGGATTGTTTAAGGAATCTCCATGCATAAATGCTTGTATGGACAAAGCATTTATTTTTAACCTGTAAATGTTCAGTGCTGTTAATAAATACATCTCTGCAAGAAGAATGTTTCTGCATGTAAGCTGCTTTAATCATCAAACCAGCTCTTCTGCCATAACCCCCAGTGTCATTTTATACATCACTAAATTTTCACATTTGAAAAGAAACATCTTTTTAAAAACATAAATATAAACAGCAAAGATATAACATTCAATAGATCTGCATTTCAGCACTGAAAGACAGGCTTTATAGCGCTGCACTTTCATTGCATGATAAAAAGATAAATATGCTGCATTATTTATCACCAGTTGAAAAGAGGAAAAGAGAGGAAGCATTAGCAGAGTTATGTTTACAAAATTCATTTTTAAATCATCAAATGTATGGAAAAACAACCAAATACATCTCGGCTCCCAAAAAAGGGCTGTTTGGATAAATGTGTTTATGTAACCATTTGAATGGGTTTGGACAGCTGCTACATTCTAGTCATGATTCTGCATGGCCTAATGTAGCCTTAATCCTCTATTCTACTTATGAATGCATAGGAGGATAGTGAATGACGTATGTGTACGTGTGTGCATGTCTTCACTTTGCTTAAATATAACTTGAACTCATCTAACACATGGTTTACTCACAGTTTAATGATGACTCACAAAATGATTTAGACATATCTTATATCGGCCTCTGGATGGCTCATGCAGGAAGATATTCATTTTTGTGGGTGTTCAATTCCCTGTTGAGCTATTAGCAGCTATGGCCTGAGGTCTGCATTGGTGAGTGAACAATTGGCTCTGCCTTGCCAGGGAATGGTAGGGGTTAAGATGGTTAGGTTTGTTGGTTTCAGTGCCCTCTAGCGGCCACCCCTGGTTAGACACATGCATGTGAGTTCAAAAAACCAAATATATGCTGGCTTTGTCATCCTCTGATAAAATGGCAGTTGTAAATGGTGGTGTGTCCTCAGTGTTGAAATAAGTGAGGGCCCATTGTCACATGAATTGAAGAAGTCACATGGCTGTCATGGCTGCCTCCTCCTGAGTCTATGGTGGGATTTAGCATGAATTCAGATAGAAAATAGTGACAAAACCCAAAACAATCTTACACATGGTGTGAACACACCTCACACACAGCCAACACTGACCATAGACCAGAATTTCTGTCTTGTCAGTTTTGACATTTCCATCTTAAATTTGCTCTAGAGCAGCTTTTATGTTTATTATATGTAAATAAATACAGTATTACATTTATTATGATTATGGAAATGTATTTTACATTGACTTTGGGGGAGTAAAAGCTGCTAAATGACAAGCCAATAAATATATCAGAAATAAAAAATACTCTTAACACAACAATTAACTTAATTTAGATTTGTGACTCAACAAGAGGAGGGCAGTGTACCTTAAAACAGCTGTTGAAATGTCCCCAATTGAACACGAGAGAGTGTGAATCATTACTTTTTTCCTCGAAAATCCCCGGACGCTACAGCTCAGCAATATTCGGCCATATCCCGCGGCCGCCTTGTCAAACCCAAAATAGTGTTATATGAGTTATAATTCATTATTAACACTCTGACAGGAGGTGATGCTCTGAAGGTGACCTCATTACATTATAGGGTATTTGCTCGTATATCAGAGCCAGGAATCATCTGCATTACTGTCTGGCCTCAGTTTTAGAGTTTCAGGCTGCCATCTGTGTCCAACTGTGAAATTGACTGCTTTTATCAAGTAGTAATTAAATTATAGCACTTACTATGTATGCACATATACTGTATATTATATACATAGTATGACAAAAAGTGAAGTTGGTATGCTATACTGCATAACACATATCTTCTGTAAACAGTATTGTTAATCTTTCATAAATTGTAAGTATTAGAGCGGTCAAAGATGAGTTGTATGAGGACACATTTGACTTCAGCAGCAGCAAACCGAAGGGGATTGGATTGGATTGGATTGAGATGGATTAGTGAACTTGTGAAAATGTATTTGAGATGTACCCTGCAGAGCCCATTTGTTTCACACACCCGGGGCTAGTGAGAATGATGTCATCACCACATGATAAAAACGCCTTGGACTGGGACCGCAGACAGAGTGTTCAGATCCCTCTGTGACCCTGCTATCGACCTCGGTGTCCCTGCTATTGCTGTCTCCATCCTCCATCCTCATGAAAAACCCTGACTGTTTTTGTTCTTTTATCGAAGGGGACTCTGCTATGGGCTCATGCGCTTCAGTTGCAGTATCCCAAAATTTTTGGCTAATCCCTTCCTTTCATTTCTGGCAATAACTGAATATGAAGTGCTGCAGATACAACCAAATGTGGTGAAAGTGTGATTAATCCTTCTGTTCTTGTGTGTTTATGAGCAGTAATTTATGCTTGGATAGCAACTAAAAAATTTCTATTCAGCGTGCTCTCATTGATAGTGCTTGATATAACTTTCCTTCAAGTTATGATAAAGCACTGCAATTAACAGCAGTCTGAGTAAAGAGTATTATTAATGGAGAGTGTATGCAGAGAGCTACAGAAGTTCTCTAAAGATGGTGTTCTGCAGTATGTGTGAGGCCAAGGTACCACAGATAACAGGTTATTGGCTATGGTCCCCATCCGATCAAATGCACTTCCTGTTTTTGCTAAAAAAAAAAAAAAAAAAAAGAATTAAACCAGAGCAAGGCCTTTGGGTTGCTTGTGGAGTATAGGAACACATTTGTGGTACAGCCATGAGTCCAGCAATTAGGTGTTTGAGGCCTAGCAGTGTTACCTATGACCAGATGTCTGCATTGGCAAGACAACAACCAGGGGAAGAACAGGGGTTAAGTCAGTTAAAATCATGAAAAATATCATCACTTACTAGCAATCACTCCTGTCTGGCAGGATGCTTCGAGTATGGGAAATGAGCGTATGCTGAATTTATGTTTTCTCCAATGGCAATAGCAATATGTGATTGATGACATATCTGCAGTGTAAAGTATTGTGATCGTGCTGATGTGTGAATTGGAGGAAGTCACTCAGGCGGATACTCCCATTTGAAACTGTGGGAGAGGGCAGTTGTTGTTGTGGGGCTGATAAGTGAAGTTCAGGTGGGACAAAGGGGGGGGAGAAGGGGTTTCAATAAATACATTTTTAAAGTACATGTAGGAGCACTGGCATAACTAGATCAGAATGGGCTCAGGTGCAAAATTTGCTATTGCCCTCAAGCTCCCTGCCCCAAATTTGGTCGACCGGATGTCAGGAGGCCATGGCAGTGGCGGTAAATTGGTCTTTCCAAGGTGTGTGTGTGTGTGTGTGTGTGTGTGGGGGTTCTGTGACCTCTTCTTTAAAAATTGAGTATATGTAAAAACATTAATACACAAAATTGCTTAAAAAAAAATCATTCTGACTTATTGTTTCAGACATGAGCCTCCCTGCCCCCCTGGTAGTTACCACCTGCATAGGAGCACTAGGACTATGCAGCAGGAATAGTGATGCCCCTGCATTAGCTTGATCAGATGATCAGAGATTGCTAGCAAACCATATGCCTTTGAGCTCCTTGCAAACACAGAGTAGATGGGTGCTGCCACTACATATCTGGTCCAAAGGCTGTTTGTCTGATTTACAAAGAGGCAGATTGAGGACACTCTTGAGGATTCTGTTTGAATCTTGGTGCTAGCTTTACAAACCAATTTCTAACATTAAAAACATGATACATCATTTATATAACATGATACATCATCTATATACTCATATTTTGTTGTTATTTTAAGAAGTACTTACACATTTTACTTTCCTGCCTAAAATACATAGGCCAGGATTCAATCAAAATTTGTCATTAACTTTGGCTAACAATTAAATGCAAGTTCATCTTCACTGACACAGGTCGATGAGTTCAGCAATCATGAAAATGAACTAACCAAACTGTTCTTTTAAAAAGAAAGCATAATACTCCTGCAATTTTATACTATGACAAAAATTGCAATTTTCAGCTTAGAGTTGTAGTGTAAAACTCTATTCAACCCTAGGACATCATACATTTGTTAAAACATTTAAAAAATACTGGTGTGTCCTTTTAAAGTGTAGGATACAATGTGCTCAGAAAATAAAGCCTGTTCTGTTTCCAGTCATCGAAATTAGTATAACGAAAGGAGACTTCCCACAAAGGGCAGTATTTTGAAATGTAAATGTAATGCAACACTGCAGAAGCAGAGAGGGTATGTCGTCAGCATATTTTTTTGTTATTGATCCAGAATAAATCTCACTTATGACTTGGTTTAACATTAGCCTTCATTAGGAGCTTGTGCATATGATCAAAGTGCTGCTGTCATCTCCCGAGTGGGAAAAGCAAAGTAATGGGGTGGCCTCAGCCTTTTCTCCTCAATAATCTTACAGTGCATCAGCCTCACTGGGCTCTTAGCCTCAGAACTCACACAGGTGAAGGACTAGTCTCCCCAAACCCTCTGAGTGCTAAGATCATCTAAGAACATAAGAAACCAGGTCAAGATCACTTTTCACCCTCCATCTAGTAACAGCCCTTACTGTGGCAGTGATGGCCACGTCAAGAATGCAGCACCTTACATACAGGTCAGATTCTCAGAGGGTGGTTCATAGTGTTGTGACACATGGGACGCAAGTTTTGATTCGCTGCATTCACCTCAGACTTTCACTGAGTAAATGTGATTGGTTAGACATGATCAATTATGTCTTAAAAGGTGGATGGGCTTCCTGTTTAATTAATTCATTGCAAGAACAATTATTGTCACGTTAAATAGTTGAGGCAGATGCCTTTGGACTGTCCACTTTCAGGTTTCATACAGCGCTGGATACCTTGTATACTGTTGGTAAATGGCAAGCTTAGCTGGGCTGAATGGCTTGTTCTTGTCATTATAAATTTTTATATTCTTCCATTCTCTCTGTAAGGCCAACAGACACAGACAGACACACTGACACGCTGCAGATTAGCACCTCAGGTTTTTTTTTTTTTCTGGCCTAACAGCGGAACTGGAGGGAGAGAAACTCAGCTCGTTCCCACAGGAAAGAGTCCAGGCCAGAGAACTGTCACTCACAGCCAAGCTTAATGTTCCGGCAAACTGCCGCAGACCAGCTGTGTGACAGAAAAGTGTCATCTTCAGGAAAGTGGCCAGGGCGCTAAGACGCGGTGAAGCTGCTTGGAGGGGGACCTTGGGGAAAAACGGATGTCACAGCTGCTGCACATGAGAAGGCCGTGGCAGATGACCATAAGAAAGTCACCATGGCTTATTGGCCCTCAACATAGAAGGTCACAAACGGTAAAAAACACCGTACCACAAAAAGAAAAGTGAGTAACAGAAAACTGATACATGACCAAGTTAGGAGCTTGAGCTCTGTTATACACTGTCACTGTACAGAGGCTTGCCAGTGCCCAAATTGTGACTTTTTCTCCATCTCTCTCTTTATGAGCTCTGTATGCATTTCCAATCCTTGCAGTCACTAGATGTTACCTGAATTGGCATTTTGATTATTTTACCAGTTGGTTGCTCAGATAGGAACAAAAATGGACAGTTGGTACCTTAATACATTTTTTTAAAGCATTCTTAATGACGTGAACTTGCTGTACACTTAGAATATACTGTGGAAACTGTCAATTACCAACAATCCACCACCAGTTTGAAAAGATCATTTTAATAATTTAAACACAGTTATGTAAACATTAAATTATATAAACCTTATATAATGTGCTGACCTACAAGACCCCAGCTCAGATGGTAAAAGAAAAAGCAATCTGCAAACTTTGGATAATCGATTAGTATTTCAGCATTTTGATACTGGGTTATTTGAAGGTTAGGCAGATAGGCAATAAGCCACACCCATCACTGGCCCAAAGCTGTTTTATTTTTTCTGTGAAATAACCAATCCAAAGAATGCTTGAAACCTTGAAATAGGCCTTATTTCAGACTGTTGCACAGTCAAGATCCAGTGCATTTCTTTTGAAAACGATACCCCACCCATCAGTTAGTGTGCTAACAACTTATATCCACAGTAGGCTTGTGGGTATAAATTGTAACACACATTGCCAACTGCTATGTAAATATATTTACAAGTGTATATATGGCAGATCAAAGGCTGAGATCAATATTGTACAAATAATGTTACATCAGCCATCGGAGAGATGATTTTCATTCATCTTTCCAAATATATTATTAAAGTTAATATAAGAGTATTGAAATTATTATGCTTTACTCACTTGAGATTATCTTTTGAATACCTTAAATGATCTAATCAAGCAGCCAATGAAGTCCATCTGTGAGCTCAAGACAAGAATTAATATTATTTTCTTAAAAGAGATTCTGTTTCTGTGTTCACCAAGATGAGCTTAACAGTCTAAGGCTAAATTCCCTCAAATGCACAGACAGGAAGAAGGTAAATTAAAGAGCAAAGTCAGGAGTACTCCTTATGCTTAATAATTAAGCTAATCAGCTGATGATGTGGGTTTAGCTTTTGGCCTTGCTGGTCGAGTGGCCACCGACCCCCTGTTCCTATGTAGAAAGAGCATTCTCTCAGAATTTCCCTTCTAATTACGCTCTGGTCTGTCAAGGTGCTGCTCTCGGCTGCCCCACCTGCCCCCAGGTCCTCCACCTGTCTTAGACATCTGAAGCAGTCCTTGAGTCTTTTGTTAATTAGTTTTGGAACAATTACAGTATATTGCTTCAGTACTTCTTGGACACTGCGTTGGTTTCCAGATGGGACAGGGGATTATATTTCTGTTTAGAGAAAGGGAGGAGCTTATTATTTTGATGTATAAATAATGGGAGGAAGTTGTAATTATTATGTGCAAAGAAAGGGAGGAGCTTGTTATTATGATGTATAGGAAAGAGGAGGGGCTTATTACAGCAGGTTGTAGAGAGGGAGAGGAGATTATTATTGTGGCATGTTCAGAAGGGGAGGGGTTTAATATCATGACTTGTAATGAAGGGTATTTTGATGGATAGATGGAGAGGAGGAGGAGCTTATGATTGTGTTGATAAAAAGAAAGGTGGGGCTTGTTATTGCCAAGGGTGGGAGGAGCTTGTCTTTGTGATGTATAGAGAAGGGGATGAGCTTGCCCCAGACAGTCTGACAACAGTGTAGGACACACAGTGTTGAGTGTCGGTATTTAAGGATGAAGGCTTGGGGAGCAGTTTGTTCCTCATTTCAGCACTCCTCCTCTCCTCCTGTCCCATTTGCAAAATGAGAGGTGCCATCTGGCACTGTGCTTACTCTTTCCTCCTCAGAAATCACTAAACAACTCTGCTGTGCAAATGAACTTAAAATGAGCTGCTGTGTTCATAGAGTATGATTCCCCAAGAGTCACAAATCTCCACACTGAATTCCATGGCTGTATTCAAACTTTCATGAATCCTCTTCACAACACTTGTGAACAGTACCCTCTCCTGTTTTTTTTTTTTTTTTTTAGAACAGACTATGCAATATTAAAATCTCAGATGTTACAAGATATTTTACTGAAGTCAAGGAGGAAAAAGAATCTATTGGATCAGACATTAAAGACCACATATGATTATTTAATATTTTCTTTGTCTGGATAGTTCAAGCATTTGTTAGAGATGTCTTTCATGAGTAAAGAACCATGGCATTTATTTTAACCAGAGGTGAAAAGTGTACTGAGCACATCCAGCAGAAACCCTCAGTTGCTATTATGAAAAGATATGGGTTGGTTTTCATTTTAAGCAGAAGATTTAAGCTTGAGAATTTGAAGAGTGTGTAATACTTGTAATCACAGGAGAACTGAGGACTATGTAGAGCAACCTACTACTATCAAATGGTTTGTTAATAGATCATCAATGTTTATATGTAGTACCACAATTCCCAGATAATTAGGAGCAAAGAACTATCCTTTGGTGTTGAAAAGAGGTGGAGCACTTTGTTCAATTCAACACTGAACTTTAATTAAAATGCATACAACACTACTGGTGCTGTCCATGGTTCTGAAGGCCTCAATTTAGCTCCTGCATACAAAGAATAATGCCTCTCTCTCTGTCAAACCCCTAAACAGCCTCCCCTGGTGGTACAAGCAGGTAAATAAAAACCTGTTACACATCAGTCACATGGTACTTCACATTGTGCTACAATCATTTAGCATGCACTCCCATCCTGAATGATTCACAATTCAGGATAATATAATTGCATTTACATCAGCTGTTTGAACATCATTACAGACTGGTACAGGTCTGGTTAACAACACTTCTTGACCAGAGAATGCATAAACAACATAACTAAAGCTATACTTTAGTTATACTATAGTAAGGATCTGTTAAACTGCTAAAGCACTTCAGCCACAATTTATCTCTAAACTCAATCCTGCACCATATACTCTAGCACGATTGCTGATATATGATTATTATGTGCTGAACTAGCAAACTTATAAACCAACTAAGTGACTAATTGATTGACTGACTGAACGAATAAATAAATTAATGAATGAAAGGATGGATGGATGAATGAATGTAAATGCTACCATATCAGAGATACATTCAGTATTATAAAGTATCACCTAAGCTATCAACTTGTGCAACAAAAGTAGTACCAAAGCAACTCAAATCAATAGCATCAGAAAATTAAACTGTAGGGAACTGTAGGCAGCCATAATGCATAACTGAGAATGCGGACCTTCAGTCTGCATGAGAAAATGTCCAGTGATCCTGCAGCCATGACCGCTTCTTAAACACCACCTCTGCTCCGCAGGCAAGACGATTATGTGTGATATTACACTCTGCAGGACTCCGGGACAGTGAGCGCTCATATTTGTATGCGTTCCATCCCCACCGTCCTTATCAGAAGGCGTTCATTGTGATGCGTCGCCCATCTCCAGTCCCCCTCCCCACTCAATGGCGGTTCTTTATCTCCCGCGCGCGGCGGCTCCTCAGCCACGCAGATACGGAGGTGTTGTGCTGAGGGAGGAATGTCATTATGCGACGTAAGGAGTTTATCTGAAGGGCTTTGTGTAGGGGGTCCAGAGGGACAGATTAGCGCCACGACTTGCCGCGGTCAGGCAGACCACTCCTGGAATGAAGGGACGGCTGGTTAATGAATTTATGTGAAATATTTAATATATCAGATAAAAGGGCATGGGAGAACGTATATTGTGACTTTGACTCGGCCATAGAATGGAGGGATTTTCTTCCCTTGCTCCGATGGCCATATTTTAATACCTCTCCTGCATTCTTATAATCTTTTTACCCCCTCGCCCCCCCAAAAAAGTGAATTGAAGCATTTGTAGTTTTAAATAGGTGGGAAGAACACTAAAGAGTACATCCACTTTGAGCCTTAATAACAGTGGTAGCAGTAATAGTAGGAGTAATAACATTGTTACTAAAACTTAATAAACAGTAAATAGCTACAATTGCATGTGTCTTTCCCTATTTTCTAATTATGCTATTTTCTCTCTTGTTGAGCTGTGCTCATGTGCAAGGGGCTGTCATGATTATCATGATAATAATGGTGATGAAGTTTTCACTTCATCACCTCGCAGACTCTGGATTTGCAAATCCACAGGTGCAGAGAAATAGTTCTGCTGTTCAGTTGCGATTAAATGCAATTATGAGCGAACGTGTTCCTGAAAGAAACTTCTTCATTCAAAATGACTATCTGATTGAAGATTAGACTGAAAAAATTGGTGGATAAAATTGGGTGATTAGCAGGACAGCAGAGGTTAAAAGCATGCATTGATTAGCATCCACTCGATACACGTGGACGCATTTTCCCATCTTCGGTGAGAGTCTCTGATGCCTGACAGCCCCATTCAGAGCTCTGAGCTCTGGAGGAATGCAGGAGATGGAAGCACACAAGTGGAAGGGGCACGGCAGTGTTGTAGAATGATTTGGGTGAGCTGGGTTTATATTTTAGAGTTTGCAGGCTCAGTTCCCAGGTAGGGCACTGCTAACATACCCTTAACCAGAATACTTCACCTTAATTGTTTTAGGAAAAAATCCAGCCATATAAATGTATAGTGTATAAAACTAAAAACGTAACTATTGGTGAAGGGGAGAAGATTTAGGTACAGTTGGAGCAGAGGAGATTTATCTACAGGTGGAGCACAGGAGACTTATCTGCAGATGGAGGAGAGGAGACTCATCTGCAGGTGGAGCAGAGGAGATTTAGCTACAGGTGGAGGAGAGGAAACTTATCTACGGGCTGTGGTTAAGAGAGAGTGTTTATATGAATCACTTAAATTTGTAATGTGGAGAGCAACACACAGAAGAACACAAGATTTTTTTTAAAGCTGGTTGTAAATAAAACAAATAACATTATCACCTACAGTAGATAAAACAGTTCTTTGCTGTAAATATCTCAGTGAACCCATGCATCTGAAGATATTTTTGGTGAGTCACTGATAAATTCTATTTGTTGAGGGATGGAGCAAAGAGAAGCCAACAGGCAGTGTTTTGAGCTGCAGAGCGCGAGTTTATCTCCGGATAAAAAATATCAATCAGCCTCCTCCTAATTTCCTCACAGCAAAGCTCTTCCCCCACTGAGGATCTGACGACTGCTGGCAAAGCCGAGGCGATCCTCTCATCCCCTAAAAATAAAATTCATGCAAATTTATGAAAACATAATCATCGCTTATTCAGCTGCACTTTAAATGTGGGAGAGCAACAACCGCGGTGAATGAAAAAAGCGTGCGAGACAAACGTGTGCGCCATCACCCGGCGACAGAAACAGACGTTTCTGGCTTCAAATACGTTCTCTTTGATGTTGTGATTGAATTAAATGAGTTCTGTATTTATCTGGCGCCGAGATGCTAACCGTTCTGTGTGACAGTGCTTGGAAATATGCTGATTGGGCACAGGGCTGGCAGAGAGAGAGCAGGCAGGCAAAGTGTTAGATACTGCCCCAACAGTCCTGACCAGCGTTGTTCATCACAACTGTGAGAAAAAAATGGTTAACAACAGGTACCACACACACACACACACACACACACACACACACACACACACACACACACACACAGACACACAGGACATAAACATTAAATGATGAAAAAACCAAATAATATATGGCTACCGTGAACTACTTTCTAATATGGTCACCCTCTTCCTTCAGAATGGCTTTGAACTGTTTCTAATTAGATGTGTTCTTCAAACAGAAAAACCTCCAGTTCTTTGAGAGATGAAAGACGTGTAAATTCTTCATACTGTGTGTTCCAAAACTTCCAATAAAGATTATATGATGTTTAGCTCTGGTGATTGGGGAGGCTGTAGAAGGAGTTTGACCTCATCCTCTCTTGAGTCAGTTTCGCATTGTACATGGAGGCATTTTAGGGAAAGCGCTGTTGCACAGCCCAGTGGAGTTCAAGATTGTACTTTGTGCTTATTTGGAGTCATTTTGGGAGCAGTGACACACATCCCTGTTGTTGTAATGATGACAGTTGCGCACACACAAGAAGTCGCCCTAATTGGTTAACATTAGCTAACATTGAACTGAACCATGCCCGAACCCACCTCTTCAAGCGGACCTGGGCACGGTGCAGCACCGGATAACACTACAGCTACATAATGCTCGTCCTCTCATATTGCCTTCTGCAAGCTTCCTGCTGAAACTGCACCTGCAGGAATTCACTTCATCCTGGCCAAAAAACGGGGAAGACAGAGCGTGAATTATTTAAATAACAGAAAAAAATGTGTAGGCGTTGTCATGGTTATTTGACCCATTTTGTATGAGAAAAAAGAGGAGGGATTGTGCAGAGGGAAAGCTGCATTTGTGATTAGGTTGTACATGTGCGCGGTGAAGGTGTGGAATCGTTCTGTATTAATTATGAGGGGAGAGCCCAGGAGAGCAGCTACAGGCTGCACATGTGTCAGGCCTGCTACTCGTCTGTGCAGATCTTCTCTACATGCATAAGGCTATGTGAGCAGGCCTCTTTCCTCTCACGCATTGAGCAAGTGGCATAGGTGCATGCATGTGTGTGTGCATGCATGTGTGTTTCTGTGTCTATGAATATGTTCAAGATTGTATGTATATATATATGTGTGTGCACATGTGTAAACGTGTACATTTATGTGTGTATGACATGTGTGTTTCTATGTGTGAGTGAGTTGTGTATGTCTATGAGCGTGCATCAGTGCATATTTGTATGTACTGTATGTGCCCATGCATCTTTGTGTGTGTGTTTGTGTGTGTGTGTGTGTGTGTGTGTGTACATGCAGGTGTGTGTGAGGTGGTGCAGGTCAAGCTGAAACATTTGAGGATATTTTTCATGAACATGTAAAAACATGGTAAAACATTTAATACAAATCTCAATGAGCTCTAAAGGAGAGATAGCAGATTTGAGAAGGGCTTTGAAGTGGTTTTTGTACAGGCCTCTGAAATGTAATTTAACATATCATAGTCCTTGCCTTCAGGAATCTTAATGAGAATCTATAATAGGAATGAATGGATACTGAGTCCAGTGCAGTCCAGAACAAGGCTCTCCTTGAGGTTAACACTTATATGGCTTTTCTAGTATCCCATGAATTCATAACTTCACAGTGCAGGTACATACAGGCATCCATAGATATGAATGCCATATTTATGGATATGTATAGGTATGCACGATATATTTGCATATATGTGCAGGTATGTTGAGGGTATCAGCCAGTATTTGCAGGTATATTGAATATTGGTATATGCAGTACAAAGTGTAATGGCAATTATCTAGCCTTTGTAATATCTTCTCTCCCTCGAAAAACATTCAAAATGGCAGGAAAAGGGATCCGTACTGTACTGTTATATCTTGTAATTTATATATTCTTGTTGAAGGTACCCACTGAAATTTAAGTTGTCTGGTGTATTGTGTGTGGCGCAGTGGCAGGCATGGCCATTGAAGCAGGGGGTGAGTGGAAGGAAAATGCAAATGCAATCTGGTTTTTTTTTAAGATAATTTTTTTGGGGGATTTTTCCACTTCATTTGGTGGTTGTGGTGGGGAGACGGGCAGGGGGTGTGGCGGGGAGGGGGGGCATGTGATGGGGCGCCCTGGCTGGATTTGAGCCTGGGCTGCTGCGGTAAGGCCTTGGACTTGGCCTTGTGTGGCATGTGCTCTACTGGATGAGCTTCCGGGGTGCGCCCATTGGTCTCTTATTAACCCCTTTTTAGGGGACCAAAAACAAAACACAAAACTGAGGGGAAAATGGCACAAACAGAAAACCAGCACAGCTCAAGGTAAAAACACAACCAAAAGCCCAAAAGTCCTCCTCTTAGCCTTCAAGACTGTGCTTTAATAAGTGGCCTAATTGAAGGCAAATGCTCACACCTGAGCTGATTGGAAATCCCCTCCAGCGTGACCTGCCTGTTAGTGAGGCCGTTGCTGTGCCAATTCCTGCATTCTCTCCCGCGCAGAAGGAGGGACTAGGAACTGACAGCAGTCCAAGGGGAGGAGCAGAGGAGGAACCACAATTCCTGGCACCACATGTGTATGTTGTGTGTTTAGTTTATTGTTGTATGCCTTCAATTATTGATGATTGTGCTGTTGAGAATTCTGGGATTTGTATGCAGGAAGAATCACAGAAAAGAGTTAGTAAAATAAACTGAACTGAAATGAGGTAAATAGTTTTAGGATAAGTTAGGAAATGTATTTTTATGGTCCAAAACTCATATTTTCACTGAAATGTCAATGTTTAAAGACTCAGATCAGTAGTCGCTATACAGGATCTGATATGTCACCTGAGAAAGACGTTAGGATGTGTCAAGCGGCGCTTCTACGAGACTTATCTCTGCATGGCTGCGTTCGGCACGTGGTCTGAAGTGGCAGTAATGAATCTCAAAGTCCAGCAGATGCAACGCGCTCCTCGTCAGCGGTCATTTCCCGCGTGATTCATCTGCGCCGCTCTGTGTGTTTCGCCGAGTTCATTTCACTCAACGCGCTATTGATTAATCTAGACGGGGGCCCCATACTCAACCAATCGCCTTGTCCACGCTGATTAAATAAAGTGGTCCGGTTAAACCCCGGAGAGTGACGGATACGTTGGAGGTGGACATGGATTGATTAAAAAGCGAAACGAAAGAGCTGAATTTAATGGGATAATGTGCAGTTTATGATATGATAATCAGCACATGAGTTACAGGTTATTAATATGACGGGGTGTGCAGAGGTTACTGTATGGCGTCACAGCTGAGAGGACAGGATGGATGTCTGTGATAGCGTCCAGAGAGGAGAGGAGGGAGAGGATAATGAGAGCTACAGAAAGCTGCAGGGACCTGTCTTTTCCCTTTATGCGTCTCTCCCTCTCTCTTTCTCTATCTATTCATCTCTCTCGCTCTGTACAAAGCAAAATGTTCAATGCTAAAAAATCGGATGGAGTGCATTTTACTCTTATATTTCATCCCTCCTGGACTCAGCTCTGTTAAGAGTTAAATTAACATTGAACTTTTTACAGTGTAGATACATTTTTTTTATTTGCAATTATTTATTGATCTGGGCTATTTGTTTCCTTGGACACACAGTTTGAAAGGTTCCCGAAGATCTGGACATTTTCTTGAGTATAAATATTTTGGCTCATTTTTTCTCCTCTCAAAGGAGGGGAGTCTTTTGTCTGTCCCATTCCATGCAGTCTGTGCCTGTTTATTCTATTTCATTACATTTAGTACATTAGTGCATTTTTGTATTTCCTGCCATAAGCTAATTATTAATAATTACTGTATCTGAAAAACAGGACCCTAGGTAATTATGTACAATTATTATACACCTTAGTTGTACACCTATTTTGATGTTTTTGAATTAATTATTAAGATTAATATCAGCATATAGCAACATGACACTGATGAAAGCAGCATGCTAATCTTAAGGCAGTAATTCTAATCGTAAGTCTCTCCTTGACCCTAAAAACAGGGAGTGTCGATTTTTATTCATTTGGTGAACAGATTACTCATTGGTGAATATGTGTGACATGAAGTGGGAGAGTCCCCCTCTATTCCTGATGCAGGGTGGCTGCCAGCAGTCCAGGAGGTGCAGCTTCTCTCAGGGGGAATCGTGGATATTATACAGGCGTCTGATTTTACACAGGCTTTCAACGCGCTCCCCAGAGATGGCGGCTAAAACGTGTCACTTCTAAATGCAGCTAAAGAGGAGAGATCTGGAATGCCGTGTCACCCCACTCAAGGGCCATGCTTATGGGCCTGTCTTTTAACGGTTCATACCCATGGCACAATTCCTAGAAACGACTGCATTGCCTTGAATATTTTGGACTATATTTATCTCAAAAGTGTGAGCCGTCCAGTTCAAACAAGTGCACAGTAAAATGATGAGTGGTAAATCAACTCTGATTGGGTAAATATGATTTGAGAGATTGAGAGATTACACTATATCAGAGTTGACTTAACACTGAACACTTCAAAGTTTAATGTGCAACTGTTTACATTGCTACAGTGGTTATAATCCAAACTGGTCTAAAATGAATTAACACAGATATCAAACAAATTGGATTTTTTGATAAATTATGCACCAATTATTTTATATGATACAGTGTGTTTTTAATCATTGCTCCACAAATTTTGACTATCAAAATATAAAAGATTTTTAATCATCTTTAATCATCTTATGGCTACCACCCAGCTAACAATTTTTGGTTGTTAGAATGTTCCTAAAAGTAAATTTCATGACCATGAACGATTTTCCAGTTTCTTTGGTGTTCCATGGATCATGAGTCAATCAGAAATGGTGCAGGAATATTACTCAGTTTTATTGTTCTGGGTAAAAAAGAATTTCAGTTAGGGAAGGTCATTCATGTCAATTTTATTAGGAATGATAGCAATATGGAAACACAAATCTGTCATTTCAGTTACTTCATTTGGAACGCTGTTTAGATATATTTGACATGTGTCCTCCATGATTATTTTTTATGACAAATGATGTCCGTCAGGATGTTACCAGTGAAAATGTGACTTTCCCCTCATATTGCTTCTGTGACTTTGAGCAGAACTAGCGAAATGTTCAGTGAATGTCCTCATTGCAACGCTAACTCACAATCAAACATGACTATCTCTGAAATATTCCCCAATATTCCGAGATTGTTTTGTATTAGATGGGTAGACCTGCCTGTTCTTCTGTCCACTTGAAAATATTCAGTGTTACTGAATCAATCAATTATAAACCTAACCCCTAAACCCAAAGCTAATGGTAAAGTACACTTTACTCTGGTAGGGTGCACTTAAGAATTCATTTCATCTCTATTGGACTTAAATCAAAACAGTAACAATAAAATGAACACCAAACATTGTACTGTGTTTATATGATCCGAACTCCAACCCCAAACCCTAACCCTAACCCCAGACCCTAACCCTAATACCTAACCCTAACCCCAGACCCTACCCTAATGCCTAACCCTAACCTTAGACCCTAACCCTAATGCCTAACCCTAACCTTAGACCCTAACCCTAACCCTAATGCCTAATCCTAACCTTAGACCCTAACCCTAATGCCTAACCCTAACCCCAGACCCTACCCTAATGTCTAACCCTAACCCCAGACCCTAACCCCAGAGTACACTTTACTGAGATACCGTACACTTTAGTCCGACAGAATTCATGCAATCCCTATACGACTTCCATCAAAACAGTAATAGAGTACTTTATGGTGGTATGGTACACTTTACTGTGGGAGAATGCATGTGATCTCTAATGGACTATGATCAAAACAGAAATTGTAAAATTAACACCAAACATTTTATTGTGTTATACAATCCCTAACCCCTAACCCTAGCCGTAACCCTTGGCTACACTTTACTCTGCTCGTTTACACTTAACTGCCACAGTATTCATGTGATCCATTGGACTTACATCAAAATAGTAATATTGAGATGAACACCAAGCATTTTACTGTGTCCATAACTTGTACTTTACAATCTGTCTGAATTAAATCCATCCTTTTATATTTGTTTTCAGGTGAATTTTCTCTATAGTAGTGTGAAAATTTTTACAGAGGCTTGATACGAGACATCAGTAAGTAATGCCTTATGCATAGAGTAAAATTAAATATTGTAGTGTTAACTTCGCTACATGAAATGAGGTGGTGCTCAAGCATGGAAAACAGCTTTTTTCTTTGCGAATTGATGCATCAATGCTTGCTGAAACAGCCGTGCTTCTACCAAATCACACAATAGTTCTTTAGTGGCTAATTTAGCCAGCGCATTGCTAATGATAGGTTTGTACTCGGTGCGCCCAGATGAAAAGTTTTGGTCTTAAACTTTCTTGATTAGTTTGGAAGTGTGATCATTCCATCTGAAACTGGGGTCTTGCTGCACAGAATGATAAGAACCCAGGCCTTCACTTACACATTCTTTATCGCTTATGAATTCTGAGCAATAGCAGCTACATTTATGGTGGAATTCTTGGTTAGATATACTTTATTTTTAGTGCCATTGGATTGGATGATATAATGTTGTTATGAGAAACAGCACTGATGACTCCAATGATCTTCAGGTATGACCTTGAATTGGCCATGAAAACCATTCATTTTCTTCTGAATAAAGTAAGGACACATAAAAAGGGTTGAAATGTTGGACTGTCCCATAACATAATGGATAGTATGTTCACCCGTCTCTGTCTTCTTCTGTTGGTCTTTCACAAGTGTAATTTTCCACTCAGTGGGCCAGTGTAATGCTTTAATGCTGTTTGCCGATGGGGAGAGCAGCCTCACTGTTTTATTTATCATGTCCGGAGTTCCTTCTGAATCGCTTTGGGATTTTGATCAGGAAGGACCTGTCTGTCTGTCTCAGGTTCTCTCTCTCAGTTTCGCTTGAATGAGGATTGTGTTTGAGATATCCCCGGGACAGTCCCTCATCTCACACACACACACACACACACACACACACACACACACACACACACACACACACACACACACACACACACACACACACACACACACACACACACACCACCCACTCCCAACTCCCCCGCACCCCACACACACACACACACACACACACACACCCAACTCCCACAAACATACACTCCCCCATACTCAGACACACACACACCTATTTTTCCCACTGAGTGTTGAAAGCTTGGTTGTAGGCTCTCTGTTTGGACTCTTATATTGGCAATGAAAGACTACTGGGGCCCCTGGCAGTCAATATCTGCCAGAACTCAATCAACAGCCCGCCAATTAGCCTCCTCTCCAACTGTCAACTTCTCCTTCCTAATGGCCAGATCTGTTAATTGGGGAATCGATTTTTTATTTTCATTTTACTTTATTATTTTGCTGCTGGTGTCAGTTTGTCAAAATTTTCTCCTCTCAGCGGCATCGGATGGGAGTGGGCGAACTCATTTCAGGATTTGTTCATCGGGAAGTGGATTCCTACTCCATGTAATTAACCCTTACAAAAACAAGCCAGTCATCAAGACACATGGTATTCAGCCATCTCATATGTGAAAAAGGTGGCATGAACATGTGAACCTGACTCTACCACATGTGAATATGTGAACCCTGAGTCTACCACACATGTACATGTGAACCTTGAGTCTACCACATGTGAACATGTGAACCCTGACTCTACCACATGTAACGTGTCCCTGGGTATTTGTGCAACCCTGACTCTCCCACATGTGAATATGTGAACCCTGACCCTACCACACATGTAAACATGTGAACCCTGACTCTACCACAAGTGAACATGTGAACCCTGACTCTACCACATGTGAACATGTGAACCCTGACCCTACCACACATGAACATGTGAACCTGACTCTACCACATGTGAATATGTGAACCCTGACCCTACCACACATGAACATGTGAACCTGACTCTACCACATGTGAATATGTGAACCCTGACCCTACCACACATGAACATGTGAACCTGACTCTACCACACATGAACATGTGAACATGTGAACCTGACTCTACCACATGTGAACATGTGAACATGTGAACCTGACTCTACCACACATGAACATGTGAACCTGACTCTACCACATGTGAACATGTGAACCCTGACTCTACCACATGTGAACATGTGAACCCTGACTCTACCACACATGTACATGTGAACCCTGACTCTACCACATGTGAACATGTGAACCCTGACTCTACCACATGTGAACATGTGAACCCTGACTCTACCACCACATGTGAACATGTGAACCCTGACTCTACCACAAGTGAACATGTGAACCTGACTCTACCACAAGTGAACATGTGAACCCTGACTCTACCACATGTGAACATGTGAACCCTGACTCTACCACATGTGAACATGTGAACCCTGACTCTACCACACATGTACATATGAACCCTGACTCTACCACATGTGAACATGTGAACCCTGACTCTACCACATGTGAACATGTTGTTTCAAATGCAATCTGCTGAGCTTGTACTATTCTAAGAAAACATGACATTTGTGATTTTGACATGTGAAACTCTATTATACACATTTCTTCTTTTTTGTAAAGAAGAAATGTGTATAATTATGTGATTTTTAAAGAAGACAAAGGTTTTCTAAAAGACATTACATACAAGGCCAAAATGCTGTCCTATGTGCTAAAACAAATCATGTTTGAAAACTATAACACAGTCACATTCACATACATCAAAAAAGAAAACAAAACAAAGTCACAGCATCACAACAGTCATTTAATTATGAGCAAGTGCTCATTATTTGAAACGAACACCCCCACGTTGTCATATTTAAGACTGTCTGAAAAGATCCACTGGTCAATGTGATAATGTCAACATACACAAGAGGTGAAATAAATACATCAGACATTTTATTCAGTTTTTCAGCATTAGTGATGGCTTTGAAAAAATGTAATTCTAAACCTGTGCTTCACACAATTCCACTTTTTTGTACCTTGGGAATACTTGTGAGCGAGGCTGGGAATTGCTGTACATATCTGATCTTAGAAACGTCTGTGCTGATATTGACAAATCCGACACGTTCTGTGGAAATATATGTACGCAGACGTAAGCGTGTTTACGATCAAATTTGATCATAATGTTGTTTGATAAAGGAGGTACTTTGCGATAAACAAACATGGTAAACAGACAAGCTGTTGGGAAAGAAAAAACATTTAGAGGAATAGCAAATATGTAAATTTGCTCACTGCAGAAGACGGGACTTGGACTTAAAGGGAACACGGCTAATTATGTTTCTCCACAGAGAACGGAATAAAATCTGGCACCAGAAGCAAGCAGCCATTCAGTTATTTGGGATTGTGATGTTTCCAATCAGATTACCAACAACAAATGCCCACATTCCTCAAACTGCCACCTGTCTGTGGCTTTCCCCCTAAAAACAAGCTTTCCCTGAGCAAGTGGCTCCTGTCCATGATTTTACCCTTGCAGAGCACATAGAGTACAAAAACAATGTGAGGGAAAAAATGCATTGTGGGTCAGTGTTTTGGCAGCTCATTGTTTTGTTTCTGCTCATTGTTTTTAAATATAAAAGGTTAAAGGTTAATGTTATTTAAAAAACATCTGGGAGAGGGACAGTGCAATGAGTTTGATACTTGAGAACACTTCACATGTACAGAGAGGATGGGAAAACCAGCTATAACTAATAACATTCCATGTAGTGTTGTCTACACCAAAGAAAAGGTGGTATGAGCAACACATATTTTGATATTCCATAGTTCCAGAAAGAAATAAAGAAAATCCAGGATTGGGGAAAAGAAAGCAGCAGTATTTATTTTCTACTCTTACATCATTTTCAGTATTTCTCCAGCTCTGTCAGATATTAGTCTTAAATAAGTAGTTATGAAACTATACTGCCAGTGTGTGTGAAAAATGCATGATAAAAAATAATAATAAAAAAATATGCAAAAGTATACATGCTTTTAAATAAGCAAACTTACTTGATATAGTGCCTTAAGAATATATTGAATTAAGAAAAATGATCGTGGTGGTGAAATGTTAGGAAATAAAATTAATCTTAAAACCACAGAAACAAGAGTTATTATCATCAATTTAATTGTATAATGCCCATTAAGAGTACATTTATTGAAGTGTCCTCATCTGTATAATTAGGACTCACCTGAAAGAGGGACACATTCTCAATTAACTGCACAATTAGTACAATCCAATATTAATGCACAAAAGAGAGACTATTACGCGCTAATGCATATGCTAATTTACAAACCATCTGAAAGGTAAGGACAATCAGTACAAGTAGCAGTCTTGGGTAAGTATCTGTAATTATATTACGTTTTTAAGTATTCAATGTACACTGTAAATTTGAATTAAAAAGATGGTATGGTTTCCATGAGGTCTGGATTTTACAAATTAACTCATATGCCTAACACAGTAGAACCAAATGTAGAATAAACTTTTTCAAGTTTTGTAGCAACAATCCAGAATTTGAAGATCTATTTGGCTGAATCTGAGAAAAAATTGCTTAAAATGTGTTGTGTTTCACTTCACATTTGGTATCAATAACACAAACCCAAAGAAAAAAAAACCCAGCTTTCAAAGGGAGGCAGTCATCTCTTGGGCTCATTGTTACCTCAGCTTGTAAATGGCGATAAGGGCCGACGATAGCGATCGCTTCCTTATCTCCCCGGCTGAAATGACATTCCACAGGTGAACTGAAGTGACAGGTGTATAATGTGTCTGGTATCCCACTGGGGGAAAAATAGAGATTATTTGGTCTTTATGCTTTTGGGAATGGGAATGTTTTCAGGAGATACTGGGAGCATAAATGCTTAAAAATGTATCTCATTTATTTCATATATGGAGCTGGACATCAGTCTGAAATGGGTACAGAAAGTTCATCCCCTGAAAATCATTGCACATTTCATGAAGACTTATAAATGTAGACAATGACCATGTGGGGACATTGCTGGTCTTACGCAGGTAGACAATGACCATGTGGGGACATTGCTGGTCTTACGCAGGTAGACAATGACCATGTGGGGACATTGCTGGTCTTACGCAGGTAGACAATGACCATGTGGGGACATTGCTGGTCTTTCGCAGGTAGACAATGACCATGTGGGGACATTGCTGGTCTTTCGCAGGTAGACAATGACCATGTGGGGACATTGCTGGTCTTTCGCAGGTAGACAATGACCATGTGGGGACATTGCTGGTCTTTCGCAGGTAGACAATGACCATGTGGGGACATTGCTGGTCTTACGCAGGTAGACAATGACCATGTGGGAACATTGCTGGTCTTACGCAGGTAGACAATGACCATGTGGGGACATTGCTGGTCTTACGCAGGTAGACAGTGACCATGTGGGGACATTGCTGGTCTTACGCAGGTAGACAGTGACCATGTGGGGACATTGCTGGTCTTACGCAGGTAGACAGTGACCATGTGGGGACATTGCTGGTCTTACGCAGGTAGACAATGTGGGGACATTGCTGGTCTTATGCAGGTAGACAATGACCATGTGGGGACATTGCTGTCTTACGCAGGTAGACAATGACCATGTGGGGACATTGCTGTCTTACGCAGGTAGACAATGACCATGTGGGGACATTGCTGGTCTTTCGCAGGTAGACAGTGACCATGTGGGGACATTGCTGGTCTTACGCAGGTAGACAGTGACCATGTGGGGACATTGCTGGTCTTACGCAGGTAGACAATGACCATGTGGGGACATTGCTGGTCTTACACAGGTAGACAATGACCATGTGGGGACATTGCTGTCTTACGCAGGTAGACAATGACCATGTGGGGACATTGCTGGTCTTATGCAGGGGCTGCCTGATGAACAATGTTGCACAGAAAGGACGTAGACTCAGGTAGGACATTCACACAGTATGACAGTCAGACTCCCCTGGCATGTGTCTGTGCACCTCTGTAATCTCTATTGTATATGTTTAGCTCTGCAGAGATGCAGAGTCTGTGTAGCTCTGCAGGAAAGTAGTATCTGTACAGACACAGAATATGCGCAGATCTGCAGTGATGCACAGCCCTCACACATGACCCATTGAATCCAGGCTAGCCACAGTGATTGCTGTCTTTAGTTTTCACCTTAAAATCAATGTGTGAAAGCAGAGATAAGGTTCGGTACTGAGTTGACCCTTTGCATCTTTGGGGCAAAGCTCCGCAAATGACATCATATGGGGGGTTAAACATGCATCCTCAAGGTGCGGGCATAACCATGGAAACCTCACGCAGGTGAGGGCATGCATTTTACCCCTTCTTCAAACGAGGTCCAGCTCATGCCTGCCGTTGCCTCCGCTTCCTCTGATGGTGGCGCAGAGCGTTTGAACTCCTCAATAAAGCCCATTCATCTCTCTTTCCCCCAGGCTCCACTGGGTCTTTGAAATCTCCCTCTGTTGTGTGTCTGACTGTGGCTCTTTCCTGGCCTCTCCGACCACCAGACCACAGTCAAATGCACATCTAAATCACTTTAACTCTCTAGATGCCAACAAAGAGTGCATAAACTCTCCTGCAGTGCAAAAACTCTTCAGTTTAATTTTCAAGCAAAACATGCAACCAATAAGAACTTAGTTATGAATACTGTAGAATAGCATCTAGACTTGTGCATTTGATTGAATGTACCACTTTAATGTTATCAGTGATTTTCTGGTATTTTACAAGTGTCTATACAATTAAAATACTTTCAAATAAGTACACTGGAGGATAAGAACCTATAATGACAATAACAGGTTATTCAGCCCAACAAGGCTCTAGAAGGTTTATCCAGCACTGCATCAAGCCTGGACTTAAAAACTCTAAGGGTCTCTGCCTCAACTGGCCTGAAAAGCTGTTTCAAGCATTGACAATTTTCAGAGTAAAATAATACTTCCTAATATCAATTCAGAATTGTCCCTTAATTAATTTCCATTTTTGCCCCTTGTTCTGCTGACAGAACTCAAACTGGAAAGCCTTTTGAAGTTCACCTTGTTCAACCCTTTTATGAATTTAGCAACCTCAATTAATTCCCCCCTCACCTTCTATGTGCTAAGCCTCAGTAGATTAAGGCCTAAAGTCAATCAAATGCATTTAGTCTCTTTCAGAGCTTGTGCTATTCTATTTTAAAATTCAATGAAAATTCCAAAGGACACGGACCGTCACAGTGTGGACCTTCACAAACTGTGCAATGCCTAAAGATTTGTACCAATCATAGTACACTTCAGTTTCTATCTGAAAAAATGCTTTGCACTCATGGTTTTTTTTACTGCATGGTTATTTCTAATGGCTTACCTATGTTCTGCAACAAGGGCTGGAATCAAATTGTCATAAAGAGAATCAGGAATCTTTGTGAATATCTCACTTTTCTCAGTTTTTTTTTGGTAAATTACTATGATTTTTAACAAACCTTAATGCATGCACGGAGGTATAAGCTGCTCTGTATGTGAACGCTAATAAATCAATCATATTGCAGGTAAATTTACTTTTCTGATGGGGTCAGCCATGAAAACATTAATACATATTCCAGCTACTGCGTGTGATATTACTATTGTACATTTTCTTTGATTTTGTATTTCCTAGTGTTTAACCTCATTCTAAACTATTCAGCCATTAGTAACATGCCAATTTTGCTTCATCACCTCTGTAATGCATATTTAATGGTGACCGCTGCCTTCTTGCCTGTGGTCAGGGATTTATTCAACCCAATGTGTTCTGACATGCCTTCCCACACACATGTCAAACACATCCTCTGTTGCACTGGTTCCAAAAAAAGTGGGTCAGAGCACACTGGTGGGTTGTGGAGGGATGTGAGACAAATGTTAAAGAAAGGAAAAACTTCCTTCAGGCCCAGAAAGCAAGAAAACCTAGTGCAGTGATGGGGACACTGTGCTGGAGGAGAAGGTATCTTTTCAAATGAGAAGTTAAGCTGAGGTCTTGTGGTTATTAAAGGTCCTAATGCATGTATGTGTCATAGTTTAATCTCTCCAGTATTATATTTTACACAGATCAGAGATGGATTGTAAGGTAGATGTCACCCTGTGTGATTTTGGTTCATTTTTCTACAGACTATGCCTTTACATACCTCTGTCTTATTTCATTTCCCTACATGGGCATGAGTGAGTGTTTCAGGGGCATATAGAGGGAATTACATATAGGGTAAGATGGTGCTGAATGATGTGTGATTGCTGTAATTGCTCTGGATGAGTGTTTAAAAGCATGCTCACATGGGAATAAAGGAGATGATTGCCATGATGGCTGCTGTAAGCTTTTAAAATATGGCCACATTCACACAATTAAACCCCAGAGCTGCAAGTGGACGACACCATTATTAGAAGACTATATATTTGTAGCATCTGTCTCAGCTTAGATATAACTGCAGTTTAATCACAGTTGTGGCTTTTACATGGAGTCAGCAGTTAATGACAAGTGTTTTCAGTTGTGTAATTTACATCAATATAGCACATTCATGATCCAGATTCAGACTTTGTTGCTCAGTTTGGAGAAAAAAAGTCATTGTTGTTGTAATAGTTGTAGCAGTAACAATACAATGGGTAATGGTCATGCTCTGGTAGTATTGAGAATGCTAGTATTGATGCTGTTAGTATTAGCATTGGTATTACTACAGCAATAATGTTTATTGCCTAAAGTAGAGCAGTAATGTCTATTTTCAGTAGTGAGCTTGCTGAAACCATTGCCTTTGCCAGATGCCATTTTTTGCTAACAGATGGGTGACTTTTTTCTGCTTGCCTGCAGGCTTTTTAGCATTTTGTGCTCTCTATTAGGAGGCTAAAATTATGATGCAGGAGAGCAATCTGCACTGTACGTATTAGATTCTATTATGTATTTGCTTAGCACAGACCCACATCCTGAGAGAATTTCTGTGACACAAGTGATGCTACGGCTGCTTTCTCTGCCACACGCTGAATGAATGAAATGCAGGCACAAAAATAACAGTGAACAGCTCTCAAAGGCTACATTATTGCCTTAAAGAGGTGTCAAAATGTGTAACAAAGCAAAATACAAACATAAAATGTTTCACATCTCAGAGAGTCAAAGAAAAGAAAATGTTGGCAACACAATTTAGACATCTTATTATCTAAATAGTTTCAATTTATGACAAATGTTGCCGGTTATTTCAGAAACTGAAATAGTGCAGTATGAAACAGTGGAATATGGAGAACTGTTACAATGGCTCTTGAGAATTTTGCATAACTTAACAATACTTTTTTAACTCGCTGTTTATGGGTACACCAGTGACCACATCATAGCACCTCTGGAATGCCCACAAATGGGAGCAAACATATCTCAAAGATCGTTCCAGAAATTTGGGAGTGAACGTAGCATTCAAGGCAAGTTAGAGTCAAAATCTGGTGAGGACAACAAACAACCTGGGGCCAGTACCAATCAGCCTAAGCTGTGTGTAACTGTTGGTCCAGCCTCAGTGTTGCGTGTCTGTGAGCTCACCCTCAGGTGTGGGTGTTTGTAAGTACAGACTCAGCTCTGTTGGCCTGAATGAAGTGAAGGGGTATTAATACTACTTAAAAGGTAAACCAAGCAGAGATATGATATTGTATTGGTGAATCACAACCAATCATTGAACTGTAGTGAGAAAAAAAAATCATTTTAATTGCTTCAGACAAGTCAATGATCAACAAATGATTGTGCTTCACTGGTTAAGGGCTTTATCTAACAGTTCTTTTCCATTGCTACCTGTAAGTAAGTAAAGGTGCTGCTGTCCATGGTCCTGACAGCCCTTCAGGCTGCGGGATGAACAGTGGGAAGCTCTGACAGCACTCACACAGGAGAAGCTGCCTAGAAGTGTCACCCATACATCATATTTCATATATTTCCTATTTATAGGGTTAGATATTTACTGTGTCTAAGCTGTGCAAATGTGAAGTTCAATGCCAGAGCCCATATGGGAATTCAAATCAAAGTCACAGTTTACTACTAAAGAAAGAAAAAAAATGGCGGACACAGAAGCATCACCATAAACACTGGTGACCCTTTTCCCGATAGTAAAATACTATCAAGTGTGCTCACTCTTGTACACTTACAAGTGAAATCATACATCTAGAGCAGTACACAGTGTATACACAAAAGTGTGGAGTATGTAGTGTGCTTTTGGAACACGGGGACAGTCTTTACTCTGCTTCCCACAAAGCAGGAACTGGATCTGAGTGTGGTTTTTATTTGATATTCCACTTTCAAAACATGTTTGCATTGTTTAGTAAATCCTGGCTGTCACATTTCTATCATGAAAAAAAATATAGTCAAGGAAAATTGAGGGAAAAACAACTCACTCCATTTCGGTCTTGAGCAGTGTGCCTTTAAATTTCTGAATCAAAATATTTACCCCCTCCTGTGAGAATCGGCCTGTCAATCTGCCAAGTCCCCAGCAGCTGCAGACACTCGACTGATTGTCTCTGTTTCCCCCCCCCCAACCCGCACCCCAACCCCCCTACACTAATCCATCCTCTCTCTTTACCTCTCTCTCTCTCTTCCTGCTTTCCTTTCTCATTTTCTCTCATCCTGAAAGGGCGATCCTCTCTGCTGTAAAGATGACTCCACCTCCACAGTGCAGCGAGGTGCTGATGTGCTCCAGTGCTGCCAAAGCCGGCCTCTCCCTCCCTCTCCCTCTCCCCCTCTCACGCTTCTGCCCTCTCTCCCTCCCTCTCCCTCTCTCACGCTCCTGCCCTCTCTCCTTCCCTCCCTCTCTCCAGCTCCTTCTGTTCCTCCTTTCCTCCCTCTCCCTCCCTCTCTCTTCTTCCCTCCCTCATCCTTGCTGTCTCCCTCTTGCTTCTGCCCTACCCCTCTCTCTCCTTCCCTCCCTCTCCCTCCCTCTCAATCTTTGCTCACTTTCCCTCTCTCTCCCTCCCCCTTCTCTCTCACTCTCTCTCGCTCCTTCTCCCTCTTCTCATTCTCTCTCTTTCTCTCTCTCTCACACACACACACACAGATGAGTCTGAAAGGCAGGGAGACTCAGAGGTGTGAAGGAAGAGGAGAGACTCAGACCTGCTAAGATTAGTGTTGATATTGCACTCTCTCTCTCTCCCTATCCGGCATTCCCTCTCTCCCTCTCAGTTGCACGTCAGAGGATTAGAGAAACTTTGCTGGAGGGATACACGCTCCTCTCTCTCTCCTCTCTCATGCCGAGCGATGGAGTGATGGAACCGTGTGGCGCCCGGCTGACGGAGGGAGCTCCAGAGCGCAGAGGGTGAGACTCGGCCACTGGAGCCCCATGGAGTGCGCCCTGCCTGGGGACTGCTCTGGTTCGCCACCCCCCCACGTGCCACGCTGTGATCCACTCCTCGCCAGCCCCTAACTGAGAGAGAATCACTCAGCCCTCTGATCCCCTGACCTTGCTGGCATCTGGCAAAGAGGTAGGACCCTTTCTTTCTCTGCTGAGTCAATGGCTGGTGAAGTAAAAAGAAAATTATGAGCTGGGCTTTGTAACTGAGAGGTTGCAGGTTTGATTCCCAGGTGGGGCACTGCTGTCATGTACTTGACAGAGGTACTTAGTGCAAAACTGCATTGCATGTCTGCTAAATGGCTAGATATAAGCACTATGAATGATTCTCTCATGTTTTGTTCAGGGGCTGAAATGGCTTTTACACTGGCCATTTTCTATCCAGCTGTATTTATACTCATTTGCATTGTGAGTAGAATGTTGAAATGCAAAAGTAAAGAACAAGCTACATGTTTCCTATGTATTGATCTGTACTGCCAGGCAAATATACAAAATAATTTGCAAGAGAGAAAGAAAGAGCAATGCACACTTAACCCATGTACAATACTGTGCTACAATGTGATGCTATGGAACTGAAATAGAGAGTGTGAGTGACCAAGAGTGACAGAGAGCGAGAGGGAGAGAGAGAGACACTTTGATGTTCCTTCATACAGCACAAAAGCTTTTCACAGTTACATTAAGCAAAAAAAAAAATGAATGGACCCAAACCCAAGCTTATTTACATATCCATATTTATAATCCAGAGAGAGAGAGACAGAGCAAGAGAGAATGACAGAGTGAGAGAGCGAGGGCTTCAGATAAAGAGAGGGGGAGGGGGAGAGAGCGACTCAGAGAAAGAAAGGGGCAGGTTGGTTCAGGTTCCATGAGAACAGAAACCACACCTGCGTCCGTGTCAGAGTTTCAGACCATAAAAGTTGTGATTTTCCACCGAAGGACAGAGAAAGTGAGTGTGGTGCAGCCTCACTGTATTCTGTTTTTACTCCATTTTTGCTCCCTCTGTCTCTCTGTCTGAGTGCATATGAAAGCAGGGAGACTTTAATACTGTACTTCACTGAAGTCTGCTGAGCCTGCTCAGTACAGTAGATTAGCCCAATGAGAGCTGTATTGGCTGCAGTCATCAGACCGCTGACTGTACAAGATTACCCAGTCTGTACTCCACTGGAGCCTCCAGGTCTGTGTCTTGGCAGAGAGGGAACAGGTTTGGTCTCTCAGGGGAAGCTGAATGCTTTTGGTCCCTATTTGGAAGTAGAACATGATTGGTCTCTCTCTAGTGTCATGTGTGAGCAATTGCAAAATGAGGTCTGTGCAGGTTATATGTTACTGATATACAGTAGGTTATGTGTTACAAATGTAAATTGTGTCAGAGGTTATGTGTTAGAGATGTAGGTCATGAGCTGGAGGTGCAGGTTATTTATTTGTACAGCTCTTTTTAATCAGGACTGTTAATTAACACAAGTAACACTGAACATTTTACTGTGTATGAGTTAGGATTGTAGGTAAGAGGGTGTGGGTGATGTGGTCTAGGTGCTGGCTATGAACTGGGTGTGTAGATCATTTGTTGCCATAGATCATGTGTAGTTTATGATTCAAAGATTTAGGTTATGTCTTTAAGGTATGTTATGAGTAAGAGGTTTAGGCTATGAGCTGAAGGTGTAGATAATGTGTTGGTGGTGTTGGTTATGTGTAGGGGGCGATAGGGATCATAATTACCACTGACTCTGTGGAGTTTGCTGAGTAGAAAAACTTTAGAATGGGGGATAGCAGTTAAATAAAGCATAGAACCATAACAACATGGAGCGGAAGGGTAATTAGTTTGGTACATTGTAAAAATGGTGGCCCCATTGAAATTTCAATTTTATTTCTTGTGAGGGTCCTGAGCCCCTGACACCCCTTTATTTTGTTCACTGTTGTGGGAGTTGGTATAAGCGGAATGAACCTCCAGTTCTCGCTCTGGCTTTCTGTCTCTTAAGCTCATAGGAGTCTGGAATGCAGCTGCTATTCTTTCTGTCACATTTTATTTGATCTTGAGCTCTTAACAAAGGAAATGTTACTGAGCTCCTCACAGGGTGTTTTCTACCAAGAAAATATGAGTTAAAGCAGATCTAGCATTAAAGGAAGATGAGTGATACTTTCAAAATAAAAGACTGAGAAAAGGAGAGAGAGAGAGAGAGAGAGAGAGAGAGAGAGAGAGAGAGAGAGAGAGAGAGTTCCCATAGCAAAATCAATACAACCTGTGTGATCCTTAACTTTGAGAAGATTCATGTTTTCTAATGAATACTTATGCACTCCATTTTACCCAGTCCTACATGCTAACACAGCAGCCAGTCAGATTGTTGCACACACATTAGATTGTTCCAGCAGGAGGAAAGGAGAAGTCGGGAGATAAAGCATCTCGTCTGGCAACGCAGACGTGCCTGGTCACATTTTGTCATATATCTGACCTGTCAGGGTGTTCTTACAACTTTTATCCTTCCTTTTATGGTAACTCTTGTTAGGTTTCTCGGTCTAAAAATCAATAGTATTTCCCAGGAGAGACTTGTGGACTTCCATCTTTTCCGTGAGAAAAAATACTGATGGGTATAAAACCAAAACTGATTCTTGCAGGTTTTTTTTTAACCAATGCTTATGGGCTCGGAAGCTGATAAAATAATTGAAAATATGCAGGACTGTTGGAATGGTCACCTTTTATGCAGGCAGTAGTGTTTACCTGGACCACAGGTTTACCTGTGCAGTCACACTTGATCTGCCAAAATACCTCTCCAAGCATATCAGGACTTGGGTGTAAGCCTGGCCTTTCCTCAAACGTCACAGGCGGATGCTTTTGAAAACTTCTGAAATGTTTCACTACTTCAAGATGTTACGGTACAGTTCCACTGTGTGGAGTGAGTGTACGGTCTGGCATGGAACCCAGACTCTGTCAGTGCTCATGCTTGCCCTGTGGGGGAGGATCTCAGGCCTGGGATCTACCTAGTTGCTTTGTGACAATGTTATAAAAAGGCTCTACAAATAAAATGTAATGAAATGAGTTGACTGTTCTATTGGCTTGGGAAGGAGGGATTCAGTTAGAACAGAGGCCTGTGTCTGGTCACTCACCAGTGACCCTACTAGTCAGTCCTGCACCCCCAGTCTGCCTGCAAGATCAACTAGCAGACTGATGACCACCTAAATAACGTGTTTCGGACAAAATTGTGTGCACATCTGAGCTCTCTCGATTTGACAGAAAGGGTTTCAGAGTTGAGCATAGCTTGCAAATATGATAGGGTTTTCCAAATTGGGGAAAAGGGAAACATGCACTAAAAAGCTATAAGGCATCTTGGCAGATGACCACTGTCAAGTGTATTAACTGAGCAACTCAATTCAATTTCAATTCAATTCAAGAGGCTCTAGCAGCATAACTGCACTTACATTGCCAAACATATGCAGTCACAAATAGGTGGTAACAAAATTAATCACAATAAAAATGCTGAATAAAAAAGAAGGAAATTTCAATCTTAAAAAAACTGATACATAAAACAGTCTCATCTTATACTCCAATACTTGTTTGTCAATTGCTGAGGCTAAGCAGGTCTGAGCTTGGTTTCAGCTTGGATGAGAGGCCCCCCTGAGAACTTTGCCAAAGTTGCAGCAGGAAGGAGCATTGATTGGCCAGCAGGGGGAGCTCATTCCTCTTTAACAAATAGAAATCCAGTGACTCAGTGGAGTGATGGGGACACTGTGGTATAGAAGGTGCAATTCTTCAGATATGGGGTTGAGCATGTTAAACCTGACCTGCTGTATTTCCATGCAACATTTTGAAGGCACAGGGATTCTGGGATTCAATTTCCACAAAACAGATCTCTACCTCTGGCAACATAGTCATCCTGCCTAGTGACACAATCCATATCCACCTTCATTCCTTTTATTGAGATTGCAAAACAGATCTGTAAAATAAAAAAGTAAAATAAAAATTTAAGGGGAAAATTCAATCAAATGCACTTAGCCACTTTGGAGGGCATATGCAATTCAATTGAAACAGACTGACCATAACAGCATCACTTTCTATGAGTATGTAACATTGAGACAAGAAAACATGCCCTTGGGATGTGCTCTTATCATTTTATCTGAATGATGTATGCTTAAAGAGACGGAAGTCCATTTTGACTGAACTGCATATGCCTTTAAAGAGAGCAGTCCAGGACCAAATCAAACAAGCGTAGTCTGTTTAAGGGTATGTGCAATTCTGTTTTAGAATGAAAAGGAAACGTCTGCTGAAAATCCTCAATGACAATTATTGTGTAATGTAAGATTTGATTGAAAGACATATGTCATTAAAGAGACTTCAGTGTGTTTGATTCTTTCCCAGCTTATCCTTCCATGGAGCTGCATCTTGTCTCTTTAGTCTCATTCCTGCCCTTTTAAGGCTCACGAGTAAGGGCAATACCAGGATACAGAAATGCGCAGGGGGTTCATTCGTCATGTGTTCTCCAACTCCAGGCAGCTGGTGGACTCACGCTGTAGGAGACGCAGCAGGATTCCAGCTAGCCCGCAGAGAGGAGCGCAGCAAAGCCGGCTGTGGCTCTCACAAACGTCGCTGCAGTGAGTGGCTTCAGAAGCACCACACCATATTCAAGCGATCCCCAGGGCTCCAGCCTGGCTAACTGTCATTCACTGCAGTGTGTTTCCCCTCAGTTAGTCCCACTTAAACTGATTTATGAGCCAGCAACCAGCCAGTGAAACTAGCACTGAGGTGATGAGTATCGCGCCAAAGCTTGTTAGCTCTAACTGCTGTCTGTACTGTCATCAGGAGTCTGTCTAAGGACAGCCCATACTTAAGTGAGTACTGTCCGTTAGCATTCAGAGCTATCCATAGTAATGTGAGTACTTTAAACCCACAGTAGAACATTTTAGTGGAGTGTAGCCTGCAGTAGAACACCATAGCGGAGTTAAACCAACAACAGAAGACTGTAGATGAGTTTAGCCTACATAGAACACTGTAGCAGAATTAAATCTGCAGTGGAACATTGTAGCAGACTTAAACCTGCAGCAGAACACTATAAGAGATAAAATGGAAGGTGAACACTGGCAGAGGGAAACATCGAATGTTATGCTCTAGCAGAGTTACACCTCTGGAAGAATGTTAATGGAGTCTCAGGATTTTAGGAGGTTTTCCTTGCTCTCTTTATTTCCTGGGAAATGTTAGTTTAAACTAGTTTAAATGTCAGTTTAAACTAACTTTTTTGTGAGAGATTGTGTGTTTTTCCCAGGAAATATATCTGTCTAGGACTATTAATATATACTTGACATGTATATAAAATGAAAAATTTGTAGGAGCCTAAATGCAGTGATATCTGATAATCTTAGCTAGTTCTGCTGTCTCAATGAAGTTCTGGAACCTGCTTAAGGTGATGGGTACAAATATATTCAAAGTGACAAGCAAAAAATTCTATAATTAGCACCAAATAAATTAATAAATGATAATTCATAATTTAATAACTTTTTGCCTTTATTCCTGGGCTGATGAAAGCACAAGATATTTAGGGCAGCTAGAGATAAAGGAGGCTCTATCTTAATGTAATAAATGTCTGGACCCGCTCTGGAGAGCGTCGTGTCCATGAGGGAGGGGTAAGTGTGTGTCCTCAACCCTCACCCTGACTAACCTCATGCACACACAAACACTGACTAACACTCACACACACACACAACACACACACACGCACACACAAGTGCACGCACAAGCACACTCACATGCACACACACGCACACACACATAAAGTGCATATAGACCCATATAAACTGCGCACAGTAAACTGTGATACAGTCATGTGCCATATAATGTCTGTTTGGGCAACGTCCAACTGCATATACGTCCGTGGTCCCATAAGCTTATAATAGAGTTCAGAAATCCCGATCAGAGATCTACCCCATATATTACCTTGCCAGATACATTAGCTGAAATACAGTACTGTATGTGTACAGTATCTTGGCTATTTAGTCAATACAGGAGCACTACAATATCTCAAATAGCTTTGCTAAGTATATAATGTGGTGTTTGCACAACGTCCATATCACGTAACGTCCTATTTCACAGAACGTATCATGGACGTTAAGCAACGCATGACTGTATTCTGAAAACATCCAGCACGGAGCAGACAGAATTCAGCTTTCATATCAGACAGCACTGGGGTACTTCCTGGGTCATGCCTTTTTTTTTAACTTGTTCAGAGGCATTTTACATTTTCAGCTGATTCACATGGGTTGTGTCCTGTGTTTGAATGACCAATCAGAATTTCTGTAACTCTGGTGCTTGAGTGAATTCAGTACTATTTAAGGTAATGCAAAATAATTTTGACCTCTTTCCTTGTCCATCTAAGGCTTCAACGCTGTGACACACTCTAAATGCCTACCACCGTCTTAGTGTTCCCCCTTTGGAAGATTGCTGCAAGTATATACAACCTTTGTTGGCCCATTCTTCTGCACAAACAGTCTTTAAATCTTGAAGTTTCCGTGGGCCTTTTCTATGAACTCTGATCTTTAGTTCTTTCCATAGATTTTCTATTGGATTCAAGTCAGGTGATTGGCTGGGCCGTTCTATCAGCTTTATTTTCTTTCTCTGAAACCAGTTGAGAGTTTCCTTGGCTGTGTGTTTGGGATCATTGTCTTGCTGAAATGTCCACCCTCGTTTCATCTTCATCATCCTGGTAGATGGCAGCAGATGTTTATCAAGAATGTCTCGGTACATTTTTCCATTCATCCTTCCTTCAATTATATGAAGTTTGCCAGTGCCGTATGCTGAAAAACAGCCCCACTATGATGTTCCCACCTCCAAACTTCACTGTTGGTATGGTGTTTTTGGGGTGATGTGCAGTGCCATTTGACCTCCAATCATGGTGTGTATTATGGCATCCAAAGAGTTCAATTTTGGTCTCATCTGACCACACTATATTCTCCCAGTATTTCACAGGCTTGTCTAAATGTTGTGCAGCAAATTTTAAACACGCTTCAACATGCTTTTTCTTCTGCGATGGAGTCTTGTGCAGTGAGTGTGCATACAGGCCATGGCGGTTGAGTGCATTACTTATTGTTTTCTTTGAAACAATTGTACCTGCTAATTCCAGGTCTTTCTGAAGCTCTCCACAAGTGGTCCTGGGCTCTTGGACAAATCTTCTGATAATTCTTTTCACTCCTCTGTCAGAAAGCTTGTGAGGAGCACCTAGTCGTGGCCGGTTTACGGTGAGATGATGTTCTTTCCACTTCTGGATTATGGCCCCAACAGTGCTCACTGGAACATTCAGAAGTTTAGAAATCCTTCTGTAACCAATGCCATCAGTATGCTTTGCAACAATAAGGTTGCAAAGGTCTTGAGAGAGCTCTTTGGTTTTACACATCATGAAATGTTTCTTGTGTGACACCTTGGTGATGGAACACCTTTTTATAGGCCATCAGTTGGGACTGAACCAGCTGATATTAATTTGCACTGACAAGTGGCAGGATTGCTTTCTTACTGATAGATTTCAGCTGGTGTCTTGGCTTTCCATGCCTTTTTGCACCTACTTTTCGTCATGTGTTCAATACGTTTTCCCTGTGTCATTTCACATTATTACACATAATTTATGGATCTATGGTTTGATTTCTTTGCATGTGTGGATTGCATGGGTTGTTACCGACATCTGGTGAAAATGTCATGTCAACAGTACCTTTAGAAATATATTTACTGAGAATAATGGTGACGTGTTCAATACTTATTTTAACCGCTGTAGAACTTGGCTTGGAGATTGCAGGTTTGAATCCCTGGTGGTCACCACAATTGTACCTTTGAGCAAGGTACATAAACTGGAAAGCCTCGGTAAACATATCTAGCTGTATAATATAGAGGAGTACATTGTAAATTTTCTAAGCGGCTATTGGCACAAAAGTCTGATTAAACTCTGAAAAAACATGCCAAAATCATTCTGGTGGCCAGCAGGGTTAGAACTCATCTTCAGCTGTATGCTGATGGTCTCTTCATTGGGCAATGAACACTTCTAGTCGTCTATGGGGCCCTCTTGCATAGAAACCCTCTCTTTCTTGCGTACAGTATTGGTGCCTCGAGGTGGCTTATACTGTTAAGGAGCTGTTTTAGTATGTGGATAGGCCCCATGGTCCGGTATCCAATCCAGACCATCCCAGTGCCAACTATTGCTGCCACATTCACAAACTGGTGCATAATTAGGGACTTCAGGCTGCAGGGTATCCTATAGGTATGTCCTATGACGCAACAGCACCCCCAACTGGCCAATCAGGTGCACACACTCTGCCAGTAGGGGCAGCACGTGAGCTGAACATGCTTGTCTGGGAATAGCACTTACTGTGGCAGCAATCACCACGCCGGATTGATCAGATTCAGCAGTTTGTGGAAACAAGACTTCATTGAAACATCTCTTCTCCCATGATTCAGCCTGTAACAGGTTATGTCTGAATGATAGGTATCACAGCTTCAACTAAAAGCCACTTTAGTGAGCTTGATGCGATTGGTTCGAACATAAATTGGGTAGTGCACTCTTGACTGCTCTATTTTTGCCAGGTTCATAGTGGAGAGGTGTAGAGGCCCTCTCGAATCATCCAGATGTATTTCCACAATACATTGTATCATATAGCTTGTGAATGGTGTTTCACAAGGATTCCAAACAAAAATTTCCATCTGTAAAAGTATAATTGGACAATAAAAACTTACAGACTTTCTCAGAAAATGGTTTTTCATGTGCTATGATGTATGTTACAGACATAAAAAGCTATCCTTTACTAGCTTTACTTTTCAAATTTAATTCACAAAATCATGTGTCACCTCTCTCTACTTCCATTATGGGTATTCTGTTGGATAAAATAATACATTGGGCTGGAGTAGGCCTTTAGCCTGACATGCAAGGCTGTAAAAGCAAGTCTGTGTTTGGTCTATGTATGTTGTATGGTCATCTTAACGTCATGCTTTTCTCCCTTTCTTTTATTTGTTTGGAGTTAATTTATTCATAAGGATTTAATTTATTCATGAGGAGTCTTATGTGTGACCTTTGATTGTACCTCATATTTCAGGCGTTTTGACAGAGCAAAGTGCCTCTATGGGTAAGCTGCTTAAATCCTAACGTCCCCAAAGTTATTATCTGAGATCGTAATTTGGGTTGAGACTCTCGCTTTGTAACGTGATCTGAAATTAACGAACAATGCCTCCGAGCCCAATTAAGGAGTCTGGAGCATTCCTCTGTGAAATAATTACAGTGAATACAAGTTTTCCACTGGCGCTGTACAAAGCAGTCAGATCCTCTTGGACTCTTGCTGGTATCAGGAGAACTCCACAGCAGCAGAAGAGCAGAATTTCAAAGTCTTGTCAATACTCCATAAATAATTCAGCACACGAAGGCTCCATTATGAAAAGGATTATTTTATTTATTTATTTATTTTACCCTATTTAGTCAAAATGAGCTGATATTTGCATTTCAATTCTTGATTTAGGCTTGACATCTTTATCAACTAGATAGGCAGAACTGAATTGAGTGATTAGAATAAAACGAAACAGTGAGACTGTGGTGGAAGTAGTGTATTGAGGTTTCTGCAGATGAGAAATAGGGCGTGGCTGTAATTATGGGTTAAGCTGGTGAAAACAACCCCATTACCAGCAGAAGCCAAAGACCAGTGCCGCTATCTTTAAAATGTACATTAAAGACCAACTGACTTTATTCTGATTTATTTAGGCTATACGTGTAGTTTGAAAATTGTGTTGCACAATGATCCAATTCAGAAAATTTATGTCGGTGAAATTATGACTATTTTGGCAACAAAAGTCAGTTTTTTTTTTACTTTCACCTAAAATAACTCTCCAAGTATCATGACATATTTTTTTCTGAAGACTATGCATGTAACATATCTCTCATCCTTATAATGTTACAGAACAAATGCATGGGTGCAACTTTTCCAACAATTTCCATGAGCAGCTAAGTCACCACTTCCTGTTTATGACTTTTTCTTCAACTAAAATCTGGAGGTAAGTTTAGCAGATAAATCCTTATTATATAATAAAATGGTCTATGTCATGCTCAATGATTCAGTATGTAGCTCACCATAGTGTTAGGGTTTGGTCCTCCAGCATTAATGATGCAAATAACAGGAACCAAACTGATTGAAGGTATGAAACTATAAAAGTTGAAAAAAAAAAAGACTTAAGACTCTTCATCTACAAAAGGATTTAACAAGGTGAACTACAAAAGGTTTTTCAGGTTGAATTCTGTCAGCAGGACAAGGAGATGTGGCCGTGAATTAGTAAAGGAAAGTTCTGTACTGACACAAGAAATTATATTGTTTTACAGAAAGAATTGAAAATGTGTGAAACAGCTCACCAGGTCATGTTTTAGAAGCAGGGACCCTCAGAGAGTTCAAGTCCAACCTTCATTCAGTGCTGGATACTTTGCAGTGGGTAAATGACACGCCCTTATTGTCTTAATCAACAATTCTTATTAGGGTTTACTTAAGAATTTTCTGTCATTTACCAATTTTTAAAAGCTTTGATGGAAAATTCTGACAGATAAAAACTTTGACAGATAAAAATACTGCTTCAAATGGGATAAACACCAATGGACTATGAACGGCTACACCATCAACAAATCTGTGAGAACAGTCTATTGTAGTTCTAAAAATGCCTTCTGTGGTACTGTGATTGGTGTTCATCCTGACTGTTCAGACCACAAGGGAAGAGAAAATGTAAAGATATTGGAATTCATTAGCTCGGTAGTCTGTGTTAGCAGTAGGGATAGGCTTCATGTTTGCTAGCTGGTTTTTGTCGCTACCAGTTGCGATGAAAGTATGTACTTTATATCAGTTTAGTGCTTTTTTTCAGTAACAGAGGTGAAAAACAACACATCATTGTCCGAGTCAGACAGCAGACTGTCAGGTGAAGTGGAAAGTGGGAGTGCAAGTCGTGTTAAAAAGAAGGGAATACATCTTGACAATATTTTTTGGTTAATGATAGAGGCTTATTTATTCTTCTTCATTTACGGTTTTTCAGCTTGAACTGCATGAATTTCATGAAGTTTTTGTGTCTGTAAAAGTAAGTCGGTTAATTCATGGCATAATTCAACCTTTTCATTCTGCATAGCCTTGAATATGTTGGAATTAAACATTTTATAATAGGGCATACATCTTTAAAAGCGCTACAAATGATATAAAACCAGTAAACATTAAAATAAACCTAATGATGGGTAAAACTAGATGTTAATGGATTTTTAAACCCTCTCTGTCATGGTGATGGATTGGGGTTTACTCAAACACAAGCATCAGCTCTTGTCAACGTTGTTCTTGTGTACTCTGCGAAGTAGAGCATTCTCTTGATGGTTGAATATAGACTCTCCACCACTCACCAACTACATTGGCTTTGTTTTCACAGAGTCGCTGGAAAAGATCAAGCCATTGTCACTACATTGAATGGAACCAGATGATGAATTCAGTACCGTTGTGGAATAAAAACACTCTTTTAAACCACAGTCATGTTATTAAAAAGATTATTATTATCTGCCAGTAAAGCAGTTTGTCAGGGTCAGGGGTTCAATGGGCTCTCTGAAACCCTACTGGCCTGGGGTTCTCCTTGACTGGATTTGAGTTATGATTTTTATGGCAGCATGAAATATCCATGGCAACTGAAAATAACCTTTCATTTTGGAAGGGAACAGAAGCTATTATGTGTCAAACATAATGAGAGCATTCAGCCAGTTAACTACCCTTGGAGAAGAGTGATGGTGCAGGTGCTGCTGGGGTTGATTACTGTGCTGTGATTTAGACACAGTTCCATTGTAATTATCCCACCTTGGGCATGCTGATTCATATTTCAATAATGCATCGGATGAGTGTGCAGTCCACTCAAGGGCTGTCATAATGAAGGCTACCCACATACTGCAGCCATGCACACACACCACACGTACATATGCACCCACACACACACACACACACACTACACATACATACACACCATACACACACACACACACACACACACACACACACAGAACTACCACAAACACAAATACATACACATACACCATAACCACACAGACATATGCACACACAGATATACTGTATATTCTGTATACTGCAACCACATAAGCACACATGCATACACACATATCACATACCCATACGGACACTCTTACAGGCACACATACAAATGCGCATTTATGCAGACACTCACACACATATAAATATGCTTTCATACAAATATACACACAATTAAACATGCACTTGCAAATATACATACACAGAGGGAACATCACAGCTCGTCTGCCATAGAGCAGCCCTGAAGAGGAGGTGGTGTCTCCACAGCGATGCGTTCTGTTGCTGAACAGGATTCTCTCCCTCGTCTGTGCGATCACACTGCCTTTGGCTCCTCAGCGCACAGCGTCATGTGTGCATTATATTCCCTCCCTGGGGAGGCACACGAGAGGCCAAAGCACAGTGGAGTGGCAGCGAACTTCACAGGCACTGACAGAGACGCCTACACAGTCATAATCAGGACCCCCTCACTGCCCACTGCTGTCAGTCTGCCCTGCTTTTCAAAAATGCTAAAGTGTCTGTCAACCACAGTAAAGTTAGGGGGAAGGGGGACATTATGGGTAAAGCATATCGGTGAGAGTGTTCAGGAAAACAACCTGCTTCTCTTAGCTCTGTTTAAAGTTTACTGAGGTGTCAGAGAGAGTGGAACTGTCAGAAACTTCCCAGTGCCAGCGTCAGGTTCGCTGCAGACTCTTAGCTGCCTCTCGACTCTTGTATATCTCTCTCGGTACTAGATTTTTGCATACTTGTGATTGTTCAAAGTTCACTGAAAGATTCTAAATAATGCTTAGCAAAGACTGATGGTTTCTCTGCGGCAAAAAATATGAATAAATATTGTCTATTGTATTATGCTATATACCAAGGATCTAAAAATCTGACCCTGGATGGCTACAGTATCTACTAGTTTCAACACTTATGTGTATCATGTAATTCATTAATCAATTAAAGAGTCTGACTGCAAATTGAAGACAAACCACACTGTTGCTGAACATTTACTGCTATTTTTTTGTAATGGATGTTGTTGGAATGAGCTGTCAATCATCAGATTTTTTGAACAAATCGGATGGTTTTTCATATCGAGGCCAATTCACAATGATTGTTAAATCAGTTAGCTGCTAGCTGATAGCATATGTTGCTCTGTCCATTCTTGGTTAGATCAAAGCCTCTCTTTCATACACAGAGTTGGTACCCTTAGATATGATTCACTCAGTCTTGGGCCAGTGAAAGCAAATGGTTAAGTTTTTGCTGTGCCACAGCTAATTGGCTAATTGAACCAGATGTGATGCTAAGAGAGGATGAGAGAAGAGAAGAGGAGGCCGCTGTTTTCGATTTAGCTGCTGTGAAGTGTACCTATTCCCTCCCACAGTCTGAGAGGAATCCACAGGACCTTGGACAGTAGTTGCCTTGGTCACTGGAAGCCTCAACTGAGGTGGATTTGCAATCAGCCCAGGTGTGGGTCATTGCCTTCATTAAGCCTCTTGTATTAAAACACGCACTGACAGGCCTGAGGGAGAGGTTTTTTTTCCCCCCGTGGAAGCTTTTATGTGTGTTTATAGGACAACGGAAGAATGCTTTTATTTATGATTAATTTTCTAACTTTTTTAGTTTTCTTTGTGCTTCCACTCAACTCCCAGCATAATGGTCAGTCTTGCCAATGTGTCATGCAAGTTATTTGACAGAGGTGAAAAAGCACCAGCCCGGCAACAGAGTTTGCTAAACCTGCATTAGAGGTTCAAACCAAGGGCACATGGCTTATACTCGCGTGACAGGTCAAGCACTTTAAGTTATCGTTAAAAGTTCTTGTAGATGGATATGAAGTGACATTGGTTCTTTGAGATGCACTGAAATAGGTCAGCTCCTTAATTCAGCCTGTGTGTGATAGGTACGCACAAGCAGGCTAGAGCAGGCTAGAGCCAGGCTGGACCTACAGACCCTCAATGATCAAAGCCATAAGTCGGTAGCTACTGGTGGATCTTGAGATGATCTGAAACAATTAAACTGCTGTTATTGATACACTTTGCATTGACATTTACAACATTAAAATCAAAGTTAACGGAGGACAATATTTAATCAACCACACTAACTATTTTAAGGGTGTATGCAATTCAATCAAAAAAGGCATTTGTTCTTTTCTTTAAGCAAATATTTTAAGGGATATTCTAATTTAAACTGAAAAGAGCACAGTCAAAAGAACATTCTTCCTTGTATCCAGAAATATATAACATAGTGTCATAACATGAAGTCTCTTTTCATTGGAATGCTTGCAGCCTTAAAGAGACCAATTGTGCATGATTGAATCCCTGTGCCTTTTACATTTCACTGCACTGGTTAGAGGCATACACGCTGTCTTTTTGACAGGCTAACTGACCTGTGGGTCATTATTAACTCACACTCTAAGCTGGCCAGAGGAAAATGGGCTCACCCACTTGAGACTGTTTTCTCCCCCAGGTTTCTTCCTTTCCACCAAGGGGATTTTTAACTTGCCTTTGTCACAGTATGGTATGGGTTTGAGGGGCCTAGGCCTCAGAATGGGGGGCAGAGGTGGTGGTGGGGGGATGGGTAGCGGTCTGCTGTACAGTGTATCATGACAAATGATTAGCAGAATGCGCTGTGCAAGTCAATGTGATTTCATTCGAGATGAAACATTTTAATTGACGTTTTACCACATTGTCAGCTACATTTTAATGAGGCACGGGTCAGAGTGATTGTGTTCATTAAGTGGGGTGTGGGCCCCTGAAGGTTTTAGGAGCCACTGCTTCAACCCGTTTTCCCCTCAGGTTAATCAGACATACTCCGAGCTGACAGTCGGTCGATACTCTAGTGCACTCGCTGTGACCCCCTCGTGGAGGAGGTAGATGATTAGCAGGGTTCACTGGCAGGGCCAGCGCACTCGTTACCCATCATGCTCTCCGGTCTCGTCTCACGGGCGCAGAGCCGGTTCCACTCCTCCTGGCATCCTTGGCCGCTGGCAGGTTTGTATCTTTAATGTGGCGCCCTCCTGACTCCTCCTGCCTCATCCTGGATGAAAACTGTGTGAAAATGACGATTTGCAAAAGGTGCCCAAGCAGTAGAGGAACAGCCGGGCTTACGCCTTCCTGAGAAGAGCTTAAAAACAACAGGCTGGCAGAGTGCACCACAGCCAAAAACAACACAACACGCATGCACTATACACTCACAACACGTGCAGCACAAAAGCGGCCTCTTATATAATAATAATAATAATAAAAAAAAATAATAAATAAAAAAATAATAATAATGGTAATAATAATAATAATAATAATAATAATAATGGTAATAATAATAATAATAATAATAATAATAATAATAATAATAATAATAATAATAATAATAATATTTCTTTTCCTAAATTGACTGCATGGAATGGAGCTTCAGTTATTTAGTTTTAGCTATTCAGGCCTGCTGGCTAATGAAGTATTAAAGCACCTTTTCAAGTTAAGAAGGACCACGTACAGTGCCCCATTCAACAATAACGCTTGCAGAATTACACTGTGAATTATAAACACGTTCATTCACACTGCTCTAATTAGAGTCTTAGTTATTATATTTTGTATAATAATGGGAGGGACGGGACATGCTGGGGTGCCTGAATGTTATGAACGATGTTCATCTGTCTTTAAGCCAGTTCAGAGGTAATTAAGCTTCAGGATGCCGCTATACAAATACACACCCTGCTGGGGCTCTCCTTTAAAATGCACCTAGATTAACACAAGGAACTGAACAGAGGAATCAAAGCATGCGTGATGTCAGGTCTAACATAATGTATTTTGGAAGGCAAGCAGAGATGGAATATGAGTTCTCTATGCAATTGAAGTTAGATAAAAAAATAATGAAGAACATCTTTGGATGAATTCTAGTTACTAAGTGTTGAATGATGTAGCAGCATCTGGACAGAAAAGAAAAAGTTGGCAGAGGCTATATGAATTCATGTTTGTATATATTTTTTGCTGTGAAAAAATGCAACTAAATAAATAATTTATCTAATTAGAAAAAATATACTTGATTTGAGAAAACGTTCTTGAATTAAGCAAGCTTACCTGACGATGGAATAATATAATAACAAATTATAATATTGAATGTTGAATAATGAAAAATAATCTTGGTGATGATGTGGAAAATTTTGTTTCTAACTAGAAAAACAAGAGATATTGTCTGAATTCAAGTTTATAATGTCCCTACAGATTTCATTTTTTGCAGTGTAGTCTCCCATTTTTCCTTAAAAAAAGCTTACTTAATTTAAATCAAGCCAACAGTAACAATGTGTCCTTCAGAACAAGCAAATTTGTGTCTGTATCCCCACAGCTACTGTTAAATAGAGCGTGCTCAGTATTCTCAGACACTGTAAGCATGTGTAACACCAATATATTTTGCTCCCAGCATGTATTGTGCATTTATATACAGTCAACACAAAAACATTCTGTAAAAATGTAATAATGCTAATCTGCTGGCCCTTGTGTTTTCATTATCTGGGAGATTTCCTTTTTGTAACCATGAAGCTGGATCACCGGTTTTCCAGCTAGCACTTGTAAATGTTAAAAGTGTATATATTATGGTAAATATGCTTTCATGTTGATAAAACTAGCTCTCCAGTTATATCCAATTGTTTTCATATGGTGTGAGATAACATATTAAATCATTAAATGATGAATTGAGTATTTTTACAAACATATTGACATAACTAGCCATTCAAATCAGCCCAAACCCAAATCTCTACTTTATCGTCCTGTGGTACCTGCTTACTTAAGTGTAATGTATTAACTGGCATTAATGAGCACCAGACTGCTTGTGAAGGATTGACCAGGATGGATAGTGCACAGATTTCTGTGTTGTTCTGAGGTTCCCTGGAGACTATTGTACAAAATTACAGTTTTTTTTAAAGCACCCATACTTTCTTCCTGTCAGAAAATCTGTAAAATGGACCAGAATGAGGAGAGAAAATAATATAATTTACAACTCTCTGCAGTGCCCTTTCCAACCACAGTTTAGTGTCTTAATGCACTCTCCCAACAGCAGAGTTTCTGCACTCTTCAGTCTGAAGTGGTTGTGGGTAAATGTAATCTTTACTTCATGTAGTGGGTTAAAATACTCTTCACACCAGTGAAAAGTGGTTTAGCACAATTTCACAGCAGTGTCCATTGTGGTCTGTGATTAATTCAGTCTTGTAGCTCCACTGTTGTGAGTATAGCACACCCTGAACAGTAGTGTGTAACTCCAGTGTAGTGACTATGGAAGTGTGTAACTGCAGTATAGTGAGTATAGCAATGTGTAACTCCAGTATAGTGACTATACCTGTTGTGTAACTTCAGCATAGTACGCATAACACTGTGTAACTCTAGTGTAGTGACTAAAAACATATGTAAATCTAGAGCAGTGAGTACAGCAATGTGTAACTCCAGTCTACTGAGTATATCAGTGTGTAACTAGTGCAGTGAGTATAGTAGACCGTAGTATGTGAGTAATACACTGTAGTCCTGTGGTCTGTGAAAGGGCCCTGAGACCTGTCTGCTTGTGGAGCAGCTGATAATGTTCTCATTATGAAGGCTGGTTCCACTCAGTAACAGGATTGGGGGAGATGCAGGACTTTTGAAGTCACATGGTCTCCTGCTATCAGAAATATTACTGCATATGTGTAACAGCTACTTCTCACTCACACATTAATGAATAATGTATATAACTTTCTTATGTGTAAATGAGAAATGGGTAATTCTCACTTATGCGCTAATGAATAACGGATAATTCTCATGTATATGCCATTGAGTGATGGCTACATCACGCGTATATGCTGCTGAGTATTAGTTACCTCTCTGTGTCCTGTCATGTCCGTCTTGGTTGCCAGCTGTCCGTAAATTTAAGGACAGTCCTTATGATAAACAGTACAGCACTGATGCTGTTCATAGATGTAAAAAAAGCTGGATTGTCAGTAAAAATGGGGCAGAATGAACGCACCCATAAAATGTTTAATTTTAAAATTAGAAGTTAATGTCAGTAAAAATCTAAATTCAGCTTTGGCAACCCAGACGAGGAGTCGTTGGGCTGAGAGAAATAAAATGCAGACTTTGGCAGTGCTCAGGTTTGTGTATGTACCAGCGCGGTTTTCTGTTCCCTCTGTTCAGACCACAGGGGCTTTGGCTGTCTTTCATATGCAGATCAGGGTGCGCTTGTGAGCCTGGCACATTGCTATGGAAACTCCAGCACACACAAGGTTAGGTTGCAGGGCATGTGAGTATGGCCTAGGGGGGCGGGGGACTTGGTATAGGCTTTATGATGCAGTAGAAAGTGTGATAGCTTATGTGAATGCAGATTGGTTGTGTGAGACTGTGAGTGTGATGGCTTATGTACTAAGTAGTGTATGTGCAGATGTGTGTGGGCGTGCCTACGTATAAGGGTGTGTATGTGTGTGTGTCTGTGTATGTGTCTATATGTGTATGTATGCATGTGTTAGAGTGTATATGATTGTGGTGCGTTATGGGTTGTGTGTCATGTGTATGTTTGAGTGTGTGTGTGTGTGGTTAAGTGTAAGTGAGTATGCATGTGTGTGTGAGCGTGAGTGATGATAGAGGGAGAAAAAGATAATGTGTGCTTGCTAGTGTGGGTGTGTGTGTGTGTGGTTAGGTGCGTGTGTGAGTATGGGTGAGTCTGTGGCAGAGAGAGTGTAGCCTCATTTTTGTCAGTATGTGTGTGTGTGTGTGGTTTGGTGTTGTAAGTACACTTGTGTGTGTGTGTATGTGTGCATGTGCTGGTGTGTGTGTGTGTGTGTGTATGTGTGTGTGTGTGTTTGTGTGCATGTGCTGGTGTGTGTGTGTGTGTGTGCATGTGTGTGTGTGTGTGTGTGTGTGTGTGTGCTTGTGCTGGTGTGTATGTATGTCTTTACACAGTGTGCTGACACATACAGGGGAACAATCACACTCACAGATTCATGATCCACTGCGTCAGGCTACACTCCAGTGTTGTGTACATCAAAGGTCAGATTAAAGAATTTCATAAGATATGAATATTTACGGTAGCAGTGACATTAATCACACTGCCCTGTGGCTCTGAGGTCTATCTGTGGGAGTTTAACTCATGGAGTGATGAACATGGAACCACTTTCATTATCCATGCTATGTGAATGACTGACTGATGGACTAAGCAGTGTGACTGGAGAAATCTTCTCTCCACATGCTTGGAAAGAACATTTCAATAGGTTCATTAACATTTCTGGCCTATGTGTCCTCTAATCTGATTGGTGCAGATTGCTGATAGTGGATATTGACTGGCTGGGGAAGGTCATCATCAGATGCACCCAATTCAGTTGTGGGACTCATCCGATGTAATAAACTGGGATGTGTATTATCTTAGAATCTGGGAAAAGTTATCCCTGTCCTCCCCAGCTCTCTGTCCCCCTGCGTTCCCCAGCATTGTGGTGTCTGTGCCAGCAGGCAAGGGGATGTGTTAACTGTCTAATTAACAGCTCAGGTGGGTAAAACTCACAGTTTGGTTCTGTTAGACAAATTGGATCCATGTGAGACCAAATTTTTTTGTCTGTGTGTGTGCGTGTGTGTGTGTGTATGGGTGTGTGAGTGTGATAGAAAATTCTGGTCTTTCTTAAGTCCCATAAATCTAGAGCTCAACTCAAGGAGGCAATGTGAAATGTGATAGAGGGATAATGAATGCATTGCCTCTCCTCCCTCTCTCTCCCCTGGGCAGTAAAACCTATTCTGAACCCCTCGAGGACAGCTGAAAACCAGGGTAGGAAAGGACAGTACATAATATAATAACCCCCCCCATCCCATCCCCTGTTCCACCAGCCGTTTTGTTTGTAATCAACACATTGATATTTATTTCCTGCTGTCACATAATTATGTTGTATCTCATTTTTTTTGAGCTGTCATGTATCTACTCTTCACCTGGGGAAGATTAAAATCTGTAATTGGAATTTATCTCAGAAGAAATATTGTGACTCTTCTGCTGTAATCGTTTTTAGGGGTGAGGACAATTGAATCAACAGTGGAAATGCTGGGATCACTCTGGATTTAAAGGAAATGTCTCTCCATTGTGGAAAAAATGCCATAAAACTTTGGGGATGTTTGGTAATGAACCATCAATTTCTGCTTCTAGCTAATCACAATGTTGGGTAGGGAGTACTCAGATCTGAAGCTGCTATACAGAGCTATGAAGTTCTCTTTTTGAATCAACTTATGCTCCCAGTCAACCAAATCCACCCACACAGATTCAAGGAGAACAATCAGCTTGCAGACTGCCTATGCCAAACAACCAATGGATGTTGTCTTGATGATCTCCCAGTGGTCGAGCCTGACCAAGACTAACCGAACCTACTCCTGTCCCCATGAACACCAATGTAGAGTATCTGAGTTAAACAGAACTTGGTCAAATGTGCATTTGAAATATGGTGAAGGTCTGCTTGAGTCATCCAGATATTTTCCAGCTATATTTCACATCCTGCTGTTTGAAATTGGTGTTGCACAATGATCAAAGTCTGAAATTTGATGAAAGTGAACTGTTTATTCCCCCACCTAGTCAGGAAGAGACAGCCGTGAACACGTGATATGTACTTGGTTTGTGTTTCTGCAGGCACCCCAACTGACCGGTAGTTGCCGCAAGGGAGTGATAAGACAAACAAATTTAACTGGCTTAACCCCTATCAAGGCCTACCCAATGTTTACCTCGGGGCATAGCCGGTAATGGCAAGACTGAGACTTGAACAGCCAGTCCCAGGACTCACACCATTTTCCAAACTCTAGCTATGTGAGTAGCTCAATATGTGGTAGTGCTATTTTAGCTGGAGAGGAGACCAGGGATGAGATGCTGCTTTTACTTTCCAGAGCAGAGTTAGCTGTGTTAGCATACAGTACACGTGCCATTACTGAATTCAACACAGGATTCCCCCATTGGACAAAACAGACTGGGATTGCCCTCGCCAGCCCACCCAACATACCCCTATTGGCCACACCCCTGACGCACAAACATAACAACAGGTTATGGGCCAACAAGAATAACCAGTAGGAACAAAGGGAAGGTAATTGTTGCTACAGTATTTGCATGTTTTAAATGTAAGTGGCTGTTTGCGGTTGCTTGGTGGCCCTGCTGAATAAACGTTTCTGTGTATGGAAAGGCTGTGTCTGCCACTGATTCCTTTGGAGTGATGTGTAATATTTGGCCTTAGATGTTCTTTGGGAAGGCAGTTAGCTGGTGGTGACTGTGTTGTCATCGCGACACTTGAGTGCGCACAGTCTGCCTGCACAAAGGTACATGTTAAACTGAAGAAGCGACAGCTGACATTACGTCTTTCAGAGAAGAGTGCGCGTCTTTGCCTTCCCTGAAAAGACGTTTTGGTGATAGGTGAGACTTGTGAATATGAATGGGCACTTCAGCATAAAAAATTGTCATTGACAATTTAGTAAATCCGGCTTTTCTGATATGAAAAGATGAATAGTTTCCCCTTTTAAAAACTGCTGTTTCCCCTTTCTCATGAGGAACGGCTCCGAAGCCTCGTTGCCATTCAGCTTTGTCTCTGTGGTAGTTCTTTTAGTCCTTCCACAGCTACTGCTGTCTGACATTTTCCCACAGAGCGACACCTTTGTTGTTAATGACTCAACCAACAGCGTCCTTCCATCATTAGAATTCCCTTTTGTTCCTCATGCCCCCCACACATACGTAATCATTTATTTGAAAATATGTTGTTAGTGACCATGCAACGTTATGTTAATGCAAGACAATGAACTCTCCCGTTCCACCCATACATTATACATTCCTGTTCAATTTGCATATTCAGTTGCATATGAATATTCTTTCATTTTATTAAGTGTGATAGGGTCACTTGTGCACTCAGTCTCTTTAAGGGCTTTGATGCAATTCAAATAAAGGCTTCCGTCTGTTTGAGTGAAAATTTCATTCTTTTTGAGCATGAAAGGAGCACATTCCAAAAGACATGGTTTATTGTCTCTGATTACAGTATTACAGGCTGAAATAAAACGATCTTGTGATCTGAAGTCTGTTTCGATTGAATTGCATATGTGATTAAGAAACTGTGCGTTTGATTGAGTCTAACCCAGGGTGTCCTTAAGAAAAAGGGAATCTATCGCTGTTGTGCAAATTTAATGCTGAGTGCCTTGTGAAGCCCAGCACTAATGCGAGCGCTCCCTCTACACTCCATGCCCTTACCAGCAGAACTTCACAAGAGCTGTCGGAGTGGAGTCCCCCCCGGATGCACTGAACACGACAGCAGATGAGTGTGCTGTGGGAAACAAACAGACGGGAGTCTCGCTGAGTGCTACAGAGAGCTCACTCACAATGCTGAGTGCAGAGATTAGCGATTAGTGAAAGGGTAAAATAAATACCATCCAGATTAACCATAATGGCATATGCAGTCGTATGAAAATGAACCTGAAATGGTGGAGTAATGAAGTCCCAAAGCAATGATAAGTAGCTTCTTTTCATACAACTACACAGCCACCAGTGGTTAATTCTGCTTGCTGGTCACTCAGTCATCTTAAAAAGACATTCTGTTAAAATCTACTCTCAAATACAATTAAAATGTCTGTGCATTGTGTTCTGGCTTCTAACTCGTTACTTTTTCGCAGTCGTTTTCAAAAGAATGGTCACCTGAGATGTAATGACAAATGGGCGTTGTGTTGATTTGGGACAGCGATGCAGAGCCTTTTTGCTGCCATTACTTCACAGTCACACAGTACTCTGTTTCTGTATGAATGTTACCGAAAAATAGTAAACACTCATCAAATACCAAGAAACGTTTGTATGTATTACCCTTTTTATTCCTGGTTCCTTTGTCAGAAATTCCATTTGTCAAACAGAGCCTTTTAAAACTTTAAAATCCAACAAAATCAGCAGACCAACACAAAAAGCATAATGTTGACTCAGATTTTATTTTGACAAAACTAATGGCAATTGAACAAGTTCAAACAGCTTGTCAATGTGTTTTACCAGTTTGTGTTATTACCGGTTTGTGAAATTTATCAATATTGCAATTCACTTACACAAACACACTGCTGTGTTTAATGTCAGGATAAATAATTCATGCAGCTGCTTCCGTACCATTCTAGAAATTAGTACAATTAAAATACTGTCATTTCTAATGTGTTTTGACAGCTCTGCATGTAGGCTGAATTAAGCAATTAGAGAGGTTAGAACTAGGGATCACGCAACCATGTTGCCTCACCAAACAAGATGATTCATGTTTTGATTTATAATTTACTGACAACATGCACAATTTCTGAACACAGAAATGCACAGTTACAAACATGGAAGGATGCATGCATTGGAAGGTGCATTTGTGAGGTAGATCTCATTTTCCATGTCATGTTACTTTTTTGCAAAACTTAAGAGCTAAGAAGTGTAATTCCTCGCATAGGCCTAAAAAAATCCCAGTTTGGCATGAGGGTACATATCTATGTAACTTTCGAACAGTTTTTTAATAACTTCATGTCCTGAAGCTTAACACACAGACAGCTGTCTTTCTCATTAGAGGGAAAGCAAGAGGCAGGAAGGAAGTAGAGAGGAAGAAAGAGTGAGAGTGAGTGTGTTAGAGTGAGAATAGTCCACACTGTCTACCTGACACCTGTCTGGATCATTAGCACTTGAGCAGTGTTGATTTTGAAGTGACACACAGCCTGCACTTGCACTATACCTGCGTAATACAATTGTTCAAGTTTATTTAACCCTTTGGATATCAGCTGAATTCCTGCAGACTGATGATAATCTTACAATATCTTTTTTCAACACATTTGAGAACAAAATTCTTCTTTTATATACAAAAGCTGTGGATTTTTGTTTGGTAACAAATTTTGCCAAACAATTTTCATGTATCTGCATGGAGTTTTGTCACATTATAGGAGTGATAAAAGAGTTAAACTATTTTAAAATACAAATTTGACTCCGGTATAGTTAACAAGGACACTGCACAGTTCTGTTTATGGGGACATAAGGATATTCTTGACTCGAGATGCACAATCATTGATGGAGCGTCTGGAGTTAATGCACTGATTTATTTTAGCATAGGCTGGCTGCAAGCTCACTGGTGCCCTCAGATTTCTGAGTGTGGACTTGATTGGCTGGAACCATTGATTTAGAACAAAGCCATTTAAGTAAAAACCATCCTTCAATTTGCCTCCCATATCCTTTGTGGGGCTACCTACTTAACTGCCACCAACAACCCGGGAGTCATTAATGAGATTATAATTTGAGGCTACAATAAATTCAAAATGGTTGTTTCCTTTTCAGATAAAGCAAGCACCTTCACTTTGTATAAACCCCCAAGTTTCTGCACTGTGTTTAGAGGCAGGGGCACCACCCATTTCCTAAATTTCTCTCCCCCTTTGGATTTATTATCTGTGAACCAACAAGGTCTACCACTAGCTTCTTGAGTAGACTGTTTGAAGAAGGGGTTTAATAAGAGAGAAAAATACACAGGTAGCCATAAATTTAGGGCAGCATTTAGTATCGTGTAGCTACATCTGGAGAGCTGGTCCCCCAGGTTATGAGAGCTAGTCTGGTTAGCATTGATCCTGCACAGATCAGAGCATGAGGAGACCGAGACATTGACTTGGGCTGCACTGCAGCTCAGTGTCTGGAAAGGTGGCAGTCTCCCAGCTCCCTAATCACAGATAATGGACTGACGTCTGGAAACATCTCCACCTTTTAAATCCATTTATTAGCATTCCGACGCCCTCGAGACACACGGGACACCTGCTGGCTGTTACCGTTTTATTGTTATTGTTTCCCTTTCGCCCGTAACGTCTGAGGAGAATATTGATCACCTCCCGTATCATTAAAGGAGTTAGAGCCACTGGAGGATATGTGTGTGTGTGTGCACGCACGCTCAGGGCTGTGCTCCAGGAGACTTAAACAGGAGTTCTAGTACCATGCCAGAGGAGTTATATTAGCCTGGAATTTATGTTCACCTTCTGAGGAGAGTGGGGAGAGGAGCTAAATACAAAACTGTTAAAGACCCTCTTGACTGGCCCTGATGTTTTTCAGCTATATATCACACCCCATGCTTTGAAAATCATTTTGCAGAATGATCCAAGCCAGAAAATGTCAGACGTTTCAGTGGAAATGTGGGTGTGTTTGGGGTAAAATCCCACTTTCTGTCTTCTTCCTAAAGAGAGTTTTCATGTGCTGTGATGTATTACATTCCTGTTCATGAAGTTACTGAGCAAATGAGGAAGTGCCTCTTTTCCAGCTAGTTCAGTGAACTCCTATGTCACCTACTCTCTGCTTCCATTTTAGTGGTATGTCACCCAGTAAGTAAGACTGGCTGGAGGGCCTTCAACTGTTTCAAGGATTTTTCCTTTCTTCCACAAGTAAACTCTGAGAGAGAGTAATATAGCCTGCTAGCTTTATAGTTATGGTGTAATCTGTTGTGTTTGTGATGAAATATGCAATATGGTGCTGTGGTCTGGAAGTGATTTGTGGTGTAGTCCGTGAAATGTAATGAATATGTAATATGACATTGTGGTTATGATATGATTGGTGGCATTATGGTTTAGTCTGTGGGGTGTTGTGTACAGTATGTGAATGATCCCTAATGGCTAATTCCAAGGCACCCAATTAACCTTTTTGGCAATAGGGCTGACAGTCGCTCTACTTTATGTTGCTAACAGCCAATTGGGACTGCCAGAGAACTAGCTTTATGGAGTAATGCTCCACCCCTTCTTTAGGTTTCCATGGTGCTGACTGGGTCCAAACCAAACAAGTCGACAGACTAACACCACACACACCCTTACACCTACGAACACTTTTAACATGATAGAAGAGGTTATGGGTGCTGAGAGAACTTAAATCTGTCCACATTTCAAATAATATCCAGATATGCAAACATTTTCTGAGGCAAAAGTAGAAGCAGTTTGAAAGAGATAATTAGCTGCACAAATTATACAGTGGCATAAATAAGCTCATATTGTCACTCAAGCAAAACAAAACTAGTCTGGAAGAAAATACCAGTTAAGAAGTAAAGGGTCAGTCTCTTGCCAGCTGCCTCTGAGTGTAGGTAGCAGGGACAACGACAGGCTACCCTGCCTATAAAGTTATTTATTGACCACTTTTATGATGAAGGTATTAACTGACCACTTTGATTGTGAAGGTATTTACTGACCACCTCCATCAAAAAGGCATTCGTTAATCACTTTTATTATCAAGGTGTAACCAACCATTCTTCTGTGTGGGGATTAACAGACCACTTTGATTATGAAAGAAGTTACTCACTACTGTACTGTGAGGGCATTATATGACCACTTTACTTGTGAATGTATTACTGACCACTTTGATTGTGAAGGTAATACTGACCATTCTGCTGGTGAGAACATTAACTGACCACACATTTGCCTGTAATTATGGCTTATTTTTGATCGCTTTGAGCTCCACTGTTTGTTTTCCAGTTCATTAGGTCAGCGAAGACGTCCGACGCTATTTTTATTACCACTTTGGAGCTTCTCCGCAGCATCAAATTGTCCTTGGAGATATGCATAATTTACGGGGAATTTTCATGGTCTGCAATTCATTACTTCGAAAGGAGCTTGTTATGGGCTGATATTGTTATGTATTTATTTTGCAAACTTTATTATTTGAAACACTTACCCTTGATTTAACTTTGTAACATCATTATTTTCCTCACTCGGTGTGTTTATGGGGTGAGCACAGTGGTAAAAAGCATAGTCATTAGGGAGTAAGATAACTAAGATCCTCTGGGTGATTGAATAGTCTTGCATTTCTGCTCATTGTATATTCACTGTACTTGATATTACATCACTTTTTAATGACTTGATATTTTGAACAGTATTTATGATAATGTATCTATTTTGGAAAGATGGCTATTAATTATAATACACCCTGGTTATGTAACATGCAGCATAATAAGGTAGGAAGCCCTTTTATTTTAGCTAAATTCCAAGAACGGATTCAAAGAACAATAACTGATGTACATGCACCAAAAAATCAAAAAACCATGATCTGAGAGTCAGCTCTATTTGGCTTTTGTTTATTTAATTGTATGAATTGTCTGAAGCCTTTTGGCCAGAACATTTCAGCAAAAAAGATGCTCATTTCAATGGAATTTTCCTGGAAGAAATAAATGATAAATAAATACATTTTATAACGTAAATCTCACACATGCATCATGACTTGTTCTGCCCTCTGCTCAGTGCAGATCCAGCTGGCGTTAATGTGGCTTCGATCTTTCAGTGCTGCAGTGTGCTCTTCCATGACAGGCACTAGTCCTGCCTATAAAAATACCTCCATGTGTTAAAGATTGTGTTCTCACATTTAATCAGGACATTTATCTGAGAGGCAACAGGTCGAAGCCAGTGAAATAATAAGAAAGAATTCTGAGGCATCTACAGAAATCTAGCCTCCTGTTACAATGGAGAGTGGATCCCGTTGGTGGATCAGTGGACATGAGCCAGCCAGTGGATCCTTACTGTAAACCCTTTCAATGGATCCTACCAATGAATCATGTCAGTGAATTCTGACTGAACCCTTTTAAATAATTCTGACAATAAATCCTGTGAATGAATCCTGTCAGTGAATCATATCAATGAATCCTGCCAGTGAATCCTGTGAATGAATCCTGCCAGTAAAACATATCAATGAATCCTGCCAGTGAATCCTGTGAATGAATCCTGTCAGTGAATCATATCAATGAATCCTGCCAGTAAAACATATCAATGAATCCTGCCAGTGAATCCTGTGAATGAATCCTGTCAGTGTATCATGTCATAGTGGCTCTTGTTTGAGTAGATCCTGTTAAATCAGACAATGTTGATCCTATTTTACAGTGTTGCTCTGTCTTTCTCCCTCCCACTCCCTCCCTCTCTATCTTTCTCTCACTTTCCATCCCTCATTCTCCCTTTACCTCTCTCTGTGCTCTGTGACACCACAACTGAGTAAAGATGAGAATCAGAGTCAGAGGCAGGGGAACACTAGGGCAGGGTGAGGCCTTGTAGAGTCACACGCCAGCAGATTCATTTCCTGGTGGTGTCATTCCTCCTTCAGAATCAGAGAGGTGATATCCCTGTCATCGATCCGCATGAAGCTCCTCCGCCGTAAGATGGAGCATTAGAAACCATTACATAATGCCTTTCACTCCCTTAATAACTTTCAGAGTTCATTAGTGAAGGAAATTTTTAATTAAACGGCCTGACAGCTGCCATAAGCCTGGGAAATTTAATTATTAAAGTGAGCGCATCATTAGTATAAGAAATAATTTGCTGGAGGCGTGCTTAATCTTGCTCTTGAATTTTTCACAGATCTCTCCGTGAAGCAGGGCTGGCTCCCCGGCCAGGGAGTTTATTTGTGTCGCACTTTGTACTTCAAATGTCTTTGAGCTGCAGAAATATCCAGTCATTTTTTCTCTCTCACTTACATGTTTCGTTTATTATAATTGTAATTAAAAACTGGCCAGCCCCCCTGCGGAGAGTCAAATTGGTTTGATGTGTGCTCTGGTGTCACGTTGGGTTTTCCATGGGGGGTTTATATATTTTTCTGCATCTCCCCCTTTCCAAGAAATGACAGAGGTCCAAAGCATATGCAAGACTTGGGCCAACTATTTAATATGAAATAACTTTAACCCTTTAAACACTGCTGTAACTCGTGTGGATACTGACAGTTACAGTGCCTTCAGAAAAGATTCACCCCATTTGACATTTTTTTTTGCATTTTTATGCTGAAAAATGGATTCAAGATGCATTTTAATTGGGATTTTTTTGTTAGTGATCTACAAAAATAGGTTAATTCCATCACAGCAGAAAAAGAAAGAAACATCAGATATTCTTAAAATTTTCTTCCCTCTTTCAGAAAATCACAATTCCCAAGTATAGACACATCTGAGCCAGTTACTTTATTCCAAATTATTTAACCCCAGCCTGCGGCCAAATCAGGGCTTTTGAAAGTTTTCAACTGGCCTGCTAATGTATGCCAAATTAACCAAATTAATCAGTAATAATGATTATAATAACTACAGTGCAGAACCATTTCTGCTTGCACATCTAAATTTTGCTCCAGGGTGAAGCTCTGGGATCGTGTTTTTCAACCAATCCCAAAGCCCAATCTTAACAGTAGATTGAAATGAAACTGATTCAGGATCTGCATCACTGGGTGTAAATCTCTGGTCTGATTCAGTCCAGCACCTGGTGGTGAATACAGGTTTGTTCCTGGCCCTTAAGGCAAAAAGGGGCCCCTTTTTTAGAAACCTTTCAACCAGTTCTGCAATTCCTGAGGCTACTACCAGTTATAAAAGAAACTTCTATTTTCACCCAGATTCAGCAAGGAATCTTTTCATATGGTTAAAAGTTTTGTCAAGTAACACATTGATGTAAAATGTGTTATTACACAATGGCTCCAAAAGGAATCACTGTGTTTTTCTGATGTGTTTTTAAAGATACAATTTAAAAGAAATATGGGGCTACATATAGGGTTATATTCAATAAAGCACAATAAAGTCTCTTAAAGAGCATATGCAGTAGTATTTAAAAATGAAAAATAAACATTTAAAACAGTGACACGTTGTCTCTAATAAAATATAATATTCTCAAAGAGAATTATGCTGTTATTCAGTCTTAGTTTCGATTGAATTGCAAGAGTAAACACTGTAAATTGAATCGTTGTAAATTCAAGTGATTTTTTTTTCGCTCACAAACACTTGACAAATATAACCTTTGGAAGTTAAGCACTAATGTTGACTGAAGTCAGACCTCCATGTTTCATCTTCAGCTGAAGGAGAGGTGGAGAGTCTAAATGTAAAAATATCCCTCTATCTGCACTGTAACTAGACTGGACATGTCTCTGTGTGCATTAACTGGGCTGGTATGTACTGAATTGTATATTGTTGCAGTGTTAGGCTTTAAAGGTGTTAAACAAATAATTTATACCAGCTGGGAGTTAAAAAATTAGTAAGAAAACATATAAATAAATAATCAATGATGATGATGTGGAAACCACAAAGCATACAGCCCACCCTAGATCAAGATCAGTAGTAGGTATACTATATAGCATGCTGTCTGAGGAGGCTGGCATACTGTAACTCCAAAGCCGATTAGTATTAATGGTAATATAACTGAAAGGAGCGTGTTCTGTATATCCTCAGACGTTTAGGTGGGTGAAATAGATGCACATAATACCTTTGACTATGCCACAGACTAGCAGTATCTGTAGTAGCAGTAGAGGTAGCAGTGGTAGTAGTAGCATTAGCAACAGCAGTAGGAGTAACATTAATAGTAATAACAATGCTAGCTGTAGTAGTAGTAGCAGCAGTAGTAACAGGAGCAGTAACAAATAGCAATAATAGTAATCATCAGTCAAACCATTCGTAGTAGTAGCGCTGTTAGTAGTTAGCAGTAGCACCAATCACAGTAGTAGTATCAGCAGCTGTGGTGGTAGTCGTAGTAGTAGTAGCAATAATACATGAAACAAATGTTTTGACTGAGTCATGTATAGGTACATGACTTTACACGTGGCTAAATATACAACATATTTAAAATGCCTAAACTAGTGCAAGCACGGGGGTAGTATTTTGGAGGATAGAAGATTTGTTCACTTAATGCACAGACAAACAAGCAACAAGATTGTAATAAATGCAGATTCCACATCAAGAGCAGACAAGCCACAATCAATAATGCAAAAATGTCAGAGTTGTGCCTCTGTGCAGCCAGAAGCTAAGACTGGGATCTGTCTGATGGTTTTTTCTGTGGTTGACTGCCACAGATGTACACATAAGAAATTAAAGGGACTGAACTTTATTTTCTACAGTACAAACTTTGTCATGACAACCTCATTGAAATACATTCCTGCACTTTGGACCAGGTCATCATTTATTTATATTTGGTTTGGTTGGTTTTATTTAAGTTTGGTGTATTGGTGTTTTTGTCATATTTGTACAGTTTATTTTTCTAATGGGGATGAGGTCTCCTGTAGGCCCCACCGCCTTTATCCAATTTTGTGGTTGCCTTGGCTCCCAGCCGGGGAAGCTGGAAGCTTCCGGAACAACTGTGGTTAAAATGTCAGCAAACAGCATTTACTGAGCACTTTAAACATTTATCTGTGTACTTTTGGACAGAGCCGGCTGGAGCTCTCCCTGAAGCTGGCTGTGGGGGGGGGGGCAGTTCCTGGATGATTTGTAATCTCAGATAAGACCACAAGCTCTGTCTATTCATCGCACTGAATCAACAATTTTATTTGTATTTAATGCATGGGCAACTACTGTAAATACAGAACTATTCACATGTGAGAATGTAAGAGCCTCTGTGGAAGCACATTTGTTCCTGTGCAGTATCAGTTATTAGCTAATGCTGTATCTGTACCCTCCACACTCTACAGCTTGTACAACCGCCTCAAAGCTGTGTCATTATTGGTGAATGTGTTTGTGTGTGTATGTGTGTGTAAGTGGTCTGTGTATTTGTGTGTACATAGCTGTGTGTGTGTGTGTGTGTGTGTGTGTGTGTGTGTGTGTGTGTGTGTGTGTGTGTGTGTGTGTGTGTGTGTGTATGTGTGTGTGTGTGTGTGTGGTCTGTGTGATTGAGAGTTCAGGTCCTTGTGTGTGTGCGAATGTGTGCATTTGTGTGAGAATGTGTGTTCTGTTTTATTAACATTCAGAAACAGTGTTTACCACTTGGCTGCAAACCCCCAGTACTCTGAGACTTAAGTGAGTCAATCTGAGTTTGCTGAAGTAGGGATTTTGTATCTAATAAAGCAACGGCTGAAAGCTCAACACACATGGGTGATTTCCATGGTAATGCAGGCTGGGAAAGCAGCATTGGCCATTTACATACATGTCATCTACAGCATTAAAATATTATGGGCTGTCTGTAAATACCCCAATACTTTGCTTAAGTTATGATTTGTTTTAATGATATGAGGGAGAGGTATTAAGTTACTAATACATGCACTTATGAACTTTTCTTTGTAAGTCCATCGAGCATAAGAGATTAAATGAATGTAGTACAGCTTACAGTAAAATTCCAGCTAGACATGTGTTGAATAATTATAGGAAACGTGTTAACCCTTTAGAGACTGGTAAAACTCCTTCAGCTTAATTATAATTGTAGATTAAGCCTCTTTTAGATTTCTCAACATTCCCATTGATGTTGAAATACTTTTCATTTGGTCATAAGACAGTGTATCTGCAGTGCAGTGATTGAGCTGCTTCTGCACCACTTCCTCTGTATTTTTGGGACACAGATGGACCAGTCTCAAGACACTCTTGCCTTGCCATCTGGGAACCGTGCTTGTTGTAGCAGCGGTTGCCATGTCTGTGACGTGGCAGCTCAGGCATGGTCACATTCTCAGAGGATGGTTTGCGTTTGTGTCACTTATTTGTGAAATGCCTCCTTTCTCTGAATCACTGGTTTGAATCATCGCCTTCTCTGAGCTGATGTGATTTGTATAAGTTTTGGATAGATCCTGGAAGGCGTAAGGTTTTTTTCTTTCTGGACCATGCTGCAATCACCGGGCTTATGGGTGTGGGTGTATGAGTATGTGGTGTGCTTAGGTAATTAACCTGCCTTAAAAGTCAGGTGGATAAGTACAGTATAAGCCTTGCATGCTACACTAGTGGAGAGGTGTAAGAGGCTAGTGGAGAAATATAGGCCTGGCTAACAAGGCTAGCAGAATGGCATAAACCTGAGGTTTATTTATCCAAGGTTAGTGGAGAGTTATATGTTGGGAAAATGAGGCTGGCAAAGTGTAGTAAGCCTAGCACAACAGACTAGCAGAGAGGTGTAAGTCTGGCACAATAAGCTAGCAAAGAGGTAGTATAAGCCTGATAAAAGAGGCTAGGGAAAGGTATAAGCCTGGCACAATAGGTTAGCAGAGAGGCACAACAGGCTAGCAGAGAGGTATAAGCCTGGCACAACAGGCAAGCAGAGAGGTATAGGCCTGGCACAACAGGCTAGCAGAGAGGTAATATAAGCCTGGCACAACAGGCTGGTAGAAAGCCTGATACAAGAGGCTAGGGAAAGTTATAAGCCTAGCATGCGAAGCTAGTGAAGCTTTCTAGTATTAGCCTGTCACATGAGGTTACCTCTTCCCCCAAACAGGCTCGGCAGCGAGCAGCAGCTGGGGCGGCCCGGTTTGATCTCTGCGGGAGACGTTTAGGGAGAGCACTGTGGCACTTTAATAAGGCCCCATCAAACACACACACACATTTAAACCCCCCTCCAGCACTGTCAGACATCATGGGTGGAAAAAAAAATAAAAAGAAGATGGGCTTTTGTTTTGGTTAATAAGAGAAAAAATCTTAAGTCTGTCACAAAACAAAACACCTGTAGCAGCCTGCCCAGAGTTTTTGCTGCAATTCCTCCCTCGTTGGACATCTTTTCCTTTGGGAAAACAATTAATTTACTAATTGACAATTCAGGGAAGAAGGCCTGCCCCCAAAACACTTTCATGTCTAGACAAGGACTGACTAATCAGATATGACTCCTGCTCACTGGTGGACTGGAACTTTGCCAGCCCACTGCCATTGCACCCTTGAGCAGCATACTTGAACTGAACTGCACCAGTGAATATCCAGCTGTGTAAATGGATGTAAGCTGTCCAAGTCACCTAAAACATAACCACCCTTACTCCTTAATGAATTTCTAGTGAAGATGTTTCAAATTGAAATGCTCATAATTATTGGTGGAGACTCTGAGGTACCAAAGTTAAAAGCCAAACTCTGTCTTTGATTTTCACTTGAAGAAATATCATAAAATGGAAGCTGAAAGTGGGCGAACTGCAAGCTCATGGAACAAGTCAGAAAGGTAATGCCCCCTCATTTAACTTCAAAACAAACAGGATGTCGCCTTCATATCTCTAATATATGCAAGTAAGTACTTCAGAGCACAAGGAAAATGGCTTCAGGAGGAAATCAGAAAATTCACCTTTACAGCCAAAAAACTAGTTTCACTAATGTCCATTTTTGGATTTGGACCAATATATAATGCTACTTTAAAGTACGGGATGTGATGCACAGTTTAAACATGTCTGGTAGAGTCAGTTGTGCTTTTCAGATGTGTGTAGAATCTGTAGTAAAGGATCACATCATTGGCACTGGAGAGCAATCTGTTCTTTCTGCTTCTTGTCTCAGTCGAGTTCTCCCAGAACACGTAATCGAACTTAGAGGCTTTCCTCCAAACACATTTGAAACTTTAAAAAAAGGATGTTTGAGCACAGATGATTTTAAATAACCACTTTTGTCCATAAATTGACAGGCACATCATTGGTTTGATGGCATTGTCTTATACTGACATCAAAAGCATTTTTAACTCGCTGGTTGTTTTTTTGCGCGGGACACAAATCGATGCATGAATGTCATTAGCGGTGATGTTGACGGCTCGGCACTGTGTGAGAGAAAGACCTTTTATCTCAACAGAGTTTATTCTGAGTGGTGTGAATGAGAGGGAGAGAAAGGCTGAAATGACGTTCCATTGTAAGAAATAATAAAACCGTGATTGTTTTGCGGCAAACGTTAGCCGACAGCTATGTTCAGCGATGTGAAGAGTCATTCCACACATCTTATTTAAGGCCAAATGGTAGAAATCAGTCGGCTGTGAAAAGCCCTCGATAGCTGCATTTCCACAGTCGGGACGGCCAGGTCAAGCTAAGAGCTTGAGCAAGTTCGGGCCTATTAAGCCCTAATGCATAAGACCTAAGGCTGCTTCTCTGCCATCAAGTTACAAACCTCACTCTAAATTCATTCAACTCAACACCTCTTTGGTTTGCCTTGTTTCAGATTGCTGCTATTGTCCAGAACTGGGCTTGTAACTCAGAGCTACAGGTTCAATGCCCATTTTGGGGCACTGCCTTTGTAGGTATGAGGTGGAATGTATATAAGTTGTTGCAGTTTAACAGGGGTGCATTTGTACATGTTGAACTTATGAACAAACCCTAGGTAGTGTATGTATTGGGCCATGACATTTATTTGGTTTATTGGTTTATTACTGTGAATGAGTGAAGGGAGAGAGAGTACTATATCTCAATATCCCATGTCTCTCTTTTTTCTCTCTCTCTCTCTATCTTTCTTGGCCTCCAGATGACCCAGGAACACTTCTCTCAGAGAAACGATGTCCAGAGCTGTGAGAAAGCGCACGTGCACACGGTTGGGATTTACGGATGGAGGAAACGCTGCCTGTACTTCTTCCTGCTGCTCTTGATGCTGGTGATCCTGATCAACCTGGCCCTCACCATCTGGATCCTCAAAGTCATGAACTTCACAATTGTGAGTGATGACATCACTGTCATGTGACATGTGTCATGTGACTCAAAACAGGGCTGTTTGTGTTGGCTGTTAAGTCACATGTCCATGTCACACTGGCTGTCTGGTGTTAATGTTAACTCACACTGATACGTAGTGAGCATCGCATTGAAGGATTTATATGATCTTCACATTATAGCACTAATATGAACCTCACACTGAAGCATCAATGTGAACTTCTCAGCAAGGTGTTAGTTTGAATGCCACAGTGAAGTATTAATGTGAACCTTACACTAAAGCAAAATAAATGTCACACAGCATTAATGTGAACCTCAACCTCAATCATATGTATGAACTTCTCACAGGAGTGTGAATGAGGACCTCAGGCAGAAGCCTAAATATTCAATGCATACTCAGGTATTAATGTGAGCCACTTAGCTGTAAGACATCAGAGCACAGAGGTCTTGTTTTAGTGCAGTACAGGGAAGAGCCATGTTCAAGGAAGGGCCATCTCAACCAAAGGCAACCTATTGATTATTTTTGGAAAGGGAAGGTATGGTTGTGGGGATGATGTCCTACAATCTGTTAGTTCTATCTAACTTTTGCCAGAGTTGTGTTGTAAGTCTGTGTTTAACTTAGCCTGGCCGCCCATGCTGAAATCTTGTGAGATCACTGTTTCTCTCAATTGAGAATTGGTCAGGTGTCCAGGCCATGGTTGACTTTGATCTCTGTCTTTTATTTTTTGATTTTTGATATTTCTTTGATTAACACCTACATTCGTCAAAAATACATTCGATGAAAACTGGGTATTTGGTTTATGAGCAAGGCATATCTCTAAAACTGGGTGGGCTTGCCTCGTATTGGTGCACCAATCTGGTAGGGTCATAGCAACATAAGCCTGATGAATGAGGGTGGGATGAACTGTGTTCTTATCAACACCCCAGTTCTCTGATCATCATCTCTGGCCTTACTGGATGACTTAGAGGCACACACAATCACTGAGCACAATCTCCACATAAACACTAAGCACAATCTCCACACAAACACTAAGCACAATCTCCACACAATCACTGAGCACAATCTCCACACAATCACTGAGCACAATCTCCACACAAACACTAAGCACAATCTCCACACAATCACTGAGCACAATCTCCACACAAACACTAAGCACAATCTCCACACAATCACTGAGCCAAATCTCCACACAATCACTGAGCACAATCTCCACACAATCACTGAGCACAATCTCCACACAAACACTAAGCACAATCTCCACACAATCACTGAGCACAATCTCCACACAATCACTGAGGACAATCTCCACACAATCACTGAGCACAATCTCCACACAATCACTGAGGACAATCTCCACACAATCACTGAGGACAATCTCCACACAATCACTGAGCACAATCTCCACACAATCACTATGCACAATCTCCACACAATCACTGAGGACAATCTCCACACAATCACTGAGCACAATCTCCACACAATCACTGAGGACAATCTCCACACAATCACTGAGCACAATCTCCACACAATCACTATGCACAATCTCCACACAATCACTGAGGACAATCTCCACACAATCACTGAGCACAATCTCCACACAATCACTGAGGACAATCTCCACACAATCACTGAGCACAATCTCCACACAATCACTGAGGACAATCTCCACACAATCACTGAGGACAATCTCCACACAATCACTGAGCACAATCTCCACACAATCACTATGCACAATCTCCACACAATCACTGAGGACAATCTCCACACAATCACTGAGCACAATCTCCACACAATCACTGAGGACAATCTCCACACAATCACTGAGCACAATCTCCACACAATCACTATGCACAATCTCCACACAATCACTGAGGACAATCTCCACACAATCACTGAGCACAATCTCCACACAATCACTGAGCACAATCTCCACATAAACACTAAGCACAATCTCCACACAATCACTAAGCACAATCTCCACACAATCACTGAGCACAATCTCCACACAAACACTAAGCACAATCTCCACACAATCACTGAGCACAATCTCCACACAAACACTGAGGACAATCTCCACACAATCACTGAGCACAATCTCCACACAATCACTGAGGACAATCTCCACACAATCACTGAGCACAATCTCCACACAATCACTATGCACAATCTCCACACAATCACTAAGCACAATCTCCACACAATCACTGAGGACAATCTCCACACAATCACTGAGCACAATCTCCACACAATCACTATGCACAATCTCCACACAATCACTGAGGACAATCTCCACACAATCACTGAGCACAATCTCCACACAATCACTGAGCACAATCTCCACACAATCACTGAGCACAATCTCCACACAATCACTATGCACAATCTCCACACAATCACTGAGGACAATCTCCACACAATCACTGAGCACAATCTCCACACAAACACTAAGCACAATCTCCACACAATCACTGAGCACAATCTCCACACAAACACTAAGCACAATCTCCACACAATCACTGAGCACAATCTCCACACAAACACTAAGCACAATCTCCACACAATCACTGAGCACAATCTCCACACAAACACTAAGCACAATCTCCACACAATCACTGAGCACAATCTCCACACAAACACTAAGCACAATCTCCACACAATCACTGAGCACAATCTCCACACAATCACTGAGCACAATCTCCACACAATCACTAAGCACAATCTCCACACAATCACTGAGCACAATCTCCACACAAACACTAAGCACAATCTCCACACAATCACTGAGCACAATCTCCACACAATCACTGAGCACAATCTCCACACAAACACTAAGCACAATCTCCACACAATCACTGAACACAATCTCCACACAATCACTGAGCGCAATCTCCACACAATCACTGAGCGCAATCTCCACACAATCACTGAGGACAATCTCCACACAATCACTGAGGACAATCTCCACCAATCACTGAGCACAATCTCCACACAATCACTGAGCACAATCTCACACAAACACTAAGCACAATCTCACTCCACACACAATCACAATCTCCACACAATCACTGAGGACAATCTCCACACAAACACTAAGCACAATCTCCACACAATCACTGAGCACAATCTCCACACAAACACTAAGCACAATCTCCACACAATCACTGAACACAATCTCCACACAATCACTGAGCACAATCTCCACACAATCACTGAGGACAATCTCCACACAATCACTGAGCACAATCTCCACACAATCACTGAGGACAATCTCCACCCAATCACTGAGCACAATCTCCACACAATCACTGAGGACAATCTCCACACAATCACTGAGCACAATCTCCACACAATCACTGAGGACAATCTCCACACAATCACTATGCACAATCTCCACACAATCACTGAGGACAATCTCCACACAATCACTGAGCACAATCTCCACACAATCACTGAGCACAATCTCCACACAATCACTGAGGACAATCTCCACACAATCACTGAGCACAATCTCCACACAATCACTATGCACAATCTCCACACAATCACTGAGGACAATCTCCACACAATCACTGAGCACAATCTCCACACAATCACTGAGGACAATCTCCACACAATCACTGAGCACAATCTCCACACAATCACTGAGGACAATCTCCACACAATCACTGAGCACAATCTCCACACAATCACTATGCACAATCTCCACACAATCACTGAGAACAATCTCCACACAATCACTGAGCACAATCTCCACACAATCACTGAGGACAATCTCCACACAATCACTGAGCACAATCTCCACACAATCACTAAGCACAATCTCCACACAATCACTGAGCACAATCTCCACACAATCTCCTCTCCAGCTCCTTGGAGCACTTGGTATTCCTGTTTCATAACCGCCCTGCCTTTTGTCTCTGAGAGGTGATAAGGTGAGAATGGGAGACACATTATTGTGTAATAAAGGCAGCAAAAATTACAATGAAATGCTGAATGCTTTCTGGTGCAGAACAGCTCAGCTATTAAAACACAGGTGAAATGGAGAGACACTGGGTTTGTGAAACGGGTTCCTGTGGACATGATTTCACAGGTACTGGAGTGAATACTTTTGGTCACCATCATAAAGTCCTTTATTTTCTCCCCGGCTCCGAATGACCTGATCTGCTTCCTGTTGCCGCACGGCAAGCTGGGTAAGCTGAAACATGCTGAAGAGTTAAACTAACAGAGAAGTACGCATCAGGTATTCTCTACACGCACTGTACGGTGATGCCGACTTCTGGCAAAAAACTCAAACGAGCCGCTACATTACTTTCCCTTGATCCCTTCTCAACATGCCATGAGGAAACAAGGAGGGAAAGGAGGAGAGGAGATGCGGAAATGAGAACAGAAGAAGCTACTTCAGAGAATTCAGGCGTCTTTGTCTGCCCCAGTTTCATTCTGAGGCGACACAGTTCACAAATGGCACCAAAGCCTGAAGTGTACTCGCACTCCAACTCTGCTGTGATCTGTGCCTGATTTTAATTATACCTGCATTTTGCATACAATAAAGTACATTAAGAAGTCAAATAACAACTATGATGTTCATAGAGTAAAACACAAGATTTAAAGCAAGGGTGTGTGCACAATAAAATACCAGGTTTAGATATGTCCTGAAGAATAAAATATAAGTACATGTTGACTCCTCACAGTGGGGGCTGGTATGAAAAATAAATGAACAAGGAGTCTTCTGCAGTCCTGGTGTTTCTATGTCTCTGCCTCTGTATTTGTCTGTCAATAGCATTCATTTCAGCTCCCTCTTACTTTATTTATTTAAACCTGTGATTATTTTTTTTCTTTGAGAATTATTGCAGACGTTCCATAGAGCTCCAAGGGATTACATGATAAATGAAAAACCCTGAAAGGCTTCTTGAGCTGAACAGAGCACAATAAGAAGCTTCAGTATACTGCACGTGTGTATATACCATGTATACAAAATGTATACCTGTATTATGCACTATATCTTTACATTTTGAATATAAAATTGAATATTTATGTATGTTTTTCTTTATGAATACCATATATGAATATGATTTTTATTGAATGCATTTTAAATCTCATGCATTTTGTATTTATAGTAATGTTTGATTTGAGATGTTTGAGCTGGGCCTGGAGAACACATGTCTTGTCACAGAATGTATTCAGTGACAAGAGATGTAATTAGTTTCAGTTTTTTTGTTGTTTATAGATGCTGGTTAGGTCACAGTGATGGCCCTTGTTTTCTGCAAGACTGAAACAGTGTCATATCCTATTAACCTGTTTAACCCGCTGTACAGTTCTGGCTGGCAGCCGCTACGCTCCCAGCTGAGATATAAAGTTACTGCGTAAAGTTATTCTGTTACATTGTGTAAATTTATGGAGTTACTTCAGTGATGTGGATTCTTTCTGCCATTACATCACCATGTACATTTACTTTGTCTAATGATTTGTTAGGATTTAGGTTAGGGTTAGGGTTATGGTTTAGGGTTAGGCTTAGGGATAGTAACCAGGATCTCCTTTCAACTAATATAGGCACATGCCATTTTAGGAATTTCTTTTTACTGTAACATTCAAGTGTTATAAACAATTCTATCTGGATCTCTCAAAAACCAAAACATTGCAATTTTACATTGAAATATTAGAAACAATATATGTGTGTCCATTTCAGCCAAACCGGACACTGTTAAGCAAGAAAATCATCATCTAGAAGGATGTATGAGCCATGATAAGAGTATGAGTGTCGTACATTATCATAGTATCATACAATATAGTATTAAGCATCATCGGTTGAAAGTATGATTGGACTCTGTGTCACTTGCATTTTTGCATCCGTGATGATAAAGACTGATACTGATAAGGCTCAATAACAATTATGCTACTTGCTGGGTGGTACCAGGAGACAGTTGGTTGAGCAAAATGAATGAGTTTAAAAGAATCCCTTACAGGGTCATCTCGACCGGGCTCAGGTGCTGATCCTTGGTGCTGTGACATGCTCCTATGGTCCAGATGGAGGAGGAAGAAGATGTCTGCTACCTGTAGCCAATGAAGGAATGATTACTGCCGGTCTGGCAGTGGGTATTGAAATCTGAATGCAATTAGGTCATAGTGATACATAAATCATATGTGCCTAAGGAGCAATGCCAGGACGGGCTAAATTCTGGTAGAGGTCCAGCCCCCTGTCCGCCTTCACAAAGAGGATGGAAGGAGAGATCTGTAAGAAATAGGATGTTAGAAGACATTCCCCTCCATTCCGTTCTCCGACAGCGAGAACCCACAAGTCACGTTTCATTGAGGGAGCTCTTGTAGAGTAAGGGGAATTGTAGGATACCTTTCTGTCTGAGAATGGGTCCTCCCTCCCTTCACATGGAGTGGAATGGAACCATTCCCTGAGTGACTGCCCTTCAGCAGCCAAGTTAAACAGGGCTTTCCATTTGAAATAAAGGAAGAAAACATGAACAAGCAAACACTTAACTAACCAGGGAGTCAATGGACCTTAGGGGTTCTGAGTCTTATCTTAGAAGGACAGGGATGGCCCTAGCCTGGCACTACAATGCCTCATTCAAATAAAGCAGGTCTTGATTGAAAACCAATTGATTGATTAGTTGATTGAAGTGTTGTAGTGCTGAGCTGAGTAGTGGAAAGCTATTCCAAAAAGTGGGCTCAAACAAAAGCTTACACCTACATAGACTGTTTTCAGACAGAATTGGTCACCCTGATTAGCATGAGGTGTAATCTGTCCACAGAAATGTTCAAACAGCAGTGCTGATGGACATCCCTCACTGCTGTTCTCTTGACCAATACTGCTCTTTTTCATTTCCACACGTCCTCATCCTCTTCCTGCTCATACAATAAATGTTGTTATATTCCTATGAGCTACTGTCCTCTGCTGTGATTTATCTTTACTTTGTGCTTCTGTCCCATTCCATCATGATCAAATGCTTGTTTATCCAGTGTAAAATGAGTTCATTTGGGTCTGCTTTGCGGTTTAGTCTTACAGAAACAAAACCATGTTTGTGGTTCGATCATGCCATGGTGGATACCACCACAAAATGATGTGTAGTGATTATTCTGGCACAAAATGGCTTCCGTGGATCTCCCAGGTGGGTGCTACACATTGGTGGTGGTTGAGGTGTCCCCCCTTCACTGTAAAGCACTTTGGATTGAAGATAAAATGCTACATAAACACAATCCACTATTATCTATATAGTCACTATTATTCACTATTATTTCAGTGTTTTGGTCATATGGAACAAAAACCATGTTTGTGGTCTCCTCACAGGGCGAAGTTAATCGTGTTTATGGCTTGGTCTGGAACAGAAATCGTGGTTGTTGTCAAAGACATATTTTATTTACAGATGTTCTGAGCCCTGCTCTGTCAGAGTGCTGGTGCAGGAAGGACAAGGAGCTAAATGGTGTTTCTGTGACAGGAACAAAGTGGTGCATAAAAGTGTGATGGAATATCTCCTGTAGATCAAAAAAAATGCAGGGATGAAACAGAGAGGGAGACAGAGTGAAGGGGGACAGGCCAGCAAACACTGAGATAAAGAGATGGAGATGTGTGACTGAGATGGAAGGAGATAGAGATAATTATCCCCTTCCAGTTTCATTAAATGGTCTTTCTGTGATTGGTTGCCACATGAACAGTGAAAAACAGGAAGGAATAAACTGCACCGAACCTCCACGGTGCTTTACATTAAAAGCACACTAACAACCAAACTTCCAGTTAACTGGAAAAGGTTTGCCCTCTCTCACTCAGTAATAAACGGGATAGCTGTGCAGCTTCTGTAAATTATGCAAGAGCTGTATGTCACGGCACATAGGAAATCATTTTAGGAGAAAGTTGCAAAATTGACTTTTACAGCTAAAATACTCACCTTAATGACTTGCATAATTTTTCGAACAATTTATTGTTATATATCTACAAGATGTGATTTCTGGCTGGGAAATGTAAGGATGAGTCAAGTGGGCCTGCAGAGGTGGGAGAGGATGAAGCTGTCATGCACCTCCACCCCTTCCCCAAAACACACACACACACAACCCCCCCAAAAAAACACACACACACACAACCCCCTCCCCCAAAAAACACACACACACACACACAACCCCATCTGCTTTCCACAGTCAGGCGCTCTGGGGTCCGTCTGTCCGCAGTGCATCTGTCTGTCCTTCAAGTCTCCCTATGCTCCCTGTGCATGTCAAAAATAGTCAGACACATTTATCCTATTGACTCACACACAAACAGACAAACAAACATTCCTATGTGTATTCAGCTTAGCCAGGGGCTGTCTGATGAGTCAAACTCCTCTTTTAAATTTTGATTTATAGGATTGGGACTGATAGCCACAGGCTAATAATCTAATTTTGCCCTACTTGGAAAAATACAGCCAAAGTATTCCATTAATGCAAATTTCAGTGTGTTTTTTTTTTCATACAGTGGTCTTCAAGACAGATAAACAAGACCAATCCAGAGAATATATTATACAATTTAACCTAAATGTAAAATAAAATGCTCATGTTCGCCATACAACAATTGTATTTGTAGAGGGTAGGGAAATAACCTCATCTGTAGCTAGGTGAAAAACAGGCTGCCCCTTATTATTACTATTATTTATTTTTAAAAATAGGTTATAAATAAAAGCAATATTTTGAGAAATAGTTTTTAATAATAAACCTCTGGATATTTCGCGATCTCTAGGTGGCATCCTTGTGTTGAGTTGTTGGAGAAGCGTCAGTCTCTGGGCAATTCCGTGTTCAGTTCAAAAATAAATTTCTATACAACTGGCATAACACACGAACGTGTCCACTTCTTCCCTCAGGTATGAATATCACCATTTTTAATCAATGTTTCAGGATCGCATACATGTTTTTTCAAGTTTATGTACTGACAGAAAAGTGTGTTTACCATGTTTTAAAATGTTAATTCATTAAAAGATGAATATACACAAGTTAGCTGGAAGCAGTCGTTGCAACTACATCTACAGTATATCTGGCAAAACATTCGGAGGAAAAAACAATATTATAGGCCTACGGTTATTTAAATTTTAAAATACGCATAGAAATGTTCAGAGAAAACAATTAAATGTTATGGAGCTGTTTTTGTTTCATAAAATTTGGTAAGGGTTCCTGAGGAAAAAAAATTTATTAAACTGATTAAACTAACAACAGTAGTAAAATGTTTCTTGGTTTTTCATTTTTGTTGTCGGTTTATGTGTATTCAAGTAATTTGGCTGTTCATGCAGATTGGCAAAAGGAGTAATATTTGTTTATTTTGAGAGTTCAGAGATGTGTGCAGGCTCCTGAGAATGAACGATGTACCACTGTCACCTTTGTGATGCCACCAATCTGGTGAGGAGAGTTTTTCTTTTCTGTTGAAGCGCTAAAGTTGTTGCTGTGAATGGTATTTGTAGCTAGTCATTAGCAGCTTCATGGAGTCCTGTCAATGTAATCTTGTATGTGAATGAAGAAAGTGTATCTTGGTATTATTTTTTAATTTTGTGTAATGTTGGTCAAATGGTGGTAAATACATCTTGTGAACCGAAGACGTTGAACAAAGGAAAATTTAAGCAGAATTAAAAGTGCCACAGAACATATCCTCTTTTCCACCTTCACTCAGAGGAGTATAGTTTTTGCCTGTCCCAGGTTCCCCTAGGCCTGAGGCTGGATATTATTCATTTAGAACAAGTCACAAAATAACATGTAAATACTGCTTTCAGATTACTTGCTGTGCCTGCCAGTTTCCAGCATTTCAGCAGCAAACCAAAGAAGGAGGGGTTAGAATATATAAGGGGTCAAGTAGGATTAAAGCCAGTCATGTATCTATTGAGCGTTGTATTAAACTTATCAAATGTGACTTTTAATTAATAAAGTGGGATTATATGTTAGGAACAAACTATGCCAGGATGTGCAGTTGTATGAAAATGAACCACAGCAGATTTGTGTGACAAGGTATGGAGGTGGAGCTGAATCCGTGAACCACCCAGAACTGATTCATTTTCATTTTATTCATTTTACACCTGTACATACCACAGCAAAGTATTCCACTTATAACAGGGCTCATTAAAAAGACATAATGTGTTTCTAAAATACAATTAAATACATCAATTACACCTAGAATTTAAGTTCTAAAAATGTTCCAGTCCCTGATACGCCAGGCATGTGCTAATTTTCGCTAAGTAATGAACAGTGATATCGATGGCGTAACAACAAGTCTGTAAAAAGCAGTGTCTGTATAAACATCCAAGGAGATGCAGAGGAAGTGAATTTTCTTCTCCTCCACTCACAGAATTTAGAGAAGCAGCAGCCAGCATCAGCATGACGGTAGCTACGATGCCAGTTATCGCATTTAAAAAAAGCTCAGATAGAGTCCCGCTGTACGTGCTTTCCCTGTTCCTGAATAATTACAGTAAATGAGAGGCGGGCTGAATACAGTGGAAAAGGAGTCAGGCGGGAGTATGCTGTGCTACCGGCTTCGGGACCTGCCATTAATCAAACGGACAGCACAATCAAGAGCTCGCCGAAAAAGAAGCACTTTAAACAGCAATAACATTTTGGGGCATCAATGTACGGTCTCAATGCCAATCGATACCTGGCGCTGATGGACTGGCGGCCAACCCGACAGTGCTACACAGAGAGTGCACTTCGGTAAAGTTCAGATACGGCTTCAATCCCACAAAATCTCACTCAATCACAAAAAAAGAAAATTGTTTTTTTTTTTTTTGGTTTTTAAATCGCGCGGGTTTACTGCGGTCTTCTGCAGTTCCCTTTATTAAATCTGAGTTTTTGTCCTGCAAAAATAGCATCTCACTTTTGTCCTTTTTTTTTTCTCTTACGGCCGCTGTTTAAAGACTGCCCTTTGGTCATTTTACTAATTAATACAAGACTGGCAATGATTTTACACACAGTGATTGGATCCATTGTCCAACAACATTGTGGTTTTGTCCCACAGTGTCTCACAGTGTCTATGCCTTGAGCCACTCTTTTTTCATACAGCTAAAAATATTATTTATGCATGTTTTTAGCTGTACATGTTTTTATTCTCTCCAAGACTGCCTGAGAGATGGATATTCTAACAAATTAGCATGTTGACTGATTTTTTTAACAAATGTAAGTTTTGTATATATGTAATTATGTCATGAACATAAAAAACCATTTTGAATTGCTGTTGTATTTCTATGTAGAATAAAACTGGGTGACAAATAATAATGAAAGTGTGTAAATAAAAGGGACAGCTAGAGGTGGAGGAACATCTCCATAGAAAAGGAGAAAAGGATGCAAAATGATTTCATCATGCTCTCTCTCTCTCTCTCTCTCTCTCTCTCCCTCTCACCCTGGTTTAGACCCTAAATTGGATGCTTTTGATCTCAAATGCATATAGACTTATCCCTCCAGAAGTTTTTTTGCAGTAATGAATAAACTACCCTTCTTTGGTGTTTGTGGAATGGTTGCTGTTTTCAATTTGCATAGAGCAGAGCTGGCACCGGAGGCTGTACACTGGAACAGGGCACTACGAAACACAACATCAGTGGTCTTTGTCTAAGTTTCAAATAGGCTGCATTCTAAAGCGTTTTTGCTGAGATGCAGGATTAGCAATAATTCTGTTTTGTGGTGAGACAATTGAAATATTGTTATTGTAATGATGTGACACATGTATCTTCTTTTTGATCTTATGATTTAATTTATTGTCTGCGCCATAAGAAGTGCAGTACCCTTTTTTAAGTAATGAATCAGATTGCATTGATACAATAGAAATGGCATGTTTTTATGCATTTTTCAGGTTCTTTGAAGTATCTGTGTATTTGTTGAGGAAACAGGCTTAAATAATAGCATGGATTTGAAATCTGTTATCCATAGAAACATAAGGTGAGAGCCACTTGGTAGCATCATATGTTTAGATATTGCCTTCTGAAATGATGCATGCTTTGGGTATCAAATATCATTATAATTTGTTTCCACACAAAGAGCCTCAACATTGGATGTTACAGTCTGAAAACATAAGGGAGAGAAGGATAGATTGATATTACATTAAATATTATTATTGCATATTCAAACCAGAGTGGTGTGTCATTGTCATTCACTGCATTATGGGAATATGGCTCGCACATTATTAATGCATGTGAAGTAGTATATTTTATCTGAGGATTTATTTTTCTATGATACAATTTGTTAGGGGGTTTGTTTGCATAAAAGCAAGTCTGTTTCTTGTCTATGTTTTTTTTTCCTTTGGAGCTTTATGGTTGGCCTGCTTGTTTACTATTATGTCTCTCAGTTTCAGGTGCTGAAAGTAAAACCATTTGCTAATTTTTTTTTTTTTGGAAGACCATGAGTTATGAAAAGAGATGCAGTTGATTTCTGCTCTAATTAACCTTGTTATTATGTGTCTCGGCCCTCTGTGTTTGTCTGTCAGAACAGCAGCCTCCCTGCCTGAGCTTCATGTCCTGTTGGCTGGTCTTCTAACACCATTTAGCCTCTCTTTAATCATTTTACTTCAATCATTGTGTTTTGCTCCAATTTGTTGTTTTTTGCTTCAGGGTAAGGGATCGAAGTCCCCTCTGAAATTATCATTAGTGGATGTCTGCACCCTCCAGTGTTGTAAAGTATAAATTGTTGAGCAGTTTTGAAATAATTTTAAATTTGTTATTGAGTCAGATTTTGGCCAATCAGGACAAGGTCACTGAGAAGACAGCATCAGGAATTTGTTTTCACTGGAATGACTAAGGCTGGTCCCTAATTGGTCTGGACTAAATGGAATAACCTGTGCTGGTTTCTAATTAGACAGGTCTAAATGGTAAACCAAAGCCGGTTTCTGATTTGGCACAGGAGTAGAGAGGGCAATAAAAAGTTCTGGGTGTCAGAATTTCTTCAGGGCAAAGATTTTACTTATTAGGGTATCAGATGTTGCCAAATATCAGATGTTATTGGTTGCAGTATGTCATCATATTGAGGATGCTTTTGGATATAAGACATTTTTGGTGCAGGGTGTTACTGGTTGTTGGATGCTATCATTTATAGAATATTGCAGTGTAAGCTTTGCCCAGTGAAAGTCCTTTCACTTTGATCTGATACAGAATCACCCGGGTTAAGGATGATGCCAAAGAATAAGGACAGAAGGAAGCACATCCTCTGTCTGCAAAACTTTCCCAAGTCTCACCGCCCAACTTCCTTAACTATATCTGAACAACTCTTCTCAACTCTTTCTGCACAACGTTTCCGCAGAACACAACCAAGACACATTTTATAGATTAGTGCTTTATACCCTTTCATTTGTTTGTTTTCCTTTGCATTTGTATTTATAATTTGTGTATAGCGGAGACTTGTTCTGTTTTCATGTTTTTGTGTATTGCATTTTTCATTGTTTTAGTCTGGTTGTTTGTTAGAGCACTTGATATGAGCACTGGAGTATGATGTTTGAAAGATGCTGTATAAACAAACAAACAAGCAAGCAAGCAAGCAAACAAAAAATAAATACGTAACAAAATAAACAAACAAATAAACAAAAACTTTCTCAGCTCAAGCTACGTGACTTTCTGTACTGTACCTACACCTTCTCAATTCCTACTGCACGTTCCCAGCTCTCCTGAAGCAGCTGCCATATGAAACAAACAGCTGGAGGGAGCCCAGGCTAAGACAGAGCTCTGCCTCTCTCGTGAACAATGGCCGTGATAACAACAATGGCGAATACGATAATTACAATGGCGATGATGAAGAAGAAGACTCCCACCACTGTGGAAAAAAACAGGACCCACAGCAGTCAATAAATATCCTCTGAAAGGCCTGTTAAAGCTTCAAAGCTTCTCTACAGCTCTTAATGATTGATGTAATGAAAATATTTTTAATGAAAAAAAATGTAGAAGCGCCACCCTAGTCTGAATAAATGAATACATCAACCCTCTTAGGCTTCAGAGACGCAGCTCCCACATGGGAAAACAAGGCCGTGCTAGAAGAGAATGTCATCATTAAAACAATTAAAGGATTAGACTCTGAGGAACCCCCCAGTCTGTGTGTTTGCTAATTATCTCACCAGGTTATTAGTGGAAGTAAAAACCAATGTCTGCCTGAAATGAAGTCTCTCAGATGCTAATCCTTGTATGATAATTTTATAATATCACTACAATTAATTGCTCTGTCTTGATGTTAAACAATGCTATGGCATAGCTAATATGACATTTTAAACATAAGATTGTGTATGGTGTGTATGCTTGGTGAATATACTTCAGTGGTCATGCAGATAAATCTCTGGTGAAATTAATTTAATGTAAATGAGTGGGTAAGTTGCATAGGGTTACTATTTACATGAAGGACACAGGGAGAGATAAGAACATTTAATGGTACGAATAGGCCATGCAGCCCAACTAATCAGCTCAACTTAAACACACCAAGTGTCTCTGTCTTTAATATGTGACCTGCTTTTTTAAGATTAATAAATGCATAAAAAGACAAAGAGAGGTTCATTGTGTCCTGCATTATATAGAGAGATTATTCTCTCATGTCAGCTCTGTGGGTTCTGTTGACTATGACTGTGAGTGAGCTGTACCTAAATTTCACATGGGGCATCTGTGTGGCCTATCCTTTTAAAGGTGTACTCGTGTTGCATGATGAAGGTGTGGTGCTTATACAGTCTTTTCCTTCACATAGGACGGAATGGGAAACCTCAGAATCACACCAACAGGCCTGGAGCTTGAAGGTGACTCAGAATTCCTCCAGCCGCTCTATGCCAAAGAGATCCAGTCCAGGCCTGTAAGTATAGGGGAGAGGCGTGGGGACTGTCTCTGAGTGATGACATCACAATTGGTGACACAGATTAACTTTGAGGGTCCTTGCTTGAGTAGATACTGCAATGTTTTTTTATCAAAATTTTGTAATGTGTTGTTGTCTTCAAATGTCTTTTAATATGAATATGTGAGTAAGGCTAAAAATGAACAAAACAAACTCTTAATATGCAATGGAAATTAGTTCAGCCAGAGTTAGGCTTGGATAAGAAGGGGCTAGTGTGCTGAATCATAGTTTATTTGTATTTCATTTATTTAATTTGGTTAGGTAACTACTGTAGCCACTGAGATTAAAATTTCTGTTACACAAGAAACCATCGCCAGAAGGACAGCATAAAATTACAAATTTCAGTTTCAATTGTAAAATCAACACATAAGAACAGAGAAAATAATCTGTAAGATTGAACGCATTGATCCTTAAACCTTGATTTATTAATTGATTTAGTTTTCTGTTTCTTGTTATTAAATGTAAATATTTTGCCTCTATAGGGTAGTCCTTTATTTATCCAGTCTTCAAGAAATGTGTCCATCAACATTCTAGACAGCAAAAACATGGCCATTACTCAGCTAGTAGCAGGTAAGATGGATAATCTACTGAAACATACCAGTAGGGCAGCCGTACTCCAGTATTATTGTCCTAAAGCTCTGTTGGGTAGTAGTACTGTAATTTTACTACTGTAGTACAAATGTACTGTGGAACATTGCATTACATGTAAGACATGTACTGGACACCTGTATCCATACCTTTTGCACACATGATGTATTTAGATCATACAGGTGAATATTTACTGATCCAGTAATGATGACACATTATAGCATAACTGTAGCAGGCTACATGAGCTTTGAAAGCTACCTTGAAACTGATGATGATGTAGTTAGGTTAAATATGTTAGCATAACAGTAGTATTAGCTGGCTACTGTAATCAGCTTTACAAACTATGCCAATTCTGATGCTGCTGTGGCTGGTGAAACCAATGTTTGCATAGCAGGATCAGACTGTCATCTGCTTTACAAACTACCCTGACGGACGCAACAGAAGTGCACAGCACCGGCCCCCAGGTCCTGCAGGGAGTGTAATTGCTATTGGCCGTCACAGTGTGTGACAGAACCGATTCTCCCCCACGTCCCCCTGCAGTGGCCAGGTGACAGAGCAGGGACATGGCTGCTGTGAGGAACGGCCCTGTTATAGCTAAGATGGTCGAAAGACAGACAGGGACTCTCCCCGACACATCTATGGGTTATAACCCTAACAATTATAACATTTACTGTGAAGATTTTAACCTAAACCACATTGATTATAAATAGACATATACTAGACTTTATATAAAAATATACAGAATACAACACTTTTTTGTCTACACTTTATAAAAGAACATAGATGATAACTTAATTTTAATAAAAACATATAAATTATTTCCTTTATTTTTGGTTTATAAACTGATTATATTTTTTAAAAAATTCCATTTATTATCCATATTATTAGCTTTCTATCATCTATATATATAACCCTTTCTGAATTAACATACATAATCAACGGCAGCTTTTGAGCACTCCCACATACACACACACACACACACACACACACACACACACACACACACACACACACACACACACACACACACACACACACACACACACACACATATATATCTATACCCATTTTTTGGATCCAATTGCATGCACTATTTATGGGATTTCAGGAGCCAATCAAAATAAAATGTTCTATATGTCTTAGTTTTCAGGATCCAGACAAGTGAATGTAAGCTTTATTACTGTTGTCTGGAGCCAATCAGACAAAAGTGAGTTCTGTATCTTTTTTGGGAGCCAGTCATAAGAATTTGTCCTGTACATCTCTGACAGGGTCAAGTGGAGTTCGTGCATGCAGCAAACTGCTGGAGGTGAAGTCCAACAGTGGAAAGCTGCTGTTCTCTGCAGACGACCAGGAGATTGTGGTAGGAGCGGAGAGGCTGCGGGTTCCAGGTAAGATGGCCCATTCTCCGTCTGAGCGGGATCGCTTCGCTCTGCCAATGCCCTCTATTAAACAGAACATGCCCGAGGGCTCCTGACTAGACTATCCAGCTGAAGGTCTTGTTCTGACCGCGGCTGTGAGTGTGTGCCAAGGGCAAGATTTCCACTAATTGTGCCAATAACCAGTTCTGGATTGAGCCTCAGAGCCCCATTGTCATTAGAGGAAGAGAGCTGCATCCAATCTTTTCAGTTCTTGTGGAAAGTTTCATGAAGCTCTGCTAGAATTCTCTCCCTGCTGTAACATAGTTGGTCCCCACACTGATGAGTTGCTGGCTATAGTTCTTATCTCCTAGGTTCCCAGTGACCACAGTTAGGTCAGCCTGACTTAAATGTGAATATCTCAGTGATGCTTCATTAAAGATGTTCCAGAATCATTATTTTATGGTGCCTTTTCACAATGTAAACTGTATCCCTGGCCCATGCTTATACATATGTGTGTGTGTGTGTATATAGATATATATTATATGCTATAATTCCCTTCTAACACTTTTAAAATGATTTCTCATCGAAAAGTTACAGTCTAAAGAAGATGTACAGCCTGATACCATATGTGTAAGCTACAGTAAACCTCACGTTTGTGTGAATAAGTCGGAAATGCCACATGCTATAATTTCCATTCAGTGTCCCAGAATCCTTGATTTTCAGCTATTAAATTAGCTTTTAAATTATAGCTGGACATTTCTGTGATCAAAATTTCAAGTAAAAAGTCATTTTTATGTCTAATGTAAAGTGCAGAACATAGCATGATTTTGCACAATGTCAAAGAAGAGTAGCAGGGACCTGTATGCTAGGGTCTCCTGAATCCAACATGGGGCAAAGTTTGGATAAACTACACAGAGTCAAGAAACTTAAAAGTGACTGGAAAGAATAAAGTTAATACAAATTAATAAGAAATACCACAAAGACCCATATGGTTCATCTACCTTTAGTTTTATCAAGGATGATGTTATCTATTCTGTTTTGTGGCGCATTACAGCACTTCAGTGTTGTCTTGGGGTCACTGATGTTCTGAAATATACAGGAGTACACTGGTTGCTGTTGTTACACTAAATCGATCAATTAGAACAGTTGGTTACACAGTCAACTCTCTTGGCTCTGAACTGTATGGTATTTTTTAGGTGAAAACGAAAGCAATCACATCCTGTAGCTCTGCTGGAAGAGGGCCGGCTACCCTTCGCTAAAGAGTGCACACACACGCTAAAGAATGATCCAAGTGGTATTGTAGTGTCTGGACTCACATCTAAGAGTTTGTGCCAGCCCATTGAGGGCAGCCTAGTTTAAAACTCAGATTTCAGTCTGTGATCATACACTTTGGGCCAGATTTATCAAAGGCTTTAGCACATGCCATATTTGAAAATTACAGTGACATTTCAGTGACATGATCTGTGATTGTAGCAAATGAACTACTTCACATGCCCTTTTAGCCTTTATGCACCAGAAAAACAGTTTTGCATGTACAAATTGCTTTAGTAAATTGATATTTGTTATGAATCCATTTTAGGTCGGCATTCTGCCAATATTGCACAGCTTTTTCGTTTCTCCTGCATTGTCAGAACAAACCTATAATACCTGACTCCAGTCAACATTAGACCTGAAATTTAACCTGAAATAATCAATAAACTTTCATAATCAGTTTGGCAAGTTGATTAAGGTCAACACCAAACCATATTTGTTAAGAAAAAGAAAATCCAGACCAGACCAGTTCAGATTAGGAGACTTGATGTGGCTAATCTTTACTGGAGTCTATAGAGGGAACACATCTGAGAGGGACTACTTTGTATCCCTAGATCACATGATGTAATTGCATCACAATTACAGACTAATTACACCAATCATATTTACAGCCTAATTACAGCAGTCATATTTGCTCCCAAATTGTATCAATCATATTTACATCCTAATTATACAGCTCCAATCAGATTCCCATCCTAATTATATCAATCATAGTTATACTCAGATTATACAGTAGCAAGTTTATTTACTCACAAATTATATCAATCATATTTACACCCAAATTATACCAATCATATATGGCTTAATTATAAGAATCATATTGTAAGACACGTTTATGAGTTTGAAGATGTGGGTGTGTAGGAGAGACACAGTTTAGAGTTTTACTAAAAGACTGGGTAATGATTGCGTTATTGGCCATTTAACAGCCTGGAAAATCTACACTTTTACTACACTAAATGAGGAAGTTCTTCTTCTTCTTCTTCTTCTTCTATGTAGCGTTATGATCCTAGAATTATTTTACCATATGACAATTAAAAACGATTTAGTTAGATAACTGATGAGTGCTCAGTAGCAATGTACAGTATCATCTGTAATGTACAGTTATGTCATCATATTAATCTTTCTCTGAAATCTGCATTTCACCTTAGGGACAAAATGAAGGCATGAAAATGATCACATTTTATGGGTCAGTTTCTCCTCAATAAAAAGCACTGATCAAGCTAACATGAAGTTTTTGATAAGTTTGTTGTAACTTTTCTTCTCACAGGGGAATTAGATTTTTCTCATTCCAGGAGATAAAGCAGAATTCACAAGGCTGTTAGGGCGAATTTTTAGTACAAGTTGTGAGAGTCACATTGATGGAATGATTCCTGGAGAGGGATTTTATGTGGGGCCTAAAGTAAGGCGACTAAAACGGCCGTATTGATTTTTACTTAGCGCGTTTACGAGATTTCGCTGCAGGTGAGTGTCGCCGCATCCGAGGACAGAGAGCCCGGTGTCTCTGGAGAAGGAGACAACAATAAACGAGAACCTGAGAGCAAAGGCTTCGAGGCCTGAGTGCACCTTTGAAGGTAGAACCAGGGGGCGTATAAACAACAAAATGTTCTGACTCTACATTTATAAGAGTCAGAGTCAGGAAAGCAGGCATGGACCACTTTATAGGCTAAGATTAATGGAAATGAACGGATCTGGGTTCCAGCTGTGTCAAGCCTGTGATAGATTAAATATGTTTTATTCCTGAATGCCCAGGGTGGTATTGATGTATAATATTGATGGATCAAGGTTCAGCTGTGATTGGATAGTGGTTTTATTAGGGCCAGCTGTGATTGGATAGTGGTTTTATTAGGGCCAGCTGTGACTGGATAGTGGTTTGATCAGGGCCAGCTGGGACTGGATTTCTGTCTGAGTCTCTGTGTGTAAGAGTGAAGAGTGCGCGTGTGTGATTATTGTCTTGATTTTTTTCCAATTTAAATTGTACTTCTGTGCTTTTAGCCCCACCGAGTGGCTGTCTCCCACAGCTTCAGTTGTAGGAAGCTGTACACTCATGAAAACCTGCCCTCATTTCTTTCCACTGTGCTGTTTGTTTTCAGGAACGATGGTGTCCTGGTCTCATCTGTAGTATTTGGTTTCAGGTGCGGAGGGAGCCGTGTTCAGCAGGTCTGTAGAGACACCTCATGTCCGAGCTGAGCCCTTCAAAGAGCTAAGGTAAGAGCAGTACACACTCTATACCTGCCATACACCTGTATGTTTACTCCCATTATAACTGAAGGTATACATCCGACACCTGTTACATGCTGCAAGTTCACTCTACAACTATAGTCTAGTTAGTAACATCTTCACATTTTATAACATTGAAGCTTTGGTCTGGGGTTTGTATCTAGTGTGATTTAAACAGTTTGCATTTTTTTGAAATACCCATTTACTGAAGCAATTCAGGTGAAGTATCTTGTTCAAAGCAGAAAGGAAGAACCCATCCTGAGGAATGAACCTGCCACCTGTGAGTTACAGGCCCAGCTCTCTAACCACTGTTCTACACTGTCACTGCAGGGTAGCTTAGCCCTGTTTGACTGCATATATGTACATGTGAGTGTTTTTATTCACAATATTAGGTAGCTCTACCTTAGGTAGTTCCACTGTACCATAAAGTAGGTTTTGAGTTCTTAAATTTAGCCAATGTGAAACCTAATGTAATGGGTTTGGGTCCTGAAGCTTTATGTTTGTTCATTCCTTTATTGTCTCATAAATACACAATACACCTGCAGCTTACAGTCCATTACAGACTGTAGACTCAAGCTTTACAGTCTAATTTACAGTTGTACTATGGGGATATGCAACTCATCCTGGAACACAGCATGTATTTCTGGCTTGTCTTCCAGCCAAGCTTTTGGTTATATTTTGAGTATTTATTAAGCGCCTTGCCCAAATCATCAAAGCCAGAATGGTGAAATTCTTCCTCCAACTCCAAGCACATGGTCATCTGCATTCATTATGCCTATAAGCTAGACCTCTATGGTACTCTTGAACCAGGGTTTCCCACCCCTGTTGTACTGTTATCTCTGTAGAGTTTGACACCAGAGTTTAAAAGCTCTTTGATGCAGCTGAGAATCTGATAATCGACTCAGGCGGTTGGCATCCTCTGTGCGGCCATGCCTTTGTGAAAGAGTTAAAGGGAGAAGCCAGCCTCCTGTTGAGATCGATGGCTGCCGTTTTGGCGTGCAGAGCTCTTGGGCAGCCACTCCTACTCTGGATCGATGCCTGGATGCTCGTCAGAAACTAATTAAAGCAGATTCTCGTTAAGTAAAACAAACACGCGGAACAGTAAGCCAATAGCAGGGCGAGGCCTGACAGAAGGCTGAGAATTAAGTGAGGAATAAGCCACATCGGGCTGTTCAGTTGTGTGGAGATAAATCACTACAGCTCGGTGCAGTGTCTGTCCAAGGAAAAACCAAAGCAGGGATTCATTAAGTTTCGTTCAGTTATATTTTTGTTTTTACTTGGTTTTCCTTAAAAGTACTCAAGAATTGTAAGCCAAGAGTGGTAAAGCAGAAGTTCACAGACCTAGGTAAAAATGTCACACACCCTCATTTGGTCAGTAACATAATTTTGCCAAATTTGTAAAATATTTAAAAAATGTATGCCAAGGCATATGGGAAGTCATCTGAATGGAATGCAAGCCAAATTTCTGAGCCAAAATTCTTTTACTGACATGACCATTTCTGGACCTGGATCATTATTGTGTGGGTAATAGGATGAGACATATCAGCTGAAACATATCTGAATGAATTTAGCGGCCTTTAACTGCACTAACGAGGTGGCTAAGGCATCCTCAGCTTCAGAGAGGGAGGAAGGTTGAACGAAGGAATGGAAGAGAAGAGAGGTAAAACTGTATATCTGTGAAATTGTAAGTGTGCACTATAAGCAGTAGTAGACCTTAATGCTCTTATTTTTTGTAATCTTAAACCTGTACTCTTTGAAAGAATGCAAAATATGGAGCTATAAAAATTAGTCAATGAGTGCCATTGAATCTTTTTTTTAACTACTTGAAACTACTTACTAATGAATGGACAGACCATTGAATTCAACAGGGCATTGAGAAGTGGGAGCCAAACTGATTAAAAAATAACTCATACTCTTTTTTAAGCAATTACAATAGTGTTTGTAGTCATCCAAACTAATAAAGCAGTCATTGGAATACACTGTTGATGTAATACCTCTTAACTGGTCTTCATTCTGACAGCGATTCTAATAAAGAGGCCGTGTGTGTGTATATGTGTGTGTGTGTGTACATGCATGTATGAATGTGTGTATGTGACTGCATACACAACTATGGGTGTGCCAGAATTTGTGTGGAAATATGCAAGTTTTTATAAATGAGTATGTAAATGTATGTGTTTGTGTGTGTTTGAGGATATACATATTGGATATATATGTATGTATGTGTGTATATCTATTTTTAAATGTAAACAAACATGTTTGTTAAGTGTGCTGGCCCACAGAACATGCGTTGGTTTTATTTGCTCCCAGTTGGACAGTCCGTTTGTGGAATAGTAATGCCTTTGGCAGTTCTCGGTGGAATCAGAGTGGGTCCTTGCTCCCTGCAGGCCAATCCACACCTTATATCTCCAGCCTTGATCTCAGTCTCCCATTACCCATGGCGACCGCCTCATATCTTTTATCGCCGTATCAACGGCCAACTGGCACTGCTTACATCAGGACTGCTGCTAGGGCCCTCATATGAAGCATGCTGGAATATTCCTGACAACTTGTGTGCTTTGTTGTATTATAAAAAGTGGTGCTCTTTCAGTTTCAGCAGAACCTTCTAGAATGCGCTGCAGGGCCTGTCTTGTACCTCTTTCACATTGACACATTGGGGACAAGCTATATCCGAGCCAGAGTAGGCCTGATGTAGTGGGTGAGGCTCTGTTTGGCTTTGTGTTAAATTCTGTCAGCAGGCTTTGAGGAGTGCACTTTATTTCTGCTGCAGGAGGTTTAGGGCTCGACATGAGTGAGGTTCAGACCTGGGGGTTTCAGGACTTTCCCATTAGGCTTGAGGAACCCTCACATGAGAGGAACAATGTAAGTTTGAGGTACTTATAAAACAGAGGCAGAGAGAGTTCATGTAGACATTCAGAAAACTAGGCAGAACTAGCTGGGAAAGTGATGCCTGCAAATTTTCTCTCAGCACAGGACTGAGCCATTTTTGAACTCCAGGATGTGATATATAGCTGAACAACATGAATCAAGTGAATCAAGTCTGTTTGCAGTCTTTCTGGTGTTTTTATTCTCTGGGTGCTGACTGAATCCTGTCACAGGGCAAACTGTGTGTCTTCCAGGCTGGAGTCTCCAACACGGTCCCTGATCATGGAGGCCCCCAAAGGGGTACAATTCCTGGCAGAGGCGGGAGACATTCAGGCCACCTGCAGGAATGAGATGCGTCTGGAATCCAAGGATGGACAGGTTTGGTCCCGCCCACCTTATTATACACAGCATCTCAGGGAGTGTCTAAAAACTCATTTGGGTATATATGTATTTATTTATGTGTGTCTGTGTGTGTGTGTGTGTGTGTGTGTGTAGGAAGCATTGGAGAGAGTATGTGGAAATTCCTGTAGATTTACGTATGCAGTATCTCAGGGTGTGTGTAAATGTGCACAGTATGTTGGGGACTAGCAAAAAGCTCCTTTACATAAATGTACACAGTATCTTACGGATTGGCTAAAAGCCTCTTTTCAAAAATATACAAAGCATCCCATGGAGTGTCTATTTAAACCCTTTTAACATACATTTGCACAGCATCTAAAACCTCCTTCAGTATTTCTGAAAACGGGTACCTGAGTATACTGGATCATGCACACAGAGGTAAGAATTGTCCTTACAGCCATCAGATCTCAGAAAAAGTAAAACCTCATCAGGTCAAGGATAGGATCATATTTGTCCCCTAAGGGAAATGTGTCAAAGCCATTTAAGTACACATGAAAAGAAATAGTTGGCTGTGATAAGTAAAATAGATAAATAAATAAATAAATAAATAAATGAATGCCTGTGGCGGTTGTACATGGTACAGTGTGAGTGTACTGGGTGGCCGTGTCCCTCATAGATAGCCTGAATCGTGCTGGTCTATGCGGTTAGCACTCAGCGTGACTTGTAGTGATGCCTGTCTCATTACATGGAACAGTGAGTCTCCTCTCCTCTCACAAGGTAGGTTCACATTATGCTTTTCACTTCACTGCATCTCCTGCTAAGCAGGGCAAAAGAGAGCGCAGAACGGGCTGATTTTTTCAGGCCAACAAACAAATTTATGTTGCTTTTTCTTTTTTAAAAGCACATTTATATATAAATTCTTTCCAATCCTACCCCTATTCCCCGACAGGTCCTTGGTGAACGTAATAGACAAACACTTCATGACAACTTTGTTCTTATAGAGTAGTAACTGTACCCACCTTATTATGTGGTGAAAATGAGAAACAAATCACTTTGCTTTTCCTACATACATCCTGCTGTGTAGTTCAAGTTTCCCTGTGCTTATATTTGCCATTCCCTGAATATAACCACAACCTGCTGCTTTCAGTCAGTCTGAGACCCCCTACCTTCCCAGCATCCTCTTGGATGTGCATGTATGAATGTATTTGTGTATGTTAGTGTGTTTCTATGTGAACACCTGAAGATTTTAATGTAGGTTTGTGTGCTTGTGTGTCTCTCCCCCTCCAGATCACATTGGACGCCAGTAGGATTAAGCTTCTGCGGCTGCCCCAAGGCCAGTCCTCCCCAGCGGGCTCCAGGCAGGTCGTGTATGAGGTGTGCCTGTGTCCCAATGGCAGACTTTTCATCTCACAGGCAGGAAGAGGCTCCACCTGCCTGGCTAGCACCAGCGTCTGCCAATGAGATGGGCTGACTGAGCAGCAGACCGACTGACTGACAGGTGGGCCATGCCCCCTCCCCCAGCCACACCCCCTCATGAGAGAAGAGGAGGGAGACAGTCTGTGAGCTGGCAGTCTGTGATTCCCTTCACAAAGAGGCCTGAATTCAGGTCAGCAGTCAGCATCTAGTGGACAGCGTTCTGTGGTCAGTGTTGAGCGGCTGGTGATCATCTTTTGCCAACCAATGTTCAGAAAATGGCAGCACTGATCTTCAACATTTAGTGGTCAGAATTTTTTCAGTCAATGTACGGTGGTCGGCATTTGCCTGTTTGCATTTGCAGTCAGTATCCTGCAGTTGGTGTTTGCAGTCAGCTCTGGAGACCCAGCATACACCAGTCAGCATTTAGCAGTTAGCAGGAGCCCTGCCCCAGATGATGGAGATGATTCTACTGTGATACAGAAGGAAACCAGAAATGTTATATCCTTAGGTGACTTGCTCTTATTTTCGCCTGATTCACCTGACATAGGATCAGTGCTCCATTCTTACAGAGACTCACTCTGAGTATTACTTCTCATCTGGGATCAGTATTCTTGGGCCATGGAGAAGCATGGAGAGTTGTCCATGTAAATGTTTCACCGTGGTGTTTATCCTCATATTGTTCAAAACTCACATTGTTCATATCCAATGTAAGAACTCCCCTTTACCGCCCATCTTTGCTTTGATTAAACCTCAGTCTACACTCAGAAACAAACAATCACTCATGTAAAGAGTGCAGGAGTCAGAAGAAGAGTACATGGTATTTGTAATGTTTTTGTGGAAACAATGTGCCCATCAGTATTGGAAAGGCTTATGTGATACAGGGTGATGTAAATAATGTTTACTGTTTCAAAAGCACAAGGTAATGGCAGGGCTTTCAGGAGCAAAATGAGTGGAACACACAAGGCAGAATGTGGAAGCACCATGCCTAATGACATCATAATAGGACTCATGCCTGCTAATCTTTTACAGCAAAATGAAACATCAAACTGAGAATACTAAAATACAAAACAAATGTGATATTGAAATGCTTGTCTCAAATGCTCATAACTCCTTTTCTCACTTCACATATTAATTGATAATGTCTTACCATTTACCAAAACTCATATTTGGTTATTACTGAAAAGAACAATCAATTCTCTGACATTGAATAGCCTTTCTCTTTATCATAATATCAGAGATTTGGAATTTTGGATCTACTTATTTACTGTCTGATGTGTACTTATGACCAGAGGTTTGCAGGATTTCGATACAGAAGTACATTATCCCAAAATTGCATAAACTATTTGATAAGTCACTAACCATGAAAACCAGTTCCCCTCTCAGTTTAGTAGTGAGGTGGGAATAAATCATTACATGCATAAGTTAAAGCAAAAACCTTCTGCTGTGTTTGAAACAAGTAGAAAACATTTTTGTGCTGAATACTGCACTGCAATTCATTCAAACAAACTTTAATAAAATTAATTATTCAATAGATCATTATTATTCTTATTATTGAACACAATCATTGTGGACCAGTCTCCTTAGAGAGTGATAACAGAAGACGTTATCAACAGAATCATTCTCTGCCGGTCCCAACACAGAGCTGGTTTGGGCCGTACCAACAGAAGCAGCCCGAGCCGTCCCAGTTAATGCATGAGAGCAGGGCCAGGTAGGAATGCAGAGCCTGTCTGAGCTGATTGGGTTAAAGAGGGTAACGGCGGCCGTCCTGTAATCTCAGGAACATCTCTGACGCCACAGCCCATCTCCGCTCCGTCTGTTCTACCTGTCACTGGGGGGATGTAAAGATTTCACATGCTCTCTGTTTTTAAATTAAATAAGTTCATTGTACCTCCATTGAACCTCCGTTCCTTTCACTGGTTCCCATGTTTCTCTCACCTTCAGAAAAACAAGAGCTCTTTTATTTGGATGTAAATTCAGTTTTGTATAGTAATGTTCTGAAACACAGAAAAACACTTTTTACTATCGTTAACATACATTTCAATGAAAAAAGGACATTTGTAGTAAATATCATTTTGGCCAAGACATTTCACTTAAATTCATTGTGAAGGTTATAGTACAAAAGACATATTTAAATTGGGCAATAAAATAATTTGAATTCCTTGCATGTGGGAGAAACAGTGCAACATTCAAGGTATAGTTTATTTCATATTTGTCATCATAGTTATTTATGGAACTGTTATGATACTGTTTTTATTTGGAAGAAAGGAGTTTGGAAATCGGGATGCTTGGCATTCTGTGAGTATTTGTATGAAATGTGTAAAAATAAAAGAGTTCTGTATCTGTGTGAATGATCTCATACTGCTCACATTCTGTCTACTGGCCACTGATTTATTTCCTTTGTGTTTTTAGCTGATAGTCAATCTGTGTTAAATGCACATGTGGATTTGTTTATAATTTACCATTTCCTCTGTGTGCATTCAGACATATGGGTTTGAATGACACTCAGGTTGAATTTTCATTTTTGTAATTGAACAGAAATGGAAATCTTCAAAATGAGGGTACCTAAAAATAACTTGTAAAATATTTATATGTATTTTGACAGAACTGTGTGTGCCATTTTACACAAATGTTATTTCATCCTTCATGCAGCATCACAGTTGCTTATACATTATTTATAAGTTACACCATATTTATTAACATGCTATAACTGTGTCCTTAAGACTGTATACCATACATAAAGTATGACAAGACCTCTAGCTTAAATCCTGTCATCAAAGCTACAGAGAAACCAAAGTGTGGCAAGAACTACCTATTTTAACACTCATGTGAACTTTAGACGTGATAACACTTTTCAAACGGAAGATGGAATGTGGTTATGCCTGTAAATGGAAGCACTATTCATATTGACACATGAGTATAATACTCTTTTTATTCCATACTCATACATATAAACACATTTATTCACTCACTCATACCTTCAGTCACAATTTCAGGCACCCAAGGGGTGTGGCATACTAAATTACTATGACAGTTTCACAGTCATCTCAAGTGAGTTGATAAATGATAGTCCAACGTGGCGCTCTGAGTTTAAACTGATCCTGAGTCAGCATTCAGCGCTTATCAGAGCTGTCTCAGAACTCAGACGGTCATGTCATGACAGCCCTTTTGAGATGGTTTTCTTGATAATGTGAGACTTGGTCAGCTGAGACATTGGTCAGATTCTCTTAGGGCAGTCAATGGAAGCATAACATAATTTAAACATAACCATTTTGATTCACTTATGTCCTCACTAAATTGATGTGATTTATTGGAAAATATTGATTTTATCACAAAAGGGTCATTTGCTGAACTGCAGCACTTTCTCTGCTTAAAGTGGAGATTCAGCTGATCTGGGGTCAGTGTCCTTATATTCTCTGATTCACACACTCTGTTTCACCTGATCAGGGATCTGTGTTCTAAGGCTAGAACCAGTGTGTCATTGCAATGGGTAAATATGAAATGGTTAAACATGAAATGGTTCTTGTTATTATAGATTATCATCTGTAATGTACCAGCATGAGCTCTCCAGTCAAACAGGCAATATGAAACATGATAGATTCCGTCCTGGTATCATCTTTCATTTCTCTACCATGCATTCACCTTTCTCTTCCCTGATTGTATTTCACCATGAAGAGATTTGTCTAAACACTGTGTGGCTGAGGAAACAAATCTGTTTTATGAGAGTATGAAAAATTGTTGTTGTGGCTTGTTTTTTTATACATGAATTAACAGTGAAAGACATTTTGTTTCTGCCCTTGGTCATGTTAAACTGTACTATATTTAGACAGGGGTGGGGGAGCAGTATGGTGTATATGTTTGGATTTCTTGCCAGCCTCTGCTCTTAATTATTAAACAGCCCAATGATTTACAGAGATTGACATTTTAGCTGCATTTCTTGCTAAACCCAAGGATGATAGCAGAATACTGTTCCTGTATCCTTACTGTGGTCCAGTGGTACATTTGAGAGTATACACAGGTGCATGGAGTATCCCTACCTAGACTTCTGGGGACTACAGTGTACCCTCCTATTAGCCTTATTACTGTTAATACATATTGGCTTTGAAACTGAAGTTTGCCCACCCCCTCAATTAACACTTCACTACTGTGGTGGTCTAATCCACAGCTGATTCACCATAGGTTTATCCAGCTAGTTAACCAATGCAGCTGGAGAACCTGGTTGAAATGCATACTAATGTATACACCAGCCCTTAAGGGCTGCCCACCCCTGTGTAATGGACTGTATCTACATATGTGAGCAAAACTCACAAAGGCCCTGCGCTAAAAGGTGAGGACAATACATTCATTTTGCAACACATGGCGGGAAAATCCTGCAGTCTATAAGATAAATCACAAGCTAAAAAAAGTTAGCAATCTAATTCAAATAGCTCAGTGTATAACACATAGAACTCGAATGGCCAGTTCAACAAAAATTCACTCAATTCATGAAAAATTGCTTAGTCTATAACACTGAAAAGACAGATTACCTAGGCTACAGCAATTCACCCAATCTACAAAAATTGCTCTGAATCTTTATATAAACAGCAACTTGACAATGCTGTAACTGATTTGAAAGTTGAAATATATATTAACTTTAATAAAGGAAGTTGATATAGGGTTTAATTTGTAACATATTCATCTCAAGAGCTGGAGTGGAGTTTGGCTGTTTAATGATCTCTGCTCTTCTCTGGGTCCATAGTGCTCCATCATTGCCCCTGCCTATGCTGTATCCTCTGTACTCACACGGGTACCTGGTGAGCTCACTAATGTGCTTCTTTGTTAAGAAAGTCTGGACAGAAAGATCTTTTTTTATCCATGACAAATACTGTAAGAAGATCCTCACACACTCTATGCAAAATGAAGAGATACTCAGAGCATTGTGTTAAAGTGTTGAATATATGTCAATAATGATTTTACATGGATTATACTTTATGTATAGAATTTGTATTTATGAATTTGAGTTGCAATCTTGTGAATTGTATTGACTAAAATATGAATAAAAACATCTGGACTTTCCCAGTTTGTGCTTTGGTGGTGCTCAGATACGTAGTCTAACAGAGGTGTAATTTCACCTGCCAGTCTATAAGGAAATACCTCTTTCTAAAGGAATCATTAGTCATATGCCACAGTACAGGCAATGAACTGCAAATGAGATATTTCAGATTCTTTCAGTTTGTAGATCAACCTTCCCTCTGCTGCTATGCTACTGCACTCTTCATCTGGTCCTAATAGGGAGGCACCATGCCCTTCAATAGTTTCATGCAACCATTTATTTTTCTTCCAAATTTCCTTCCCTGTCGTAAAGGTCTGCTTCACCCTTACATTCTTCCACAAACTCCTTATTCCTGAAGTGCAAGACATCTCATTGTTCTGAGAGTGTGTAAAAGCAGTAGAGGTGGTACAGCCTTTTCAAGATAAGCCCCACTCCTGTGGAATAAAACTAAAATTCAGCGAGCAAACTTTCTCTCCACCTTTGAAGCTAGGCTTAAAACGTACCTTTACAGCAAATCCTTTAGTTGCCTCGTTGTGGGACACAGCTTGGTGTTGGCATGGATCATGGGGTCTCTGGTGGATGGAGTAGACATTACTTCCACTATATCATGGCATGGGAACTCTTTGTGAAACTGATCCAGCTATGGTAAGCTGTTGACCGCCTTAGGGTTACCCTTTATTATGCCAACATAGTGCTATTCTGCCAGTCTTCTTCTTTTTGCCCCCCCCCCCACTTTTAATCCTACCCCCTCTACAGTCCACTGACAATGGTTTTGCTCTACTATCTCTCCTTTCTTTGGGCTCCCACCTGGAGATCTAGCTCAAGGGCCGTAACCTGACTTCCAGTTCATCTGTCCTGTCATGCTGCCCATTTTACTTTATGCCGTGAAGTGAACCTGCCTCCTCACCAGCCAATGCTGACTATTACTCATAATACTGAATGTACTCTGGACTGCCTAGTGCCATCCAGTGGCAGATGGGCTCCCTCCCTGAGCTGGGATCTGCTCAAGGTTTCATCCTTTCAGGGAGTCTTTCCTTGCCGCTGTTGCCCCAGGCTTGCTCTGAGGGGGTCTCAGGCCTGGGGTCTATGTGGAGCTGCTTTGGGAAAAGTTGTGTTGTGAAAACCACTATACAAATGGAAAATGAATTAAACAGAAGTGAATTCTTTGCTAAAGTAGAATTAATATTTTTACCAGCAGAGGGTAGAATCCTGCAGCAGCCTTTTAAAGTGTCTAAATACAAACAACTAATGGTTAATAACATGTCCTAATAGTTTAATTACATGTCCTAATAGTTTTGGACCTACAAAGTGTACCTTTTTGCACACTATCTGTTTATACAGCTCAATATAATATATTATTATATTATATTATTGTATATTACTGTATATTATACTGAAGAAATTCAGATGAAGTAGCTTCCTCAAACATACGATGGCAGTTACCTGCCAGAAACTTTGATCATTATATCACACCACCATCCGGTAATACCATGCGGACACAAGAAGTGATGGGAAAAAGTAAGCTAAACACATTTTGTTACTAAATCCAAAATATGTCCTCAATAAATGTATTTATAAACTATTTATAACCTGTAGTGAAAAGGTGGAGGTATAGATTGTGCAGGTGGTATAAAGGTCAATAAAACATATATAGCATAATATGCTTAATTATTAACAAATGGCATAGATTTTACATCTGGATAGGGAAGGGACTCCAAACTGTGGGGGCTAGTGCATGTTGTTCTTTCTGAAAATGAGTTCACTCCAGTATGTGTTTGGGAATTTCTGTTGTATCTGGATGTGTGTATGTGTGTGTGTGTGTGTGTGCATTCTAGTGTGAGGTAGGGGATGTTTTTGTGTCTGGTTTGGTTTAAAGGAGTGTGTTCTATTCTTAGAAGGCTGTAGGTACAACAGTTTTTTGTTGTCACTCAGAACTTAACTACCAACAAAAACATTCCATTACTCAGATAACTGACCTAACTAGGGTTCTTGGTTCTGAACAACTTTTCACAATGTAAGGTGAAAACCAAACCCATCTCGCACTTTGGAATTGAAGAGGAACCATACTTGCTAAGTACATATGCATATCAGCGACCATGTGGAAGAGAGCGAGAGAGAGACATAAGAACTGAGGCATTTATTGAGCAGGCTGTGAACCGAACCATCAGAGGATGTCAGGGGAAAATTTACAGCGGTGGGGCGGGGAATTTCACATTTCTAGGCCCGTTGGAGCGAATGCAAACCCCAGCTAACCACAGGCCCTTCTGTTTATTACCATGGCTGAACGCCAAGCCACAAACCACTCGCCTGATCCCCCATTTGACATCAATTAACCCCGCTTGTATCAGGAAGCGCTGTGCGGTGCGGCGCTCCATAGCCACGCGGCATGACTCAGGTGGAAACGCGCTGTGAAATTGCAAGCAGGGCTCGGAGAGCCGAGCTAAATGGAAAGTAAAGCATGGCCCCAGGCGATGTTATTTAAAATGCCTGTTTATGCAGAATTGTTGTGCTTTCTTTGTCGTCAGCAAAGGAAAGTGGGAAGTAGGGGGACTGAATCAGACTGTTTATACATTTCAATATATCAGAGCACAATGGAGAGGAATGCTGAGATAAGATTGGCGTTATTCCCTTCAGCAGAGTTCAGACGGTATCAGCAGTCCTGCAATATTACACCTTATTAAACCTGCAGAAACAAGGTATACACAATGTTCAGGGCTCTTACAAGCAGTCCTTCCTGGAGGCCAGCCTCTTATTATACATTGTGTATACAGGCTAAACATAGTCCATGAGCTATTCATAAAAACAACATATGGAAATGTTTTCTACATATGTAGTTTCTTAGAATATACATGGCTAATAGTTATTATTCTCTCACTACTCTGGCACCATGCAGATGCAGAGCTGAAATGTACATATTTTTTGTTATTGTCAAGATAAATCACACTGAAATTGAATTATGACCAGAGCATGTGTTTGGGTGTTTGTTGGGGTTTAATTACTCCCTGAAGAAAAGTGCTCTTGAATAAGCACAGGCTAATGCTAACTAGACCCCACTGTTTAAGGGCCTGAATGAGACTCATGATAACTGGGTCTCCCAGTTATTGAAGCCAATGGTTCTCAAAACTTCATGAGCCAACTAGCTACTTGCATGATGCTTAATTTGCTGACTGTGAGTGTTAATGGAAAATGTATTATATACTGAGTTCCAATGTAACTTTGAAACCATCTGAAGACCCTGAATGGCACACAATCCAGTTATACTGTATTTATTTTCAATAAAACCTGGGCATTTAGTGGTCTGGTTGTCTAAGCTGCCTTAATGAGAGCCTTTCAAATTCCTCTCCTCTTACTGTCTTTCTTCTGTAACGTGTCAATCTTCACTACGTCTGAACGTCTGATTAAAACACAGGAGGATGAACTGCCCTCTCTCCAGTCAAAATGACCCATTAAACTTTGTCTATGCAAACAGGGAAACAGTTATATCATTCTATAATCTCCTGAGATTCCAAACTCTGAGTCAGAGCACTGCGTTGGTATAGCAACAGACGCTATCAGCTGTCCATTATATTACTCACGTATATTTCGCCCACCCCAACCAGGTACAAATTGTGTTTGACAGGGCCACTGGTTTTACATTCTCTCAGACAGTATTTATCACACAGCATAGTGCCAGTTGTATTCAGGGGCTTTTCACTGCAGGACCACGGACATCGATGGTTCCTCTCCCATGTGTACTGGCAGTGTGCCACTGTAAGACAATCCCTCATTATGAGTCAGTTTCGCAGCTCTGCTTTTCCTCTGAGAAAAAGAGCTTTCATGTAATTAACTGTCATCACCCTGCCTCCATCTCTCCTCCTTTCTCCATTTTTTTCTTCTCCACTCTTTCTTCATTGCTCCCTCTTTCCATTTTGCCATCTCCCTCTGTCTTTATATCTTCATCTCTCTTTCTCTCAATTGCTTCATCTCTTGCTCTTTCACTATCCCCCCTTTTCTTCCTCTCACCAATTTTGCATCTTTCTCTTCCTCTGTCTCTCACTTTTTAGCCTTCTCCACCTCACTCTGTTTATCCTCTTTTCTTGTATTTTCTGATCCAGCCTCATTAGAGACAAAGTACTATACAGCAATGCATGAAATTTCTGGCTGAATTGTTCTGAAATATTAATAAACACACATGAAAGGAGAGACTGATGGTTCATTCTCATGATTGCCCATGTTGAGAATATATTTTATAACACACATGCTCTCCATAAAAAAGTTATTTAGGGGGTTCTTTGCTCATAATCGTAGTTCTTTTTTGTATTATATAGAGCCATTACCGAACAAGTAATGAAACATTTGGTAGTATAGACTGGTTTGTTAATGATTCATTAATGGGTCCCATTATGATAACAGGTAAAGAATATACTTTTGGTGCTGTTTAAAACCTTTCATTATAGTGAATTGTCATTATTTGGTTTTTCAAACTGAGCTCTATGAGTGTCATGGCTTAGTGATGTAGTAGAATCTCACTGTGAACTCCCTGAATTCATTTATCACATTTGGAGAGGCGTGATAATGAAGTTGCAATGATGAGTTGCTAAAAACTGGAGCTTTATTGGGTTCCTCCAACCATGATCAGAGAATAGAGGCGATGGGTTTAATAGAGTCAATCCAACATGCTTTCATAAATGATGGTTTTAAATGGAATGACAATTTGTCCCTTCAGTGGGGAATCCCGTTATCTTTCTAATAACGTGGTCACGTTCCATCTGAATGAATTAAAAGAGGGAAGACAACACTGAATATTAATCAAAATGCTGTAGAGGGCATTTGTTGGTTTCGGTATCAGAGTTTTGAACAATAAAGACTCTTTGATCAATGATAATTGCCTGTACAAAAAATATTTCCAGAACGATTGATAGGATTCCATTTAGATTGCCTGTTTGAAATAATGCTACACTGACATTGTTCCAAACAAGATCTGTCAAAGTCAAAGGAGTAAACACATTTTAGGCAAATGTCATCCAATTGACAGTGGAGGGACTATATGAATCTTGTATGGGATGTTTACATTCTCGAGTAGTGTAACGGGGCTTTCCTGTGAGCCAGGAATGGCCAGCTGAGAATCTGTGCGGGTTGCATGTGAGGCTTAGGGATGTATCTTTCACCTGCGATGTCTTTAATGCGGCCTGATTCCTTCACTGGTCTTAGTTTACTGTCAGGAGACATTCTGAACAGCAGCTCAATAGCCTGGAGGTCCCCTGGAAAGAGAGAGAGAGAGCAAGAGCTAGGAGGTAAATAAATAAGGGGCTAACTTTCTACATTTCGTTTGGCTGTTTCACGCGTCGCTCAACGTTTTAATGAGCCCACACACTATTGCCTATGCCTTCTCACGTAATAAAATACAAATCCAGCAAATCTCCTGCATTGTTCAAACAATAGCGCGGTACACGGAAGAGCAAGATTCATTCTTACTTTCTGCACGTGGAAGGTCTCACGCAGTGGAGCAGAACTCTTGGGAAACAAACATTTCCACCCGCCCTACTTGCGCACTCCTCCGCGTTATGATTAGAAGGCAGAAATACGCGCAACCATGGCGAAATAGAATAATTATGCTGCAGAGAACGTCTTTGTGCATTTGTACGAAATATTTAAATGAGATTTTATCGTTCCCTGGTGCAAGTAAGAAGTAAGTAAGGTGTAGTGAAACTTCTCAGCTGTAAAAATGCAAACGAGATTACTGCCGCTGCTCAGGTATAAACAACTCCTTTGGCCAGTTTGAATTTGCGTTTTTCGAGCTGAAATGAAAACCTTTGGGATTATACATGTTGCCTCTGGCGCAGTCTGCTTGTCTAGTCTCAAAAACGGAAAACATTCGGTTTCTTAAGTTGTTATTTTAAATACCTCCTGTCTTGCGTTTAACACCATGAACCTGCACAAAGAAATAGTTTTTTTTCCTCTTTTTTTTTCTGGTAAGAGTAAAGTGTTTAAGTATTACAGAAGGAGATAGTAATGGGAGTGTGATTTTGTGGTGATTATCAAATATTTAAAAAACAATACTTTATCCAAAATTCTTGGCACCTGCACCTTTGAACAATAAGGCCATACAAAATTAGATAATGAGCTATTGGGTATGCTCGTATGGGAAACTGTATTTGTTTATTTCAATAGTTCTAAAATGTTTTCAACTTGTTTTACCAGTTTTTTACTCAAAAGACATCAGTTGTCACAGTAATGATCATTTATCCTCCTGAGCCGGGTGGTTGCTGAATTTCATACTCCATTCTGAAAAGCTTGACTGACAGCACATGGCAAAAGGCTGAAGGTGTCATTGTGATTGCATAGCAAAGAGAATATCTGAAAATTATGTCACCCATTTAGAGATTCCTACTGTGTTTTTAAGATATCCATACATATTTAGTAACCTATGATGATATTCCAGAACTTTACCGAAGGATTGCCTCATTTCAATGCCATTGATTTGGAGAATACACATCAATTTATATATGTATATATGTATATATGTGTATATGTATGTATCGGCTGGTGGTGGTGAGGTCAGGATTCTGAATGTTTGCTGGTTAAATAATGTGAAATTGATCTGAGCCTCATGCTATGCTCACACAGATTTTAGTTTTTCTCATCTGTGCAAGCAGATATGGCATTAGACTGCAGTCCGAGTCTACTGTTTTCTCAAACTAGATGCAATGGACAGAGATTAACATTCTTGTTTGGAACTTGTTCTCAGAGCTTGTTCTCTGCTTGTTTTCTTCCTTCTGGGACAGGGCCAAAGTCCATGCTTCCATCATACTGCAATATAATTATGTGTACATAAATTATGTATGATGTCAGTTTATTGGGATAGTCATACTGTATACCTTTATAACTGTATGATGCTTTCATTGTCTGGAAAAGCAGGCATTTCATATGTTGCTCAATAATTTAATGCTATATAAACAGATAAGAGGTCAAATTTCTTGTCAGACTAATAAAACCATTATTATTTTTTTTTTCAGTAAAAATCAGCTTTTCTCATTGACAATTCTCATAAAGATGCTTTTCCCCACAGAAATAGGTTTTATTGAGTACAGGTCATTTCTGAAAGCTTCAAGGGATTTTTGCACTGTCCTTATCTGACTGGATGTGGAGAGGTGGGGTGGCCAGATCCACATTTACTCAACTGGTTTGAGGAATACTGTTGCATGAAACCATTTGAGTTGGACAGCCTCATTAAGTTACCAGCAGTTTTTAACTCTATTAACATTAGCGTAACATAACATTAGCTAATTAAACTGTCATCTTCAAATGCTTCAAGCCAAACTGTTTCTTCAAAATATTTGAGTAAACCTAACTTGTTGGGTTTTGCAACACAGAGTATGTTTTTGCACTAAATGTATGAATTTTTTAAGTTAAGGTTACACTCTGGGGAAAAGAGTTTTAAGACATCAAGAGAAGTCTGGGTCTCCTGGATAATTTATGGTTAAAAAGTATGTTTCAGAGTATGACTGGGGGCGATGTAGTGTTCAGTTTCTTAAAAATCTGGCAACCCTCCTTCCAGACAGTTTTTAAATTCTTGTATCACCTTTGATAATATGTGTAATCATGTAGCCCTGTTGCCTCCAGTCCCACAGCTTATTAAGTGAGTTCTTAATCCTCACTTTTGTGAAGCCTGTCTTTATTTCACAGCTAATATGGAAAAATGATTGGTATGGACACACATGGGCCAATCAGACCACAAACAATAACATCTGCTACAGTCTTTTTTTCCCCGAAATTGTTTATATTCTCAGAGGGAGAGTGGAAAGGAAAAACTTTTCTTTAGGCTGGCAGGGAGGGAGAGAGAGGGAGAGAGAGAGAGAGAGAGGTGGGGAAGTTCATGGTTTTCTCATGCAGAGAGAAACAGGAGTTGATTGTTTCTGAGTCGATATTCAGTTAGAGCTGCAGCAGACCTTCCCGTGAATTCAGAGAAGCTGAACAGACTGGGGATGAGCCAGCTTTTTCAGCACCGCCAATGGACTGTGCTGTGTCACCCACATCCTCTTTAAATGGTGCTGTTTTACAGATGTCTCTAATAAACGGATGGTATTACATGCCTGGCTGTCGCAGATGGTGATGGCAGCTTTGAGAGTTACTGACAGCATGATCGCATAAAAATGTCACTGTGACACTTAAGCTAAAAATGGTTGTCTCCTTTTTAGCACTTGAAATGGTCAAATTCACTCACTGTGCATGAGAATAACAACCACACTAGTTTATCTGTCCAGCGCTATGGCATTTCAGACATAAACAATATCATTACACACTGTGACCCCCCAGCAACACGGAGCAGGAAACAAGTAACAAATGGCAATCAGCTTAGTCATGCATTTATGAGTGGCTGCCATATTTGTCTACAATTACTGGTTGAGTCAACAATAGTACACAACCTCAAACAACCTCAGCCTAACTTCCCACCAGTAATGTGGTCAGTGTGCAACCTGGAGAGGTTGGGTTATGGGTGAGGGGTGTACCACATGGCAAAGACACACTATGCACACTTTGTCATGTGCTCTCCCCTACATGTTCATGAAAGAAAACTACTATACTTCTTTTTTCACAAACCCAATTAAAACAGCTGAGGAACTGCACAATTAATTTGTGCTTCATTTGTTTTGTACGTTTGACATCCATCTTTTTAATTTCTTGCTTCTTTTTTTTAAAAAAATGTTGATTATTTTGACATTTTTCAACAGAGACATCAACATTACAGCTGAAGGCCTGGAGTGCCACCTGGGATTTTCCATCCTTTGTTTAAACACTGAAGTGATCTTTAACGCCATGATCTTTGCATAACGATTGTCATTAAGGAAGACAGTCTGACATTTGCATGTAATCCTCTCCCGCTGATTTACTTTCCAGAATAAACGAGTATCGACAGACGACACACAGTAAAGAGCTCTGACAGCATTCAAGAAGAGTGGATGAGGGTAAGTAACAATTTATATTTTATGAACACATTGTGAAATGTTTAGCAAGTAACACTCTAGTCCCTAACCCTAATTTATTTTATTCATCCAGTATTTTGCCCCATTGAGATTACATATCTATTTCAAAGGGGTCTTGACATATACACACATAACCAACATAATGACAAGACAAGTTAATGAACACAAGCCAAGTTACGATGTAAACAATAAGTAAAATACCTCATAACAAGAATAATAAAAAACCCTATATTTTTCCAACACTTGTTTGGCAGATGCTCAAAGTGCTTCCCAGTGAAAACAAAAACAGAGCAAACAACAGGGTGTTCTTTTCCAGCGAGTTCTAAGTACTCGAGGTACTCTACTGCATCACCACTCTCAGCTTTCATTTAATAAGTACCTCTTTGAGTAAAATCTGAATAAAAGTTTTGCTGGAGTGGGCCTTCACTTAATCTTACATTATATAAGGCTGTTCTGGCCTACTGCGCATCGCCTGTACTTTGCAGCGTATGACATTTTTTAAACACCAGTTTGCGTCTTCAGTTTTTTGCTGTTTAAACCAAAATGTCACGGAGTGGTCCCTTGTTTCATAAGAAAAGGCGTTGCATAAAATAGTGCAGCCAAAAAAGCCATTTCCCTTTTGCTGTGATGAATAGTTCAAGAGTAGGCTCGGAGCCAGTGTCTTTATGTGAAACCTTCACGGTCACATATTTGACTTTCATTTCTCAGACAGCAGAGATATTATTATATCCATAATTCATCTATGCTGGTCACTGAAAACCTGGAATAAAAGTTGTGCTGTTTCTGAAACCTGTCGCGGGTTTGTCTTGAAGAGAGTGCATTCTGGGTGCTTGTCGGTGGCCCAAAGCTACAAAGAAAAATGGGAAATGCTAGAATCCTGTATTTTCTGTATTGATTGTACCAGCAGGGGCAGCAGAGGGTCTCATTGTCAGTTCTGTACATTGTGAGTATGACTTAAGCAGTAGTGCAGACATCACTGACACCATTCAGTATGGATAACATACAGCTCAGATATCATAAAGCACTGAAACCATGCAACATACACCCATAATGTAATATTAACACTGTATTACACTGACACTATTCAGGATTCTGTGATCTCCACACTCACAATTAACCTTGCTGTGATAAAAATTGTCTTAGATGGTGACTTAGAGATGAATACTCTGCTATATACTCAGTAGTAAAATAAATACCTATAGTTCAGATAGCAGAATGCAAGCAGACAGGCAAACAATCCAACATGAAGGACAAAACTAAGACAAAGCTACTGCGATTGGGAATGTAACAGGACAGGACCAGAAGCTTCATGGTATATTTAAAACTCTACATGGCCTGTTATTCCTTTTTATTCATATTCTTATTATCCCACCTCACTTCCATCATCATCTGTCCTTCAGTCTTATAGGTTGAGTAAACGTGGAGCACACATTATTGTTGTAACATTATATTTAACTGTTTGCACTACTTTATCATTAGAGCATATTATTGTTATCACTTATCATCAGTGTTTCAAACAGTCATCCGGCAAGAATGAATGTCTCATACAATTTTCAAACAAGTGCATTCAAAGCAAGGAAACACAATGATGGCAAACCTGCAGCTGACTTCTGTAATCTCTGTATTTACGAAGCATGAGACTCTTATCATCTTGCAATGCTAGTTGTCCTCAGAGCACGGGGAAAATCAATATGGAACTACAGTTCAGATGGAGGTGGCAGATAGGATTTGGTGCTAAGGCTGGTGGGTGGAGCTGCCTCAATTGGTTCACAAGCTGAGCTGAGTAAACTGGGCCACCTGCGGCTAATCAGCCTCAGGGTATATAGGCCTGCCTGTGTAGCAGATGATTCTCAGTTGGGAATTTGGAGCAGTAAGGTTAGGAGTGATGCTCCTGGTAATTTGGTATTGCTCAGTCCCAACTGAAAGGTTAGGTCTATTGACTTGGTCAGACTTTGTGCATTTTAAGTTCATTTAAGAACAGTTCCAAAATGGAACATTGATTTCCATTTCTTTGTAAGAGGACCCCAAATTGGGATGATTTGGTTGTGTAAAGAAGAACTTTTGGGTCTCTCTGGGACAAGAGTAGCTAGCCAATCTCAAGTTGATATCTGCCATTTACCTGGCAGGCAAATTGTGAAGAGTTGTTCTATATAGGAGCAAGAAACTGGTCTGCATCGAGTGATGCTGAGATACTGCTTGCTCATTTTTGTGGGATATATTGACACCTGCTGGCCATGTTTAGAAATGAGATGCAGGTGTGGGCAGCAAGAGCCTGAAGATGATCTCCTATTCAAAGCCCACAAACATTCAGAGGATTATATTCAAATGCTCTTTGCCTCTTTAATGGCAATATGCAATTCAGGTAAAAATAAAGCGCACAACTTTTTCTCTGAATATGTTATATTTTATTGGACACAAGCAAACAAAGGAAAGACCTATGCTCCTTGGATTAACTGGTTTTTCATTGCATTTTCACAAATCCAAGTAACAGTGCAATGGTGAGCTGAAAACATTACAATACATGTGGCCCTAGCTAATAGCTGTGGTGTAGTAATTATGTAGAAAAGAAAGTTCTTATGAATAAACATGTGACCCTGCTTGACAAAATACTGATTCACCAACCATGACAGTGCATAGTAATCATTGGACATCAGGGTGTGTCCAATGTTAATGTATGCCTTAAGTGTTTTAGATTGCTGGTTGACATAGCAATGTTAAAAAAGTTGAAAATTGGTTTTGGAAATAATTCAACATTCTACTTCTGATCTGTCTCTTTAAATCAAGAGAACTATTACATTTACATTGCATGTCACAATTTATAGTTTAAGGTGCAGAATTGCCTGTGTCGTCTTAATTATCATACCCAATCTGTGATGGAAGACATTAAGGGTTGGAGAATTTAATAGTCCTATCTTGATACCTCAGTGCGTCTTCTGAAACATTACAAAGAACCACATTTGATGTCACGTACACATTCTGATATACAAAGTATGGCACACTTACAAATGTTTGGCCTAACGTTTACTTCGATCTTACATTTGGCACTAAGCAGCAGTAACTAAAACAAAAGCTGTTTTGCTAGTTCTGGAAAAACACAGTTGTCATTTTCTGTTTAGTGCTCACACTCTTAAAATACAAAATGAACTTGCATCCATTTTGGCGGGTTAGTCTTAAGATGAGCTGTGGTTAGGCACTTTGTTTATGCATTGCCAGTTTGATTCAGCTTGCAAGTATTCTGTTATGTCCAGCCAAGGCCAGGTCTAAATCATGTCGCAATCACCTAGACCATGTGCGAGCGTTATTCAAATAACACCCATAGGCTACAAACCCTTCAACATGCGAAGTATATGAAATATGAGTATAAGAACACAGAAAACCTGTAACCAGAAACACTTTTGCACATATGGCAAAACCTTAACTGGAAAGGAAGTTGTGGTTAACAACTGTTCTTAAAGTCATTCTCAATAAGAGAGAGAGAATAAGGACACGTGAGTTGACACACATTAAACTCAGTACAGTTTCCCAGAAAGATGAGATCCCTACAGGTCTTTTGGCAGTCATGGTGATAATGACTGTCTGCTTCGTCCCTTTCCATAGTGCTCAGATGTACAACGTTGTCCATCGCTTAACCGCGGGTCCAGGAAAAGGGGACTCTCACAGAATCTGTTTCGGCCTGCGCTCCTTGTTCCTGCTGGCCTCCCTGAACAGCGCTCTGGACCCTTTCGTCTACTACCAACCTTTGTCAGCTCTGCAAGAGAGGATTTAACTGACAGCATTTTACAGATGGGGAAAAATGGACAAAAGTTGTGCCACCTCAGCACTTAAGCACAGCCATGTACGGTGTGTGGCCAGCTGGGCAATATGTTGAGTTAGGAATCCACCAAACAACCTGTTACACAAAGCCTAATCTTTAATTTTATTTATTACACAGTGGTGGCTTATCCCTAAAAGTATATTTCATTAACTTGTGTCATAAGTGTTTTATATTACTTGTTAATTAGCCTACAAAAGATGGTATTGGTTCCTGAATTAAACAGTTCTGATCTGTCTCTTTTCATCGATGGAACTATTTCATAGAGTTAGGGTTGTCGCTGTAGAATCACATGACTCATCTTTCTTATCATGAACTTCCTGTGCTGGCAGCATTAAGGGTTGTAGATAGAATGTAGATTGTGCAATCAGACTTGTCTATTTTATTTGAAGTCTTGTGGTTAACAGCCCATGTGAGAGAGAGAGAGAGAGAGAGAGAGAGAGAGAGAGAGAAAGAGAGAGAGAATAAAAAGTGAGTATTAAACTCAGTACAGTTTCCCAGCCTCTGCTAAATCAATGAAATATTTTCTCTGCATTTGCTGTTGATCAGGAGATGGCAAATTCATCTGTGGCAGATAACTCTTCGGGCAGTCAAACCACATCGATCTTAAACAGCTGTGACAAGACCAACTTTGGAGTCGTGTTTCTGCCAGTCAGTTACAGCGTTGTGTTCCTGCTCTCCTTTATTGGGAATGTGTCTTTGTTGTTCCACTATATCAGGAGAGAGAAATCTCCCTCCAAGCATTTCACGGTTAATCTGGCAACCCTGGACTTCCTGATGGCGCTTACCCTGCCCCTGGTGGTGGATTATCGGGCACGAGGCAGTGACTGGCGCTTTGGGGAGACTCTGTGCAAGGTTCATGTGATTGCATTCTATGGAAACCTGTACGGTGGGAGCCTGTTCATGCTGTGCATCTCTGTGGACCGCCTCTTGGCTGTGCGTTACCCTCTGGTCTACCTGAAATGGACACAGCAGCAGTTTTACCGCTGGCTTGTCTGCCTGTGTGTGTGGCTCCTCATTGCCGCCTGTGTTCTGTGGGGCTTGGTTTCCCTGTCAGTATTCCACTCGCAGTCAGACGGCAGACTGACCTGTGCAGACAAATTTCCAGATGAACAATGGCAAGGTCAGCTGCCACATCTCCTGGTCTGTGCATCTGTGGTCACCTTCTTCCTGCCCTATTCGGCAATCCTCACCTGCTACGCCCTGATCGTGCGACACCTGTCCACAACCTTAAGAGAGGGCCAGAGGTGGAAGATGAGATCCGTACGGGCCATTGCGGCAGTCATGGTGATAATGACTGTCTGCTTCCTCCCTTTCCACAGCGCTCAGATGTACAACGTTGTCCATCGCTTAACCGCGGGTCCAGGAAAAGGGGACTCTCACAGAATCTGTTTCGGCCTGCGCTCCTTGTTCCTGCTGGCCTCCCTGAACAGCGCTCTGGACCCTTTCGTCTACTACTTCCTGTCATTTGAGCTCAACCTTTGTCAGCTCTGCAAGAGAGGATTTAACTGACAGCATTTTACAGATGGGGAAAAATGGACAAAAGTTGTGTCACCTCGGCACTTAAGCACAGCCATGTACGGTGTGTGGCCAGCTGGGTAATATGTTGAGTTAGGAATCCACCAAACAACCTGCTACACAAAGCCTAATCTTTAATTTGACTCACTGATTACACAGTACTGATTCTAGGACATGGGGACAGGGGAATCTGTTTTTGGTTTTTCCCTTATGGGTGATGTTTATTTTGCATTTAGCATCTGTATTTTGCTTTTGTTCTTCGGCAGACCTTTTACTCTAAGTGGGGACAGCTTCTCTTAGACTGATTCTTGTCAAGTCCCTTCTCTGTACTTGTGACCATGCTTTGTGGTTAACTGTTTCAGTGGGAGATTTTTTAGAGTGATTTTTCTCGTCACACCACAGTGCTGTTCTGCAGAAGCGCTCTCTTGATGCATTTCCCTTTGATGCTTGTTTTACCTCTCATGCAGTCTGCTGAAGGTCAACCTAGGAAACCTGCAGGTTTGCATGTCATGGTATGCACTGCAATGCAATCAAGGGAATTCTTCATGAAAATATTGTGTTGAATTTAATTTTTCGCCGCACTTGGATACCATTGCACCAATCAGATTTCAGAATCCAAAATGGCCCACTAATGATTGCCATGGTAAATGCAAAAAGCCTAAATTCCTAATGGTACACACAATGTGTATTGGTGTGCAGCTGCAGGCAGCCTTCCTGTAGATGACACCTCAATGTAATTGTGTACTACTCTGGAGCAGCATAATGCATAGAATTACTCATTATTAGACACTTCTGATTCTGTTATTACAAGTGTGGTAGTGGGAGTGCTGGAGGGAGGAGATGAAGTTGTTTATTATCTGTTATTATTATCTGTCCCTCAAAAGGGGAAAAGCAAAAAAATCCACTGTCTTATTTTTGTTCAACTACTTCATTGTGGTTTTCTTAATTTGTCCTTCCAGGCATTACTTGCTTGGCCCAGTGGTCACACCTGCCGCTGTCCTACAGTGTTATGGTAGTGTTAATAATACTAAATAAAGTCATACTGAAAGTAAAGTCGCACAGAAATTCAAACTGGGATTTTACTGTGCAAAGCTAAAATTTTATAGATTTTTTTCTTCTCTATTTTTACCCCTTTTTCACACAAAAAGATTCCACTGTACACCAACCCCACAGATCTGCTCTTTTCTACAGACCCAGTGGGACGAAGTTGCTCAAGTGGTGTTCTGATTCTCATGACAACGAGCCATTTTTTCCTTATCAAGGAAACATGGACTGCATGGACCTCCAGACTAGACTGCCTGCTTTGCCTGTGCAATTGGAGGAAGTGAGCAGTGAGGTTCTGATTTCTACAGTAAGAAAGGGATATTTCTGGGGTAATAAAATTGAAAAGCTGGGTGTTCAGAAGTAGTTATTGTGTGCTGCTTTTTTTCTTGCACTTCACTGGCGTGCTCTCTTCCAGGTTTAATTTAGACAGCAGGAAATCAGCTTGACTTGAGTGACAGGAAGTGCAGTAAAGTTGAAAAGGATGGCTGGCCAATGGGAGTCCATACTCTCTATGCTAATTCTCCAAACTCAGTAGATTGTAGTACTTCAATCTGAAGTTACAGTAATATTCATTTCAGGTTTCACTGTGAAGAATGCTTATGAACACTTCACATTAGTGCTAAAATAATTAACTATTAGTTAAATATGAGAGATTTAAGGAAGTCACTCACCCAGTGTCACCAAAGGTTACTCACTCAGTTCAGGCATGCAACAGTTAACACAGTTAAAATTAGGTGGGACTGGCGGGAGGGGTGGGTTCAGGACCTACCATAAGGCACAAAGGGACCCCCCTTGTAAAATGTTACTGTAAAATGTGGTTAATCAACAGTTTAATTGACCATTGGTTTATTGACAAAGTACATTTCTGCTGAGAAGCATTATTCCTCAATGGAGACAGCAGTTGCAGTTAGGATCCTGAGAACTGAGGCTAATTCTTTTGTAGGATGTTGCATGTCATTCCCTCTATAACCAGCAGGTGGTGCAGTGTGTACAGGACTGAAAGGCAGCACACAGTACATTTGAAGAGTCTCAAAAATCTCTTTTTCTACATGCATTTATGTGTATATGCATGCAAGGAGGGTGTCTGAAAAATAGAGGTATGTGCATATATGTTATGTGTATAATGCAATTTTTTGGAGTGGACTAGATAAAAAAGTCTGTTTTCCATCTGTTTTTGATACATGCATATATACATAGTTAAATAACCTTATTTTGAACTATAGAATAAATTCATATTCAAAATAAAGTCAGATTCAGTAGTCTGGTGTCTGTAGACTGATGTCTGTAAAGGGCTGAGATTTTGTCCTGGAATCACAGTGATGCTGTTGCTGATGCCTATGCATGTTAGTCACTACTGTGTGATGAGTGAAAATGCATTATTAAGGATACATCATTGGTTTAAATAAAATAAAGAAGCACAATTTTTTTATTTAATGAAAACAAAAAAGCAATATTGTCGTTATGGCACAGAAATGCGACATGTTTGTTTTTTCCCACGTTGGCTAAAACAGGCTTTTTCCTTCGAAGCAATTTTTTGGCAGTCTGGCTGGAAATGCAGCTTGAAAAAGTTGATTGACAAGCTGGTTAACTGATTATTGATAAAAAATAGCAAATATGTAAGAAGTTGATGATCATTAACCAGATACAAAATATAAGATTGAATACAATGAGTCTAATACAGTACAATTATAACATGAAGCATTTTTGAGCCGGACATAGCTGTTACTGTTCATGATTATTGTGCATTTACCCACCAGTTGCTCCTATCTGTTTATCTGTGTTAGAAGCAAAACACAAAAGCCACTTTCCTGTTCCTCATGGGCTCCGCAATCAATTGGTACCCCCCCACCCCCAAAAAAAATACAATTCTCTGGTAGTGAAAGCCAGGAGGCATATGGCTGATGGAGTACATAATGTACTACCCACCTAGAACAAGCCTTGCGTAATTTGATGGCCGACTAGCTTGCTGCTTGCCTGTAGCCCAGCCACCCACTGCTGTGGAAACTTATGATAACCAGCTGCTTTAAGGGGACACCTGTTCTTCAGTGTCCATTTTACTCTGGATGGCTCTCCTGCTGCAGAGCTGACTGATGTTGAACTCGAATGAGAGGAAGTAGTAGACGAAAGGGTCAAGGGCACTGTTCACAGTGGCCAGCAGGAACAGCAAATGCTGGCCGAAGCAGATTCCGAAAGACTCGCCCTCACCTGGATCCTTGGTCAAGTGATGGGCAACCGTGAACATCCGAAAGCAGTGGAAAGGGAGGAAGCAGATGGTCATTATCGTCATGACAGCTGCGATGACTCTTAGGGACCTTGTCTTCCACCTCTGGCCCTCCCTCCTGTTTGTGGACAGGTGTCGTGCGATCAGGGCGTAGCAGCTGAGGATTACTGAATAGGGCAGGAAGAAACCAATCACAGATGCAAAAACCACAAGTTGTGATAGACTGGCATGCCATTGCCTGTCCGAATAACCTTCCCCACAAGTCACAGTGCCGTCCAATTGTGAGTTCAGCACCGGCAGGGAAATCAAGCCCCACAGGGAGAAGACCGCGATGAAGAGCCACAAGCAGGAGCAGACAAACCAGCGGGAAAACTTCCGTTGTGTCCATTTCAGGTAGACCAGAGGGTAACGCACAGCCAAGAGGCGGTCCACAGAGATGCACAGCATGAACAGGCTCCCACCATACAGGTTTCCATAGAATGCAATCACATGAACTTTGCACAGAGTCTCTCCAAAGCGCCAGTCTCTGCCTTGTGCCCGATAATCCACCACCAGGGGCAGGGTAAGCGCCATCAGGAGGTCCAGGGTTGCCAGATTAACCGTGAAAAGCTTTGAGGGAGATTTTTCCTTTCGTATGTAGTGAAACAACAAAGACATGTTCCCTGTCAGAGAGAGCAGGAACACGATGCAGTAACTGACGGGCAGAAACACGACCCCAAAGCTGCTCTTTTCACACCCATTCCAGATCAGCGTGGTTTGGTTACCTGGCGAGTACTTGGCCATTGATGAATTCACCATCTCTAGAGCTACAGCTCACAACTGCAAAGAAAATAGTTAATGTTGAGTAGTCCTGTTATCTGACATGAGCAAACTAAGCAGTTTGATTAAATAGCTAAAGTTAAATATAACATAGTCTGCTACAAGCAAACTCGTCCTTCCTCTCTCTGTAAATGACTGCTTACAGAGTGTCTCTCACATACAGAAGTTACAATTTCCACTTAACATATGTTTACTTATGTACTGTATGATCCCAAGTGTTTCTGGTTAGAGGATCTATAGCTGCTTCGGTCTGTTCACATATTACAGGGTTTGTATATGTTGTAAACATATATGTTCACACACTACTGCATTTTCACCAGTAACTAGTTCAGAAGTAAAAATGTCAATGAGTACGTTTTGTGGAAGGCTGGATCAGCTGCAGAAGTGAAACAGAGCTGTCGTGCCTGAATTCACGCTCATTATAACCTGAGCAGCAGATAATGCATGGTCTTCCTTGTTTGTTTCTCCCAAGGGGGTTATTCTAGGGCCAAAAAGAAGTGGAGGAAGTTGTGTGATTGGACTTTGTATGCTTCCTGACTTCTTACCATCTTGTGTCACTAAATGATCTCTCTCAGGTAATCACACACAGTAAAGCACGTTGCATTGACAGACTCTTATAGTCGCATATAGTCAGTTAAGTAACCACACTCACTCATAAAGTGTAAATTGCATGGAGACATGAGCAGGTGATTGAATATTCCCTTCTCCTTTCTCCTTTCAGTCTAAGATGATGCAAACAGTCACCCCAGCCTATGTGTGAGGACCTGAACCAAGAATAGGGTGATAAGCTCTGGCACTATGGAGCTCATCTCTGTGCTATGCCTTAAGGATGCCATTCATCTGTATAACAGACTCTTATAATACTTGTGTTCATATTTTTGAGTGGCAGATGATGTGTGAAAGAGGGGGACAGAAAAAGAGCAACAGAGACAGAATGAGTAATGCACAGAGCCAGTGAGACGGTCCACCCTGCCACAGTGTAGGCTAGTTTTTACATGCTATGTGGAACCTAAAACAAAAAAAACACACTGTGACAAAGTATCTCACCACCGTGCAAAACAAGAAACAGGAAAATGTTCACAAGGTACAAGCTCAGAAAACACATCCTGGTGAGAGAGACTGGCCGACGCCAGCAAACATGACTGACTGCAGAGAGACTGTGCAGAGACAGACTGCACTTCCCTACCAAATATGATAAACATAAAACGATGTCAGGGTATAACTTCCCAAAATTTAGAACAATACCCAAACTCCTTGACCCCAGCTGACAAACAGCTATTAGAAATACTCCATGACAGGTTCATTATGCAACTGCCTGCTACAGATGTAATTGAAGCCGATCTCCACCACATTTCATCATGTGTGAGACAGCATTATCATAATACTGCAAATGTGATTATGATTTTCTTTTAATCATTCATGTTAAAAACCTTAACTACTGTTGTTGTTAATATCAACAGAAGTAGCTGGTAGTCATAGAGGTAGCTTCAATTTTATACATTTCTTTTTATAGAATAACATTTGGAGAAAAAGCCAGACGAGTGTCATCTCAAACACAATCCATTAATTATATTTCAGACGGGGTTTTTCCACTTCCTGCTCTGAATAACAATATGTGGTTTTCATTAACAAGGCTTGAATTAGTATGAGGCTCATCGGTTTCAGCCCTCATGAAATTGACTGATCAAAGCACTGTGTTCTTCCCACGTTTCGTCCACAGAGGGGGCATTCCTAGCAACCTACAGCGTAGCGCCGCTCTTGAAGTCCAGGTATCTGTGTGATTAACGAGCACTATACCGCTTACGAGCGCATGCACAGCACCAGCGGTTACTGTGCTCAAGACAACCATCTAATGAGCAGTATTGAAGTGCAGCTGTATTGGGCTCTCTTTTTGTAATGTGTACCATTTTACAGCACTTTGAACTTTGACATTGTAAAGGAAATATAATGAAAGCATCTTCAGACTATTCATAAGCATACGTTCAGTTCATGAGCAGTCTGAAGGATGTGTGCATCAAGTTTTTGTTGTGTCAGTAGTGTGTTTTGTATGTACCTTTTTACAGTGCAGTTGTATATGTCATATTTAGTTAAAATATATTCTGTTGGCATGTAAAAGAACGTTACTTCTGTTTTTGACTCCGGTTTTGGATTCTGCCCCAATAAACCTCATCAGCTGCACCTGTTGCGTTTGGGTCCTTCCTGGGTCGTGACAGGGTCATTGGTTCACGTACACATTTACTAGATAAATAATATAGTTGGCCTGCCTTATCCGTGGGTGTATGGTTCCAGGACCTCTGTGGATGTGCAAAAACCTTGGATGCTCAGGACTCATATGAAAATGATGTAATTTTATCCTATTCATATTCATAACTTAAAACCCCACCTATATGTACAAGTAAGAACTACTAAAACCCCATAAATCATACTGACTACAATATTCTAGAATATGCTGCACATGGGAATTTCAACATTTTTTAATAAATATTTTCAAACCGCGGTTGGTCAAAATTGTGGATACCAAACCTACGGATATGGCAGACCAACTGTATAGCTAAATTTGACATTTGCATGCATACTGTTTTAATTAGTTGTAATTGGTGTATTTCTTCCCCACATTTATGATCCAGATAAAGGTGTTACAAAGTGGAAGGTGCATGTTAACCAGAGGATTACAAAGACACAAACAATCCTAAAAGCCCTTCTGAATGGAAAGCCCTTGACACCAAACTGGAATGGTTTCATTTAGATTTAGGGGCTCATTGGTTTCGCTGTCTGGGAAATACTGACCAAGGAAGGCAAGTTAACAAATGACACTGAACATAAAACAATGTTTACTGCATGGCTGCAGTTAAAAAAGGAATGCACCTCGGTTTAAATAAATCATGTTCAGGAAACAATGCAGCACTGTTCTCATCTCATAATAAACAACATTGAATCACAGTGATGAGAAATTATACCCAGGGTGCACTTGGGTGGTACACAATATCCTTTTATGTGACAATGTTCCCTCTGTTAGTAATCTGTTTTAATTAACATGAAAGTGAAACAGGCCTTATAACACTATGAGGTAATTAAAGTGACCGCTGTTTCAGGTAAAAGGCTAGTACTCTGCTTATCCCTCTGTAAGCCTGGTGAAACCAGTGTAGTTCAGAGGCATGAAACAAGATTTGAGATGTGAGTGTTTTCTAACCAGTCATTTCAGGAGAGAAATTGGTGGTTTAAACATTACCTATGAGAGACACAATGGTGTAGGTATGGATAGCAGTAAGAGTCAAAATTGTCATACTTCTGAGGCTACCTAGAGATCTTGCAATATCTGACCATCTGGTTTCTGAGACTGTGTGAGAGTCATGAACAATACATCTGCACATACGCATACCTGCACAAGAGCACAGGAATACCTGTACACCTGTACACATGTATATTTACACACATACATGTCTATACCTGCACATTTATTCACAGGCACACCCGTACACTACTCAACATGGTGAGATGATCCCAAAAAATTATTTTACAGCTGGTTTGAACATATGCATCTTTAAATTGCCACTATTACACACTACACCAGAGGGTACCAAAGTTCCACTGGGTACAGATAGCCCAGGGCCCAATTAAGTGACTGAATTATTGACTGGTTTCATTCATTTCTTCTCTGCTTGTATATCTGAGTAAATATGTATGTGAATGTCCTCTGTACAGTGTACTACTAATTAATATTGGCTGATAGTCAATACGAAAGGAAATTTTTAAAATGTTGGCCCTGCGTAGTTTCAGTTTGTCTTGTTGCATTTTGGAAATGCACTCTTAAGTTTCATCTGTTGTCGTCTTGTCTTCCACCATTTTTCATTTAGTCACTAAGTACTTCCTAAATTTGAACTTGGAATTTGAAATGCCCTCAAATGAACTCATTTGATAGATGAAATACATATCTTTTTATCGTTACTTTCTTGCAAAGCATTGATCAGACCAACAGTAGATACAACTTGGGTAAATAATTTACGTCCTGGACCATTTTTATTGTATTGTCAGCATTATAATTGGATTTGTCATGCTGAATTGTATTAGATTATATTGTAACCCAGCCCTGTTTGAAGGGAAATGGCAGACTGTCTTTGGAGAAGCAGCAATCAAACCAGTTTTTCTTCATCTGCCTCCGTGTTGGATGTTTACAAACATGTCTCTCTTGTCATGGCTACTTGCAGATGTCCGGAAACAGTCAAGCAGCATGAAATCTTATGGGAACATCGGCGTTGCTTTTTATTGTGTTAATTAGATTCAAATCAGGCTCAAATTGCAAATGTGTGCTTGAGCTTCCTGTATGAGAGTCAAAGCCATGCCAGGTCTACTCTTCAACTGGCATGTGGTTTGCAATAGGGATGAGGAAGTGAGACAGATGGGAAAGGAAAGATATATAGACAGTGAGAGAGAGGGAGACAGAGAAAGCCAGAGGGAGACGGAGAAAGCAAGGGGGAAGAGAAAGAGTCAGAGAGGGAGTGAAAGGCAGAATGGAAGTGATGGGAGGGAGACAAGAAGTGAGACAGAAGTAAAGAGGGAGAGAGAAAGAACAATATTGAGGGAAAGAAATAATGAGAGAAGGGGGGAAGAAGAGAGAATGAGAGAGTGAGTGAGAGATGCAAAGAAATGGAAAGGGAGAAGAGAGGAGGGGTGGGAACAAAATTTCACCACTCTCTCTTTTCAGACTCTCGCTGCCACTTTCACACCTCTCTCTCTCTGCGCTAGCCGCCTCTGTTGCCTGGCAACACGGCTAAAAGGGATTTCGAAGTAAACATATAAAACTGCTTGTAGAATTTCCAGAGTTCAGGAACGTTAACGGGGAAGGAAAGAACACAATCTCCCACCCCATAGCGAGAGATATTGGCATCAAGGGCCTGTCTTACTAAAGCATTTAATACGTGTAAAACTGTTTTGCTGATGCAAAAAGACTAAAAGAGCATGTGATTGGTTGAGGTTTGGTTTGGGCTAATCACAAATTATGTCACTGAAATTGCATGTGCTAAATATGTACATGTGCTAAAGGCTTTGATAAATCTTGCCCATGGTTGGAGGCTTGGTTGCCAGGTCTGGTGATTTCTGACTGATTACTTGAGTCATTATGGAGGAGTCTTGAATATCATTAGACTCAAGAGGTCTTGTACATTTTGAGAAGGCCACTCTGTGTGAAAAGTGCATCCTTTTTGATTTGATATTTAATAGCCAGATTACAGGACTGCAGAGGCCTTTAGCTTAAGGCTTAATGCAAAAAACATTTTTGCTCCCTCTCCTAACAAAATGAGAGTAACTGACACCTTAACACAGGGCCTCACCATAATCATCACACCTGGCAACCTGACTCAGGGTCTGTCTGCAGTCATTAAAATGACAAACTAAAGCAGGATCTCACAGAATTCATCAAATCTAGCAACCTATCCCAGTAAATGATGGACACGCATTCATTGAGTACAGATTAAAGATACTGTCATTAATTGCGGGGCTTGGGGATAGTTGGACATGAGTCGTCATGCTTTTCATGAGGAACACTTACTTTGCAAAATGCTTCCTTGGCACCCAGTGGTTGTTGGCGAGTTAAGCAGGATGCAGTGAACACACTGCCATTAGCTCAACAGCACATTTTCTCTCCTCCTTCCCCCTTCACAACTGGAGAAACTGACTCATGTCTTTCAGACTGACCTCTCAGCCCAGCTGCATGTGTATGAGGGTTCTGCTTTTGTATGGGCTATCCTGTGCACACAACGTGAACCCTTCACCAACAGATTCCTGACCACTGCATACCTTCCCGCACATGTTCCTTTGACATGAATGTCAATAATCAAATTTTGATTATTATAAATAATATGTATATATATGTATCATAAATACATCATCATTCCATTTTCACATAGCTATAGTCATTGATACTAAATACACACACACACAGTCATAACATAATTCAATCAGACACATTCAGTAAGCTTAGAATATTAATGATGAAAACCTTATGATATTTTTTTATTTTTAATTTGAAATTTTGAAGTATGAACCGGATCTGATTATGGCTGTCAGCCATGCAGAGATTTACATAACTGGCCAAAGAGACGCTTAAGGAGGGAAGAATTCACACAGCACATGAATGTCTTTGCTTTCCCACATTGCCAGTACAAGAGTTTTCATACATGAAAATTGCCTGTGAATATATTTAGGACATAAAATATGAATTTATTCATTATGAGCACAGACTGGCTAACCTCAGGAGCTGGTGCTTCGTTTCAGGGCAGTCACTCAGACCCGCGGCTCATCCATTTTAATGCCCCGCTCCGGGCGTTCTGTCTGGGAGCGTCACTGCGCACGGCCAGAGATGTGGGGCACCCTGGATTCACCCCTCATCAGCTCTGCAGCCGCTCGTTAACGCCAGTTAACTTCCCTAACTGTCAGCATATCCACCCCGTGTATTTCTGAACTCTCCTCTTCATTACTGCTGAATGGACACAGTAACCATCCACAACCATTTTCGTTCATGAGGCCATAACTGACCAGATGGCTGGTGTGACAGTATGATGTGGGGTTTTTTTTTTCTTCAAGGCCATGAGTGTACAAAAGGGCAACTCCTTGGGTTTCTATCTTTGGTTCCAGCCTGTCATCTCTGAATTCAAATCATATTTTTTATGAAATACTCAAAATTTCGGACCCAGAGTCTTTCAGAACAGCAAGCATCCTGTGACTATAATTGTACGTTGTCTGAGTTGCAAGGCTGTTGCCAGCATGATTTGCAGGTAGCTATTGTTAGCTATCTCTAAATATGGACCTATAAATGCATTTGGGACAGCTAGCTAGAAATAACAATAAGAAAACACAAGGATTACAGTGACACCTTGTGGTGAGGTTTGTAGAACAGATTGCCTGTCTCACATAGGAGGACCTCTTGGTTCGATCTGTCAGGTGATCAGGTGGAGGAGGGAAAAACCAAGAAAAAAAGGGGGGAAGGGACAGCACAAACCAAAGACAGTGCCAAATCAAAGAAATCTGATCATCATTGTTATGCGTGTCTGTTGCAAACAATTGTCAACAATGAATGAAATAAAAATATGAGTAACATGAAAATGCACACAATTAATAAAATTCTGAACTCAGTGCTTAAATTTAAAGATATGTAGGCTAAACATTTTAATGCAAATTGTGTATGAAATATTTTGGAGAAGTATCTGGAAAGAAGACACTGGGAAAAAACCTTGCTTACAGATGCAAATATGTCAGTTAAAGCTCTGGACAGCAGTTTCATAGTCTGTACTGCATTTTCATCAAAAATTCACATGATAACATAACCATTGCTAGGCTGTATGCGAAGGCTAGTTGACCACCATGAATGGTTACTTTTTCACAGCCCAAAGTAAGGTGTTTATTGTATATTGGGCCTAAGGATGCAGGGTGGACAGTGAAAACAGCTGCTTTGGTGAGATAAGGTACAGTATACATCTTCAATCAAATCACACAGAACAACCGTGATTAATATCATTTCATAAATTACAGGGAGTAGACAAAACAAAGTAAGTTGGTGACAATATATAAACATGTAATAACCAATAAGGTGTTTGTTCCTCCTTTGCCTTTAGCAGGGCTTCAACCAATCCCTCTTGGATTACTGTTATATTCAGGGGTTTCTCAAAGGCTATTGGACCATCCATAAAGGAAAGTATCCAGTTCTTTGAGAAATGATAAAGATCTACAGCACAGCATTATTTATTAGCATACAAATGTAATGACATAGCACCCTGCAGTATAAATGAAACAGTAATGTACAGTGTTACCAATTATTGTACAGGGCCAGTGATAGCAATGCAGTACAGCTATATGGGCAAAGTTAAGAGACAAGACGAATGGTAATAAATTTTGATATACTGTTTAATCAGTTTTACTTGGATTAGCAGGCCACTACTGTGTTTTCTTCTCCTCCTCTCTCTGGGTGTGATAAAAGTGCAGACAAATATGAGGGAAAGATAACGTTTATTGAGTCATCGCAGGAATCACTGTCTTCCTATGAGGCACCAGAGAAAAGAACCACTTAGGAGGGAAATTCTGTCTTTGCGGTTGTCATGGAGACACACCAGGTGGCTCTTTTCACATTCACTGAATCGCAGGAGATAGAATTGACGCCTTTCCGATATGAGGCCGGTGAAGGCGGTGCAATTTAAACCAATGAACCGGCCCGTCTTCAGGATATAATTAACATTTAATGAAGCAAAGATCACGGAAGGCAACTCAGATCAAGAAATCACATCCTCCCAGTCAAAGCAAGGCTAAGTAGAAGAAGACGATCTAAGATTAAATACAATCTATACCAAGAGGAACCATTTCTTCAAAAGTACATTGCAGTCTTAGAGCTAAATCTGAGGGATCTGTCTGTTTTTACAAAGCATTTGTTTTCAATTATTTCAGTGTTTGTTTTCATTGATGCAAAATGTGAAATTTCTCTCCCAACTTTTGACATTGGTGTCAGCCCCGAATATCCTGTTCAGGTCAGTTCCACCTTTTTTCTGGATTTGACTATTTGATGTGACACACAACAATTGAAACACCCACAATGTCCTCAGACAGCCGGGTGGCGTAACACTGGGGAACACGACAGCGGCTCTTGAATGCTTCATGTCGAGCTCCTGTGGTACATATGGTCCAAAGTGTCATAAATTGGCATCATTTTCGATTCAATTTGATACCTGTTATTCATCAAGAATTTTATCAAGAATGTACCCGCAGTAATAAAGAGAATGTCTCTTTTATTGAATTTCAAGTCAGTCAAGTTTTTAATTAAAAAAGTATGTTTCTGCATTTTAAAATGAGTACACAACTACACAGTGCAATGTTCTACTGTCATTTAGTTGATGCTTTCATCTAAAGCAACTTACATACAGATGATTAGGCTAACCAAGGGCCTGTCTCCCCTGGGAGCAATGGGGGGTTAAGGGCCTCGCTCAGGGGCCCAACAGTACTGGATGGTATCCTTGCTGTGGCTGGGCTGCGGCTTGAACCGCCAACTTCAGAAATCCCAGTCATATGTCTTAGCCACTAGACTACAGGCTGCCCACAACATTGCTCCAAGAGTAATGTGCGATTCAAACATGCCTTATTAGGGTTGAAAGCGTGAAGAGACTTGAGACTTGGCTTATTTATTTTTGTTTCCCTGTTACACTCAGCAGGAGGGCTATGAGAAAGTGGACAGGCTGACTCAATGATGATTCATTACTGCTTTGTCACTGATTGGGTACTGATTTAGCCCTACTGATTTGTGTCTGACTGGCCATTGATTGAGCACTTATTTATTGGTTGTGGGCAATGTATGGGCACAAAACCAAGAGTTTGATAGCCTGTTGCTGCCTCTACCCTTTGTAGCTCTAAGAAGCTATTTAATGAGCATGACTCCACCAGCCACTTTGATGTTACAGATGTTACAGTCCATAGTCAATAAAGGGGGTTCAATGAATTGTGTCACCCCATTTTAGAATTGGGAAATTCACTTTGTGTAGACAGCTCAAATGCTCAGTCTCTCAGATGGGACTACAGCTGACCTGTGATTAGTGACAGGGGAATCTCATCTCCCCTCAATATATTATCAGAGAAACGATAAGGTGCAGCAACCACTCCTGGATCTCAGTCTTTCTGCTTAGAGAAGGGTTCACCGAAGGTGAAAGTAACACAGAACTGAGGGTGCAGCTAGTATTGATAAGATTAAGTTATCAGTTTGAAGAGTGACCAGGAAAATTAAAATATTTTTGTTAAAAAGAGAATAAGGGGGGATTTACTTTAGGTTTTTACATTTATAATAGTTTTAACAAGGTGAACTACAAAGGACTTTTCAAGTTTGGTTTTGTAAGAAGAAGAGAGCATAGATGGAAAATAGTTTGGGTTGAAATCCTTGCTAATGTTAGGAACTATTATTTTACACTGAGCTGTCAATAGTTAGATCAGCTTGCCAGGTCAATTTTAGATGCAGAGACCTTTGGAGTGTTCAAGTCCAGCCTTGACACAGTACTGGATACCTTGTACATCAGAGGCAAATGGCAAGCCGAGATGGCCCAGATATCTTGCTCTTGTCATTAATGATTCTAATATTTTTATCTCTGAGAAAGCAAGACACCAATGAGTGCTTTGCTGGGGAAACATGCAAATGAGTGATAAGCATGTATTTTACCAAAGGATATGTGAGAGAAATAGTTGTGGCTGATGTGAGGACACAGTTAGTGTGGACAAACAAGGCTGTCTTTATGACTAAGAGGCTGCAGAAGGATTAATCCCTGCAGTCATAACCTGCAGATACTAATACCTCCCAATAATCCTTCAGATATTGGAGAGCTGAGAATGGGACAGGGGTAAAAAGGTTCTCTTTCTTCTCAGATTTACCAAAGATGGAAGCTGCACTCTGAAAGAGAGGGTAATTAAGGAGACAGAACCCCCACAACCAGCACCATCCCTCCCCTTCGCCCAGAACTCAAGCATTCACTCCAGGGACAGTGCTCTCAACGCAAAATTAAGAGCCTTCAAAATGAACGCCTCTTTTAAAACATGAAGAACACAGGGTTTGAGATTGTTCTCTTGGTGGTGCATTTTGACCCTCAGCACTGTGTGTGTTTTAAAGTGCGTATGCAGTGTGGGAGTTGGGTTTGATGGTGCGGAAATGAAAGTGTCCATGAAACTAGTGAAGCTCAGGCACTGGTTGCGTTAATCCCTGTGTAGCTGGTCTGATCTAAGAGACTGTTCCAGAAAAAAGAAAGTCAGGTTGAGTCTACTCTGGCTGATCTAAATAGACTGTTCTAGAAAGACTGTCATGCTGGAATTGGTCACAGCCAGCTTGGGGTGCATTCAAGTAAAATATTTTGTCACTGCTCCAGCTAGCTGTGATCACTACTTCACTCTATACACATGCAGGGGTGCTATGGAGTAACCACATGCGTGTATCCCAGAAGCCACCAGAAATAAATGTGTGCTTTTTACAGCATCCCCATTTCACAACATCCCCTTCTCTTCTTCCCTTCCCAGGTCCACTAGTGGTTTGTGTCTTGATTTATTAACACCTATGCCCTTCATATCGAGAGGGCACGAATGAGGACTGCGTAGCCAATTGATAAACCTCTCAACTTTGCCTCCCTTTAAAGTGAGCAGGCATGGGAAAGTGTTGCACGGCATTGTGGGATGCATTACATGTACCCGTGCCAGAGGGAGTCAGAACTGGGAATTTTGGATTGTGAGCTGTCTTTCCCCATTGCTTACACGTACTTCTTGACTATTTTCAAACATCAGGATGAGGTTCTCTTCCCTAACATGGAATGGAATCTTGTTCCGAGTTGCTGCCATTTTAAAATGGAGATTTCCCACAAATGAAGGTAAGGGAATATGAAAATCAAACATTTAACCTGGAGCCTCGTGATGAGTTCAGCTTGGTCTCCTTAGAGACCAACACTTAAACATGTGCATTCAAACAGAGGCGCTGCAACATTTGAGGGTGCTACCGTACATGACTGTGGAGCTAGCAGTACAGCAAGTACGAACCCCTTTCAGGCAAGTCAGCAACATTGCTGGCTTTTGTTTCCCAACAGCCTTTTAAACATGCATTGTTTCTGTGTACTGGACATGAAAAGATAGTCTTTCATTAGCCACTCCTTTGACTTTGAGCAAGTGTGTTTTCAGTGTCTTGAGTCTAGGTTTGTAATCCCTAGTCGCTAATTGCTTTGTTCTCAGTTGCCCTTGACGTCACACCTCATAGCGATTGTCACTCCCTGCTGAGGCTAGGGGAAGGGAAGTACCCTGGACCCAGATCTGAATTAACTCTTGGTGGCACACACTGTACACCACCACTAAAGCAGCAGCCATAATACACAGCTTTTCACCAATGATATGAATTACAAACAAAGTGGCACGTCAGGAGACAAGTCACCAAACTGTATTGTTATAAGGAAAAAAATCAGTTGTATTATTTTAGGTTAAAGTAAAGGATGAATGTAGGGGTGGAATCCAAGCCAGTGTTTATTTCCCTTTTGGAGATAGTATTGCACTAAGAGTCTTCTGCTACACGCAGCCCAGCGGGTGTTTAGAGACTGTGACAGACTCACGACGCACACGCACGCGCCCGGGAGGTTCCTCTGTGCCAGCTGAATATTGGGTGGCCAGTCCATCACAGGCCCGATTTGTCCCTCCGGTGAAGCCTTTAAAATACGTGTACTGCGCGGTCCTGTGCTGTCACGCGTTAACGAAGCTGGCGTTATTTTGTGCAAAGTCAGGCGTGATGCTGGTGAACCGGGGGGTGTAGGGAGGGAATGTGAGGACACTGTCTGTGTTCTCTTTTTCTGAAAGTGCTTTACTGAAATGTGTGGTATCCTCTTGGTAGAATTGTGACATTTCTAAACACCTGCACGTTCAGTCGGCATAGGAGGGCTGTTTTCTTTATCGGTGAGAGTTTATGAAAAGAGGCGGCTCTTATACTGATGCACGGTACGTAGCCACTGCTATAAAACACATTATCAGTCCTTGCAGAAACAGGAAGGGGTGTGTCAGTTCTTAATATTTTAAAAAAACCACCATTCTGAATTTGCAGAAGTAATCTATACTCTATTTTAAATGGAAAAAATATCGAATGGTGTACCAATAAATGTTTGTGTAGAGTGAATAGTTAAATAGGGAGGCGCCAGGCGAATGTAGGAAAATGTAGTGTAACCACTGTTTCAAACAGACGCACGTCCAGACAGAACCTGACTACATTGCTACACTGGCTGAAACAGGAGGCAAGTCTACAGCGTTGACGGAAGGAGCCCACGCCAAGCGAAGTTACCTTGCAGAGGCAATCGTTATACACGTGCGGGTCTACCTAAATTGTATCTTTTGATGCAACTACCCAGCGTGCCCTGGAGAACACCAGGACCTCGCCAATCTGCGACTTGCTTGGACTAAAACAGGTAAAACGGACTGAAATAGTTGCATTTTGAAACCGCTTGTTTACTTTTTATCATCTCCTTCTTTGAGGAATCTTATAGACAAGGGTGTTATCGAAGGATTTGGATGTTTATAATGGACACATTAAAACACTTTAAATGGTCTGTCTCAATATCTCACCTGTGACTGACACTGGAGAATCCACATGTTTTCATGGCTCATATACAATGTAATTATTTTAAGTTGACTGGTATGTACCACGATGCAAGGGTATATTTTGATGAATTGTGGGTGGTAGATTTGTTGCGTAATCTTAGCTTTTTAAAAGATACGTGAGGGACTGTGTTGGTTTAATATGCAAAACAAGAAGCGAGTTCTGCTGCTCAGTATTTCAACCTTGGGGTAAAATTCATAAGCGGTTCGGATTTAAAAGAAGGCTAAACCTGCAAAAATGCATTCGTCACACTTATCCATCTCTTTAAACTGTGAAAGACACTTGTGATTGCTCCTTTCTGAAGACGAGATCTGTGCGTGATCGGCGAAGCTGTACCAAGAACAGCAACATTCTTAGCGCGGATATCTGGAGATCACGAAGCGGAGGTTCAATGCGTAGTGAACGGCCGTTTCTCGCATAAGCACGCCAATTGGTCGAACTCCTGGTGTATTTCCTCACCCTGAACCCCGAGGTGAGAGGTACCAGCAGTTCGCTGTTGTTAAAGTTAATTTTTGCCCTGCTGAGGATTTTTTTACTGTTTAACTCACAAAGCAGAGAGAGAGAGAGAGTGTGTGTGTGTGTGTGTGTGTGTGTGTGTGTGTGTGTGTGTGTGTGTGTGTGTGTGTGTGTGTGTGTGTGTGTGTGTGTGTGTGTGTGTGTGTGAAAGAGAGCAAGAGTATGTGACTGTGTGAGCTACAGTATGTGCTTGAGAGAGAATCTGGTTTTGTGGGAGAGAGGGAGTATATGTATGTATTTATTTCAAAGGCGCCATCTCATGTACAACCATAAATGCTCTGGAATGACTGTTGCATTGTGGTCCTCCCTGTGACCCATTTCAGCATGTGTTTTGCAGTGTTTTAGGTCACCCTTGACAAGAATAGAAGCTAGGGAACAAAGCTGACCGCTTAACTGCCATATACGCAGGCTGCTGAATGAGTTGATTATACTCAAGCAGTGTGGTAACCTGTGGACATCACATGATGATGGTCTGGATTTCATTGTGAGGAATGGACTCTGGCTGGCACAGTCATGTTTAAGTCTAATCATGGTCATTGGCTTCTGCTCAATAATTCTCTTCTAACTGAAAATGAAAAAGACTTACAGGCCCACTCCAGCAGAGCTTGCTGTTTTTATGTGAAGACATACTCAAAAAATGGAAGCAGAGTGGTGACATTAGAGTTTATGAAACTAGTTGGAATGCCTGCTCATTAGCTCAGTGCCTTTACTAACAGGATAGCTACGTCATATCTGGAATGTGTGCAAGAATGGAGGTCACAGCATAAGGGAAATAATTTTAGGAGGGAGTCAGAAATTTTACTTTATTGGTAAAAACACACACACTTTCAGACAGTTACCATTTTTGAAGCAGGGGATGCAATGTATATTGGAATTCATCAGTATGAGACAAATGGGCCTTTGAGTTATTAAGCATCATATCTTCACAGAATTCAGCAGTTGCCGCTATTAATTAACAACATTGCATTTAATTGTGTAAGTCAAAGTTAGGGACAAATTTAGATTGAATTCAGTCCATAATCTTAGTCTGAAGAAGTGATTGTCAGATGTGTGTTTTGCAGTCTGACTTTTGTTTCTTAGAAGCGCTGGGAAAGAGGTGAAAAAATTGGAACTTAGTGATAATCGGAGAGAGGCAAACAGTACGGCGACCTGACTGAAGCTTGCCTACATACCTGTCTGATTATCCACCTGTGCTTACCTCACCGGGGATATGGAACATTCTCACAACAGGAGCTCCAAAAAAAACGACAAAGTGTGCTCAAATAAAATTGCAGTATTGTTTGTCTTCAAAGGTCAGAAAGATTGCCATCTAATCTAATGGCAACAGTCCAACAGCGACACAGTCTTCAACCTATTATGAGTAATACTTATCGACCCATTTCTGAAAATGTCAAGGCCATTTTATAATCATGCAATGAGCAGATGGTAGAGACAGAACCCAAATCTTTTTAAATCCACACAGTATTCATCAACCAGTGAAAAGATGGAGTTGTGCTTTTACTTCTTACTTTAACTTCATTAATCTAGGTCTGGCCATTGGCAGTATAAATCTGCACTAGATACAAGGTTATGCCACACAGTTTCAAGCTGGTCTTATTCCCTGGGGAAATGTAGTCTAACATTGCAACTGTGACCTGCTGAGAACTAGGCCTGAACTTAGACCTGCAGGCGCTGTGACCCTGTAAGACCAGGGCTAAGATGCCTACGTCTAAAGAATGACCTGCATCTGAAAAGATTTTGACATACATATAAATGTACATCAGTAATGATTATTTTTTTTACTGTGTCACTGTTACAGTAATAGTGGGATGTGCAATAATGCCAATAAATTATTGTTGTTATACTTACTGACAAAATGAATTTGTAATACATGAATAAAATGTATTTAAAGGTAGTTATGATGATAATAATAATAATAGCTGGATGGGTATGACTCAGAGTTTTCTTAGATGTGTGAAATGAGACTGCATTTCTGCTTTGGGCTGTGGGCTGGAGCATGAGTCATGTGCTGTCTGAATATTACTTTATGCTGGATATGTTATAGATGCCTGACCCCCCCACTCTCCACTCAACAGACAGAGGCCGGGGGTGCACCAACCCATCAGACAGGAGAGGTGTTGGGGGTGCTTCATCAGAGACGAGAGAGAGGAGGAGGAGGAGGAGGAGGAGGGTTTGGCACTCTGCAGATTTGGGACCACGGCCTCTGCACTGCTGCTGTTTTACTCAGCAGGCTAATCGGTGGATTGAGAGGGGAGCACATGTATTCACAGAGGGACCCGAAATTAACACCAACTAAGGGCCAAGTCCTGGAGAATTTTTGTTTTGCCTGGTAAAGAAGTGCAAAATTTGACTTGAATACATGCACTGGCTGTTCATTTCTTTGCCATTATAGTCATTTTGGCCAGCTGAGGAAAACGGAAGAACCCAGACTCCCAAAACCAAACCAAACCGAACGCTGAAACACTTTGCTGTGCAGACTGTAGGTCTTCTCAGCTGGCAGGCTGACTAAAGATGTGACCACAGCATGCGCTGGGCTGGTGGAATGTGGGATAGAGCCGATTCCAACTCTTGTTCACACCCAAAACGTCACTGTGACGACAACGCTGCTGCCACCGGGCCTATCGTGAGGTAGGGGGCGGGGCCATGGTGATGTCACAGGGCACATACACCTTCCTCACCTGCTTTGCTGGTTTCTGGCTGGTCTGGGCACTAGTCGTGTTGCTCTGCTGCTTTTGCAACTCCCTGCAGCGCCGGCTCAAACGCCGCCGAGACCGTAGGCTCCGCCTTCACAGCATGGATACACCCCCTGCCACCAGGGAGCCCGGTCCCCAGAGCCCAGGCCCTCCCCCAGCGAGACGAACCACACCCGCAGGTAACATGGTTCATCCTGCTGTCCTGTGTCTGTTTCCTTCTGTCCCCTGTTCATTTCCATTATCTTCTTCAGTCTCTGCTTCCTCTGTCTCTGTGGCAGCCATTTTAAATGTGCCATTTTTCTGAAATTACCTACATTTGGGAACAAATAGTTTTCAAATACTGTTTTGAAACCCAGTCACCACCCTTCCTCTTTAAATATACATAAAACATTAGAAATAAAAAAAAAAATCAACCATAAACCAACTGCTATATTTGTTTCTGTTCTATGTGGCCTACAGACATTAACCCTTGTTGCATCAGGGAAATATTTAGCTGTTTAAATATATACCATTTAAAAAGATAAATCTGTAAGTCACTCGGGGTAAGATTTTATACTGCAGATGTGATGTTAAATGACATTCTTTGTCACATTGGGTAAAGATCATGATTAAAGATCCAATGGAACTTTTAAAAGAGAAGGGTCATTAACCCTGCTGCCTTGCTCAAATTCCCATAAATATTTGCTATTTACATTTGGCCAGCCAAAGAAAGCCTATATGTGATTGGCTATACCTGGCTATATCTGGTTGCCACACGCATTGATTCCTTAGATTGTCACTACAGAAGAGTTTTTTTTACTTGATCTGATTAAAGAAAGGATGTAAAATAGAATTGTCAGCTAAATACTGCCATCTAAAATAGTTGGAAGAAAAATTCTTCCTATTTTAGATACTTCCATTGTGTAGATTAGGGGTGCACAGCTCAGATCCTGGGAGGACCATAATGTAAACTGGCTTTTTTGTGTGTTTCAGTACTATTAAGTCACTGATTGGCCAAGGAATCTGGAAGGCGAAGGGGCATCTATGATACTCACGAGAGAGAGAGCTCTGATTTTGGACATTATTTTTAGCAAATGGTCTCAGCTAGAGTAATTTACTTATCTTTTGTTTGTACTCCATCTGTTTCTACAGTGGTATGTTCAAAATAGGAGAAGTACTATTCTCAAGCACACTGCAGTCATGCCCATTGTGGGAATCAAACCTGCAACCTCTGAGTTAGAAGCCCAGCTCTCTTACTGCTACTCAACAATGTCACCCCACAGGAAGGATCATATGATTGCCCCTCCCCTTTTTGGGTGAATGAAACCTCATTGCCCTAACATTCCACAGGACACACGCACCCCTCATGCCCCGCCCATCCCTCTGGGCCGTTTGGGCTCCACGGCCGTTGTCAGCGCTAAACGAGCTGCCGTTCAAATAAAGCCACCTTTGTCCTGCCTAAACTTTAGCCCTGTCCTCCTTATCTGGGGCAGTAATTCTCTGCCTGATAGCCTGAACCAAGCATCCAGCTCCAACAGGCTCGCTCTCTCCCTCTCTGTGTGGCCACAGCAACCTGACCCAGAACACCGTGTGCTGAGTGCATACTGTTTGTAATGCACACTTCTTATCTTAACTGAGCCATAGTAAAATGTATCATTTTTACAGGAAGTGAATTTAGGTGAATGCTTCCCACAGGTATTCCACTCAAGGTTGCAAATAGAGCATTCATGCTGCAATTAATTATTAACAATTCTGATATTATATCCCCTATATTGTCCTGGTGTGGCACACATTCTGGTGTTTTGTGACTGAGCAGTTCAGGTTTCTCATAAAGTAAATCTTGTGGCTCACGTGCTTGCCTTACCTGCTTGCCTGTCCATCACCTGTGCTGGCTCACATTCATGTGTGCATGGATTACTTTGAGGATTAGACTGTGGATTCTCTGTGATTTTATCCCTTGTCTAGGCCTGGTATTTCTTATAGACTGTTGTTATATGGACTTAGTTTGTGTGCCTGTAGCACTTACATTTAAAATAACAATGTAGTAGTTTTGAATGACAACTAAGGACTGTAAAGATGTGTTTGGAAGTCCTTTTTATTAATCTGTTTACTAATCTACCATCTTTTATATGGGTTCTTCACTTCTTTTTTGTATGGACTATATGTGCCACCGACAAAGTAATATTTGCTTCCGCCATTTCCATATTTGGGATTTGGAACAAGTTAGCTAAAATGTATTTTGTTACAAAACACAAAGTACTACTTAAGTAAATGTATGTATAAAACTACAATCGAAACTGTGGAAGTACTGGTTGTTTTGCTGGTGTAACAAAAATGTGAGCAACTCACATTGCATACAAAATTAATAATTATTTATTATTAATTAATGTATTTAAACCTGCCTATGCTCTACTGAAATATATGTGGTTGTGTAATTGCAAAGGTGTAGTATCACCTTTGTTATTGTATGTGTAAACAACTGTTAATTATTTCAGGGTAGCGTAGTTAACATGCTGTAGTATTTTAATGCTGCACTGACAACACTATCTCTGTTTTCAGAGAGTGTAATTAAACCATGCTATATTACCATTGTTATTGTATTTTTTTTTCCATTGTGACATACTTCAAGGTTGGCGTAATTAACCTACCTTTGTATTTTAATGTTATACATAGATTCTCTATGGTCATGAGGTGTAGATAAACCAGCCTGTATAATCATTGTTATTGTGTTTCCCATTGTGTCATAGCTCTGGGTTGGTGTAATTAACCTACTTTAGTATTTTACTATCACACACACTCTCTCTGGTCAAGATGCAAAGATAAGCCAGCCTGCATCACTGTTGCTCACTGATGTTCTTTCCCAGTGTGCCTTGTTGAGGATAAGAGCATCTGCTGCATGAATGCAATGTAAATGTAATGTAAATGAAATGCAAATCAAGGGCAAGGGCGTCTATGCTAAACGCCCGAATGTAAAAATCTGAATGTGAATGTTGCCGTGGTGATAGAGCTCTGAGTTTCTCTGTGTCCCAGTTCTTCCAGACGGGGATGTTTTGGGAAAGCCCCCCTGCTACGAAGAGGCGGTGCTGATGGACGACCCTCCGCCCCCCTACAGTGCGGTTCTGGGCGATGCCAGGGTGGGGACGCATCCGGAGTCTGTAGGGGGGCCCCCTGAATGTGGGGAGCAGACATCCAGAGAGCTGCAGAGCACAGAGACAAGTAAGACTGGCCCGGATGTGAGGGGGCACTCCTCACTCATACACCTCCCTGCAGTCGGGCACTGGGACTCTCTACAGCCCCTCCTCTCTGCCGTGGAGCTCAACTGCAGTAACCTCTCAAACCCCGCCCTCGCCCCTATGGCCATGCCCACCCCTACCCTTGCACCAGGTGCACCGCCCACTGAGCTCAGACTGGGGCGGCCCTATGCCCTGCCCACTGCATTTCCTGTGTATGGAAGGAGCACTGCTGTGTGACCCACACACACACACACACACACACACACAATGCTCATGTTTATGTACATGCATGCATGCACATATATTCACACACTATGCTCCCAAAAACACATATACACAAACAGTGTTTGGACGGGTCAAAACAGCACAATATCATCACAAGCCAAACTAGAGACTCTGGAATAGATGAAGAACTAAAAAAATCAGAAAATACTGTCTTTTTGTACTTGATGCTTTTCTTCATTATATCCTTGGGAAACAGTGGAACAGTGGTAATCCACAGCATACTCTGCACCAAGGGACATGTGCATTTAAAGTGTCCAGTTAGAGCAAAAGCCGAGTGACTGACCCAAAGGTTTGTAAGAGAGAGCGTTTTAGCTCTGTCAGGTAGGCATGATATGGGCTCAGATGGAGGTACAGCCTTGCTAATGAGCCTGCAGGGTCAACTGCAGTAGCTCAGAATGTTCCGGATCTGCAGGGACTGGCCTCAGCCAGCCTCAGGTTTTTTATTATTGTTATTATTATGACAAAAAAAAAATTCAAAGCTTTTTGTAAAACACAGCCAAATATCAAGCAAAGAAGCATGTTTTTTAGATTTGTTTGACTGGTTATGTTCATCTCTGAGTTCTGGTGTTACAGTGTATTTTCACTTGAACTTCCTGTTGCTCTAAAGCAATCTTATTTTCATAGTGTGACAGAGGCTATAGATTAAGCCCCGTTATGTTCCCTGAAAAATGTACAAATTTTGTAAAAAGGGAAATTTGGTTTAACCCAATTTTCATCTGGATTTTATTTTTCATGCATCTTTTTTCAGTTTTTGTGACATTACTGTTGCATATTGTTAACTGGCACCCTCTCATGATTGAATTCATCACCTTGGATAAAATGCAATGTAGCCAAGGCTAAGATTTGAGCTTGTCCTCAACTGCCCCTTATCCACATTCTTTTAACGATTACACTGACAAACAATGTCAATGGTCAAAATTAAAATACTGTGTTTTTTCAAAAATTTGCATCATTTTTTATAAACCATTTTTGAGACTATCACATTTTCATCAAATTATGATTTTTTTATTCAAAATAAAATCTGATGAATTGTACTGCTTATGAAATAACTTAAAAATAGTAAGCTTTCATATAGACCTATACTATTGACATCATGTGACCTATACATCTATAATGTAACACTGTGCTAGCATATACAGCTATATAGAACACTGTCTTCACCTATAGAGCAATGATTTATAATGAAATCAAAGGAGAAAAGGCATCCATCCAGTGCTGTACTCAAAGATGAGAGCACTTGGCACAGACTCCATATCAGACTTTGAATTGTAATCTAATGGCATGTTCAAACTGTGAATGGTCAAATGTTTTTATTTAATATTGCAGTCAATAAAAGGCATATGACACTTGAGCAAAACTGTGATAGTGCAGTTATTTCTGAAATGGTAGTATTTCACTTTGATTTGGTTGATTATAATTTCATACTTAGGTGCCACAACACAAATAGGTACCAAAACAATAACACATGGGCATACAGCAGGATATGAGTGATGACTTTGCCAGTGGAATTTCCTCAGTAGTCCCTGTTTAAGAAGAAAGCACAAAGAAATCTCCATTTGCTTGACATGAGTTTTGTTCATGTCACGCTTTGTTTATAAGAAACTTGCTATTGCAATATCAGGAAAGGCTGTATGGTGTATCTAATGACTCTATTCACACTTTGATGTTGTGGGCTGATGGAAAAAACACAGAAATTTCTCTCAGGGCATTGTGTTTGAAAGTCATTTCAGTACCTCTAGGAGGAACAGCCTCTGTAGAGTGGAGTGCAGTAGCAGGTAATTGAGTTTTTTTGTGACAGAGCTGAGATGATTTGTTTTGTCCTTTGGGGATGAAATGAATTGTTTTAGAAGTCAGGTCCTAAAATCAGTCTTTCAGTACTGAAAGATTTTAATTTAAATTTCCAAAATTCAGGCTTTATAATTTTCTCTTTGGCTGTGTGTTGTCATGTACAGTAGCATCTTTAGGTAAGTTTTATGGAATCATTGACCATCACTGATTGACTATACTTTCACTGACTGTAATTTACTGATTCAAAGCAGTGGAAAAATTCTGTGCTTTTTCAGTCAGTTAAAAGGCAATGTGCAACCATGTTCTCAATGTTCTCTGCGAGGCCGTGTTGCGGTGAGAAGGCAGGCTCCCCCCTCGCGTTTGTTTGTTTCGTGTTCCTCCACATTAAGAGCGCTTACATAACCGCCAGGGACAGAGAGGCCAGAAACACCAGCGGGGAGAATCGTTTATATGGGTTTCTAGGCAACCGACTGGCCGTTTGCTCTGTTTTTGGGGCGGCCTACGTGGAGGAGACGGGAGACAGCTCCAACGAAACCATCGCAACACGAGGACAGAGTTCATATGAGGACAGAAGTGTCAGGAAGAGGTAACCAGCAAAAGCGGGATTATATAAACTAGTTCACCTATAAGAATGTGGTCACACAGACTGCTGATCCTATGAGTGAACTGAGTGAATTTGTCTACACAGGTGAACTGACAGAAACAAGATTGCATAGGTAGAAATAACCTGTAAGGATTACTACAGTGGCTGGATTTATCTTGAAGGGCCTGATAACATAGACCAGGTTCATCCATCAGAAAGGAAAGAGGGATTACATTGGCCAGGTGTAGATGTAAAGCAGGGCTGTACAGGTAGAATTGACTTGAAGAAACAGGATTGCACAGGCTGATCATGAAGCCCTGGTGTAGAACTGACGCTAACAGCTCTCGCTAACGGAAGTGATTACATTCATCTGCAAAGAGCTTTGAATTTTGAAGGAGACATTCAGCTGTTAGGCAAACAAAAACTAGACTGTGTAACAGAGAGAGCACTTTGGAGGACAGCCTTAATGTTCTCTTGTAAAAGAGTACAGAATCCTGCGTGTACTCCTCCTCGTTAGTATTCTGCACTCTCAAACTCTGAGTAGGAATAGTTCAGGCCGGTATGAAATGCATGTTTGAAATTCTCAATGTATTTTCAATGCTATTAAAACTTGAAGACATTCCTGTAGATCTCTTAAAAGTTTTAACAGATTTTGCTGACTACAAGCATATGAACTCATTTTTTTCTGAATATTGGGAAAACATAACACTCTTGTCAGTATTTTTTTAGGAATTTTGCCCTTGTCTAAAAGGATTAAAATATGTAATATCAATTATTTATTGTACCAATGTTTAAAATTGATGGATCAATATCATGGCCATTGTTAGCATTACTTCAGTGTTTTGCAGGCTAGTGAGAAAAAACACTTCTTCATTTTGTTATGCTACTGTCTAAACCTTTAAATTGTTGACCTTGATAATTGGAAATGCTGAAAGTTCAAAGGTCAGAGGCTGAAAGAAAATAATAAGCCACATTGCATTGAGACTGGAGGGTTTGAGAATCCTTTTTATTTACGTACACCAGCTCTTAACATGTCACAGAAAAAGTCTTGTGCTTTTCTTTTGTCTTTCAGTTTTCCAGAAACAAAGAATGTGTGTGAAAAAACAGATTTGTTGCATGTAATAAAGGGGTTAAAAAGAGAAGAAAGCAGTCATCTTATAGTGTCAATGAAACAGAACTGATTAAACAGGATGGAGTTTAAACGTGAAAGGAGAGAGAGTGTGAATGATGTTGAGTCCCAGGTTAATGTTAAAGAAGCTCATTGGCAGGGGCTTAAATGATGTTGGGTCACAGGATAATCTCAAAGCAGCTCATTGGCTTTTAGAGCTCGATGACCACACCCTCTTGCCTGTCTCTCTCAACACCGAAAATCTCCAGCAACCTCATGTACAGTATGTTTAATACAGGTAGCAGTTAGAAATGACATCAAAAATAATACTACAGTATTACTACTAAAATAGCATAATTATTCACACCACAGTAATACAGGGATCGCATTTATTGCTATCTCAGCCCCTTCCCATTTCTTTAAAAACGTTAAAGTGCCTTTGATCAGAGACCTTCCCCCAACACCCAGAAGCTCCGCTCTGTCCCACTAAGCTGTAGAGCTTTTACATTTCATCACTGGCTCTCATTTATGAACTGACCAACTTCAGAACATTTTCAGCAAAGTGCTGTGTTTTGTGTGCTCCATGGTAAACCTCCTCATAGAAAGATGCAAACAATGAAATGGCAATTTTTGCTTTCATCCCCACTGATATTAATATTTGCGCAGGCGCATGGAGCGGGGCGAGAGAGAGGGTGTTTTATTAAAAATGGAAACCGCACCGGTATGATTTCACAGCAGCTCATCAGGAGGGGAGCCAGCAGGACTGATGAAAATTTTTCACCTTTCACTTCCTCTTAGAAATATAGCCTGTGCTGATTTCAGAGAATCATGATTTCTAGAATCAAAGGCACTCTCTTGCTCTCTGTCTCCTTTAAAAAGTAGAAATCACCTCAATTCTTTTTTTTTTTTACAAAATACAATACATTTACAATTCTCTGATATTCTGTTTTAAACTACAGCCTTTTCTGGCCAAATAAATCAAACACAAATGTTAAGATGCATGACAAACATAACCAAACTTAACAAGCATTAGGATTTTTTTAATCAAACTTTCAACTTGACCTGGATGCTTTCATGCACATACACAAACATACACACACACCCATACACATACATACATACAGACATACATGCACTAGCACGCTAAGACAATCTCTCCCTCTATCTCTCCATCTCTCACACAAGTATACCCATATGCACACCTAATTCATTGCGGAACTGTGTTCAATAACCTATTCACTCCCAAAGACTTTTTAGTCCAAAACTGAAAAAAGGTGGGGTGTTGCAGAAAAGTGGGTGTCCCCTCACCCTCAACTGGACAGACTAAAGCTCTAAAGCAGCTACTTAGCATGTTTCATGTGCTGTTGTGACATGCCGGGTTCCGTTAGACATGCCGGGTTCTATAAAGTGCAGGATGGGTTCTAGACCTTGTTAGGAACCACAAATGGGTCGAAATAATCATTTTAAAATACTTAACCCTTTTGGTGAAATCCCCACAGATAGCTGACACTGTTTGTCACTGATAGTCAGAATAAAATACCGATATGATTTTACATTTTGCTTTGTGACATATTTTGAATTGAAGAATTTGGCTCTCTGGGCTCTGCAGGGATGTTTTCAAAATGTCCCAGCATCTAAAGGGTTTAAGCATTTTAAATAGATATTTGATCCATATTTGCTGGCAACATTTCAGGTCCCCCTGCCTTGTGGCACATATGTCTATATGTATGTATGTATAAAGTGGCTTTGAGGGTGTGTGAGTCTATGCATACTGCATCACACTGCACCCAGCACAGGAAAACAAAGACAGAAAGAGCTAAACTGGCATCTTTAACACTAACCTGAATATAGTTTAAGGTTTTTTTCATTTGTTTTGTATGTTTTAGAGTTTTAATTTTATGCAAGACATTATTAGGTTGTTACATTGTTGTTTTTGCTGACAGTGGCCCCTCCTTCCTAACTCTTCCAGCCCCGCCCGCTTCACTTCTCTGCTCCGTGTGCATTTCACTCCTCCACTCCGTACTCGTCTTCCTCTGTCACTGGATCGGCATCCCAGCAGGTGATATCAATCTCTGCAGGGGGCACAGAGGCACAGGTGCATTAAGCATTACTGAATTGGGGCTGTGGTTGTGTAATGTTTATTATGTCGGATGGGGGGGCGTATTTTTTTGTATGTAGAGGGCTTTTCGTGAGTGTTAGAGGCCGGTAGTGACCAGTAGGGGGAAGTAGAGAGCAGCAGATGGTCAATAGAGGCCAATAAAGGGCAGTAGAGAATAGCAGAACTCAGTAGAAAGTAGAACAGGGTTGTAGAGGGGCAGTAAATAACAGCTGAAAGCAGTAGATGGGAGTAATAGGAGCAGTAAAGAGCAGTAGAGGAGCAGCAGGGGAGGAAGAGAGCAGCGGGAGGCAGCAGAGGACAGTAGTGAACACAAGAGGGCAGTAGGGAGGCAGTAGAGATGGGAGGCAGTGGAGCGCAGTAGCACACTAGACACAGTAGTTAGGGATAGGATATAGTAGTTAGAGGCAGTAGGGGTCTAGATGGCAGTAGATGACGGGGGGGACAGTAGAGAGCATCTAAATGCAGGTTAATTGTAGGCCTCACCTGGAGGTTTGTTGTACAAGACTGGCATTGGGGTCTCCTTGGATGAGCAATCGTCTGACTGGGCAAAATCCTCCTCCTGTGATTGGCTAAAGTAGCCCTCACTGGCCTGTAAACACAGAAAGGCACACAGAGACAGCAGTCAGTATCTCACACAAATACCCTGAAGGAGTTCTCCCCGGAGTTCAGCACAAAGGCCACCACAGTACCACAGTTTTCCACATGTGTTGCATTTAATCTGTGTAAGGAACACGGGCTCCCTGCTGCTATGACCACAAGCCGATAACTGCCAACATCATTTCAATATCACACTGCACTGGGGCGCCATCTAGGGGCAAAGAAAGTGAACTGAGTTTTCACATTGCATTCAGGTAACCAGTAATGGTCTTCAATCAAGGTGCTCACACAGTGGCATTGTAACAGATGTTTTAGATGGTATTAAATAAGCCACACCAACCTTTCTGAGATAAGACGTTTTTATTCAGACAGTAGTACTGTAGTCAAGGAAAACTGGCATACTGGGTTTGGGAGTGCTCAGCTAAACTGGTAAGCATATGGTCTATGGTCTATGGTCTATGGTCTATGGAAAGGGGGTGGTCTCACAGCTGTATTTTGGTACAGTGATCTTTAGAGGAATCATATACATTAAATTTCGCTATCTCATTAGCAAGTGTTGGGTCTTGCTGTTATGGGCAGCCATTTCAGGTTATGTCTCTACAAGGCTTGCCTGTCTGTCTGTAACAGACTATAGCAAGTATGTCAGGCTACCTTGAGAGTCAGTAAATTCCCTTTGAGTTCAGTCTGTTGAGAAAATGAACTGGACTCCACCAAGACCTTTTTGGGAGTTTTTCGATAACCTTCCTGAACTGGCTGAACTGAAAGGGAACCGAGGCCCAAAGAGGGCTGCTGGTGTTGGATCAGAGCAATGGATTGTGGGGCGGTTAGTCTCTGAACACAGACTGTTAGACCTGGAGAGCATTCTTACCCTAGTGTCTGGGAACAGCGCTTTCAGTTAGCAGTGATTGGCATGCCAGGGACACTTGTGGAAGTGTGATATATTTGGCTGATGACTCACTTCACTGCTCAGCCCAACAGCATAGTGTGTCATTGTTTATGTTTGAATGGCCAACTACTCTTTAGCCTTGCCTTGATTTGACTGGCTATATGATATAAGTAGAGTAATGAAAGTAGCTGGATTTTTCCCTTAGATGAGAATTGCTTTTACCATGGGAGGTTAGCAAAGAGGTTTAAGCCTAGAATGTGAGACTAGCAGAGAGGTATAAACCTAGTATTAAAGGCTTATAGAGGAAGATACACCTGTTGTTCAAGGCTAGTGGAGATGTATAAGCCTGGGACATGATGCTAGTGGAAAGGTATAAGTTTCACAAATGATGCTAGTGGAGCAGTATTAGCCTGGCGTGCAAGACTAGTGGAGAGCTATGAAGCCTGGTGTACGAGACTAGTAGGCAGGTTTGCTGATTGACCTGGGTCCCTTCTTTGAGCAGACTGTCCCCATTGGTCAGGAGCAGATGTCCGTCATCCAGTTCCTGGCTGTCGGTCCCAGAGGCGCTCTGCAATGCATGCTGGTAGCTGAGGGTCATCTGGTGGGGGCCGGCAATGTCCACCAAGCTGGAGGGGTTATCCTCATCCCCACCCAGTCCCTCTGGGGTCTCCTCAAAGCTAAGCAAGGGATGTGGGCGGGACTGGGCCTGGGGGCGGGCTTGGGCCTCATCTGACGATGTCTCCCATAGGTCAGGTGGGCTGTCTGTCTCTTGTGGACGGGTCTGCGAGTTGCCCGAGGGGGCAGGTTCTTTGTGGACCTGGGGGGCCACACTCTGGATGGGTGAGGAGGGGAAGGGAACTGGCTCCTCCTCTGGCTCAAGGACTGCAGTTTGGGAGAGGGGTGGGCATCAAAGAATACACATCACTATGGTAACCGAAGCACCACAGTAGCATGAGTAGGGGAACAGATAAGTAGTAAAACAATAGCGTAATGGAGCATTGCATCTTTAAAACACACTTTACAGCATGCTTCAGGAGGAAGTTGGAAAATAAAATTTGCCAACTTAAATACTCATATATTCAGTTAAATGTCCATTTTCATCCCTAGCAGGTGAGGCTAGGTTCCACCCACAACTGCTGCTAGCATGACAACGTGCTCTGCCCAGGTCACAGAGGGGCGGGGTTATGTCACTGAAGGATGGAGCCTTGTCACAGAGGGGTCTTACCTCGTTCATCACGTGCGAGCTCTTCGCTCTCTTCCAGGATGGGTGTGGTGACGATTTTGGGGATGGACGTTGGCAGGATGGATCCTCTGCTGCTTGTTGAGTCTCTGATAGCGCTGTCATCTAGAACAAACACAAACAGCAGGACGGACATGTAAGATGTAACACACACACACACACACACACCAACATACAGTATACATACATACACTCACAGTTAGATAGACACACACACATTGGCATACCCCAGCATTTAAATACGATAAGAAACACACACTAACAGCCAGACTCTTACACACATGGTAAGATATCCACAGGCACTACCACAAAGGGACATACATACACAGCAAGATACAGATACACTCAAGCTTACTTACAGCTACATACACATAGGATACACACTTATGTACTGACGCTCAGTTGTCAGTCTGTTATGTTTCAGAGTGTTAGTGCGCATCCTTCTCCCAAATTCACAGAGGACACCGAAGCAATCGGATACCCTTATAATCATAACTGGGCACTCCACAACCAGGAATAAAGAAAGAAAAGGAAAAGTGAATAAAAAAACAAGGTAAGGAGCCTCCAGACAAACTTTAATAAAGTTGAACGTTGCATCCAGAGGGTATCGGAAGATACGCTGTCATAAGAAATTAGAAATCAAACAGGCTTTGGGGAAATTTCTTATGCTGCTCAAGGGGGTTGGTGTGTATGCCTCTCTGCCTCATTGCCTCTCTTCCTCTCTGCCTCATTGCCTCTCTGTCTCTCTGCCTCTCTGCCTCTCTTCCTCTCTGCCTCTCTGCCTCTCTCTGCCTCTCTTCCTCTCTGCCTCTCTGCCTCTCTGCCTCTCTTCCTCTCTTGCCTCTCTGCCTCTCTGCCTCTCTGCCTCTCTTCCTCTGCGTCTCTTCCTCTCTTCCTCTCTTCCTCTCTGCCTCTGCTCTCTGCCTCTCTTCCTCTCTGCCTCATTGCCTCTCTGTCTCTCTGCCTCTCTTCCTCTCTGCCTCTCTGCCTCTCTGCCTCTCTTCCTCTCTTCCTCTCTGCCTCTCTGCCTCTCTTGCCTCTCTGCCTCTGCCTCTCTGTCTCTCTGCCTCTGTGCCTCTCTGCCTCTCTGCCTCTCCTCTCTCTTCCTCTCTGCCTCTCTGCCTCTCTTCCTCTCTTCCTCTCTGCCGCTCTTCCTCTGTGCCTCTCTGCCTCTGTGCCTCTGTGCCTCTCTGCCTCTCTTCCTCTCTCTCTGCCTCTCTGCCTCTGTGCCTCTCTGCCTCTCTGCCTCTCTCCGCCTCTGTGCCTCTCTGCCTCTCTGCCTCTGTGCCTCTGTGCCTCTCTGTCTCTCTGCCTCTCTTCCTCTCTGCCTCTCTTCCTCTCTGCCTCTCTGCCTCTCTGCCTCTCCGCCTCTCTTCCTCTCTTCCTTGCCTCTCTGCCTCTCTGCCTCTCTTCCTCTCTGCCTCTCTGCCTCTCTTCCTCTCTGCCTCTCTGCCTCTGTGCCTCTCTGCCTCTCCGCCTCTCTGTCTCTCTGCCTCTCTGTCTCTCCACCTCTCCGCCTCTCTGCCTCTCTTCAAAAGCAGCTTTCTTACCGAGAGGCAAAAGCATACATTTGGTGCTGCTGCTGGCAAGTACGCCCCTTCCCCAAAGCCGATTGAGGGAACTGATCCAGGATCAGCTATATCCAAAGGCAAGCATGCCCGCTCAGCTGCATTTAATCAAAGATATAGAGGAATCTTGTCTAGGATCAGCTGTTAATCACCGCGGGCAAGCACGCCCCCCCTAGCCACAGTTAATCGGAGAGTTTGAGAATGCTGATCCTGGATCAGCTGTCTATGACCACAGGCAAGTATACCCCCCCTCCTCCCCCACATTTAATATGAAAGATAAAGGGAAAATGATTGAGGATCAGCTGTGAGCACAAACACACCTGCACTTTCAAAAACATAAGAAACATATACGAGGCAAAGGCAGAAGAATCCATTCACAGACCAAAACACCCTGTGAAAACGAATCTTAAATGAAACTTTCCAACTGTCTCTTTGTTCCACTTTAAGTGATGCAGAGAGAGCGAGGATTTAACCACACTGTGTCTTCTTTATATGCTCCTCTGCAGTAGTTCCACCCTCTGGCCATAAGGGGGCAGACCAGTACCTACCAGATGAGCCTGACTGCAGTCGGATGTGTGGCGGAGGGCGGTAAGGGGGAAAACCTGGGTCTGGGAGGCTGTGCTGCATCTTCAAGAAGGGGCTGTCCAGTCGGCCTGCAGCACACACCCACGTACACCGATACATGGAGGCGCATAGAGAGGCACACGTGTACACCAATGGCATGAAAGGGTGATGTGGCCACATCGACACACAGAGACCAACATGAATCCAGACCAACACAAAGAAGTGAAACAGACACTCAACCAATGCATGATATATGCCCACACCATGATATTTACGCATGACAGAGGCCAAAACAGAAGTTAAAACAAAGAAAAAAAGCAGAAAGAGAAGAGAGGGAGGGGGAAAGAGAAAGAGAAAGAGTCAAAGAGCAGGGGAGTGAACAGGAAGTGGACAGGACAAAGAAAGGAAAGAGGGTGGAAACAGAAAAGAGGATAAATAAGTCCACCACTACTTATTACACAGTCAGTGTGCAACACTAAAACTCTAGGCTGAAACTCCCCCACCATACACACACACACACACACACACACACGCATGCAAATATGTATGCTGACACACCATTACAGGGTAGAGAACCCAAAAGCTTCCAAAAGTAATAATTAGAGAACTTGGCTTGTAACCTCAAAGATTACAGGTTCCAATCACAGATGGGACACCACCATTGTAGCACAGAGCAAGGTGCTTCACCTGAATCCATAGACTAAATATCCAGCACTTTATGTGGATTGTATGAAAAAAGCAAACTGCTTTGGTCACCCTGGGTATATACATAGATGAGATTCTGCCACCATGGACATTATAAAAGGAGAAAACTCCTTTCTCACACTGCACTCTGGGCAGTAGTGTAGTTTATTGTTTAGGGAGCACGGCAAGATGGTTTCAGGTTTGATTCCCAGGTAAGGTTTTATCTCCTTTGTTTAAGGAAATAAGCAGCTTTTTAAATGAATACTTGTGTAAAACTGTAAACTTTATGCAGCTGTGTTTACTGTAGTGCTGAGTGGCTGTAGTGTAATCGTGTGTCTGTGTGCTGCTCTCTCTCACGCTTCTCATACCCGTCCTGTGGAAGGAGATGGAGGAGCTGTCAAAGCTGCAAGCCGCCGCTCTCTCCCTCTGCCTGAAGAAATCCCGCGGGTTACTCCTCCTTTGAGAGATGATGAACGCTGCCTCCTACGCACACACACACACACACACACACGACATTATTCACATTAGCACACACACACACACACACACACACACACACACACACACACACAAACAGATATGGACACACAGATATAGATGTACAGCAAGTTTACAGGCAGTAAATGATCTGCCTCCACTAAGCAGTCTCAGCAGAAAAGAGCAAAGCATCATGTTAATCTGGTTAACTTCCTCACTGATTTAATAAATGTTTCAACTTCCACTGCAGTATGGTATGGTGGTAATATTAATTTAGTGTTTCTAGCGCCCCCTGGTGGAAAGTTATAGAACAACACACCTCCACTTCTGAATCTTTCTTCTCCTGGTTGCCTTCCCGGTTCCCCTCTGACTGTCAGAGAGAAGGAGAGCAGCAGTAAGACAGTAATCAATCCACAACAGCAAGAGCAGCCAAGTGCACTTTCACAACTAACTACCACTGTAGTACCAGTGGTCTTAGAGGAGTACAGTGTCATTAAACACAGTGTACATATATCCCTTTGACACAAGAGAACTTCCCCTCAACACTTCACTATTTGCAGGGCACAAAAATTCAAAACATATATTTGTTTACAGAAATTAGACATTTATTTACAAACTTCCATGAATTTAAAATGAGGGATGGTTATTGCAGTTCCGTATGCTGATTTTAAGGAGAATTTTGATGTAGAAAATGTATACAGTGTAATAATACATGTATATAGTAAATGTGTATTGTATGTTGTATACAGGTTTAAATAACCCCCTGTTTTATGTGTGTGAACTTTAGTACAGTTCAGTTATGCACTATATGTACATTGTACTGAGTTGACTCTGGCACTGTGACATTAGGTTTCAGATTTCTGTGTGGTATTTTAGCTACAGCCAAAATGCAAATGGCACCAAGAGAAACTTAAAGCGGGTTTCCCCTTACAATCAAAGCCTTCATCCTCTCCCTAGCCTCCTCTTCCTCCTGGGCCAACATCTTCCTCCTGTGTGAAACCATAAACATTTTTCATGATTTCTAATTGCAGGATAGGTGGCATCCTGTCCTATAATGACTTCAGGTAAGCAATTAACAGGAGAGTAAAAACACACTCTTCAAAGGGGGGGTTGGGGATGTTGAAGTGAGTGAGGCAGGATGGGGATGCTGCAGTGTGTGTGCTTCAGAAAAATGGGGACGATGTACTGTGGGAGGTTAAGCAGAATGGGGATTCTGTACCAGGAGATGTGCAGTTAGGTGGGAATGCTGTACTAGATGAGGAGCAGCAGGCTCAAGATTTAGCACTGGGGAAGGTTGAGCAGGATGGGGATACTGTACCAGGGGATGTGCAGTTAGGTGGAGATGATGCACAGGATTTTGGAGGAAGGTTGCAGGATGGGGGCTACCAGGATTCAGTTAGGTGGGCATTGGGAGGGTGCAGCAGGCAGGATGGGGAGGGCATACTGTACCAGAAAGGTACAGTACGATAGGGATGTTTTAGTGTGGGAGGTGCAGTAAGGTGGGGATTCTATCCTGGGGGAGATTCTGCCAGGTCTCACCTGTGCTCCTCAATCTGTCGCTCTCTTTCTCTGTACCTCCTCTCTCTTTCCTCCTGCTCCCGTCTCTCCAGTGCCATTCTCTCCTCCTCGAACCTCCTCCTCTCCTCCGCCATCTTCCTCCTCTCCTCCTCTTTCCTCATCTCCTCCTCACGCTGGGGGTGGAGAGAGTGTATTACATCTTCATCCATCCCATGATCCCATCCAGCCCCAGAGCTGTCCCTCGTACCACCATATCTGCCCCAAATGCCCCACAGATCTAAGATCATCCACACTAACCCAAGCACACAGGTTCATCATTAAAAAGTGGTGCTGTAGGTCATATTACTAATTTCAGTAACTTTGTAAACAAAAATCATGTCACGTCTATAATATATGCAAGGATGTATGTCATGGCATGTCAAAATCATTTCAGGCAGAAGTCAAAAATGGGCTTTTCCAGTAAAGATACTCTTCCTATCACTCTTCCTGACAAGTCCATTTTCAGACTTGAATTATTGTGCAACACTATTCTCAAACTACAGGATATGTTAGAGGAAAGTCTGGAAAGTCTACACATGTATGTACGTGTTTAAAGTGTAGCACCACCTGCAGGTGCCTGGAGTTCAGCCCTGCCCAGCTGCAGGAGGACATGGGGTCCGTACCTTGGCCTTCTCCCAGAACTCCTCCCTGTTGAGTTTCTTCATCTCCAGCTCTGCGTTCGTCTTCTGGTAGCAGGTTCCCTGTGACAGAAACATCCAAAGACGGGTAAGAAAAGCAAAATAATGTACATAAAGCATGTCATAGATATCTTGTAAAGAAAGTGTAAAGGAAGCTTAACCAAATAAACACAAATACCCTCACACCCAATGCAATTACTCACACAAACTCTGCCCACCTCTCACACACAATATTGATACTCCCATATTGTTTATGCTGCCTTTGTTTTCTAATTTGTGTAATGTTTTGGTCAGTAACTGGATGGTTGTGCAATGGCCTTTTGGACAGGTCTCTATTCACTAAGAGATTGAATTCTTAGTGGAGCCTCCCAGTTAAATAAAGGAGAACTTCATACACACACTCAAACCCACCACAGACTCCATTCCTTCCTCGTCTCTCGTTCGCAGTCGGCTGAGGACTGGGCTGGCGACCGGAGCCGCCCCATTGGTCAGTCTCTGGGCAATGGCCACAGGGTCGACGTCATCAATGCTACTTGCGTTGACGACAACATCGACCCCCTACGGACAGAAACAGGAAGCAGTTCTGTTAATCATCTTTAAGACAAGTAGCTTTGGCCAACCATGTGACAGATGAGAGCAGCAATCAAATGTGGAAATAGCATGCTGTCTGGAGAAGGGTGAGAAGAGAAGAGAGGGGAAGAAAGGAAAAGAGAGGGGGCAGAGATGAGGTAAAAAGGGAGGAGGGAGTAGAGGAGCAGACAGGAGAGTGTCATTTTTAGCATGACATTTGGTCTGAGAGCACACAAATGAGGTTTGTCTTTGTGTCAAGCAAAGAGCAGCATCTCACCCCCCACCCCATGTAAAAGTATAAATTTACATAAATGTACCTTGTTCACATGAATTTATGTAAATGTAGCCTACCTTGTTAATATTTAGTATGAATAGCCTTACATCAGATCTGAGCTGTATTGAGACATGCTGAATATTGCATTAGAGGCATTGATGTATTTGATCTTGTTCTTTGAGCCAGGGGAGCAGAGTGGCACACGGCCCTAAGGACTAGGTTGTCAACCCACAATTTTGGATATCAATAACAAAGACATGGGAAGGAGGATAGATGCCAGAAACAGGAAGCACACTGGGATTTCAGGTACATGGATAATTCTTCCTGTGGAGAATTCCTTCTGGCAGGTTCTATGAAATGGCATAAAGGGTTCATCCCCATCTTAAGTTAAAATATCAAAAACGAGAACTACACATTCTCTGCTGAATGTGCGTGCTTATACACCCGGCTGTGTATTTAAACCCACAGAAGTTATTTTACACCAGTTCAGTATCTTTTTGATCGGCAGCTCACAGTGAAATGAGTAATAAATGTCTGCTTTACCTCCCATCATATATGCATAATTTTCTTGTAATTTGCTAACTGTGGCTGTCGGTGAGGCAGGCCTGCAGAACACAAGCCCAAGGCAGGAAGAAAAATCTGGTTCCTAGGAAACTATCTGAAGCAGAACATCATTAGCGGAGTCTGCAAGTCAGCAAGAGCACGCAAATAACTTGTTTATACTCTTCCCTGCTGTTCGTCAACCTCTGGAGGGGTACAGCCTTTCACCTTTGCGTAAGACTGACCTGGAAGAACTCTGCGATGGTGGCCACGTGACTGGCACAGGTACACTTTCTGGCGTCAGGGACGTCCTCTCCCACCTAGAGGACAGAGCGGGAAGGAGTGGAGGAGATAGAGAGGGAGGGAGAGAGAACAATTACATATACCATGTCAACAACAATCTGAGCACAGTGTAGAGGGACGTCCACTTCCCTCAATATCATAGTTTATTATCATAATTTACATGTGCAGCCATACCACCCTGAACCACATAAAATCTCCTGCTACACTGCTACACAAGCAGATGCTGATGGTTGTGACTTGGGACCTCCTGGGAAAGGTGAACTACTATAAGAACAGGTGTTCCACTAGGGGGCACTCTTCCCCTCGGACCAAAGAGCAGTCCAATGCCCCAGCACAGTAATTAAGAAAATGAATCTTGTTGGTAAATTTGCACATGATGTCATGCTGTATCTGCAGCTTCAGTGGGGACTCTTTAATGAGCTCCCACACTGCTGCTCATATAATGAGACGATCCATTCTTAATCAGGCTCTTCACAAGCTTGTCTGATATTTAAACACCGGAGTTTTGATGTTAACTCCAGCAATTAAAATGAGATTGTTTAAATATTTAATTGCTAATGACATTTTCAAAATATTTTTCCGCATTTTTCCATCTACTCGGTTCCTGTGGTTTTGATATGCTTAATGTATTCCACATTTCCTTAGAACTGATTTTTGGCAGCTAATTATTGCATTTCACCCAGGGATTTGAGAATATGGTTTTGTATTTTTTCCTGCTTCATTTGTTTCTAAGGTTTTAAAGTTCTTGAATGTGTGTGTCTTATCTAGGTCTGATATACTGACCTTTGTTTTATGACAATGATGTTTTGGATCATTATCAGATCAAGCCACAGTATGTCCACACATGGTTTTAAATTTGTGTCTGAATTTCCACCTGATTATTCAACATAATCTCTCAGGATTCATCTTAGCCCTCGCTACGAGCTTTACTACAGATATCCAAACAGTGCATCCCTGTTCACCTGCAGAGGCAGTGAGCCACAACCAATAACAAGCACATCAACACACATCCTCACCCATCAGTGATAAAATAACAGGGGACATGTGCACTATAGTACCAGACTTAGACAGGGCCTTGATTGTCTGGAACGCTGTTATCAAAATATCATCTGCAAAATATGCGTGGGGATACGGAAGCTGCAAGTATATATCAGTGTTTGAGATACTAGATTATTGGATTTTTATCCAATTTGGGCCATATCTGTGCTTTCCCTTTGGTAGTGATTATGATGCATCTGGACAGTTCCCCTTTGAATCCTCACCAGCGTTCCCCAGAGCCTGTGCCAGTTCTGTAACTTCATTACTGCCCCGGGAACAATGAGTTGGCATATCTTCACAACACCACATCTCCGACAAACTAAAACATCGATAGCGCACATTCCTGCAGAAGTATGGGTTTTTACTCGACAGCCCTAACAGTGAGTGAGTTCATACAAATCAATTATTTAACAGAGTCCTTGCACAATCTGGTTTTCATTTTAAGAACATAGCAATATTACTATTGTTCAGCTAAGATAAAAAAAAATACTGAGGAACAACAACAACAAGAAAAAAAAGGCAAGCAGACAGAACTGGCAGACTGGCAGACTGTCTTACTGTCTGACTGACTGACTGTGGACTGATTGGCTGGCTGGCTGGCTGGTTGACAGACAGACAGACAGACAGACAGAACAACCAAGAGTAGATAGATAGCAACAATCCACAGCAAGAGAGAAAATCCATACTGAAAGCAAGGGTTATGGGTTACTATTTTCTTTCAGGCATTAGCGGACGGCAACATGAAGTGCAGCCAAATCTCTCTCTCTCTCTGCCTCCTCTCCCCATCTCTCTCTCTCTCTCTCTCTCTCTCTCTCTCTCTCTCTCAGAGCACTCACCCAGTTGATGAGGATGTAGTGTGGCAGGGCGCTGTTGGGCTCCTTCAGGCTGCAGAAGCCGTACATGATGTGTCCGCTGTCGAAGGTGAGAGTGATCTCCTCAATTCCCCCATCTGTCCGGCACAGAGAGGAGAGACGAGGGTTGCTACCATGTTCTCACCACACTAACAATGTTTCAACAATGCTGTCACAATGTTCTCACAACGTTCTCACAATCCCCTGAAAATGCTGTCACCATGTACTCACAATGTTATCACTCTCTAACATCTTTCAATGTGTTTTAAAATGCTATCGCACCATTCTCACGGTACTCGGGCAATGTTCTGACAACCATCTCACAATGTTTAAACAACATTCTCACAAAGCTCACATGATACTTTAACAACATTCTCAGATACAGGAAGTATCAGCAAATGAGAGAATGCTAACTCCTGCAGGGCCACAGGGTCTGCTGGGTTTCATTGTTACTCAGGACGTAACTGATCAGTGAATGAAGTTGATGACAAAGTAAATTCAATTTTTCCAGGTTCCTTAAGTCAGATTCAGGTTCAGATTTTAAGTAGAAAACAAAAAAAGCAGACCCTGTTGCTCTCGAGGACCAGGCTGAGAACCCCTGTTCCAGATAATATATCATTGGAATTGTGAAAAAAAAACATGCATCTCCATAAGTTTACACTTATTGGTTATGTAATATTCTGTCACTAATACATTTTATCCAAAATCCTGTGTCACAAACAGTATTCTGATGTGATGAACTTAGAATGTATTTTTCCTCATTTAACTGAAAAGTTTTCTTTTTGGAGCAATAAAGTTTTTTATTAATAAGACTAGGAAAATATGCTTTTAGTATAGGACTACAGCCTGTCTAAGTGAAGATGTCTACTTTTTACACAGCCATACAATTTGACCTGACAGCTCCTTGGTTATTTTTTTCACATTACTCTTGTTCCATGTATTATAATTTTGTATTATGAGTCTGAGATAAGTCTTTCTTTATGAGACCAGAGTAATTTCCTTTAGTTAATTTATGTTAATGCACCCAGATATTATGTACCAAAAGGGAAGCTTATCACATGAAGAGGTAATTACCACATTCCACTAAAATGCCAGCAAATGAAAAACAATTTTTCACACTGAATCATTATGACACAGACGTCTGCTTCATTATATTTTACTACTGGATATTCTAATCATGGGACATTGGCTCATTGTTCAGTAAACCTGAATTATGAAATTCTAACCTTACTCATATTAGACAAGCAGAAATGATAATAAAACTCCAATTCAGCACTAAATCAATGAAAGGGTAATAGGAAAAAGACGAATTGTAGTGGAGTTAACATTAAATGGCAAATACACCTGATTAACGCTGGACCATTAGGTTTCCTGGATTTATATTCAAGAAAAAGTTCTTCAACAATGTGCACAAAATAGCACTTTGTATGAGTGCCTTATCCGGGAATGAAGCCTGAAGCATCCTAATCCCATATCGAGCTCCCTCACCATTACAACACACTGCCTAAAAATCACTCAGCATCAGTAACTTCTGCCCTTCTGTCACCTTAATCCGTGTTTAACGTGTAATCACCATCTGCAGGCTATGGTGATAAGTATGATTGTGCTATATTCTAACTATAAAAGAAACTCAATCAATGAAAGAAACAGGTCATTATAAAAGCAAACATTCCACCTCTGCTCTGTTTAATGGGGTTGCAGTGATAGGCCAGAGAATCCCTGCAGTAATATACACTGAACTAACTGCGGTGTCATACAGCTATCATACAAACTGTGGTGTCACATGGCTGTAAGAGCAGTTTATTTGTCTCACCTCCTGTGGACGCCAGTGTGAGGTCATCGCTGTCGTCCTCATATGTGTACAAAGCCCTGCGACAGAATAAGAGTCCAAGAGAGGAAGGGATCAGGAGAGAACACTTCACACAGACACACACTGCATCTTCTGCACCATCATTAGAATAATAAACACTTCTCAAAGTCACAGTGCTGCAGGAGATGAAGGCATTGACGATGAGCACAGGTAAACAAGAGTAGCTGAAAGCAAACAGAGCTGATCAAAACAAAGCTTTCTGAACCCCAACAGCTTTCTCTAAGCTTCTTTCAAGTTAATGGGAGCCATCAGGCTGGCCACCAATGACCTTTACAAGACGCTTTACTTGTCTGCTTACTCCTCTGTTAACCAGCCATCTCTACGTTAGATTCTAAATCTCTGGATCAATGTCTTTATATTACAATAGATTGCATTACATTGAGCTGGCACCCACCCTTATGCAGGGTGAATTGCAATGTGACAGTATGCCACTCCATGTAGTCTAGGTACAAGTCAAAATATAAACCATAATACCATACAATGCTGTAACTCAAATTAGGAAGTGCTAGAGGGAGGGCTTGATAGAGGAGCAAAGCTGCAGTGTGAGGAAACATACAGAATCTATACCAGAGATACACATAAACATGGACAACACATGCACATACACACACACATGTCCATGCACACATGCATACAAACGCATACACCCATGCGCACACACTCGCGCAGAAAGAGAGGGGGAGCAGACTCTTTGTGTGGCACAGTGAGTAGTAGTGCAGTCCCTGTGCGCTGAGCGGAGGTGTGGGGAGGATGGTTTTAATGAGAGCTGCAGGATGCACCATTCCCTAAACGCACTGAAAATAGATTACAGCAGTGCAGGGTCGTCAGAGGTGAGCTGCAAAATCACATTTAACACATGGGACAGGAAGACTACAACTCCCATAGCTCTGTGACACCAGTGTTCCAGAGGGATTAAACCCTGTAATGAGCTTCAGCTAATTAAATTAAACCTAAATTCAGCTTCGGCTAACAACATTAAACAGAAATCAAGCAATAGCTAATTACATTATAGCTAAATTGAGCTTCAGATATTTACATTAAACCCAAATTCAGTTTTAGCTTATTATACTATTGTCAATAATTAGCTTCATTTTATAACAACAAACCCACCTTATCACAGGCTTCAGCTCATTACATTAAACCAAAATTCAGCTTCACTTTATCACTTTAAACAACAATATCAGCTATTGATAACATTAAATACCCTAATCACCTCCAACCCATTATTCAAAGCCCCAAGATAAGCTTCAACTCATTACATTAAATGTAAATTCAGCTATTATTTCATTATCCTCAATCTTTAGTTTCACATTTACATTACAATAACCCGAAGTATCAGCTGTAAATTCAATTAAATGCACTCATTATTCTAAACCCTATCATTAGCTCCAGCTTATCCCAAATGTATCCCCAAATTTACTCTTATACTTTGTTGCGACAATGTAAAATATTTTACAGCAAACAAAAAAAAATTTTCATTGTGCAAAACAAACTAAATTTAGCTTCAGCTCATTAAATTTTACCTCATTTTTACCTCCTCCTGATTATATTAAATCCTAGTAGAGACCGAGAGCTATTAGCATGGATGAGAGAAAAACATGCACATTAAAGTTAGATGGATGTGGAACAGAGTGGCAGACTGAATAAGAGGGAGGGGCCTGTGCGGTGCGTTTGCTCCTCAGCTCAGTATCTTTACTGACACCAAAGACAAGCTGAAGTTTGTCTGCAAGTCTGATGACAGAAATCGCAAGGCTCAAAACTTGTTTCTTGTGTCTGGTGTTGAAAAATGAATCGTGCTGAGGAGCAAATGCGGTGTGTGAGCTGATCCTCTCTAATTTAGCCAGGAATTTATAAAGGACCACAGCGATCTCCAGCCGCACCTCAGCGTGAGCGAGGCCCCAGAGAGAAAGGGTGTGAGAGGCAGAGCTTGGAGAGCAGGGGCTTATGGGATATGTGGTAATTACAGCTCTAATTAGCATAACCCCGTGTGTGTGCATATGTGCATGTGTGCGCGTGTGCGTGCGTATGTGCGTGAGTGTGTGTGTGTGTGTGTGGGAGACGATCAGCTTTGTTTTTCCCACAGCGGTAATGGCAATGGGACATCCTCCACGTCACTCTCTATGTGTTCCCTCCATCCCTCTCAGCATTCACCCAAACACACCCACACACACTCACACACACAGAAAGAGAAAGAGAAGGATAGAGAGGGACAGAGAGAGACAAAGTGAATAGGAGGAGGGGCAGAGAGAGATGGAGAGAGAAAGAAAAAGAGAGGGAAGAGAGTTGGCGAGTGAGATGGAGAGAGGGAGGGAGAGAGATGTGGATTGAGAGGGAGGGAGAGTGTAGGAGGGAGAGGAAGAGACTGGAGTAAAACTAACAAATAAAGTCAAAAAGAGGGAAAAAAGGCCTGAAGGACAAATGCTGAGGAAGAGGAGTAGTAAGAAAAGGTCAACATGAAAGGTTGAGCCAGTATTCCGTATAGAATAACTGTGTGTGTGTCAGCATGCATGCTTGTTTGCACGTGTGTTTGTGTGTGTGTGTGTGTGTGTGTGTGTGTCTCAGTGCCTCACAGCTGTTTTGACAGCACGTGCTCCACGATTACGGCCCAGTTTGTTCGCCTGGGTGTAAAATACTAATCCGATGCAGCCTCTAGGGTCTGCTGTATCCACGGCAACATCCCACGTTCTGGAAGCTCCTGGTATGGAACGTTAGGAAAAGCGCCTTCCGCTCTGTGACCAAACGCAAGCCCCTGAACAGAAACATGTCTCCACAAAATGCCATGAACCACGTGAACACTAAATGTTACAACATTTTAATTACAGATTTAAGCAATACTGCTCTCTTTTGAGATAAAAAAGATTTGCGGGCTGCAATTCTGTATAAGTCTGCTGTATGTACAGTTCAGTTCCCATATGAGGTGATACCATCTCAGATAAGGCCAGGTGGCTTTCATATTTAAAGGTATTGAATTTCAGATGAGTAACCTCTGAATAATCAGAGGATTAAAACAGAGGGATCAGTGATCAACCAGCTGCTTGTAATCACTGGTCTGATGAGGGAGCCGTCAGGGATGATTCAGTGAAATATTTGTGAACAATCAGTGAAGAATCAGGGAATAATCAAGGAAATATCAGGGAAAATAAATATAATGTCTGCAAGTCAGGTGAAACTCACTATCAGGGAGCAATCAGTGAAAATTGTCAAAGTCAAATGGTAATTGAATAATGAGGGGAATATCGTGGGAATTGCAGGTGGAGTACTGGAGCTGCGTGGAATTCCCAGCAGTGGTGACCCCCACAGAAGCAGCTGCAGGAGAGCCTCTCTCCTCAGGAAGCCGTTCCCTCCAGAAGGCCCATAATTAGCAATGCTAATGCAGCCAATGCAGTCGCAGAGGGGCGGAAGCGTTGGGGAAACGCAGAATAGCAATGAGCCTTCTCCCCTCTCTCCTCATTATCTGAGGGTCTGCGGGCTTCTTTATGAGAACGTCTTTGTTCGCAGGTGCCGTCGTGTTTGCCTGGTGTGTGGCAATTGTGTGTGTGGAGGTGGTAATTGCATGGCATTCTGGGACAGGTTTTTTAAAAAAAGAGTTCTCATTACAGACGCAGCAGGTTGGAGGTGCAGGAGGTGATGGGGGAAGAACACCTGCTCGATTAGGCAGAGGGGTACAGCGTCACCATGGTCACCACTTCAGTTTCAGTACCATCAAACGACAAGTAAGGAAAAGGTAGGCAAAAAGCATATTTATTATATGCTTTTATTATATGCATATATTTATTTATATTGTATATGTATGCTTTAATCCAGAGTAATTTACATATTGTACATTTGAATACAGCATTCATATATATACAGCTGGATATTTTCTGAATCAATTCAAGTTAAAGGGTACAATTGCAGTGCCCTTCCTGAATAATGCTGAGAAACTGCCAGTCCTGATTGGGCCAACAGCCTCTTCGACAGCTCAGCCACAATCTGCCACATCCTGAGAGCCTGTCAGTAGCCATCTCACACAAATACACACCGCAAATAGAAATAAAGACAAAACGATTATACAGATACATTATTTTAAAATATGATATTTATCTGTATGCATTCTGTTAATACATTTTGTTGGTTACTTCCATTGCAGTTGTCATTATCACATCTATACTGCTCTATAAGTGATGGGACATGGATTTAAAAACATGCTTTTTTTCTGTATTACTACTTTGCCTATGCTACAACACAATAAGCCATGAATGTAACTGAAATGAATGGCGTTGAACTGATTTAAAGTGAGGTGAACTGAGGATTATGTGAGTCAGAGATCATCAGTGTCCATTTTCTGTGAACTGCAGTCTGTAATGCTCACAGTGAAACAGAGTGACATGTCCGGGGTGTCTCTGAGTGAGACAAGGAAATGCAGGGTCTCCACAAAGGCTCTATAAACCCAAGGTTCAGCTTCCATCTTGGGAACCCCTGGGATAGCAAAATACCAAACAATCAGAGTGGTGTGAGTATGTGCCCTGTTTTAATGGACAGGGAGGTGGGTAGGGTGTGGGGAGGTGGGGTAAGACCTCTGGAGAGCTGTCATTGTCTGCGTGGTGGTGCCAGAAACTCAGATAAACAACAATTTGGACATTGGCCAGGGTTTAAATGTGTCATCCCTGTTTGGCCTACAGTGGCGGGGAAAGCCACAATCTCCTGCATCCTTGATGGAGAGGAGACAGGGAGGGAAGAGCAGAGGGAGAGGAGAGAAAAGAGGGAGGAGTGCATAGAATGGAGGATGACAAGCTTGATTGGTTGGTGGGTTGGTTGATTGATTGATTGGTTAATTGGTTGGTTGGTGGGTTGATTGATTGATTGATTGATTGACTGACACTACAAAATATATGAGGAAGCTCCAGCCAAACACTTTCAAGTAAAGAGCTGAAAACTATCAAGGTGGGAAAAATGAGAAGAGGAGTGTGCGCCAGAGAAAGGTGGATGAGAGTAGAGGAGAGATGAGGAGGTATGGGAGAGATGAGAAGAGGAGACAGCAGCAGCCACTCTGAGATAATGTTCCAGCTAAAGGAAGAAGTGCTGATGCACACAGAATGGCTAATGGGGCTCAGCTCACACAGGAAGTACCCCTCATCCCCCATTTCCTGTTCCCATCAGCTGATGGAATAATTCATAGGATGAAAAACTGCATTACTCAGGAGTATTCCTACCCCTTTAACAAGTTCCTACTGTGTACTGATGTGACATTTCTGATATGCTAAAAAACACAGGCCATTTATTATGAAGAATATGTGTACTTTTGTCCAAATCCATCATAACTTCAGAAATATCACATTTTAACTTTCAGAGATATAATATACTTGGATACTACATGGCAATTTCCTCTGCCTGGATGTCTGTTTGACAAATGAGGTAGCACAGCAATTTCCCCCGGTTCAGATCTGAGGCACTGAAAAATGTTCCCATTCTAGACTTAAGATTCTCCGTGTATGAAATCAATGACAGACAAGTGTAAACCATGCACACTCTGATAATTCATAAACCTTTCCCAACCCAGAAGTTATAAAGACTAAGAAATGTCCGCAGTGGAGTTTTTTTGCCCAGTGGGACAGAAAACGTGGGGTGGAAACTATCAGCATGGCTCCAGAGAAATCTTCAGTCACTATTGCCTGTGACACCCCCTGCCTCCTGCACTGCAATCTTGCCGCCCAATTTAGAAACCGTTTCCATGGAAAATGATTGAGACAGAGAGATGTGTGCTTGGCTACAGGGTGTTTTTTTTTTCTTAAAAAGGCACATTTGTGAAATGATTAAACATTTTTTTTTTCTTGACATTAACATTAACTACAATTTACACATAAGGGCTAGTGCTAATGGCTTGGGAGGAACATAAAAGCATAAAGTTATGACAAATGATAGTGAAAATGATCACTGTTTTTAAAACTCATTCCATTTTTCCAAACGCCCACCCCCTCTCACCCCCCCCGAACAAACACTACCTTTCTTTCAGTCCTGTACCCACATGACTTCTCCAATTCATGTGACAACAATCCCTTGCTTCTTTCCACACTCCACATGTATCACCAGGCACATACTATCTATACCATCTCAACATATTATCATTTGAACACATAGGAACATATCATTAGTTCTACATTGTTGCCCAGCCAAAACAAAGAAGCTGCTAGAGAGCAGCGTGGCAAAGAATTTTAACTGACTTAACCCCTATTTTTGCCCTGGTGAGGCCAAGCTAATCATTCCCTTTCTGATGTGGACATCCAGCCACAGCCAGTAGTGGAATGGTTGGGAACATCCAACAAGCAGGTGCTTTACTTCCATGAGCCACCTGGAGGCCTCCATACCTGTGGATGCTGTTAAACTGGTGAAAGCAGCCGTATGGAGCATGGCTTTCTGCTGTTTATTCTTGGGTTGGTACCTGGGACATTTTGTATTTAAGCCACAATGTATGTCTCGAATCGGATGCCCATGCTCCACTGAAGTGTCTCCGTGGGTGCTATGAATGTACTGTAAAAGTAAATAATTTGATTAAAATCAGCAATCTAAACTCCCAGCACAGAATCAATAAACATCCCCAAATGCTGCCTTGATTTAAGAGTTCATTTAAGCCTTCACTTCAAAGAGAACGCATTCCCTGTAGCTCCCGACTGAAAAATCAAAGAAATAAATAATTCAGTTATCCACCCTTGTTAAATGAAAAGTTATATTAAAAGTTTATTGCATGAGGAACGTTGGTAAGTGTGTTGACTTATTAATGGCTGTTGTGAGAACCAAACTAATTCAAGTGGCTCTTTGGTTACTGTTTACCACAAATTTAAGTAATTTTATTAAAAAAGAGCGCTACATAATAGTAACTGCCCTGCCTCCCCTTCCCCCTCCCCCTTCCCCTCCCCACCCCTCCACCCACCTATTTTTAGCTATCAAAACTCCATCCCCATCTACTCCCCCTAACATGCCACATAAAATGAAGGGTTTTAAAAGATAGTTTTGGATTTCGTTGGAATATCCTGCCTCACATTTTGTATATGCATAAATCATTTCACTGCAGCAAAGTATTTTCCAACTATTTTTCTTTCTTTTTAGCAAAACTGAATTTAAATCTTGCATGGTTCACTCATCACTGTGTTTCTGTATTCAGACAAGGCAGCAGGCGAAAGCTAAGATACTGGGCACTCTCTTAACAGGCCAAGAGCCACTCACAGCACTGTCAACAATTGCTCAATGCACAGCCAATCAAAAAGCTAAACCACTCTGCACACTCCTCCCATCAGCACATAGCCAATCAGAATTTTTATCCTCCCTCCCCCAGCCTGCAACCCAGAATCATCCTACAGCCAATCAGCATAATCCTCAGTCCACAGCCAATCATCACTCCTAAATCCCAGCAACATCCAATTGGCACCATAAACTGTAAACTCCCAGACAATCAACACCCACATATACTGCCTGCAAACGAGAGTTCATTTAAAGACTATGCTTCAAAGAGAAAACCTTCCCTTTAGCTCCCGAATGACAAATCAAAGAACTAAATAATTCAAACATCCGCACTCGTTAAGTGAAAAGTTGTTTATTGCGTGGAAACCTTGATAAGCCTGTTGACTTATTCATGAGGGGATGTTCCCAAACCTGAGATGGGAGGGAGAAACAAACGAGCCTGATGTAACCCAGCCAGGAAGAGTGAGGTGAAGGGTGAGCCCACAGCTGCTTGAGCTCTCAGCATGGCAACAGTAAAAATCCCTGATAAACACCCCTTCTGGCCAAATAAGCCTCATCTGGTGACCCAACATCTCACCTGGACATACATCTCACCTGGAAATACATCTCACCTGGACATACATCTCACCTGGAAATACATCTCACCTGGAAATACATCTCACCTGGACATACATCTCACCTGGACATACATCTCACCTGGAAATACATCTCACCTGGACATACATCTCACCTGGAAATACATCTCAAATACATCTCACCTGGACATACATCTCACCTGGAAATACATCTCACCTGAACATACATCTCACCTGGACATACAGCTGTCTTCATTACAAAGCTGGCATTGTAATTAAAGGAGAATTAAAGGAGGGCAATTCTAATATGTAGAAAAGTGTTCCACACACTGAGGTGTACCTGTGAACACTGATGGAGGGAACCCAGAGAGCTCTGCCATACCTCTCCCAGGCACAGGGGGGCTCCACTCTTTAACAGAGAGTGTCCCAGAGCATCTGGACACTCTGATCACTCAGAGCAGTGGAGAGGGACCAGTTTTTGACCACACTCTCCTACATACATTAACAACCACCACCCACCCCGAAAGCATATGTTTATTATTTAATGTATTTTTAACAAATATTTGGGGTTCTGCCAATCCCTCTCTGTCTCTGTTCCCTTTCCCTCTCCCCCCTCTCTTTCTCTTATTTCTCCTCCTCTCTCTTGTGAGATTACTGATACCTTATAAGATCCTGCAACAGAACAGGGGAGGTAAAAAAAAATTCCACTTTGCCATTGCCATGGCAACCAGCAACCCAAATATCAAGTTGTTTTTTATTGATGATAATGCTGATTTAGGGCCCAGCAGATTATAGCATAATGGTCTTGAGTGTGTTTGTGTATGTTAGCAAATCATTATTACTGTTTTTTGTCTGTTTACTGGATTTTGTCTTTTTGCAATGAAAGGAACATTCTGGTTCTTTTTGCTGCCTGTCTGATTTACCTAGTGTGAGAGACTGCTTAGAATTTTCCATATTTAGCATCTGACTGAGATATTTGAGGAAAAGCAGAGAGCAGGGGTGCTACTGGGGGCTGATACTGTCATGAGGAAAGAGAGATACGCACACTGTTAAAGTTTGCTGAAATGTGTGGGAGTGTGTGTGTTGGCTAAAAATGGGGCTAGGTGATAAAACCTTTGCCAAATCTCTTTGGCAGGTGAGTACTTTTTAGAGAGCGGTGTTTAAAAAAGTGTTAAATATGTCTTTAAAAAGCCTGGGATAGAGTGGAATCAAGCGGCCTCCCTCAGTCATATTCCTCTATTTGGTGTCAGCAGAAAAAACCCAGTAAGCATCCGTATGGGCAGTGAAAATGGATGAGTGAGACACCAAATGAGGTGCTAACTGAGTGCTAATGAACTAACTACCAGCCAATGAAAAGCACCTCAGAAATCCTGAAGTTGATGTCAAAACCTATCACTCTTTTACTCAAAAGCTTTTTCTAGACAATAACCAGAGAGTTTGTCACAGGAGGTGAGGGGTAGTGATGGAAGAATGAAGTATCATGAGACCACAAATGAACAGAGCAACCGTAGGGTAGAGGTGGCTGTTTGAGTTGACACAATCATTGGTTTTGCATTTTGATTCCTTCGTGAAAAGCAGAGACTGACAGGATATTCTACCTCATTATGAGGTTCATGAAGCTTCATTCTACCATCCTGAGATAGAGACTATGTTTGCCTGATCACAGCACAAGACAAGCAGCAGTAGTTTTACCATATTCTTAAAATACTCTGACTACACAGTCCAAAGTGCTCGTTTCCATGCCTCTAAATATTTCAGTTATTCAGTTACAAAGATGTATAATGGATAACACATCTGTGTGCCTTCTGTTTTTATTTGCCAACATCATGGCCCTTTTATGCATAATTATACATACAGTGTGTGTGTGTTTTATTTATTTCAGACGACATTAGAGGCTGTAGCTGTACGACCAGAGTATCTGCAGCAATTGGTAAATACTACAGCTGATGCCTGATGCTGACTGGCCACAAAAGCAAATGACCCAAGGTCGTCCATGTCCCTCAGGTACCAGCACCCCCTAACCCCCCACCCTCCGGGCCAAGGGACTCCCCCGTCTGGGTTGCTTCATATCCTGTGCAGGTATCTGGGTCACAGCAGGTATCAGGTGTACCAGGTATCTGGGTCGATATCATGCAGTGAGATGCCAGTAAAGAGCCCCACAGTCTGGTTTTAAACCTTGACTGTGCCAGTGCAGCCTGACTGGAATTCATAACTGGCCATAAGAAGGGAGGGATTCCAATAGATCTCTCAACAGCGACCTCTGCTGATCAGATACCTGCAGTTTACCTGTACAAAGCTGCATATGAAGGGTGCCCTTGAAAGTCACACTGGATAAGAGCGTCGAACAAATGCCCCTAATGTAATGTAATGAAAGCTTGGCTGTGAAGTAAGGTGTGAAAAAAGCAGTGGCTTCATCACATGTTAGGCGGGGAGAGCAAATGTGAAGATCAGAGCAGTTAAGACAGCATGAATATGATTTGCTGTCGCAAATTGAGAATAAAAAAGGGAAATTAGTTTGAAAAATCAAACCCACTCAATTTCTATCAAAACCATTTACCATATAGTGCACTGAACCCAAAACAATCTACCTTGAAACAACAAGGTACACTGTAAGGTACCAAATCAAATACCACACTGCACCCAAACCAGCCCACCACAGAAACTATACCACCACCTCACTGTACCCAAACAAATACCACACTGCACCCAAACCAGCCCACCACAGAAACTATACCACTACCTCACTGTACCCAAACAAATACCACACTGCACCCAAACCAGCCCACCACAGAAACTATACCACCACCTCACTGTACCCAAACAAATACCACACTGCACCCAAATCAGTGCCACACTACACCCAAACCTCCCACCAAACCCAAACCTCCCACCCGTTACAGCCCTCAAACCAGAACTTTCCGCTAAAATTAGCATCAAGCAAATGGGAAAGCAAGAAAAAGGAAGAAGAGGAATTTGAGTTTCTATAAACAAAGCACTTGAGACTGTCTTTTCTGACATAGTTCCAAGAACTAACAAAAATATACATTAATGAAAACAAACATCAGCATGACAAAAACAAGCAACAAGTTATGAGTCCGTGCTATTCTTGAAGAGAAAAAAAGAGACTAAAACAGGTTTATCGCGCAAACAGATCAAAGATGGATCATCCCGGATAAGCCCCCCTACCGCACTGACAAATGGAGTTTCCACAGCGTTCCAACTTCCTGCAGTCTGATTTAAAGCCTGCAAACCGTGTCTTTTTTCACTGAAGCAGCTAGTCTGCAAGACAAATACAAATGGCCCTCAGACACAAACTTACAAAGCGAAGAAAAAAATATTGGCTCAGTTACAAAAATAAAATATGCTTGGCAGGAGGAACATACATTTATCTTAATCTAAAATAATCTCAATATTATTATTTTCCACGACGCTTATAAAGTGAAATGGTTTTATTAAGAATTAATACATTTTCTGCATATTTTATAAACCCTGTTTACCCTCTGTGGTAACAGTGACTCAGAATTCTGCTGGTCATAAAAAAAAGAGTCCATGACCCTATATCACTCACTCTAGCTGGAGGACAGACAGTTTTTTTTTAATGCTCTGAATCAAGGAAAAAAAAAAACTGACTAAATTAGAAGGAATTCACATGGCAACATTGTGTGAGGAAGCTGTGCAAATCTCCTCAATACTGCATATAATCCAAGATAGTGGTCTTTAAACATGATCCTGGGGAGCTTTATGGTGGTTTGGCTTGGTTTTATGATTCAATTTCAGCAACTACTTGGGAGTAGCGGTGTAGTGGTAACTGAGGAGGTGGGCATACTGTAACTCCAAATATATCCATCAATGGTAACTGCTGGGTATGCTGTACATCCCCAGATGTTTATGTGAGTATACTCACCTCCACCACACCACTTCTTCAGACCCAATAAACCAAATACAGTTCATTTGCAGTGAAATGAACTGCTTTATTTGAAAACTTAAGGGCTGAGCAACGCAGCCCAGGCAGCTCTCCAGGGCAATGTAGCTTTACTTACCAGACTCATTAAGAGACTGAGGCTTATCGGTCTGGACTTGAGACCACTGACGTAAGATTTGATGATTATGCAAAATGTATAATCAGCTAATGACGTCTTCTGCCACCTGCTGGCGGGAGGCTGCTCCTGCATCTTGTTATGGCGCACCCCTCCTCTGCACACTCCCCCCTCCCCAGTGGCTCCAAGCAGAGGTCAGGCTGATCATCTTTACACTGCGTGGGGTGCGTTTGGGCAGGGGGGTGGGAATGCGAGTGCCGGGAGGCCTGGCTGAGCCTCTGACTTCACTTTTTAGGAATTTAACGTGATTCAGTGTGCTTTTTGTTTTGGGGGTGGCGGTGCAATGCCTTTACCAAAGAAGACCACTTTTGTGAGAAATCATACCCAATGCAAGAGGGTTTAAAATGTGAAAACTTTCTTCTCAACTGTATGTGTGTGTGTGTGTGTGTGTGTGTGTGTGTGTGTGTGTGTGTGTGTGTGTGTGTGTGTGTGTGTGTGTGACATATATCACAATACCGTTACAACAGTTGTACTGCACCATACAATTTTCATCACAGAATTAAAAAAAAAATAATTTACATTTTAAATAATTTAAATTTCCCCTAATCCCTCACTGATCAACAACTAAAAGCTAATTTCCCAGCAGGCTTTAGTCTTATGCAATTCTAATCCCACAAAATGTCACCTTCACGTCACCACAGCAGAGCTATGCAGCACCTTGCAGTCCTGCCACTGCATCTTTCATGAAGGTGTCCTGCATTCTCCCCAGTGGAACTTAAAGTTAACAAATGCTCAGTTTACATACTTGCATGTGCCCAGCCAACCAGGAGAGGGCGCTAGACAGCGAACAGAGACTGATGAGCTGTGCAATGACTGCGTGAGCTATCCGGAGGGTTGGCTAACCCTGACACGCTGCCACTGATAGCAAAAACAGTGCCTGCCAAACAACAAAACACCACTGATTAATTTTAATGACTAAGCAAAAGAAAAACAAAAATTAAAAACTGCCAGATTAGTTTGTATATGCAGTTTTATGACAGAGACATGTAGAAATGGCTTTGTTTTCTTTTCATGTATATGTTTTTTCCTATTTTTTGTCTCGTTTCTCTTGTAAAGTCCGTCCCTTGTCATTCTCTTGCGTCTCTATCACCAGCCTGCCAGGCTCAGACGTCAGAAAAGCACAGACTGTTCCAGGACATTTTTTGGTTGGTGCTCTTATACCCTCTGTGCTAATCCCCGGAGAGCTCAGAGTCTCTCATTAGGCTATCGATCATCCCCCACAGGGGCAGTGCCTCGGTAAGAGACTGTGCTGTCATGTTAGACTGCGTCACTGTGTCAGAGACTGTCACTGCGTTAGAGATGGTGCTGCTTTGTTATACCATATTACAGTGTTAGAAACTGCAGGCTAAATTCAGCTACATTCACTTGGTCTGTTTAAGGAAATATGTTATTCTTATTTCTTTTAAAAACAGAGGGTCATATTTCCTTGTTTCCAGCAAAATGTAACATACTCAAAAACTGTTGCAATGTAAAGTCTGTTTTGATTGACCTGCAAATTCCCATAAAGAGAATTAAGTCCACAATTAATTTAATTTTTGGGTGTGTTAGAGGATGTTAGAGGATGTAACTATGTCTTATTGTGTTAGAAGATGTTAGAGTGTTAGAGGATGTAACTATGTCTTATTGTGTTAGAAGGTGTTAGAGTGTTAGAGGATGTAACTATGTCTTATTGTGTTAGAAGGTGTTGCTTCAAAGACTGCCACGAGGGCAGAAATCGTGGGACTTAATTAGACTGTGCTACGAGAGCAAAGACCATGTTTGGCATTCCTCTGTTTGACTGTGTTACTGCAGTCAGCCTGACTCAGCACTTCGAAGACCCAATGATGTGTCCAGATATTTGGGTTTTAATTGCTCAGTGTCTCTAGGGGGAAGTGGGTGAGGGGAGGCTAGTGACATGCAGTGATCTGTGGTTACATGTTCATGATGGTCACTTAGATATTATGTTGAGCCTATATATTTGCAGGCCACAAGGCTAGTACAGAGTCTCTGGTTTTGAACTGAGCTGCTACAATTTGCCAGTATAGCCTGGAACACAGGTGCTTGAAAGACTCAGTTAGAGTCAGTATCAGTGCAGCATGTTCCTTCTGTGGATGAAAGTCAAGCCAAACGGGGAAAACGTTGCATGGAAGCGAATCAGATTATCCCATTATCGTCCACCAATGGTAGAGAAGCAGCGGATATGGTACGGTACAGTCTATATGAGGGTAGCCATGACAACGCCAGGCACCTCTCCTACGGCTGAGTTTCCTGAGTTTCAGCCCAACATTCCAGTTAATATGCCCTGAGGGGAGTTAGTTTAGTCTGTCCAACTCCCCAAAAAATGTATAAATATTTACAGTTCCTCCAGGAAAGATAAAATAGTTAACAGCTGATGCTGGAAAACTGTCTCTGTCCACATCTTCGGTAAAGCCTACAGCTCCTGTTAAAACATTTATTCTTATGTTAAAGATACCCAGGATGTGAGGCACAGGGGACATGTGATATGCAAGACAGATTTCAAATCTGGCAACCTAATTGTTCAATCTGGCCATCAAAATCAAGCCCCATTTGTACTGGTTGTGTAATCCCCTACCCTCTCCTCTTCAGCATGTGTGTGTGTGTCTGTCTATTTGTGTGTGTGTATGTGTGTGTGTGTGTGTGCGCACACATGCTTTGGCATGCGTATGTAAGAAGTTGCAGTACTGTCCATAGCTGCTCCTGAGTAAGTTGCAGAAGACTGATCTTTTTTCATGCCTCTCTTTTCAGTAAGTTTCATTGTGTAGCCACCAGCAGGAGGCAGTGGAGGGGTCAGGATCACAGCAAGAGAGAGCTGTTCTTAACTATAACTTGGAGGCTGCAGGTTCAAATCCAAGTTTGGGCACTGTCATTGTACCCTTGAGGAAGTCACTTAAAATTAAATATCCAGCTGCATAAATGAATAGTGTGTGCAAATGTAAGCTGTTCTGGAAAACAATATCTGCCAAGCAAGTAAATAGGCACACTTCTGACTCACTGCACCATTGTCCAAGCATGAAATTTATCCCTCAGCTCAGTTACTGTCACATAGGCGCAGATATATAGGCACAGAAACCATGACAACACCTTCCAAAAACAGTCATATTCGCACATTTGGCAGTTTACATTACATTTTTAAAAATTACTGCACACCAGAGGCCATGTACAATAAAGTGCTTGAGGCAGCGACAGGAAAGTAATTGGATTGAAGCACAGTATGGGCTGGAAACATTAAAAACCACGTATCTGGGGGCATTCTATCAGCAAGGCAGTATACGGCTCGCTCAGTGCCACGAAGTAACAGTTCTTAAAAGAAGAAACAACACATGTGTTGCTAATGGAATAACACTAGCTCAATTTCAAAAAATAACACAAAAAAGTAAGACTTATTTTTTAGCTTTGTATCTGCTGTGTTTTCATTCCTTTTAACAAGTTCATAGGCTGATGAATGCTGAACTCTGAAATTATATGCACCCTGTGGCTCTCCAAGGGTAAAGGTGAATACAGCAATGATTTAGCAACAAAAACAAGCAGGTTAGTAGAGGCTCTAATGTACACTGCAGTCCAGAGGCTGTCAACCTAAATTTACACAGCCAGTTCCACTCATTACAATTCAGTTTCTTTTTTCCAATCTGACGCTGGATGTTTTTTTTTAATGCCATGGAAACAATAAGAAAAACTGTTGCGTAATCAGATTTTTTATTCTGATTTAAATACATTCCTAAAAATTATGATGGTCAGCTTGTGATTTGTTTGTTTCAGGATGCTCAAAATTGATTTTTTTTTACATTCACATTATATTTTGACGTAACTTTCCTGTTTAGATACAGGTAATTATGATGGTTAACTGTAAACTGTAACACTAGGAGTTAGCTGATGCCATTTCCATTGTTCACTTATGCACACACATAGCCTCCAGAAACCATTTTTGTCTGTGAGTAAATATAAGAAGTGTGTCACATATGGAAGTTAGTATGAATGTTTGGACAAAGAGAGGGCCTATTTTTTTTCAAAATCAGAATAGACTTTTTAGGTTTGTCGTGTAAATTCTGCGCCTCAGATTTAGTGAGAAACCGCTCAGTCAGAGAAGTTCCCGTTGCCGTGGCGTCATACCGGGTGCCGCTTCTGAACTGCAGGAGTTTGCCAAAAGCAGCGGGACCCCGTGCGCGTTTCACATCATCAGCAGATCGCCTGATGAACAGCTTCCCACTGCGAGTCCTACAGCTGAGCCACTCCTCGTGGTTAGTGTAAACATCTCCCGAAAATGCACTCCATCTGCTCTTAAAAATATGAGGTAAATAGTAATATACTGTAAATAAAACATACTCACAAATCAATTCCTCTGAAAATAGTACACATAGATAGGACAGAATACATTACTTAGGAATATGTGAACTTTATGAGCCTACCAACAACTTAATACATGAACATCATTTTCTATGGCTGATGTTATACTACATGCATGCTGAAATGTTAATCTCTCAAATTCCATTTTTGGGCTCGATTTTAATAGTAAAAAGTAATGGGTAGCAGCTAAATACCACATATAACAGCCAAACATCACATATTAGCTTGACCAATATCTGCCTCGCATTTAAAACGTAAGTAGAATAGGACAGTTAAAATGGCTACAATGGTTACATTCCAAACTGCTGCAAAATACCTCACCCAGATACTAATACAAATCTGGGTATTTAGATACATTGTATTATGTGTTTGGACTGACATAAATAGAACCCTTTACATCAGAACAGGTTCATTTATGCCATGACTATACAGTGCATGTAAAGGGTGTAGAGTATAATTTGACTGGGCTGAGTGTCAATGGAAAATGCATGATTTTTCAGCGGTGGAGTGTCATGGTGAAGGAGCTGGGATGAGGCTGCAGATTCGGTTTCCAGGTGGGGGCACTGCTTCATCTGGATCTTTTCAGTAAATGTCCTGCTGTATAAATGGGTATCCTTTTAGGAATGTGTAATTCATCCTGGATAAGGGCATCTGCATAATATCTCAGATGTAATGTATCTTCTTCCAACCCCTGTTGACACATTCCATGACTTATTATTGGCTCCACGTCCACAGTTTAGGAGTGACTGTCACCATCCTTGAATACACATCCCATTTGGTAGTGATGGAAGAATGTAGAATCATGAGGTATCATGATTCTTCATCCTATCTTCACTAACATCTGCGTCTAAAAGCATGTGACAGCTCTAGTCACCTCCAAGGACAGGAGTATGTTTGTCCAGTCTCAGGAATGTCTTTCATTGCTTGTGATGGGAAGGTCAAAATGGATTTTAATCATTTGCAAAGGTATTTTTCCTCCCTCTCTCATCCTTCCTCCCTCCTCCTTGCCCATTCCTTACAGAAACAGAAGGCGCGAGTGCAGACGGGTTGTTTGAACGGGTGAGAGGAGGCAGCAGCTCACAGAATGTTCCGGAATGTGACAGAATGTTCCTCGGCTTTTCCTGGGTGCCGTGGAGTGAGCAGGAGGTGAGAATCCTCGCTGAACCCTGTACCAGATGGCCAGGAAGCTAACAGAGCCTAGGCTCCATGCCAACCAATCAATCTCCAATACTGCACTTGTGTTGACTTCCTTAACTCTTCTGTTATTGGCTCCCTACAGTCTGACTGGCCCACAGGATTAATGATCGTGTATATGATTGGTTCTGGCATCTGCTCTATTGTGGGATCCATCAGAAGAAGTAAGAGAGTGATCACATCCCTGGAAGTTGTGCATAGTTATACCACATTGGATATGCCTCACCATCAGTTATGTTGATGGAAGATAATCAATCTGTTCAAGATGTTGAGTCTGGAAAAATAGCTGTAGAGTCCACAGGGATGTCCAAAGACTCACCAAACATTTGGCATGTACAGCGGGCACAAGCACATGCCCCAACAATATGGCATCAATTGGCCTGATGGTGGCGCTCTCGTAGGTGACTGAAAATTGCATGCACAGCAATGAACATATATAGTATGCTCTGGAACACACACACACACGCATGCAATTTTCTACTCAGCTTTCCTATGTTCCCCAACAACTGGAAGATTGCCAGTCTCCTCATTCGGGAATCCTGCCAAATCTGTCTCCGAATGAGGCATATATGGAGCATTGCATCTGTTAGATCTATTTCCATGTCTTTCCATACACTGTGAGCAGCACTTAAAAATGAAACATGGCCATCTCTTCGGCTTTTCATCACAAACTGTGACAAGAGAGAGTGTCGTGTGGGTTGAGGCTCCAGCTAAAGAAACAGGGAAAACATTTGCTCTCTGAATATGTTCTACACCAAAAATATGTTCTAGCTGTCAGTTCTAAAACATCTGGCCCCAAAGTAACACAGTGTACTGAACCCTAAGCACCTTCGGTCCTCCACTCCAGACATTTATCCAACAGCTATTCAATTATATACTTGTCTCTATACATCTGGATTTGCCTACTCAATTGTAGCCTTTTTGTATTATCTTACAGATCTGGGTTTTCTTTTATAGGACAAGTACTGTTTACAACTATTGCATACTTCTGTTTGTAGGTGAATCTTTCGATTTCCTTGATGGCTGAATTGAAAGGGTCAAGGCTGAATCATATTTTTCACACATTTCTGGTCTATGGGACTATACTTCCCTCCTCTAGGATATTTTCACACTTCAGCCCTGAGCTACGCTATTGTCTTTGCACTGTAAGATGCTCTGCTTAAGAGTGCCTGGAAAATGCTTGTAATGTAACCGGATTTATGGCTCTGCCCAGATCCAGATCCATACCCTACAAATATGATGCCTTTTCAGTGGGACACGCTTTTTAAAATGGGCTTCTTTGCATTATAAACCCTATAGATTGAATGCCAGATTGAGAATAGTGCCTCAGAGGGACAGCCTATCTGCAGAAGTTCTCTCTCCAATCATTTTACACTTAACTCACCTCAACCCGCGCCGATGAACACTTCCTTATAGTCGTCTCATCCGTGCCTCTCAACCCGCACATCAGAAGGCACAGATGTATTGGCACTCGACATGGAGCTGCCATTCCACAGAGACAGTCTGTTTGTTGTCAGCTCAAGATGCTGAGACATAATGCATTTTCACGAGAGCCGCCGGCTGACTCAATCTCTCGTGCACACACTTACGGTCTGGTAATTTTCACTGATTAGGTGGATTAGCATCGAACAGCACTCATAAACTGAGTGTACCGGTTGATATCGCGCATCTCCTTGAGTGTAGACATGTGCAATAAAACAATAGCGTGTTTCTGGAGTGGGCTCAAATAAGGAATGATGATTCTCTGCTGCCTGTACTCCATCACAGAAAGAAAGCTTGCTAAATCCAGAGGCTCTGAAGAACTAAATAGCCATGCCAGTAGCCTGGCTAAAAACACTAAAATGTGCTGTTTCTGAGGAAGAACTGACCCATGCTAACAAGATTTTTTTGTTGTTGTTGTTAAAAAGCGTTCATGCTCAGTAGTGATCACTAAAGTAGCAGCTTCATCAAAAAAATCCTTTTTGTGAAATTTGAGATTAAATAATATTTTTTTTGATTTTAGCATCTTCACAAGCACACACACACACACACACACACACACACACTTATGGGTTATCAGGGATGACCAAATGAGTACATCAGTACCACATAACTCCACAGCTTGACTACTTGACACCTACTTCAACCTAATTCTCCAGCCTAATGTCAACACACAAGAGGTCATGGAGTTCGATCCCTGAGGGGTAGGCCCATAGGGGGCACTGTGACAGAGTGGGACAGGACATTAAAGAAAAGGTAATGTAATACAGAATGGAAGGAAAAGATAGAGAAACAAAGGTAAAAGGAAGGAGATAAAGAGAGAGGAAAGAAAATAAGGAAAAACAAGAAAAGATGAAGATAGGGTTAAATATACTGGATAGCTAACAGACTACAGACAGAATGTGACTACACAGCCAGCTCAAAGCAGATCAGAGCCAAGGCCTAGATTCAATCAAATGCACTTAGACTCTTTAAGGCCATATGCAATTCAATCAAAATAAAAAAAAAAAACAGTCTCTTTCAGGATATTCAGTTTTAGCATGAGAAGAACATATTCTGAAGCACTTGTCTCCAATAAATTACAAGACACTCATATAAGATGTTGCATTGTTAAGTCTTGTTTGACTGAATTGTATAAGCCTTTATGGAGACTGGGTGCATTCAATTGAATAAAGTTTTGAATGTGAATAACTGAATCTAGCCAGCAGGCTCCAGAGCCAGTTCACAGACTGCAGCTTTCTGTAGCACACGGCTTGAACTCCATGACCCACCTGGAGCAGAGAGTGAGGCCACACCCAGTAAAGACATGTAGACAAGAACAGGAAGCACAAATGGAAACATGAAAGGCTCATCTGACTCATCCTGATGTTTCCTTAGCTATATGTTGTATCTTGTATCTTGAAAATAGCACTGAGCAATGATCTGAGTCTGAAAGCTGACCTGTCAGTATGTTTGTTGTAAAAGTCAGTTTTCTGATTTCCTCTTTAATGAACTTACCCAAATGCTGTGACGTTCATTCTTACGTATATTACAGATTTAACATAACTATCCCTTTGTTACTGAGCAAAAGAACAGCGCTTAGTTTTCCTACCACTCTCTCCTTGGTTTTTTTTAGAGTATTTCTTTGAGTAAAAGCAGGAAGCAAGTTTGACTGGTGTGGGCTTTTAACACCATTTCTGGGCGCTTTATCATCGTCGGCCAAAATGATATTTCCTGATTTTTTTGTGAGAGAGCAGAATTGGTCTTTGCGCTGGGCTTGCAGAAAGCGGTGTGACCTACATTCGGCTTTCGGCGTGGAGCGAGCCTCCGCGCTCCGCTCTGCATTTGCATTTCATCTGTGCCTCACACTGCCTTTTTTTGCGCTGTGACAGGCGGTAAAAAAAAAAATGCTCAGATCGACTCACATTAAAACACCATTCCACCGAGAGGTGGTGCAGGCAGCTCTGAGAGAGAGAGAGAGAGAGAGAGAGAGGGAGAGGGAAAGAGAGAGAGAGTCTTTATCTATATTTAGGGCTGAAAATTTCAGCTCCAGCACCGTGAAGACCGGAGAAGCTCCACTGCTGCAGGTGCCAGCAGCCCACAGCTCTGACTGCATGGTCACATTTACATCCACATATACATACATATGTATGGCTGTAGAGTGGTATGTAAAAGGAAATTGTAAAAGCAGCATTTACACAAAGGTTCTGTTTTAATGACTGAATATTATAGCACGGCGGTCTAATCAGGACCTATTACCTTGAGTAGTTGTTGCCATGTTTATTTCAAAATTATTTGGCATCAGTATAACATTTAAGTTGTATTATACATTTGACAGCTACTTGGCTCAAACAGTTGCAGTCCATACTGCTAAAAAAGAAACCTTGCTCTGACACAAATATCACACAAATCTGGGTTAGAAAATCAATTATACAGCAATCATACAATATAATACAGCCATTTTTATCATCAAGTTTGTCCAAGTCAACTGTGCAATCCCATGCAACACAATATATGTTGTGTCATGTCCCTCTGAACCCCCTCTGAATCCCTTACATACATCCCCAGTGTGAGTTATCTTTAATATAAACCTGCTCAGGCTCATAGTACAGTAAGGCAATTGGCAGCAACAGTCCAATCTCTGGGGATGTGTTTTGCTAATAAACCAATGGTCATTTATTATGATACCGTGTGGGGAGGAGCTTGCGATTGAAATCAACTGAATCGTCAACCTATGACACAATGCTGACTAAAACTTCCTTGAGCCTATCAGATTGTAGCAAATGAATCTCACAAAATGTAATCGCTCTTTGCAGAGGCTTTAGTTCCATGGTCCTAATTGCTGGGGAGCCTTGCAGGTTCTTGTTGTTACCAAACACTTGATGATCAGCAGTTGTTTTCACAGTTAATTCACCTGGTTTCTTAGGTCTAAACTGGTTGTGGAATTTCAGATGGAAACAAAAGCAAGCACACTCAGAGGCCCTCCAGAATAAGGAATGCAGACCAAGACTGATGGACCAGTCAAGGGCCAGGAAGTGATGGCCCATACTTCCTGTCAGGAAGAAAGGCACTGTGTGCGAAAACACTCATGAGAGCACTCATTATCAAAGACAGCAGAGAGAGAGAGAGAGAGAGAGAGAGAGAGAGAGAGAGAGAGAGAAAGACAACCCAGATGTGGGTGGAGATGAAAGAGGATGAAAAGGGAGAGAGAGAAAGACATACATCTTGTCTAATGCAAAACAGGAGCATTTCAGAGAGAGTAAAGATTCATTAGCAAGCTGGCAGGGAGATCTTCACCATGCAAATAGTCAAAATGTGGACAACGAAGGGTTCAGCTGAGGTCATCAGACCCACTACCTTTGTCAAGCAGTTCTGAAACCTTGCCCCTTCTACTGTCACAAAGTGCTGAAATCCTGTTCCCTCCTCTGTCACATGGAGCTGGAACCACCCCTTCACTGCCACACAGTGAAGAAATCCCACCCCCTTCACTGCCACACAGTGAAGAAATCCCACCCCTTCTCTCACACAGTGAAGAAATCCCACCCCCTTCTCTGTCACACAGTGAAGAAACCCCACCCCCTTCTCTGTCACACAATGAAGAAACCCCACCCCCTTCTCTGTCTTACAGTGAAGAAACCCCACCCCTTCACTGCCACACAGTAAAGAAAACCCCCTTCCTGTCGCACAATGAAGAAACCCCACCCCTTCTCTGTCACACAATGAAGAAACCCCACCCCTTTCTGTCTACAGTGAAGAAACCCCACCCCCTTCACACAAGTGAAGAAACCCCACCCCTTCTCTGTCTTACAGTGAAGAAACTCTTCTCTGTCATACAGTGAAGAAACCCCACCCTCACTGCCTCTAAAGAAACCCCACCCCCTTCTCTGTCATACAGTGAAGAAACCCCACCCCTCACTGCCACACAGTAAAGAAACCCCACCCCCTTCTCTGTCTTACAGTGAAGAAACCCCACCCCTTCTCTGTCACTCAGTGAAGAAACCCCACCCCCTTCTCTGTCATACAGTGAAGAAACCCCACCCCCTCACTGCCACACAGTAAAGAAACCCCACCCCCTTCTCTGTCACACAGTGAAGAAACCCCACCCCCTTCTCTGTCACACAGTGAAGAAACCCCACCCCCTTCTCTGTCACACAGTGAAGAAACCCCACCCCCTTCACTATGTCACACAGTGAAGAAACCCCACCCCTTCTCTGTCACACAGTGAAGAAACCCCCCTTCTCTGTCACACAGTGAAGAAACCCCCTTCTCTGTCACACAGTGGCCCCTCTCTTATGTCACATAGTAAGGAAACCCCCCTTCTGTTGTGCATTACAGAAACTCCGGCCCCTCCTTTGTCACGTAGCATTGAGACCCCAGCCCCCATGTCACAAATTCTCTGTCTCAGTGTGCTGAAACTCCACCCCTTCCCCTGCCATACAGTGCCAAATCACAGCCCCTCCTCACCACAGAGTTATAAAACCCTGTCCCCTCTTCTGTTACTCATGAGACATGTGGCTCCTCTTGACCAGTAAGTCTGGCTGCTCACCAGCTCCAGGCCTTTAGTCAATCGCAAGGGCCCTCAGCACCAGAGATTACCCACCTCCGTGTCTAAATTAAGCTCAGAGGAATATCTATAGTTCTGCAGGTCTATTAATCATAGAATTGTGAACTGAGAAAAAATGCTTTCATGCTTTTGTGATAATTAGGTACCATGGAAAAGATGAACTTTGGATTTCAGAGGTCCTGAGGGGAGGTTGGAGGGGGTGGCTGGGTGTGTTTTAAATATTCATAAGTTTGGGGAGTGATTTAACCTGAGGTAGCATGGAAAATTCTGACTCAATGTGAAAACACTGCAGTGCCTGCCTGTAATTTGTGCCACATCCAATGTAATTATCTATCGGACGGACGTCAAAACACATCAGAGTGGCCTTCTTCAGCGGGGAAGAACGAAGCATGAGTCCCAGCCCTTCATTTAGACTGATTCACTCCCTGTACTCTCTGCTGGCTGTCTTTCTGCAGAAGTATCCTAGTATGCTATGTGTATGGCCCACATTAATATACAGTGATTGAAGCGATTTCATAGCGATAACGCACAAAAGCTGTCCTGATATGATCCGTCCCATGTTGTAGGCTGATAAAACCCAAAACAAAGCAGGAGCCAAGCCAGATAGGACAAGTAAGCACAAATGTTCTGAAACTGACAAAATCCAAAACCACATCCGAAATCACTTCACTGGGCAAAAACCACTGGCGTGACAAGTTCATGACAGATACAAGATTCACTGTTTAACCCCACCCCCCTCCCTCCAACCCCCTCCCACCACCCCGGCCACTAATTTGAATGGGGGAGGTGTGCCACTTTAAAAGAAAAAAATAATACACAAATCCGTCATGTACACATAAAAACCACTTATATGCAAAAGTTGAATTTCACCCCTGGCAGTTATGCCCCTGGCACCCACAATCGCTCAGTTCTTTGATGGATGAGAAAGAACTCAGTATAAAGTATAAATTGAGCCAAAGTGGTGATAAGAACATTAACTCATCCTCTTTTGGAGAAGTAACCAATATTTTCAAACCAATCCTATCAACTCAGTTAAGCAGGTGTAATGTGACAGCAGGACATGTACAAATTCCTGTATATCTCACCCCTTAGAATTTATTATATGTGCACTAATAAGGTGCAGCGCCCCCTTGAGTATGATATTTGTATTGAAAGAGCGTGGAAGAAATGCAGGTTGCCAGATCCTGTAGGTACAGCTTGTTCTTTGATCGAGTGCCCAGGTTAATGTAATATTGCTTATATCTCACCAGTGTAGCACAAAATATCTCAGATAATTGTGGCTTAGTCTCTAAAATATACTTAGCGAAGTGAAACCTTGTAGATACAAACCTACGACTTAACAAACCTGCCAGTCTAGTAGGTGTGAAACTGGAGGCTGCTTATGCAATTATACCTTATCAGGCTGCTTATTGTCACCGATGGAAAAGGGGAAGTACTAAAGTGAAAACGAATCACACAGTTTATTAGTGTCATAATAAGACTGGCGTTCTGCCGCGTTACTCAACCATATTCATGCCAGCACTTAAGGATGCTGCGGAGCTTTCTGCAAACACAGGCTGTGGTCTGGTAAATATCTGCAGGACTGTAACACTTTTCTGTGCCAACCAGTTCCCCCTGGAGGAATACAAACTCCCTACCCCCCACCCCCAAATCAGAAAACAGGCTCCTCTCCAAATGTGCTGCGAAACATCGACTCAGACTTGAATCCCTCTCTTCATAACTCTCGACTGTGCAGTGGAAAGAGAGTGGAATTGGGGTAGGGGGTTGGGAGAGGGGGGGTGCTTTGGGTTGTAGTCCGTATCCAGGCAAGAGCAGCTGTGCTGTGATGTGATTACCCAGAATGCCTCTGTGCTCTGGCTCCCAGGCTCTGTACAGTATGCTTACCTCAGCACCCTAAAGAATAGCTCCTGCAAACACTGTACTGCTCAGATTCAACCATACACACCTAGATTGGTCAGGATGCAATCAAAGGCCCTTTGGCTGGGATTCAAACAAACAGACATAGTCTCTTTAAACAAATGCTATTCATTCTAAACAAACTTAACTTGACTAGGTCAAGTCACTGTAGTATAGTCACTGTAGTCACTGTGTTGACTGAATAGTTGATATGTGAGGTGAACCCTGGCTCGAAAAACTTCTTCACCCTCTCATTCTCTCCCCTACCATCCCCCCACACTCTCTCTCTCTCTCTCTCTCTCTCTCACACACACACACACATAGCCACAAATCTGTGCAAAGCCCACGGTCCCTTTAACACAGAACCACAAAGAACACTCCATCGTTCAGGAATCCCACAGCCCCAGCCCACTGGGGCGCAGGGTGCCTGTCTCCTGAGCCATTTCTAATGGGAGTCACGTTGACCTGACTCCTCCTAAAACCAACAGAACACATTCTTATCCACCGGGATCTGATTTACACACATACCAAAGCTCCACTTCCCTTCTCAAATAAAAAATATATACATTCGCAGGAAGGATTCTAGACAGCCTTGGTCATGAGTATCACTGCTGGTTCCCTTCCTTGAATAAAGTCAAGAAGCCACATATATCCAATAACCAATACTCACTCATAAATCATAGATCATACACAGGAATGGTTATGCGGCAGATTTAGGCCCTGATTCAGAGCCTTGTTCCTGGGTGCGGGAATGTTTCCCAAACGGGTTTGGGTTTTCTGAGACCTCAGAAAAACTGCTCTGCTCTCGTTCTGTGGATTCCGGCTCTGATAGCTCACTCACTTCTGCTGACTACAAAACATCAGCACCGCTCAGTAAAACTTAAGAAGCAGTGCATTCATCCATGTAAATAAACATATCTCCATCCAAAAGACACAGACTGAGACTAAACTCAAAACCACTTCAACGTATCCACAGCACAGAAAGGAGAAGCTCGACCCCATCAAACCTATTCAGGCCTAACAAAAGGAGACGAAGAAAGGGATCTAATTGATGTTTTTTTAAATTCATAAAAGGGTTTTACAAGCTGAAATACAAAAGATTCTTCAGGTTGAGCTGTGTCAGCTGAATAAAGGGACATAGATGGAAATTTTTTCAAAAGTAAATTTCGCATTGATATCAGGAAGTATTATTTTTTCACAAAGACCTGTCATGTGCTTGGAACAGCTTGCCAAGTCATGTAATAGTGGCACAGAGACCAAGGGAGTGTGAATACTCATTAGAGTCATTAGATTTAGAGATCAGTAATTGATGAGTCTAGATGGGCTCTCATCATGTATCCTTGTGTTCTTATGTTCTTACGAATTTTAGAGAGCATCTGGATCATTTCACCTGGATGTTACCTGTCGCACTGGTTTACTAAAGTGAATGATACGATAAGGGGAATGATGTGATTGAGAAAGATAACTTCTCCGGGCTTGTAGACATAAAGCAACTCTGAGCTGATCAAGAATCAGTTGTGTATTTTGGCTTACACTGGGTGAGGTTAGGATACAGACAGAGAAAATCTGGTCCTGGATCAGCTCTACAACTCTGAAATACTTTATGAACACAGGGCATGATCCAGGACCAGTTTAGCATTGTAGCTAATACTGGATATTAGTGTGAAAGACTAAATAGTCTCCATAGTTAATATCATAAAGCAATGTTTTACTGTAGCATTATGTTTACAGTATAAGCGTGGAACCACAAAAAAATCATACATTACATAAATCAGATTGGTTAAAATAAATGCATGTTAAATTCTGTGTTGAAATAGGGGAAACTGTGTTTGTTTGTGTCTGCATGTGGATGTGCGTGTCCGTGTGTGTGTGTGTGTGTTGTGTGTTATGTGTCTGTGAATGCTTATTTGCATGAGCAAGAATGCATGTGTGTGTGTGTGTGTGTGAGAGAGAGAGAGAGAGAGAGAGAGAGAGAGTGTGTGAGAGAGAGAGAGTGTGAGTGTGTGTGTCTGTGTGTTGTTAGAAGTTAACACACAGATTTACCTCAGGAAGGCACTCAGAGCCATTTTGTGAATTCCATTGTGAGGAGTAATGTGAACCAAGGCACAGACTCTCCTAAACATGCCCTTATATGCAGAAGGCCAGAGCTGCATCTGCACACACAGGGAGGGGTTTATCCTCTCACAGAACAGAACCACACCCACCCAAGGCCACTCCCACATATTCACCAGTACTTCTGTGTGGTGTGCTCAATTCAAACAGATCACAAATGTGTGGTGTGCTCAGTTCAAACAGGTCACAGATAATTATAACATAGTTATAATTATGTAAAAACACATACAGGTAACACTTTTGTCAGGGTACAGCCAATTAACTGTTTATAAACTCATTAAATATGATGTCTGTTGGTCAAGACATGCTGATCTTGGTAAGCACTATTGGCTGCTGTCTTGACGCCTGAGCCAGGTCGTAATGCACCTGGAAGGCTGATATGAGCGTCTGAACAGCTGGCTGCATTGATCAATCATGGCCACAAAGACCAACTTGCCTAAGCCACAGATGGTGTCAGTTACTCACAAACAAGTTATAAAAACTAATAGATTGTTTTTTAATGACTAAAATACTGTTTTTGAGTTCAAAACAAGTATTTTGCAGTACCCAGACTAAAGGATATAGAAACAATGACAGATGAGAGAAATGCCCCCCCACCAAGCCCCAACATTTTTGCAATGTTTTTGTAACCACCCCCCCTTCCCCCAGCTTCCATGAGATTGTATAATTTATTTTCAAAATGAAAAACCCAGGCAGTGTTGTCCCCCCCACCCCCAGCACCCCCACCCATCTTTCAAATGCTTCCTGCAGCCCTGGTTGAGGAGTCACACCCTCGTCCACAGCTGGGCTCATAACTCCATCAGCAGCTCATGTAATGTCATTAAAGCCATCTCTCTCTCTCTCTCTCTCTCTCTCTCTCTCTCTCTCTCTCTCTCTCTCTCTCTCTGTTAGTCGGTTTGGCTGTGAGAGACGGCACTTTCTGATAACATTATATTATCTCCTTGCTGAGTGTATGTCCTTATCCAGAGCAAATTAAACAGCTCACAGTGCTGTGCCGCAGCCGTTTACACAGCTCGGTGTTTCATCAATGCTATTTTAGATCACAAGACCTGGGATTTGAACCTGCATCCTCTCAGGTACAAGTGACAATGAAGCACAGAATAATAGTTAGGGAACTGGTTGTTTGCAAGGTTGAATACCAGGTGAGCTGTGTGTGCGAGTTTCTCTACCCTTGAACAAGCTAGTGAATTGCCTTTTGTAAATACTTAGCTGTATAAATTTATTGTATTATTGATAAAAATAAGATGTTGAAATTCCACTGGAACAGAATATCTGCTAAATGGTGACATATAATCAAATTTTATTTTTTTGTTGATCTCCCTCTGCAACCCTGTCTACAGACTTGAGGAGGATGAAGCCAAGCATGTGATTCCTCTGATTCATGTGACGACAGCCCTCGCTTCTTTCCATGCTACAGACGCACACCCTGTCCATATTGTCGAAGGATTATGCAGCCAGCATGTTCTTGGGTTGTGAACCTGCAGGTGCCCAGCCTGACCAGGGGTGGCCGCCAGAGAGCAACAAGACCAATAGAATTAACCGGCTTATCCCCTATTGTTCCCTGGTGAGACCTCCTACCATACCCAGCAATGGCGTTTAGAGTGGCTTACACAACAGGCAGCAGCGTGGTATAACAGAACGCTCTGTTTATAACCCCATGGGTATAGGTTTAATTGCCAAAAGGCGCACTACTGTTGTACCCTTGAGCAAGGCACTTCATTTGAATTGCTTTTATCTACCTGTATAAATAGACAATATATAACAAGGTATCCGTTGGTACAACTTGTTCCTCTAGATAAAAGTGTCTGCTAAATGGAACTTACATTTTACTCACAATCCATTTATATACCTGTATATTTAATTTTGGTGCAGAACCTTGCTGAAAGAAACTATGGCAGTGCCCTACCTTGGAGTCAAACTTGCAGCCTCTACATCAAAAGCACAGCACTCCAGCAGCTATGCTATACTGCTGCCATGCTAACTAGTGAACTAGCTGCAGCTCTTCCAAGCATAATGAGCTTTGAAAAGGTGGGAGAGGCGAGCAGATGAGGCTGAGAGCTGAGCAGCTGCAGGGCTGAGGAGCTGGTCCCTGATCCTACTTACCGCTGACAAAGCACCAGCCCTCTGCTGCCCACGCCACTGCCACTCTGCAGCCTTCAGAGAGGCTCAAGTGTGTTTGTGTGTGTGTGTGTGTGTTGTGTGTGTGTGTGTGTGTGTGTGTGTGTGTGTGTGTGTGTGAGATACTCTCCCGTGGGGAAATGTATACAAAAGAAATGAAGAGGGACATCTTTGAGTAAAAACTATCAGCTATCAGTATGAAGTAGTGAGTGTGTGTGGTATGTGTGTATGTGTGTGTTTGAGTGTGCGTGTTTCAGTGTATATATGTGTGTGTGTGTGTGCGCACCTGTGTGCATGTATGTAGGCATGTGTGTTTGACTGCGTGCATGCATATTTGTACATGTGCATGTGTGTGGGTGCATGTGTTTGTGTGTGCGTCTGCATTCATTATGTCTATGTATGAGTGTATCTGCGAGTATATGCATGTGTATGCCTGCACAAGCCTGAGGTTAAGCGTGTGTGTGTGTGTGTGTGTGTGTGTGTGTGTATCTCTGTGTATGTGGGTGGGAGAGCTATACTTAAAAAAAGAACTCAGTTTCTGTCTCTTTACTAATTGTGGTGGTCAGGTGTGTGAGTAACACAGGACTGGTGCTTCACACTTCATCTATTAACTGGGAGGAACTGAGGAGCTCTTACACATGGCTAATGAGTAAAAACCTATGATTCATAAAGAAAATTCAATAATATCAGTATGCAAAAATGTTGAGACCCATGTTTGAAGCTGGGAAGCTAGACCAATGAGATTAAAAAGAGATCACACTGCTGACCTAGAAATGAGAGAAGAGTAATATCCTCCATCTCCTGGATTCTTTTCTTTTCTGTTTCTAAATCTGCTTTTCCTCGGCTGAGTCACCAGCTCGTACCTCCAGTTCTCTCTCTCTTTCTCTCTCTCTCTCTCTTTCTCACACTAAGTGCTGGACACTGACAAACTGCAGTACAGGCACTAATAATGAACGCGGGCCTCTCTTTTTTCAGTTTTGTGTTGTTTTATTTTTAAACGAAGCCATTAAACGGTCTTCCAGTGGGTACCTATGAGTTGTGTAAGCATGCCATTCGGCATTAAGGGATGCCCCTGCCTCTCTGCTGTTCCCCAGAGGGTCACCGTGGAAACGAGACGCGACCCGCTGTGCTGGCGTCGGGCCCAGATCCCCATCTCTCCCCACCCACCTACCTAGGAGACCAGCACCAGCACACAGGTCAGCTTTCCCCCGGGCCTACATACAGAGACGCAAAGAGAACCAAACTTGTTTGGACAGACCTGCACTCACAAACAGTTCAGTGGTGCTTCTAGGATCTGCCCAGTGTGTGTGCACGTGTGTGTGTCTGTGTGTGTGCATGTGTGTGTGTGTGTGTGTGCATGTGGGTGTGTGTCAGTGTTTTGAGTATGAGTATCTGTGTATGTGCGTTTACACACAGACACACATGCAAATGCACAAATACATTTTTCGTGGGTTGGTTAACAATGGTTCCTCCCTCCTCATATTTAGAGGTATTTTCAAAGACACAACTATTTCAGACTTCCAAACATCTCCATTCTCAATGAGTTCATATCTCTGAAGTTCTACCGAAGTTGAGTACATCCTGTCAATCAGCTCAGAAGGGCTAAACTAAGCAGCTGTGTTTTAATCACATGTAGTCAGATCGGCTACAGAAGATATCATGTACTGTGTCAGTCTCACCCAGGAATTCCTTTCACATACTACATTTTACTGCAAGACCTGGTTGTAAACTTCATGGCAACAGCATGCCAGTGGGCTTAAGAAAATCCCTCAGACTGTGGTTTCTCCCAGCCTGGAAATCCCTCAGTCTGGGAATTCATCAGCAAGCTTGTCTGTGTAATTAAGGATGAGACCACAAGAGCTAATTAAGTTACAGGCGTCAATCCATGCCACTCTTCTGTATGGCTTCCAGAAGTAGTTCAGTGGTGCACCATGATTGGCCCTGACAAGGATGGTTTGGAGGGGCCTCAAGACGACAGGATGCTGATTGGTTAGCTGAAGATAGGACATGCTCATACTCATGAACTCACACTGACACACATTCACACTCCAAGGCACCTACACTCACACACATACACACACACACACTCATGTACCAACACACACTTAAAGTCATTCACATGCCAACACAGTTATAAAAAAAACTACTTACACATACACCTACCTATCAGCAAGAACATACCTACACACTTACACACACAGACAGAAACACATACACACACACACACATACACACTATAACTCACCCAGACATTTACATATTAACACATCCACCTACACACCAACGCTGTAGTGCTATTCAGGAATGGGCAAAGAGACCGAGTTATGATTATAACTTTACATTTCAATCCTATCAGGCCACATACCGTGTAACTGCAATTGATGAATTAACATGAGCAAAAAGTAACATTTGAAACTAATACAGCTCTTCATGAGAGTACTTTAGGCTTGAAACATAATATGCCATTGGTGATAATATATACACATGGGGACTGCGTGAAGCCTGACAAGGTTGGAAGCGTAAATCAAAGTTTGTAAGTGTTAGTATGCTGTGGGTAGGGCTGTAAAAGTGTAAATATTTGGGTGCATGTTAGTGCAGGGGTGTGTGTGTGTGTGTATGTGTTGGTAAGTGAGTGTGTGTAAGTGTGTGTGTTGGTAGGTGCATGTGTGTGCGTGTGTAGGTGTATGTATATGTACATGTGTATTATTGTGTAAATGTGTATTGGTTTATGAGCATGTATTTGTGTATGCATATTCATTGGTAGTTGAGGGTGAAAGTTCTTATCCAGTGCCCTGCTCTTTGTCAGCACCTGTCTGAGATCTTGGATGTGCACACTTTTCCGTTATCTGCTTTCACTCAGACCGCATCCATTATACGCATTAATGTCCCAGCTGCAGCGGAGGGAAGCCAAGCCCTTCCGGTTACTCACATCAGCAAAGCCTCAACCAAGAGCCTGTTATCAACGCAGAGGGAGCACTCTAAAGCCATCACACTGCCCTGCAAGCCAAAGACACAAACACAGATGTATTCTGAAGAAGCCACTTCACTGTGACTGTGAGTCTGTGTGTGTATGTGTGCGTGCGCGCGTTGCTCTAAAGCCAAGGGGGCTCCTCTGTGTGTTACAAGAGAAAAAAATTCACCCTCTATTTGAAATTCTATCGACCCAAAACAAGCTCCACACCAGTTCTGAGTCCACATGAGCAGGAAGGTAAGCTTGGTCTGCAGAGACACAGCCCAGTACAGCACAACACAGCCCAGTACAGCATTTACATTTATGTTTATTTGGTGGAGCCTCCTTCCCCAGAGCAGCCCGCAGCATAAAATACGTTTTTCAAAACCCCAGTCTAGATACTGGTGTATATGTGCAAATGAAGGACAGCATAACCACAGCACAGATAAAGCTACAGGACAGCCATGACACAGATAGGGTACAGCAAGGATATAGCATGAATAAAGCTACAAGACAGCTACAGAACAGATACAGCACAGATACAGTTACAGTTACAATACAGATATGGCATAGCACTGCTTCAGCACAGATGCAGCATAGCACAGCTGAATCTACATGCAGCTACAGGCACCTTTGAGGGAATGATGGTTCAGCTATACAACCCCCACCCCCAAATCCCCACTGCTCCTGCAGTTTCCCCTGGGAGTCCCCAGTCTGCCTCAAAGGGACCAGTGCACCCTCCCACAGAGTCCTCCCCACCCCCTGAACCCATGAGATTCAGGTTCCACCCTAATGCAAACCGGGAAGTACCTTACTCTCACAGCCATATAAGGAAAAATCTCAGAAAAAAGGAAATGCTGAAAATCCTGACTTGTTACACAAATTGGGGGTGGAGGGGGGTGTAATGGGGAACTCGGCTCACAACGCAGCAGCTACAAAGAGCAGGCAGGGGACGCTGGGAGTTTAACAGCTTATGAGATACGCGCGCGCATCTTAAAATTACACACCGCATTCCTCAAATGACAGTAAATGTAAAAGATGAAAAGCGGGGCGCTGTGCGTGCTTCTCGCGCGTAGCGGTAATGTCAGAATCAGCACCAGATTGGAGTTCACGCTGAATCTTTAAAATGAAGAGGGATAGCGGTGATGCGTTCAGCATGAGGACCACTAAGCATCAGGAAACCTTTATCCCTCACACACAGGGAAACGGCAGAGAGAGAGACACTCAGCCCAATATACAGAAAGTTAAAGGGAAAAGGCTAATGTATAGAAATTTGTACTATTTACATTTCTGAATAGGGTACATTTTAGGAGGTATATGGAGTATTTATGCTATAAACATGTCTAATTAATTTCATATGTGGATCTTCAGAAGTCTGGAATAGGGACATTACTCTGTGTATCAAGTTCTACCTCCAAAAATCTCTCTGCTACCATACGTGTCACAGATATATACAGATACAAGAGAAAATGGGCATGTGTGTATCCGTCGAAATCCAATGATAATGTATGTCTAAATTACAAATCTGAATTTGATATTTGTCAAGTTTATGGTGCATACCAACAAAACAGCATATAATATTTTATACATACATCAAAAACGTGCTCAATCAGAAAACCACTAGATATTGCCCGTTTTCACCTAGTGTTGCGTAATCTAACTGCATCTGTTTCTCTGTCCACAGTCAGGAGAAGAAAACATAACCATGTCTGTACCGCTGTGCATTCATTTAAGTTTAGACCATTCCACACTTTCCTACACCCATTTGCTTTTAATTTCACAGAGGCAGCCATCCTTGGTCTACCTCCTCTGTGGGTAATTTGAATACAATATGAATTAAAACTATAAGTAAAAAGTACAAATTTTAAGTGTGGAAGTCGACACCTGGTAGGGACACCATGCTGTGTGAACATCCCCCCCTCTCCATCACCAACCTACGCCCCCCTCCGGAAATCCATAATTCAGGTTTGACCACACATCTGCGCACTTATGAATATTTCTATTAGGTAGAAAACGGCGCTCTGAATAACGATTACCGATGCCAGAAACATTCCTAGTAGTCCACGGGGCAGACAGAATCATGACTGATATTACACTGAAGTACATTTACTGAGGCTGTATTTTATGACTTCAAATACCTAAAAAATGGGTGGGCGATTTACACTACAAAAAGAATCACCTCGTTCTCCGCTCTACTGTATTCCAAGGTCGACAATTAAATATGCAAGGCGTCTAAGATCCTGCAACTTGCGCTGATTTTGCACTTTGTTAACGGGTACACGATTTGCGTCAGAGCAAATGGGGGCACGCGGGCACGGTGCGACGGGAGAGGGGGCGGGTGGAAGGACCGGCAGTCTATGTGTGTGTGAGAGGGAGAGGGAGCCGTCACTTCACCCACCTCTGTTCTGCGAAGAGTTTGCTCTCCAGATAACTACCAAAGCGCTATTCATAGAGCCGTACGTGAACATGTTGAAAAATGTCAGAAATAACTATTTCTGCAGAAAATTCAAAAGGAATAAAATCATCTTAAATAAACGTTAAACTAACTGATTTCAAAGTAATTTCACAGCTATTACATAGCACAGGCCAATTACTGCAGCAGCAACACATTATGTCCGAATTGATATTTCGTATCTTTCAAAAGTTATAAAATATGTTTTATTTGTTTAAAAACATTTAATTGATTTAATTTTTATCTCACCCAAGCGATGGACACTGATTTGCTAACAAATGCGCAAAGTATACTAATTACATAATAATTATTTTTATATTTGTTATACTTGTGCTCCAGTCACTGATGGTATTTGATAATTATGAATGTACATTTTTTCAGTCTGGTTGCAATTTTTGGCATCTTGAATCTAAAACGCCGACGATGCCCGTGCACGTGCCAGCGAACCTGCCGCTGCATCCTAATCGCGGTACCCACTTGTGCCCTCCTCTCTCCATCAGACGCCCGAGTGATCCGTGACAGTAGAGAAAACCCCGATAAAGCAGGGGACCCAGGTAACGGGGCTTTTTGCTCACCAGTCCGTGTCTGATGTCTCGTCGATAACGTCCTGGTAAGCAGTCAGAATCGCCAGTCTGTTCTTGCCAAGGTTCACAGCCATCCTGGTATCTTCGCGATCATCCAGACCTGCGTGACACTGATGGAGCGGCGGGGGAGACTGAGGCTGCGGTGAGGATGCCGAGTTGAAATGGGACAGATACGGGGCTGAAACAAAGACGCGGCGCTTCTCTGTGTTGCCCCTGCCAACTGCGCGGTCCTAGCGCCTACTGATCAGTGCGCAGCAAGGCAAAACCGCCGGCTCCCAAAAAGCAACAGTGTGGCAAACGAGCCAGGATGACGTAATTTTACCAAAATGTCTTTGACCATCAATCTGTCCAGCCAACATACAATGCTCCTGACACCATAAGGCTAGTTTTACTCATTTCTAACTAGTAGAGAATTCCTGCTCCTCACGTTTTAAAAGTCCTGACTTGAAGTTGTTTGTGCGTCTCTGCTTCAAGCCTGAAAAATATTCAATCACAAATAAGTCTGTATGTAAAACACAATTCATTCAGTGAAAATTGTGTCTTTATCTTATATATAGGTATTTTATGCTCCTTTCCTACGTTCAGCCCTATTTAACTTAAGCAATTCAGTTCATCAAACCCCATTAATACTGTAAGACATTGCAATGTATTGAATGATAAAATAATAGTTCATTGCATTAAAATCGAGTATTGATTGAGTGACAGTGTAATGTATGTTTATGATGAGAGAATGTTATGAAATACTCTTTCATTTTAAAATTCAAAGCAGTGCCCAGTATTCATTGTACATGCAATATGCCTTTCCTATATGCATCACATTACATTACATAATAAATAGTATTCATTCAATTTAATTAAATTCAACAGACACTCTTAACCACTTACAGTGTTGGAGAACATAGGAACATTAACCCAGTTATCAAAAGAAACAGTGTCATACCTGGCTAACTTTACTCCCAAACAGGTGGGTACTATGTAACAGAACATAAGTGGCTTCCAGTGAAATTTAACTTCACATATATCTTATAAGCATTTCAATAATGGTATAACAATATTTAAAGACCACCCCACAATACAATAAAATACATGAACATATATTTATTTGGACAGGCCATAAGGTACCACATTCTGTGGGGCACAGTGTGTGGCCCAGGTCCACTCGCAGGGAACAATTCTGTTTCTGCCAGTGCTGACTGTGGCCGGTAGCCCTGAATGCAATCAGAAGTATCTTTCTTCAAGCAGGAAGGATTACAGTCCACAAGGTTGTCTTTGCGTCATTACACAAGAGCACACCCTTGTGGCCGATCCTGGAGCTGTGTGCACCAGCTGTGGATGAAGTACTCGCCGTTGAGGCAGAGACAGAGCAGCCCAGCTGATGGACCTCAATGCATGATGGCCTGGGCTGTCCAGAATTGACTGAAGACATTGCTGCAATGAGGTGAGCAAATGAAGGCTTCTGTAAAACCAGCAAAGCAATCTAATTCCAAAAGCATCAGTTTCTAGCTGAATATTAAAACCAAAGATTTAATTGAGGGGCCAGAGAGAGAAGGACCAGCTCTGGCACGTACTTCAAATACAGTCAACACTAACAGGCTCCTTGAAGGTGTTGGATCCTTAAAAAATGTTTTGGTTTAATGAAATCTCATTCCTCCATCACAAGCTGAAAAAACTCCGAAAATTGAGGGTCATAAAAATGCCACAACCATTCAAAAATCTTGATGACAGCTGTGCATGTAAGAAATCAACAGCTGAAATAATTTTGTAAGGGAATTTCTGCAAGTCGTCCAAGTGGTCCAAATTGAATTCTACCAATATAGTACATCTATTGTTTAAAAAATTGGTTTTTGAGGAAACAGAAACTCAGAAATAACAAAGGAGCTGAATTCAAACATCAGTTATCTTTGCAGTACAGGTATCTTTATCATTACTTTACAATAATGAATTTACTCAAAAAAAGTATATGTTTGTTGGCCCACACTGATAATATTAAATGTAGACCATGGACAAAAAAACCCCAGTTAAATGAATTTTAAATGAAATTTGTCGCGTAGTGTAATGCACAAAGAGACTCAGAGGGTGAGTATGTTCGGAGGGAACTGTATATGTATGTACAATCATTATTCAAAGATTATGAGCCACTGATCCAATTAATACAGCACATGTGCAGATTAAATGAGAAAAAAACTGCTCAAAGTCTACAAAATAAGGTTAACTAATATAAAAGAAGTTGTGTTAATCTAAACACTGGAACAAACTAATGAACATCAGTGATGTTTATTTTTGGCCTTGTGCTCATTTTAGTCTGTACCTTATATATTGTCATGTCCTTTATCTTTAATATCATATTGCTCTGTCCGCTATTCTTCCTTATGGAACAGAGGCCAGATAGAAGTGCTAATGTAATGTGTAATGATGTGAGTGAGTGAGCAATATATGTAACAGGATGATTATGTTGTTATGTATGAGAAATGGTGGTTGGAGAGGAATTTTAAGGAGTGGGTGGGTGGGTGTGGAGAGGGGGTTCCACTGTGTACAGTGTGGGACTTTGAGGGGGTCACATACCTCAACATGTAATAATCAAATTAGAGTAAAGTTGAGCACCAAACAAGGGGGAGCAGGTGGTGGACCCAAAAAAAGGAGTAAAAATAAATAACATCAGTCAGTTACATCCAGTCAGACTACTGCACTCTTTTCAGTGCTAACCCGAAATGTGGTCTTAGTTAAAAAATAATAAAATTGTTTTTCAGGGTGGCTGGACCCTGAAGGTTACATACTTGATTGTATTTAGTGTTCAGTCATACTCAAGGATTTGCACAAGCACATGCATACTCACACACAACCAGACTTACATACACAGACTTATCCACACTCACACACACACACACACACACACACACACACACACACACACACACACACACACACACACACACACACACACACACACACACGCAGAAGCAAACTACACACATTGACTCAACTGAAAAACACATATTCACACAAACACTTACACAACCCCCACACACACACACACACTTGTACACACACACTTTCTCTCTCCTCTCATTCTCTCTCTCTCTTTCTCTCTCACACACACACACACACACACACACACAGAATAAAGCAGCAGGAGCCCAAAAGGAGCCTGCACAATGCATTCCCCTAGGGTCAGTGCAGAGAATCCCCGTGCCTCTGTTCTCCACACTAAACCACACAGTAGGGAAGATTACACTCACAAGCGGCAATCTAGCTGGACACTTCAGAGAGGAGCCACCAAAGACTAATGAACTGGGTCGACCCTCTAACTGCAGTCACAGTGGAAGCAGAACCATCACAATCAAAACTGCTTACTGTAATCACTTTAGAGAGTGAGCTTCACTTTAAAAATGCCCCTGGAGAGGTCCATCTGCAGCATGCTCCGCCCTGCACACTGTGGAACACTAGAACAAGAAGGAATCATATCAGCAAGATGACAAAACTGTATTTATACATTTGTTTATTTAGCTGGGACCATGCGCAGCACAGCTCATCAACTCTTCCAGAATTAACTGCTAAGCTAATTTTCATCTGCATTCCCCAGGCCTCTAAGAAATTTGACTGAAGGTAGCTTTCTTGGATAAATGTAGTTATATACTGCAACCTAGTGGTAACAACTGGAAACTACATTTGATGGTATCTAGATTTTTGCTGACTGATACAAAATCATCCACCACAACTAAAACTTGAAAGGGGAAAGACCCCCAGTTTATATAATGCATCAGTAATACAAATAAACAGTGTTACACAATACCCACAGTTTGAATTCAAATACATAGTGCCCATATTTGCAGTTTAAATAAAAAAGCTGGAGTACCCCCAATTCATCTTCAATAAACAATGGTAGTATGGTTAAATACAAATAATCATGGTTAACAGCCATATTTCAGATTCTGATGTACGAAACTGACACTCATTATAAAGAAGTTAATGCAAGTCAGAGTCACCAAAGATATAGTTTGCATAGAATAGAATAGAATAGAATAGAATAGAATAGAATCTAAAAATCTTTATTTGTCCACCAGGATGGAAATTTGTCTTCAGCTCACCATATTCAAGAACAACAACAAAAAAAAAATGGCAGTTGGGATGAAGGACTTCTGAAATACATTTTTAGTTGCCAGATGGACTCTATAGCGCCTCCTGGAGTTAATAGGCTGGGACTGGCTGAAGAGAGGATGGGAGCTATCTGCCAGGATACTCCTTGCCTTCTTCCTCACCCTTTCTATAAACTGCAGATCTCATATGCATGCACTGTAAGTTTGTAACACATGTCATGTACTTACGGTCAGCACAATTATGTGTTATATCAAAAACATACATTTGTTTCATGATAAGCAGTTTTAAAAAGCAATAAGGCCTTAGAAATCTTTCATACCAAATGCAACAAGTGTATTAAACTCAGGTATATTGAATGACACAACTCACATAACTTATCTATTTATCTAATTTATTTACTTTATTTATTTAATGTACTTCTGTATTTGCAGAAGCATATACCATTTTGCATTACTGTTTATAATGGAGAATGTAATAAGGACTCATAAAGGTCTTTGTCCTTTTTTCTTTTTCCCCTCTCGATTTTAATTGCAGTCCATTTATGATTGAATGACTGAATGTGTTTTCTATAGCTAAAACTCTAGTGTAGGTGATGATTGTTTTATGTTTTTAATGTTTCATATGCTGTAATCAAGCCAATAAAAAATTGCCAAATACTACAAAACTAAACTGGTCAGAAATCATCTTAACATTCTGTAAATATGAGGAAAATGTATGTTGCTCCAGACTATGAGCACCAAAACTCACTAATTGCTAAATTCATGTCTGTTTATTATGTTATGTTACAATATATATCAATAAAATTCTATTAGAGCCTCATACCTTCCAGAACTGTCACTCTCCAATGGGTTAAAGTGAAATTGTTCAGTTACTTCTCTGAAGGTTAATTAAGTGCTGTATTTTATTCAGGAAACATTAGTAATATTTTTGCTTCTAACATGCAATTAAGATAGTCTGATATGATGTAACTCACTGTGGTCCTAACGATAAAATGTTACTTTTGCAGGAAAGAATGTTGGAAAATGTTATGCGTTAGGAATCCTGACAGGAAACATATTTAATTCCGTAAAATCAGAATCCCAGTCCCGCTGTTAAATTATTCTGTCATATGTGCCACAGCACGATGGTATGTCCAGCTATCCAGTTGCTGAAAACCACAAATATTTCACTGTGGGCAGCGTAGAGCTTAGAGTGATTAGCTTTGATATGTCCGTGCGTGTAGGTAAAGTCTTATATGAGGACAGCATGCTTACAATGCGAACAGGTGCAGCCCCATGCTACACTTTTTGTCAGCTGATTGAGCCTTTCCTGTGCAGACAGGAAGTACAGAGTAGTTTACTGAGGCTCTCAGATCCCCACACTGTTATCGTTGTACATCATTTAAGATTAATTCGCTTCCTCAAATCTGCAAATTTACTTAAACAAAACTGTTGCAAAAGATTCGACATTTCTGTTGTCCGATAATTTGTGGTTTTACAGCAAAAACTTCCCCCTGACACCATGTCCCCCATTCTAACTCATCACTTCGGCCAGAGATGTTGGAAAGTTCCAGAAACAGCTTGCTGTCTGTGTTTGCGGCAAACTGTCTGCTTTCCTTGGCTCCCAGCTCCGAAATGTTTGCTTACATATGCAATCTGCTCAGGCCAGAGCCACAGTGTCTCATTCTCTACACAATGCATTTCTTACTCCCAAAATGCCCCGTTTTTAAAACCTCAAACCATTAATGATGTCCACCACAATCCATATTATATTTCATTCATTTATTTACTTAGTAGTTTATACACAAAGAAATGTATGCATAAAATATTCAGATCACAAAGTTTAAGCATGTCTCAAGTGCACAGCAGCAATGACCTGAAAGGACTCAAATTTCTGCAGCCTCCAAGCTACAAACCAGACTCTGTATATTTCATATGTAGGCCAAAATATATAGGTAAATAAATTGAATACACTGAAATAAATTTGACAGATTTGACAAATAATTTATTCAATAATACAGTATACAGTACTGCATATCTTTCAATGTAGATTAGAAAAGTTGAATTGTAATTCATTTCTTCAGTCTAGGTCAAATGATGTCCATCCACTACAAGTTACTGGAAAAAATGATTATTTCCATTTGGTACAGACCAGCTGTAGCTAGCTTTCAGGGTGGCATCACATCTAAATATTTTATTCATTCTTCATTGTAAGAATCAGGGCGGCAAAATGCAACATTACCTCTTTCTCTTTAGTTCCACAAAATTGTTATTTCCCAGTATTGACACAACGATCTCTGTTTCCATGTAACAATCCGGGATATTAGTAAGAAGCAAGTCATGAGGCGTATAACAAACAAGCAAAAACTGCATCTGAATAGGGGAACATTGGTCGGCCAGTCCAAGTTCCCCAGCAGGGACAGACAGACACTTAGCCGAATAGTTACATAATTATATATAATTACTCTGAAAGGCTTTGGGGCCAAGGACTACATGTCAGGCAACCAAGTCAACCCTTGGGTAAAAACATTTTTTTCCTTATAATGCTCCCATACACACAACTGAACAGATTCAGCAGCGGTTTGGAGAACATCAGAACAAAGTCAAATACTTTCCATGCGCTCGTAACTCACCATTTATTAACAACATTGGAACATCTTGTAATATCTAATACCAAATTATCAAATAAACAGCAACCACTGGAGATACCACACTCCTGACAGCCCGAAATGTTCAGTTTTAGCACTGATATATTCATACACAGTATAGTCTTGTCCTCACAGTAGAAATGGCAAGCATGCTCATGCCCTCAACAAACTAACAGGCAGCCTTGGAAGAACCGTGTCACTGATATAATGAAAAAAACCTAAGTACAAAAGGTGTACCCTTTCCGCCAAATGGATGCCCTCTATTTTACCCACTTGCTTGTAAGCCTCAGGTAGTATGAAGAAACAAAACAAGTCTTCAATTTTTAAAGTTTACAGAAACAGTGATGATTACTGGTTAAGGTGAAGCAACTGATAGAGAATGGGACAACTCATTCATAAAGCAACTTAGAAAAGGAATGCTGATCTAGGATCAGCTTTGCCTTGTGGCTCATCATCGATGAGTTGGGTATAAACAGAGGGGAATTTGATCCTAGGTCAGCTTTGCTTCTGTGAGATGTTTTATGCATGCAGGCCTTCAACGTTGATTATGCATCCTCCACCTGTTGATAGTGTCAGTCAGAGGGGAGGTCAGATTTACATCAGCTCTGCCCGTAAAAGTCCCAGAACGAGGGGTCATCTTTCACTTCCCAGCCAATGGCAAAAACAGCACCCTCCCTTTAACAGCCAAGTCATAGCCAGCAGATAAAGCACCACTGACTGAAAGCCAAGCTAAAAACCATCAAAAACATGCCATTTCTCAGTAGTGTTAATGGGCTATGAAGAACTGCCCGGGCAAAAGAACCAAGCCCTAGTTATTAATGTCAAACTTCTTAACTTTGGCCAAGGCAGACAGGAGGACAAACTAGTTTCATATACCTTTTGCCAAATAACAGGTGTGCAATTCATTGGTTACTGTAGAAAGGACACAAAACACGCTGTCAACACATTGTGATTAAAAAGTGACATTACTTACACCACCACCACGTTCACATGGATGGTGGCATTTAAACATCTTGTGGGATGACGGTATCTTGCAATCATTTTCCCATCAGCCACTCTCATCCAAAGCCATGACAACTGGTTTTCCATTTACTATGCATGTAGCATAAATGACTATGGGCCCATTTCTTTTTACATACCAAATTCAGTTAAATACCGAATTCAATACCAACACAAAGTTCTATGCGTGGGTTGAAACCTGTTTTTCAAACCGTAAGCACCCACCCATCCCTGAAACACGGAACACCAAGAACAGAACCCAGTACAAGACAAACAGGAAGACTGCATTCAGAGGCAAAAGAAACACACACACGCATAAAAGCAGTAAATCTTTATTAACATGCTGATCCATGTGATGCAAAAGGCTTCCTGAGGAGATGAACGGTCTGAGAACAGAAGGGAAACAGTGTTGGCCAAGCCTTGTTTACACTGGGGCCATTATACAGCATAGCACAGAGTACAGAATGGTACAGTCCACATGGTGCTCTGTTAATTCTCCCTTACACACATACACATACACGCGCACACACAGCCACAATGTACACCTGACTGGCTGTTTGGGAAAAACAAATTACAAAACAATCTTACTGCTGTTGACCAATTACACAGTTATAAAAAAACAAGCGTTCACTTCAGTGTACATATGTACACATACATAAGCGCACAACAAAACTTCTAGCTATATGCTATACGCTCCATGTTGATTATTGGGCACACTGGGGATGTTGGCTAGGTACTACAAGGAAGGAGGAGATGAGGTGGTATTGGAGGAAAGGAGGATTTTTTTTGAGTGTCAGAACACACTCAAAATTTGTATGCATGCAGGAAGCTATAATACAGAGAACCACCTCGTAATGGTTCCTTGAAAATCAAAGGTACGTTACTGCCGCCGACTAGACAGGAGAAAGTCTCCCCAACGTATGTGCAAGTTCCAATTGACTCCAGAACTTGGCAGTAGTTTAGTCTGACTTGATCTTGAATCAGTCAACTCAACTTCTCTCCTGATATTGTTCTAAATAGATAGGAACTGAGGACTTTCAGTTCCATAAGACTGTGGCACCATGCTCATGCGGTATTTGATCAAAATACTTTTGCAAGTCACTCGAAGAGTTCCAGTTAAACCGCAAACATAAATGTAAAGAATACACAGGAAAACCAGAAACTGAAGCTAAGCAACTTCCAGAATGAATCGCCATGTGGAAGCCATCAGTTATCACCAAAACACTAACTTCCTTAATCAAAATGACAAAAAAAAAAACAAAAATCCAAAAACTGAAAAAAATGCTTCAGGATTGTTCTTTAAACAAACCCTTTGCTCAACTAAGCAAACACTTTCATTAACAAATTGGTCGATCACCATGTATTTCAAGCACCTACATTAATACTGAACTACAATTCCCATAAGCAAACTTAAAAATGGCTGGTGGAACTGGAAATTGTTTTACTCATAATTTTGATCACCTTTATGCCTGTTCCTTAATGTAATAGTTTGATTACTTAACCATACACAGACTCATGTACATGCATACATGAAACATGTTTTAACACTTAGGTTCTCCAAACTAGGAGTTTACAAGTGTGTGTTGCAAACTGGTACAACCTGTCAATTTTGGAGAACGCATGCCAGCAAACATTTCTTTTCACACTGCGGTCAACCAGCTGAACTTGCAACTTTTGAGCCAGTATGAGATAGAGCAGGGGAGGAAAGAATGTGAGTGAGTGAGTGAGTGAGTGGTGAGTGAGTGAGTGAGTGAGTGAGTGAGTGAGTGAGTGAGTGAGTGAGTGAGTGAGTGAGTGAGTGAGAGTGAGTGAGAGAGAGAGAATGTACAGTTTGTATAGGCAGACTGTGGGCACCTGTTTGACCAGAGACAGAAGCTCTAGGCACTAGGGCACAGTAAAATACTGACTTCACACTGAAATGGACGGCCTCTCACAACTAGCAACAATGGCTCAAATGTAAGAACTACCTGAAGCAGGCTACGGACCCAGTACCCAGTGGGAGTTCCTTTGGATAAGAGTGTCCACTAAGTGCCTGAAAAGGGTCTCTCTCCATGCCAGCTTCTCCACTGTTTTCCTCTGTCTCATTTTCTGTTCTGAGACAAATATGAAAGGACATGTCTCTCCCACTGTGAGACCTTCTGCCTCGCCTGATGCTGCATACTGCCTGCAAAACAATGGATGGCACAGTGCTTCAGAAACTGGGTATTTTACAAACAGGCTGCAGGCTTAAATCCTGACAAAAGCACTACTACCAGACCTTGATCAAGGAACCACAGCAAAATGTTTCAATAAATATCCAGGCCTAAGGAATGCAAACCAAGTAAGCCAGGAATACAGTTTACTGAGATAAACAGTAATGCATTTTAATATTAGACAGTCTTTATCTAAAGGAACAAACCCCTTTGAGAATGGCATTCCTTATGCAAGGGCCATCTGATTTAAGATGATGCTGCCCTCTGGTGGAAGCTCTGGGAATTGCACACACTCACCTCTCTGCCAGCCAGAGTGTCTCAGCTGGTCATGCTTGGCATGTCCGTTCTGGGCCAATCGCAGAGACAGCGAGGAACCTCTCCTAGAACAGGGTCAAACACTGCTTTCATCAGCCTGTTTCTAAACATGGTAGAGGAGTACTGTCATGTGTGACACATTTACCAGCAGTTCAAATTACTTTGACACTGTTGACACTGACTGATTCTAAAACGGCTCTGAAAATTGTGTTCACTTTTGAAACCCTCTTCATGAGAAAACACATTATCTGGTACTCATCTCTTACCTATGAAGGGATATCACTAACCTTCAATTTTTTTTTTCCATGACTTTTTAATGGAGGATGCAGGATTTGATGTTATGATACACATAAAACGATGGTAGCACTAAGGAAACTAGTGGAATTCTTTGTGAACAACATTACTATATGCTAGCTGCTGTGTTTTTCTTGTGCCAATACTTCTAACCAATCAGGTGTCAGAATGCAAAATGGCCTGTTAACAATTGCCAATTGCCAGACATCATTTCATTTGTTGAACTTCAGTGATGGCAAAATTCAGCTCATATTCATACATGGATAAATGAAACCGCTCAGCCCTTTAATGGTACGCATGGCACATTCTGGGGTATGGCTGTAGCGCCCTGGGCTTGTGGGAACCCTATGCACTGTTCTAAGGCAGAGTGAAACGTGAGCCACAGCGCCCCCACCTCATTGCCCCCATCTTGCCCTTCTCCATGAACAGCTCGGCCCTGAAGTCCTCTCCCTGTTGGAAGAGCCGGGCGTACAGCGTCCTGCCATCCACTTTGTCCTTGAACCAGCCGACCGCCTCCGGAGTCCAGTCCTGGCCTTTCAATGGGGACACCTGTGGACCGGAGCAGGACAGCCAAAGTTTGGTCAATATAATGTCTATTATTATAAATCATTCTCAACTTTTCCTTGTATTGCATTGAACCTTTGAGGATTAATATAACACCAAGACTGATTCTGTAATGTGTTCAGATCAAACAAAAATATCTATACCTATAAACCTGACTCATTATGGAGCTTTTACATTTTCCCCACAAAATAAAGCATCTCTTCATACAGTAACATCTCTGGTGACTGAAATTTCTCTGAAAGTTACGGTTACCATTCCATTTCACACCTGTCAGGCGCAGAAAACCCAAAGCTAATTTGCTTCAAGTCTCAGATCCAAATACCCAATCTCAGGTAGAGCTTGCATTGATTTTTTGGCACAGGCTCCCAGCAAGCTTAGTGAGCCCCTTATATATCTGAGAGTGGATTTTCTTGGTACAGAAAGCTTTTCCTGCACCCACATTTATTACAGAAGAACCACCAGAAAATGTTCTAGCTTCAAATAATCACATCAGATTGGAGTCTTGCCTACTGGAGATTGAAATTAGATAGGAGTAATACCTGGAATATTAGTGAAGAACATTCACAAAGCTGTGTGCTGTTTTGCCACAAGAGTGACATCATAAATATGAGCCTAATTTGTCAGGCTCACAGTTATAGTGTCATATTTATGAGCATGTCAGGTAAGGCCAGCTTACAAAGCTTGATGTCAATAAGCTTGATAAATCTGAAATGTGACAATGGTCCACACTACATAAAATACGTCAGTGGCTACTTGATCTAAAACTCTAATTGCATTTTATTGTGGAGTGCAAAATAGTTTGATTCAGTCAAATAAGCACATGATTGACTGCTTGCTTAAACTGCACTCCTCAACAAACTGCACTTCCCTGTCAGTCACCTTTGGTTACTCACGTTTGCCAGCGCCACCTGCAGGGCTTGCAGCGGCACCGAGGCCACATCTGAATCCAGCTCTCTCAGGTGGCTGAGTGCCAGGCAGGCCGTGTCCCCAAAGTCGATCCTCCGAACCTCCACTTCAATCTGCCTCTCCCCACCTTCCTCCTCGCTCAGGCTGGAAACTTTAAAAGAAACATGGCTTTTCCAATGCAGCACTGAGTCACTGACTTTCTATGGTAGCCCCTCCATTTTTTGGTACAATGAAACCTCACTCCCTGGCTAGTTTTCAGATCCTTGGTGTGTGTCAACAATTTTAAGACAAGACAAAACTAAACACATGCAATCACATACATTATCCGCCTTAAGCAAAATTTAAAAAATGTTTCCCACAGGAAATAATTCAAACAGGAAATAAATCATGGAAGACAACCAACAAAGGCAGAACAAGGTCACCTCCTCCTTGGATGCCACAGATCTTGACCACCTGAGCTCGGCACCACAGCTTGCATTTGGGGAACCAGCCCGCGACGTACACACCAATGTCAGGGACACACTTCATCTGAGCAGAAGAGCTGTGGGGTTTCAGACACAGAGTAGTTGCGTTTTGGCATCAGTCTTACCATGGGGAAGGCCTGTGGTTCTCCTGCATTCAATCAAAAGCCGCCAAGTCACCCAAAGATGAAAGGCTATTCAATCAAAAGTAAAAGGAAAACACTCAACACCTTTTCTACATTAATCTAACACTAAATTAGTTGAAAGCCATCCCTTTGTGTGACAGACCTGATCAAAACAATGGGATTAGTAAAAAGCCAACAATTCAGTTTAAGATTTAAAAACACTTCACAGTGAAATAGCATTGCTGTATTGGCTTCTCCTGTTTACCCATGGAAGAGGACTCAAAGGGAACCCTCCTGGTTTATTAAAGATAATTTTAATGCATTAATATTAATAGAGAAATTCTCAGGAGTTATGTTGTAATTAGTTTATAAATAACTGCTGGCTGCCAACAATGTTACAGCATATCAGGAATCAAGATTTCGGATGGGAATAAACTGGTAGAGCAGTTTATAATCCTAAAACTATGAGCTACATTTGAAATCTGTTTTTGTTAAACAGAAAATAAAAAACACAACTTACTCCATCTTCTGAGACAACTGCTGTAGCTGTGGGCTGACATGTTGGATGAAGAACTTTCCGGGGCTTATGAGGTGAGAGACTGTCACTTCCATCTCCTTGTATCTGCGGATTTTAAACTCAGGAATTTTGATGGTGGAGTTGGCTCTGCCCTCGGGCCCTGATGTCGCAAACTGTGGGACATTGCGGATGTCAGTCTGCGCAACTGCAGGTATCACAGGGGTACGAGCCGTGTCATGTGACATCCCCAGGACCTCGAAGTACGATTCCCCACTGGGTTCCACGAGCAGCTCCTTCTCTCCTACCGGGGTGCGTTCGGAAACGAAGCCGGCACCATTGGTGGAGATGTCGCCAACGTCCCACAGCTCTGACTCTGTGGCCACCATGCAGCTGTAGACCAGGGAGCCAGAGTGGTCGCTTCTCTTCACCTTGAAGACAGAAGCGGGACCCATTGAGCTGGAAAACCGCAGCTTCAAAGAACTGATGGGCGAGTCTTTCTCTTTTTCCCTGAGCCACTTGCTGGTGACCTCCTGCTGCCCTGCCGATGGAGTTTGGGTACCTGGATCAGAAAAGTCTTTCCCTCTGAAGAATGTGACATCTAGGAGACCATCCGTGTCCCCGATCATTTTTATGAAGCGAATTAACTGCTGGGACGTTTGCTTCTGATGTAGAACCTCAAGAAACCTGCCCTTCCCCTGACTCAGAAAATGCGAGGATAACTGTTTAATCACGGACCGCATTTTCTTTGTTTGCCGTGAATGCGGTTCCTCAAAACCAGCCTTCAGACTAGAGCTGCGTTTTGGTTCCTGGACGGAGCAGGTGTTCTCTTTCTTGCCATCACTTGCCATTTGCCCTTTTATTACTTCATCATTCTGCGGTGAATCACACACTTGAATCTTAACCTCACAGGCTGAAGAGGCAGAGCGTATTGCCACTTCTGACTGTGAAGCAAAGTAGGTCTGTATGTGCCGGAGCGACAGCATGGCCCCAAAAGTCTGCACCGCCTTGGTTAGGGAGGTCGCCATTATAGTGTTCTGCAACATGGGTCCAAATCTAAGCAAATCTGATACCACAACCTGGCCACGTCCAGAAAAATATGACACAGGCGTCCTTACGATACACTGAGAATTGTTTTCTGTGACCATCACTGTAGAACCACGTGCTGGGTCTATACCTAGAATCAGAAAATCATTACAGTCAAAAGTTACACAATTAAGATGGCCCCATTTTTTCATGGCAGGACGTCACTGCACAGTTGGCAGACATACGCGTATTCTTTCGTATTTTCGGAGCGTGCAGTCTGCAATATTTATCTCACTGAGTCAAGACACGTCAATCACTTAAATGAACAACAAGCTACATAACACAGCAGAGTAACTTTAATTTGCCAATAACATAACAGTCTTATACAAAGACTGACAGAATTCCCCATGGTTTAATATGGAACAACAATAGGGTTCCCCAATTAATATGTAGCTACGACTGGCTAAATAGAAAAGGGGGCAGGAATCACAGACACATTAAAACAGAACCCATGTGAGAATCCAAACTCATGTAGGCCCAACTGATTACCATAAATATAGAGCTGTTCTTTAAAAAAAAAAAAAAAAAAAGTGGACACCTGAAAAGACTTTTGCGAATTTCCCGAGATATATAGTTTCCTTAATTAAAGTTATACCAGAGTGTGACATTTAAATTTTAAATGAAAGGAAATGGATGTTTTCGGAAATAATGGGAAGAGTACTTGAAGAGGCGAAATAAACGTTAACGTTACCGGCGTCAGTCCACAATCAAATATTTGTGTCAGGCATAGGTCCAAACAAGGCAAAGGGAATATGTGGTTGGTAACGCGTTCTGCAATGAAACTAACCTGCTTTCAGCTCCTGGAAAAGTGTAGCAAGCTGCTGAATTATGTTGCATTTTAAATTTAAAGTCGTTATAAGTTCAATGCAGTCTTGGGAAGTTCTTCCATGGGTCACATTCAGAAAGTCCTGTACTTCCTCATTTGCCTGTTCAAACATGAATATTTTTAATGTTATGACAGTCGTCCAGCGTTGATGACACTTTAGCAATCTGAATAAAATTTTTAATTACTGAGTTTTAGCCGGCCTCAATAAATTGCCACAATGGAGCTAGCCATCAACTACAGGCAGTTAACTGCTGTAAGGTGACAGTTCAAACATCGCGCTTAATATTTCTTAGCTAAATCATACAAGACACGCAAAATAAACTCCAGCTAATGAGCAAAGTGAGCTAATACATACCTTTCCAGTGAAGATCCGAAGCTCTTTATCCAAACTGTTCCTGATTTGTTCCATAATTAAGAGCTTGTAAATAAGGACTCTTTTTGTGACCTGGAAATTTTCAGGGAATTGGTGTTCTAACGCTAATGTCATCTTTCCAACGGGATTTAAACAGAATTGTCTAATTTTGGCTTGCTAGCTACTTAGCTTTGCTGGATTATTCTTAAAGCTGAAGTTGTTTTAAATTTACATCATTTGGAAAGCTTGTTATATATCACGCTAAGCTCCACGAGTAAAACATGAAATAATTGCGGGTTGTTTAACTATTTATAATTCGTTTAAGAATTTCTGACAATTTCGTTAACGTATTTTCAGACATTTCCCCGGCATTTCCTTACTGACCCGTCAAACCGCTTGCACTACTCTTCCCAACTGGGCCGTTTGATTAAAACACGTGGTTGTCATTCCGAAGCCACAATCCTTTATTGGTTTGGACACTGAACAGTGAGTTTTTCTGGTGTCTAGAAATCGTGTTTTCGTACATGAGAGTTTTCATGTATACTCAAGGAGTATAAATCTGCCCATTTGATACATGCTTTTTAGTTGATTAATTTACATTTGATGACTAACACATTTTTTTAAAAGAAAATATTGGGCATTATAAATCAGGCTCTTATTCAAACCTTCAAACACAGAGGAAGAACATATGTGACGAAACAAATATATCAGGGTTCCCTGTCAATGCCCGAACTAATAAACATGGGTATGGAAATATGAACAATGCAGCAAGATCGTAATGCAGGAGTCCATCACAAAAGACTATACGATTTTCGCCACTAGGTGGTGCTAACGGAGAGAGGAAAAAACTCACATCCACACATGTGCGCATGCACTTTTCAGACTCGTTCGCTGGATGCAGGTTTTCATCCCAGCCACAGCTCAGGCACCTGATTTGTGCAAAGTTGTTCAATTCAATGAGCCAATTTACCCTCTTGAGCAATATCCTGTCAGCAATAAGTCACAGAACCAGGTGAACTACCAGTAAGATAAACTAATGCTTTCATTTTCCTATTGGGTTCCTTTCAAAAGGCTACACTTTTGTTTGATTTGAATTATAGTCTGAAAGAAGAATGAGCTGAGCTCTAGTTAGTGAAAATATGGACATCTGGTCACTGAATATAAAATCCAATGAGAAAAATGAATAATTCATGAGAAAAACAATGTAATCAGTGACCAAAGCTTTGACTATGTTGGAAAAATGGAGTCAACTATATTAAACCATAAAATGCACATTTACACATCTATACATATCCTACAACATACAAGGCTGAACCCATTTCAGCAATAAAGGATACTCCTTTATACTGCAACTGCTTGTGCTTGTGTGATACCTGCACCCTTCCCTTGAGAAATATGTCCATGGCCTCACATTTGAAGCGTGGTGTAGCTCAGGATATGCACAAGTATGTGAGGTTTATTCACCTAACCTTCAGGGGACGTACAGTATACCCACCAATTTGCCTTATTACCATTAATAGCTACTGCATATGGGCTTTGGAGTTACAGTACAGCCACTTCTTCAGACAGTGTGCTTAGCCCCCCAGTTATCACCACACCAAAATGTGGTATGCAGGCATTTGTTTGAAAGTTCATGACGTTCCAGGCTTGAAAGCTTTTGCTGCTTCTTGAGATTCAGCACATTTTGGCTGACAGTTACTGGCTGACTTTCTCTTACCAGAGCTTTATGGGTTTCTCTGACTCTCATCTGGAGTTACCACGGGAATCATGTGACTGTGTGCGCTGCCTTACGCCCCAGGCCTTCTCTTCATACAGTTTTGGAGAAGTTTTGCCCTGCAGGAGTCTGAGGCGGTGGACATGTGATCTTTGCAAAACGACATCTTTACTTAGGTAGAGTTGTAAGGTGCCTTCCTCGTGACACTGTTCATTCACTGCAGGGCCAGGGATTGTATTCATTGTGTCTCACAGTAGGACTGCTGATCCAGGATCAGTTTTGCATTTTTACTAGTAATGGAAATAGGTTCAGATATAGAAGGGAGACAACTGATCCTAGATCAGCACATCTGTTCTAGATTTTAATTATCACCTTTCTTATGAATAAAAGCCCTGTTCTGAGTAGCCAGATTTCACAGAGTTCAGAAACTGTAATAAGTCCCTGTTTCCTGGAAGATGATGATTTGACATTATCAAACTTCCTAATTCGTAAGAATGATGAATAGAGAATGAAGTGACTCAAACAAAAACATTTTTTAATGTCACAAACTTTGAGTCAGGTCACCCTTGAAAAAGAGGCATTAATGTCAATGTTTTTTTTGTCAAATAATCAATCATTGGTATTAGCTAGAGTTTCATTTGCACTCACAGATGTAGAATATGGATGACCTTTTCATTCTTCTGAGCCACAAGAAAGACACAGCCACATTTATTCATTGGTTTCAGATAACTGGTTACAGCAGAAATGTGTCCCATAATTCAAATAAATTCAACCCCAGTCACATGACTGCAGTTGGATATGATGGGGCATTTTGTATAGTTCTATTTACAAATGGACTGAACCCTCGTTAAACTGAACTAATCAGGGGGACGGGGAGTACTGATAATAAAAAAAACACACAGTAGTCCCACCTCAGCTGTGGTACCAGGTCATAATTACTCTTAGAGTTCAGTGTACAACAATACTCGGGAGGTCCTCTGTACTCTACCAGCTACATCAGACCACCTTACCTGCTGACCAGTACTATTCCATCACACCCAGGCACACTCTTTGTTATTCAGACACGGTGTATGTCCTCTACACTCAGAGGTCCACCGAAAGTAAACACTATGTCGAGTTTACAACACAATCATTTTACTATATATTAATCACTTCTGGCACACACACGTTCTGAACCAGAAAAGACCACACATTTTTGTTGACACACACATTGTTACAGCAGAAATAGTCCGTTATAACCAAAATCCGTTTTAAGGAGGTCTGCTATAACGAGGGTTCAGTGTAGCTTGTCTCACAGTGCAGAGGGAATGATCTAAAATCCAGTGCTCTCCTGTGTCTAAAGTGTGTATGATATCACTAAATATATAAATAAAAGGGATTATGATAAAACAATTCATTTCATAATGGTGAAATTTAATTAGAAAGATGACCTTTTCTATATACAGTATGTATTAACTGCATATCAGTGAGCTTAAATGAAAGTTTACAGATTAAACCACTATTCCCTTTTCATTTTTATCAATCCAGAGATAGCAAAGACAGGGGTCCCTATGCATAATTGAATTGATATTTTATTTTTGGTATCTGTGAGTCACATGCTATGATATTCACTACCACAAAATGGAACGAAGCCATTTGTAAACAGAATTAAAATGAACAAATTACAAAACTGTCACAATGATCCATATTTATTTACACAAACAGTTGGGCAGATGTGTGAAAAAAATACTGGTATGAAAAAAATACTGGAAGATATGTAAACGTACAAAATTTTGTTTGATTTGATGAATTTTATAAGCTTCAAGTATATATATATATTACAGTCAGACAAACAACTGTAATGGAGTAACCTCCACCTTTTAAAAGCATATGACATAACAGGAACTAGTCATTGTCTGATGGAAGTTCAGGTCACACTACAGTAAGTTTCAGTTACAGCAGCATAGAGTCTGCATATCAAAATCCAATTGCTGAAAGACATTTTTCCATCTTCTGAAAGATATCCAAATCTATATTTTCTATACGAGAAACGTAATATTTGAGTGTATTCTGGCAGGAATGTTTTCTGGCGAGTATTTGCTTTTGGATATGGAAACATTGTGGGAGGTTTGTATTCTATAGGTACATAAGGGGGGATTTTGAAAACCCCATGATATACTATCAGGTCCTTTTTGTCACATGCTAGCAGTATGGCTGTTATAAAAAAGGACTTCCTCACTTTTTTTGAAAACATATTTTGCCACCTCATCTCTGTTTGGATTTGTGTATGTGAGTGTGTGTGTGTATGTGTGTAGGTGTGTGTGTGGGTTTGGGAGGGGTGTAAAATGGGCAATTACACAAGTAAAATACACAGTGTTAAAAATGTGTTGTGGAATTTAATGAAGTACAGTATGCTTTATTATGTTTCTTATGCCATTTTCTCTAACAAGCGTTACCTCCAAAATTATTCCAATGCCTCAATTATCAACGCATCATTAAACTACCTGTGGAGTGGAGGAAAATATGTCTTAATATTTGTGTACATGCACTGATTCAGCTCTAAAACTGTTATATTTGAGGGTGGTATATTTTAACACAAAAAAGATGGCCTCAGTCTTCTCTTGATCACAGACTGGGCTATAAAAAGCAAACAAGAGAGGGTAACTTCTTACTCAGCTAGTGGGTTTGTGGCTATCTGTAAAGTATTCAATTTGCAATTTTGCAAATTTTGATTATGGACACGTGGGTCACAATTGTATGGCAATAGAAATCCATAAAAATTATTCAAATTAGTCAAAAAGAGTGATTGATCACATGTAATCTGGATAATGTAATCCGTTTGCAAAAATAAGTAATCCATAATCTGCCAACATTACAAGGAAAATTAGTGCATAATGTAATTCTGAGTACCGTTACCTTTATGTTTTTACCTACAAAAACTTGCAAATTATATTCAGCAACACTCCCCAACCCCCCACCCCGAGCATATCCACCACTAGTTACCAGTTAAGGTATTCACTCTACTCAATCATCTCCTCCCTGGAGAGCAGAGCCCCTGCCCTGTGAATTACTCCAGACGTAATCGTGTTTCTTATTACTAATTCCTCTTGTAAACGGAATCATTGGTGTAATAGTTATGAAATCAGTACCTGAGGGGGTTGGGATTGGTTGAAATGGTGGGTTTGATTAAGATGGACACTGTTCATTGGCTGGTGTTGCTTGAAGGACATGCTGTTACGTGTTATGGGAATGGTGTTATGGTGAGAGAAAAATTAATTAAAAAAAAAGATTCAAACACAAGTCCACAAAATAATTTTAATGTTATAATTAAATATAAACTGGATAGTGACAATAAATACAGCTGAACATTGAAAACCTGTATATCATTTCATTTTTCAATATTTAAAATAAAACATAACTGGCTTGTTTCACATTATTTCCTTTAATAACAGAGTTAACAGATAATTAAAAATTATTAAAGTTTATTTAGTTTATGAAGGTCTTACAGCATATTTGGGATGGGAGAATGTTCACTTTTTGAGGTAAGATAATAACTGCTGTATTCAGGACTGCCTTCTTTATCTTTAAGCCTCAAGGTTTTTTCTTCTTTTTATACACGCATATGTGTTTTTCTTTAAACAGCCTATCAAATAAAACAGGCATGATTGTGGTTCACCCCTATTATGGTTATCCCCCCTCTGCTAGCAGGCAGGAAGTGCTGTGCTGTGATGCAGGAAGTGCTGTGCTGTGATGCAGGAAGTGCAGAAGTTCAGATGCAGACAGCGTGTCATAGCACATTCATGATTATCACTCAGGCTCCGAAAAGCTTATTCATAATACACCCCCCCCCCCGACACTTCCTTACATAAAAATACACACACACACACACACACACACACACACACACACACACACACACACACACACACACACACACACACACACACACATTATATACTCACATAAGCACACATGCTCACACACACACACACACACACACACACACACACACACACACACACACACACACACACACACACACACACACACACACACATTATATACTCACATAAGCACTTATGCTCACACACACACATTATATACTCACATAAGCACACATGCTCACACACACATTATATACTCACATAAGCACGCATGCTCACACACACACATTATATACTCACATAAGCACACATGCTCACACACACATTATATACTCACATAAGCATGCATGCTCACACACACGCATGCACATTGGCATATACAAACACCCTACAAAATATATTTGGCTACACATTTTATGTAGCTGAGTATAGTACAGTAATATACTGTTAAACTTTTTGACTTAACTCTAAAATTTAGCTGCCATGTAAATTACTATAAAATGACATCATAAATACATCATATAAATAAAGTAATATGAGGAATTCAGAAACAGAAGTTATAAATGACTCATTTTTTTTTATGATAACGCTACCTAGTATTCATTTAATTCAGTTCTGCTTCATATTTGGTTAATGTCATAAACAATCTTTGTCTCCATTTCTGATATGTTTGAGGTGACATGTGGATAAATATAAAGCTTTTATTAGTTCTGTACAGTAATTTTTTCATAACTCTGCAACTGATAACGTATTCAAAACATCATATGACTAAAATAGCTCCAATGTAATGTAATAATAAAATATAGCCTTTTCTCATTTCTGGGAAAGTTATCTTTTTGGAGATACAAGATCTCTTTATTGCAACGATGATATGTTTATTTTAGCGACCTGGGCAGCTGATTTCATATTGTTACAGTACTGAACAGAAGCCACTTTGTTGCTTTTCAAACTGAGGGAGGAGCACCTTCTGCAGGCGACTCCTTTCACCAAAAGTAGAAGGAGTATCAGGGACAGAAAACCAATGAGAAGAATGACCAACGGGGCGAGTAGCTTGGGCCCATTTGTCTTTGTGTTGGGTTCTGGTGGACAGAGCTGAGAATGGTTGCCGAGCGGCTGGGAGGACCTGCTTCCATTGAGGTTGTAAAGGCAGATAGCTTGGCTGAGGTCGGGGACATGCACCCTGGCCTGGCGGAGGGTCTCCAGCCACCTGTCGGCAGTGCAGCAGTTGAAGGCATTTCCAGAGATGAGCACCATGTCCAGGCAAGTGAGGGGCTGCCCATTCAGGGAGGAGAATCTATTGTCCCTCAGATCAAGCTCCCTCAGTGGGGAGCAGCCCACAGCCATGGGGAGATGTTCTAGGAGGTTCCCTGCCAGGTCTAGCCTCCTCAGAGCCTTTAAACACCCCAGAGGTAGGTCTGAGTCCCGCATTCTGTTCCCGGAGAAGCTGAGCGACTCTAAGGTGTCCTGCAGGCCTGTGAAGGCCTCTCCCACCATTGTCAAGGCCCTGTTTCCCGCCAGGTTCAAAGACACCAAAGGAGTGCTTTGGAACATGTGTGGGAACAATGTCTCTATGCTGTTCTCCCCCAGGTTGAGGTGTTTCAGGGTCCTGACCCCCTGGAATGAGGTGCAGGGGGCATTGTCATCGGTGTCTGTTATGTTCAGTCTTGGCCATGTAGACTCTGATTGGTTGCCCTTGCATGGTTTCACCTGGTTCCTCTGAAGATTCAGCATTTCGATCTTCGGTAGAGCCTCAGTGAAACCGAGGGAACGGATCTGATTCCGCTGGAGGTCCAGGGACCGTAATGATGGGAGGGGCTCTGGCCTCCAGGGCTCTGGATAGGTCTCATTTTTCTGGGCAATATCGCTCCCAAATTCAAGCAGGCAGTTGCTGCTCATGTTGAGTGACTCCAGGGTAGGCAGGTACCTTAATGTTTTGAAGGGAAAAGATGTGAACTGGTTGTTACTCAAGTCCAAGTGAGTCAGAGGCATCAGCCTCCAATTAGAATATATGTTGTATTCGTCCTCCTTGCTGGGGGCTTTGGAATGGATAAGTTCCTCATACAGAGAGCTCACTTCTGAGATTGACCGTTCAGGGGCTAAATTACCAAGTTTGTTGTTCTGTAAATGGAGATACTTCAAGCGGTTATTTTTGGGAAGTACGGGGAAATACAGGAGATTGTTGTAGCTCAGGTCTAGCATTTCCAGCTGATGTATGTCATTGTTTGGCCCGGAGATGAAGAACTCAATGGAGTTTCTGCTTAGGTTGAGGATCCTGAGCCCACGCAGTTTGAAATCGCAGACACACCTAAGGTTGTTGTGAGCCAGATTGAGCCAGGCCAACCTATGCAGAGGTTCGAATGTCCCCTCCTCAATGTCCTGGATAAGGTTATTCTCGATGCTGATGTTCCTGAGGTTTTGGGTTCCAGTGAACAGCTCGGGGGAGAGCTTGGTGAGGGAGTTCCCTGCGAGTGTCAGGTGGTCCAGCGTGGGCATTTTGGAGAGGTAGAGACCTGCAGAATGGTGGTCCAGCCCATTGTAGGACAGGTCCAGGGTCCGGAGCCCACGCAGAGCCCTGAATGCCCTGCTGCTATCCACAGCTTCCTCGCCCAGAACATTCCTCCCGACAATCAGCACCCTTAGCCCAGTAACACCCTCAAACGCCCTCTCGTGGACCAACCGCAGCCTGTTCCTGCTCGCATCCAGCTCCAGGAGAGACCCCTGGTCCAGCACACCCATGTCTGTGATCTGGTTCTGGGACACGTCCAGCTTCCTCAGCCTCGGATCCAGTCCAGTTGGAATGGAGGTGAGATTGAGGTTACTGCAGGTCAGCCTAACAGACCCAGCCTATTGCAAATAATGAAACATCACTGATGCTCAGTCATTCTGGTATTAAATTATTTCATTAAATAAACTTATTGAATTCACTTCATGAATAAAAGTCTTCAAGAAGACAGTTACATGTATCCATGTACAAATTTATGAAGTATCTGTTTGTATTCTAATATTGACAAAACAAACAATGTTCTGATGATATACTCAGTGTACATTTTTCATTCTGACATTACTTAACCTCAAAAAAAGATGCATGCGTCAAAAGAAAAACAGAGGACCTGTTCATTCATAAGGACATTTCCGAAAGGACCAATCAAAAGTATTAAAGTTATTAAATAAATCAACTCATTATATTCATTCACAAATATGTATAGCTCAACATTGCATATCCATACAACAGCTTGATTTTACATTTAAGATCTTGTAAATTTCAACAAAAGGTCCCTAACAGTTTTTATATATTTTGTATACAGTATTTTTCTGTATTTTTTGTACATTGAATAAAGGTGAAGTTGCTGCTTTCATATTCTAGACTTGAAAAAAAATTCAGAAGAGGAGCCATCAGATCTACCAGTTACATCACACCTAACACTACACATCTGTCCCAAGTGAACCCTTAAAAAGTTTAATGCTGTTTTCCAGAAATCGTACATTTGCTTGACAAGGGTAGCAGTGTAATATATCGTTCAGGGATCTATTGTTACAACTTAGAGGTTGCAGGTTCACATCCCAGATGGAAGTGACCCTCCAATTGTCATTGCCATTATACCCTTAAGCAAGGAATGCTACTTAAATTCCTTAAATAAATATTAAGCTGTGAGCCTGGATAATGTCATAAAAAAATGTATACTCTATAAGTCGCTCAGAGTAAAAGTACCAAATGTCAGAAGTGGGAAAATGTGAGGGTGGCCCTACCTTAACACAGCCAGAAGGAGTCCGACTTTTACCAATTGTGGAAGGATCCAGATGTGGCGTTGGAGCAAGGAACCTCAACAAGTCCCACTTGCCAGGGTGGCGGAATGTTCCAGAGTCTCCATGAGTGGAGTGACCCCACCGAAGCAGGAGGAAGCAGAGGAGCGTGGTGCTGATCATCCTCTCTCTCTCTGCTGCTCCTGCCGCAAGATCTACATCCCTTTGGCTCGCGGCTCTGCCGCACACGCGTCCATTTATATCTCTGTTATTACAAGCGGGAGGGGTTGGGGGGGGCAAAAACTCCCAGGGCGTGGGAGAGATGGAGAGGAAGTGAGGCACGCTGTTGTGTTGACACCCCATCAATATACCTCACAGGCACCAAGTCAGGACTTCCAGTGAAAGCAGAATCATTACTTGCTCTTCCTCTTTTCATTAAGAGTTCATGAGGTTAAAACGAAAAAAAAAATTACATTTAAATGTATAGTATGTGCTTTTTATATTTCCTCCATCTGGTCACAAACAACAGTCCTTTTCCCCCCTTTGTTTGTTTATCACTTGTACGCCAGTATTCTTTAAATTTCACAGGCAGGGAGCATTTTCCCTTCCATGCCGGACACAAATCTATTCATCTCCTGTTTGTTCCGGCTATCATCCTGTTAAAAACGGATCCCCCCGCCACCCACCACCCCCGCCTCATCCCCTGGTTCAAAATAGAAGGGGAGAACAATTAATGAAATAGGTTACCGACAGGGCAGACAAGAGGGTAATCCCTGAGACTGGAATAAATAGATAGACAGGAATAGACCTTGATGAAAAGCATAGTGAAAGGGCGCACACATACACATACACATACACACGCCCACACTCCCATGCATGCACACAAACACTCATGGACAGATGCAAACACACAGGCACACACACACAAAATCACACACATAGTACAACATAAATGTGCATAAATAACACACACACACATATGCATCTACAAATACCACAAGCACAGGCCCATGGGTGCATGAGTGTCTGGTCCACACAATTTTGTATTAATTATCAATAGCCAGGACATCCCCTAAAGTACAGCACAGCATGTAAATCATGGAAACCACCAAAGAATCACCGGGCAGGCAGCCTGGAGGCTGCAGGGGGCATCAGGGCAGCTGTTCTTAGCCAGTGGTATTCCCCTGAGGGGAGTGACCCACCATGATATAACCAAACCCTTACAGCTCTCAAACTGAGCCTTATAGAGCCCCTGCACTTGCTTGTTTTTGGTGCAGCCAATCTCTCAATCAATTAAGGTTGCTGAAAAAACAACTCGTTGAAGTTCTGTTATAACTTTGTCCTTAAACTTACATTTGAAGTTTAAGGTTAAGTATATATTCAAGTATCATACTGATATACTTGATATAAAATTAACTTATAATAATTACCAATTGAATACAAATATCAACACATAATCCAAGCAGTGGCTGAAGTTGGATCTCCTGATTGATATCAGCTCTTTCATTAGTCAAGATTAAAATTCATCAGTTAAACTTAAATTTTACGAACATATAAGCCTGGGATTTCAGAATTCAATGAGATACAAACATTGGATGTGCTGTACAGGTGCAATAAAAACATGTTGGCGAATTAAATTAATACAATGAATCAAAAACGACTTAGGAACCTAAATGTTTAGCATTAACAGGCTTGCCAGTTGTAGTTCGTTATGTCATTAGATGATACAGCTATCCAGATTGTACATTTTTTTTTGTTTTGGTGCCCAGACTTCCACACTCTCAACAAAGAGGAAACCGTTGTTTTTATCTGTTAGTTTATAAGTGAATCAATTAAAAGAGAACATCTTTAAAATGGTTTTCAATTGTTTGCTTATGTAGAACATAAAAATAAGGGAATTTTTCATTGGACTGACAGACATCCTTGGGATGTACATGCAGAATATTTAATCAGGCTTTAAAAGTGTCTAATTATGAGTAATCGTTAGTTGGTTACAATTCAGAGGTTGTCATAAATGGATCCACAGAAACGAGTTTGTCAGCCACAGCATCCACTCCGAATAAGCAGCACGTCGACACCTGACACCCAGAGACAAGGCTATTTCCTGTCATATTTGAAATCGCCTACTGGGAAACGCACTGATAATGTCTGCCATGCTCACTGTATCCTGGTGATACTCACAAAAATGCTACTGTATCCCGACAATGAAAACAAACATGAAAAACAAAACATTTCTGCTTTTCAGGTTAGCAAGAACTGGTGTGAAAGAGATATTTTGATTTAGAAGATTATTTTATTCATTGTGCTACAATTACCTTCACAAACATATTGATGTCATAATAAAAGGCGCAATTGGCTTCAGGTTAGCAGAGATCAGACTCAACAATGATATACAAATGCAGATAAAATGTAATATATATATTAATGTTTATTATATAATCTCATATTTAATCTCTCTGTGTAGAGATTTAAGAGATTTGACATCAGTCTTTAAAATTATATACAGTACACGTCCATGTATTTAAAATTCAAAATACAAACTAAAAAAAAAAATTGAATATATATTACATTATGTATGTATTGAGATATTCATTTTACATGATGAATGATATTTTCAAAGTCATGTAAACACCATTCCAGATACTCAGGATGGCACGTCTTCGAGAGAATCGTCGAGTTTCAGTGTGTAATCATGAAGTTTCTTAGTGCTTGAAAACATGACCCATGCAACATTCCATGCAAAAATTCAGACCGTTTTTGTGGTTTTCATAAATTTCCAGAGGACATCAAGATGATTCAGATGCCCAGGGTCACGTGAGGCTCCACTGGCAGCTGGCTGGAATTTCTGCCAACTGACAGCTGAGTATGGCTGGTTGCGTTAAAGAGGGGCCCACAACCCATGGTCTGTGACATCCATTCAGACATGTACTGACATGCATGAGCGGAATATCAGATCTTACAAAACAACAACACCAACAAAAAAATACCCACAAATGAAAGGCCAGTGACAATTGCCCTAGTCTCTGTGCTGAGCATTTATTAGAAATGAAGGCCTTTTCCTTCTCTCTAACAGTTTGGCTCATGAAATCATAACCAGAACAACCAAAGAATTGAAAATGGAAACACGGGTGATGTGAGTTGACTTGGAAGGGTGGCTCATGTTGTGAGCCATTGGTATGGCAGGCTGATTTTCTTACACTGCAGTACCACAGCAGCCGCAGAACTAGATGTGTGACAGAGAGGTTGCAGGTTTGAGTCTCTGGCGGGGCATTGTAGTTACATGCTTCAGCGAGGTACATAAGCTGAACTGCTTCAGTAAACATCCAGCTGTGAAAACTTTGAAAAGACAAAAGTAATGTATACAAAATGCAATTACAAAATGCTTCTACGTACATATTATTTATTATCATTTAATGCAGATGTTGCATCTAAAGTACACAGAAAAGAAATAATAAACAACAATAGATCATAAAACATTGAAAGTAAACATAACAAATAATACAAGGTCTTAATAGAATTTTAGTTTATATGATATTCAATGCATTTTAAAAGACTTGCAATTTATCATGGTGAATTGCAGCTCAAGTGCACAACTGTCATGTGAGGTATGTGTTATTGTCCAAATGATAATACCATTCTGTTAAACTACTCTACTCAAAAAATGAGTAAAAAATTCCTTTGGATAAGAGCATCTACGAAACTTCTAATGGAACAAACAATGTCTGGAAATGTTCAGATCTTTCATAAACAGAAATATATTTGTAAAAATAAGGTACAGATTCTGACTTGGTACAGAGTTGGTACTTTCCATTAAAGATACATGGTAGAAAAGGATTTTGAATTGAACCCAAATAAAGTTGTTGAATGCAGTGTTGAGATTAATACAGCACTGTTGATTCAATGTTTCTACTCTGTTCATTGGTGTGTGTATGTATCTTTTCGAATGAAGCATAAGAAAAATCAACATTTGCATTCTGCTCTCTTTTGCCCAATGTCCTCTTCCTGTAATTACATTTTTTTCTTCTCAAAGCAACCACAAAATGTTTCTTAACTGCTACTAAAGCTGTAACTTCATGACTCACTCGTCACCACGATTAGATGATGAATTAGCTTCTTGTTAGCAAAAACTTTCTGTGCAAACTAATTTCATAAATCAAGCACAAACAATTTCACAGCTACCTAAGAGTGCGTAATTGAGTTTACTTAAAGTGATACATTTTCTCTTGTTGCTTGTTTCATGTAACATTGTTTCATGTACACCATTCTTGTCCAAGCTATTTCAGTTTAGTTTTCGGGTAAATCACTATTGTCATCAACTTTTAATTGGAACAAGATGTGAACCTTATTGAGTGTTAGCACTGAATTCTGTCAATGGACTAAATGAATTTAGTTCAGAGTCAGTTCAATGGGGAGGTGAGTTCTAGCGGAGTGTGCTGATCAGCTGTGTGAAATCAGCAGTAGGGGCAGTGAGCTGGAAACAGAGAAGGCACAAACATTTCCTTTAGACCTTTAACTTAGGCCAGTTCCCACTTATCTTAATCAATTAACAATAAAGCCATTACTTTGAAAAAGGAATACAAATAGATGTAAATTGAATAACTGGTTATGAGATTGTGGTTGAGCAGCATTAGTTATAGATTTTTGTTTTTAAAATTTGTGGATAATTGTATTCATTGTCTGGCAGACAACATTCAGTCTCTCAGACAGAGTCCGCTCACTAATCAAATCTGCAACATTTCAGGGTTCGCAAAAAAGCTAACATTTTCAAGCAGAACTGTCATTCAAAGTGTCATCATGAAAATGAACTTCAACTTGGATATTGCATTAACAGGTTAAAGGACTTTCAAAGAGGACGCCCTGGTAATGCTGAGTATGAGACCGGGATTTGATTCCTACTGGAGTTCAGCTCCTGACAAGGTGGCTCCTACACCCGTTATCATACTTGTACAAAGGTGAGAAAGACAATAATTTGAACTCTTTATGGCGTTGAAGATTTGAAATGATGATTTCCCAAAGAGAACATGCTCGCACCTTGAAAAAGAGAAAAGAAAGCATGGCACAGAAGTTGTTCTATCAGAGCAGGTTTATGCTATGGTTTTCAGATTAGATCCTGGGGACTCAAACTGTGCACTTGGGTACTCTTTTGGGGTGGGGTGTCCCCTTAAAAGCCTATTTTCAGGTTCTGTAATGGTAATTTTTGATTTGCTTGCTATCATTGCGATCAGCATATATGACCGACGATAAACACGCTTGGTGTAAGCCACTCTGGTTAAGAGACTTTCTGTTACATCGTATTTCTTAGGCTTACAAATGACAACATCAGATTGTTGAGGAAGTATAATTGAGTTTGATGATGTTTTCTATGATTATGCTGGCTTGTTACATTAAGCGGAGTATTCAAACTCTTTATTTTCCACAAAGTTCTTAGCTACAGTGACAAGACTTATCCACACTTTCTAAAATTTTTACTCCACTGATCTATTACTGAAACAATTAAAAATCTAATCTCTCAATTCTCTAATGGAATCATTTCTCTTAACAGCCATAAAAGAAATGAAAGCATTTGACTAGCCTAACTTGTTATAATTCATTGGATGTCAATATAGGGCATGTATATGCATTTCCATGGCAAGCATAAGTACTTCTGACATAATGTTGCCTTAAGAAACAATATGACTACAACAATTAACATTTTGTTTCTAACTGGAGGTTGCAACTATGGTTAGAATGTAAACCTACATGTTTGGTTCCCTGTATTGAGTTTAAAGGCCCCTCCTTGTCAATGTCATATGTATGTGTGTTTTTGTGGTCTTTACCCATTGAGGTGTCAAAGAAACACTGCTTTGGAGTCTGAAGTCAAACTGCTTTGCAGGGAGTGAATATTATGAAAACTATGAGTTGCTTGAAAAGCTATTTGAAACTAGCTCCAGTTGTGACATCACAACAGGGCTTAATTTGACTATTCTCCCCAACAGATGTGATTTAGTGAGCTTGCACAGAAGTTTGTGTGAGTTACCGCTTAGGGTGAAAGGCAGTTACCAATACTGTCAGTCAATCGGAGCTACAGTTCATTAATATGAATTCATAAATCATACCCAGTCAAGCAGCCTGTACATTTCAAATGAAAAAAGGCTGCAGGGAAATAATGTATGTTCTGACAATTTTCATGTTACCACATTGTTTATAGGTGCCCATGGATGATTTGATGCTGAAATTGGGACTTTAAAACCCCCAGTATAAAAAAGGAAATTGCTCTTTCAGCATGAAGATAGTGTGAATGCATTGTAACGTGCGCCCAATTCAAACACTTGCTTACTCACTCACTCTATTGCACAAGAGCATTCAAATGACTCACATTAATCACAATCCATAATGCTGTTAAATACATAATTGTACTGTCATTGTTCCCTGGACCACTGACCTTATCCAACCACATCCTCAAACTTACGAAAGAAAAACCCTTCCACAAAGGTTTTTCTTCAATGTGTAATGTGAAACTGACACAATGCCGCACAATCCTGGAAAGAAAATACCATACATTGATGACTAATATGCTGAATAATCAGCAAATATAATTAGAAATGCAGCCCTTACAAATGTACTACAGGTCTCAATGCTTGCAGATATTGGATTCTACCTCTGTAGAATCCTCTGAGCTGGAATATGGGTGCCATTTTCTCCTAGGTGGAGGTGTGGATAATGACATACCTAATGGTGAAGCCAGAGACTGCATTTCATACTTATGATGTCATAACTATGTATATTACCATATTCAAATTCTGACATAGTATAATGCAACCTAGAGTCCAGGGGAGGCACTTTGCTGATAATGGTCAATGGTCAATAATGGTTAGTCTGATGAATCTCATTACGGAGCAAGTTTGTTGAAATAGTTAACTGGCCAAGCTGACGAAATCCACCATGATGAATCTGATGGCACCAATAAGATATCAGGAAGCACAGGTGAGGAAAGTTAATTATGTTACTCAGATAGTCTGTCAGGGATTGACCATCTGAGGTCAAAACAAGGCCATGATTCAATTGTATAGAACTGTTTATTTAGTAAAGCTAATTAATTTATTTTAATAGAAGAAGCACATTTTAATATCATATAATTAATTAACTGGTTTTATATTCACATTCTGTCTTGTGCTGTATTAGTGTTTTTTTTTATTTTTTTTTATGAGAGATGATGATTAATGTTCATCTGAGTGAAAACCAAATTCCTGTTAAGGGCAATACACTTTCATTCATTCACCCATTAATTCATTCTTTTTTTAAAACTTGTCCCCACTCTCCCTCCTTGGATGACCATTCACAACTTCTGCATTCTTTTGCATAAAGACATCTAGAGATCTTGTTTTGTATTTAGCTTAAAATACATTTTACTGAATTCAAAACTTTGACAATGGACTGTGACTTCGCTGTGAGAACACTGCCGGCCTAAAAATGGACCTCTATAAATACCACTCCCTTTAATGTTTAGATACTGTCAAAATAGTGCAGCGCGACTTGATTTGGAACGGAGTTCCCAAACAATCCCACGGGCCTCGGGGTAAATATTTGCTTTCCTCCTCTACCGCAGCTGCCTGGCTAATGGAAGCGATGTTGCTCACATGCACAACGCTTGCACGACAGCGGCGGGATACTTCAGAGACGCGCACATTACAGACGACGGACACATCTTTGAAATCCTCCTCACTTAACACTGTGGATGCCGGAGCTTGCGCTCTATAATTCTAAACTGTTCTCAAACACAATTTGCATCAAATGTTACAGAGCTTTGAGGTGGAGAGTCAGGATGGAGTTGTTTGTATCCACATGAGCACATACAGGGACATGAATGCATACCACAAGCTCTCTCTCTCTCTCTCTCTCTCTCTCTCTCTCACACACACACACACACACATCTATGCATAAATAACAAGTAGTGTTGTATGCAGATATGCAAAAACACACACACATTGCTGTAGATTTAAGATTAATGACAGTTTCTACCAACATTAAAGAATTCTCTTTAAAATTGTTGTACATTTGGTTTTTAATGTCAGTCTCATGGATCTTATAGTGATTTTTGATATATCATGATTTTATTTTTCATCACACAAAATACTTCAGCAAATGTCAGGTGTTATATTACACATGTGATTCTATGGGAGCTGTTCAAGTTGCAATGGATAACACTGTTGCCTAAGTATATAAATAATGCAACAATGTAAAAATACATACTTTACACAAATTATAATTTAAAATGGCATAACAAAGCTTTTCTTGCTTAAAATCAGTTACTTTTCAGAGCCACAACCTGTTGCTGTTGAATCCCTCTCTGCCATGTGCTTACGAATGCATCACCACACCTACTTCACTGATCCAGTATACTCTCCCATTTGCCAGTCACTATTCCCTACATCCCCAATGTGCTGACAGTGCCATGACAGAGAGCTAGCACCATCTAGAGGAGAGGACTACTGCTCCTTGACCACAACAAGGAAAAGTGCATGGATGAAGTGATACAGATGACTGGAGTAGATAGAACAAGGGAAGAGAATTCTTAGAGAGACACAGGGTGAGCAGGCATGTGTTTGTTCCAACTCAACGTCATTGCACCTATCACAATGTTTAACACTTTATCAGGAGGTTTATCTGAATCAAGTTTGTTAGTGCTGGATTAGAACAAAACCCTGCACACCCTATGACTCTCTGAGGAAGATTCCTGTCCCTTGAGATTGAGCAATGTTTGAAACAGCCAGAATAAACAGAAAGATAAGTTCAACATAGCTGTGACTCTTTGGGCTCAGATCAAAATGGGGGATGGGTGTGGCTCTGTCACAGATGGGCATGGCCAAGCACACAGCTTTCCTCAGAGGAGCTGTATGATTCCAAAGAAGGTGGAGTCTGCATCCATGGAAACCTCAGCTTGGGGGCGGTACAGAATCACTAACTCCAGCTCGTCCTCACGCTCAAGCTTCACCATGCCTTTCACAGAGAGACATGGCTTTGAGTGAAAACTCAGGATGCAGCCATACATATACAAACTCACTCACTCACACACACACACACACACACACACTCAAATACACAAACAAATGATCACAATCACACACATTGACATGCACAATTATTTTGCACTTACATTTGCACACCCACACATAGTTAACATGGTCAGTCAGAAAACTGCTAGCTATAGCATTATTAAAGTTACATGTTTTTAGGTTAGTTAATGACTAGTTTCTCAGGATGTTTAAACAGAGTCCAATTTTAAACAGTCCCAACAGGTTGAGACTCCATTCTGAAACATTTTGCCATGCAGTCAATATGTGACAGGGTGGTTTTAATTCCACCAACTTTCAGCGTGGGGGCAGTTCTGTCACTATTTTAGTTTGTAGTTCCCTGCATTTATTAAGGACATCGCCTTTCGCGGGCATAAATGGGTGAAACTAACTCTCACGGGGAGTTCGAGTGATAAGTTTTTGTTTTTCCCCAAAATGTGCCTTTAATGAAGTTTCTATAAAACTTACTTTCATGTGAGATAAAAGTATATTTATTTTCAAGCATTTGATTGAATTTGTACATGTTCACTCCGTTATAATATGTCAATTGGAACGGTCGATTTTACTCTCTATTGATAATTGATCCCTGCTTCTCTGTCTGCTGTGGGATGCAGTGAGAGCAGGTTCGTATTTCATGTATCTCTTTACATACAATAATTAGTTCGTTAAATTATTGTTTAATGCTCAGTTCATGTGTTATTTACAAAGTAAAACCGTAAAAGAGATTGTAGACTGTAAGTAGCGAGTGTGTAGCCGCATTATCCTTTGTGTTTGTAAAATCCGGCCGGCCAGAAGTATTGATCATACAGGTTAGCCTTTTGAGCTACTTGTTGCGTGTAGCCTGCTCGGAGAATTGATGTAAGAAATCGGTAGACGAACTAAAGGCATAAAATAAATTGGTTATGTAGTAAAGATAATGTAGTACCTGTGGAATGAGTTGTATGTCGCCTAAATGTTTACATTTGAGTTACCCGCTTTTTGTTGTTACTTGCCATATGTAGCCGCTATCTAAATTAAAGTGCGCAGTACCTCGTTAGCCGTGCTATAAGCCAGTGCCATTTTCTTTTTGAGACGCAGGAGAGATCCGTAAGGTTGATAGACCGTTTGGTCTAATGCCTTTGTGCTGATACCGTATGCGCTGCATGTATGCCACTGCATACATGCAGTGTACTGCAGTAGCTCTGTAGCGCGATTTAAACGATATGTTTCTCCTTAGAGAATGTGTGCCTTGGTGTGTTATTAAAGGCCGTGACACATCTTTTCTTTGCTACATGCGTAGTGATAACTTGTATGTTTATATTTAAAAAATATTGATTAATTAAAAAAATAAGTCAATTAAAATAGCCTAAAGATTAATTAAAACAATATTTTTCTTTGTATGTGCATTTAAAATAGCAATTTATAGGACACAATGTGTTTTCTTTTGAAAAACCACTGTACAATCACCTGAATGAATAAGTTGTATTTTTATTTAATGTGATATATCTGATACTATTTTTCAAATGTATTTTCACACTGACTCTTACAGGAAGCGTTAATTTAGTTTGCACTGTAATATACAATATTCTCAGTCTGCCGTGGGATGCAGTGAGAGCAGGAGATGTCTGTAAGGTTGAGAGACCATTTTATCTAATGCCTTTGTGCTGATATCATATGCAGGTATAAATAATGTCTACAATCTGCAGCTAAGGTGTCTTGCATCCTTCTGAGTCCGTTACACATATAACAGCTAAACAGAAATGTATGTCAAGATTTTTTATAGCCTACATCGTCAAATATTTTTAATCATAATCAGAGTTTTAAGTTGGGGGTTAGAGGTTGGAGGTCAGAGGTGTCAGGGGCTCACCTGCAGTATAGCAGGAGTTGGCAGAGTGGGTTTTGGGCATTTCCTGAAGGCAGCGCAGCAGGTCTGTGAATCGTGGCTCTGTCCCTGACACGTTGGACTTCCGCCTCCGGATCACATGACCCATGACTATCTCAGGGTCATGGAACAGGACCTGGCATGAGTTTGAATGCAGACATTGGGGTCTCAAAACCCCCTAATGGAACAATTGTCTTTCAAAAATGTCCACAGCTTTGGCAGTAAAATATAACAATTTTAATCCTTTAGTGAATGGATTATTCATGTTTAACAGTTTTATTATTTTCTAAACAGCCTTTTAATTTTATAGCTATAAACTATGTAACAACCTTTGATCTTTTCCTGCTCCTTCCTGCAAATTTTTCCATGTCTTTTTTTCTTTAGCAAGATAGCTAACACATACTATTTGTCTGATTTTGTGATATTTTTAGTTTCTTTTAACAGAAAGTGTAATTCGTAGTTTAATGCTTGACTTAGTGCATCACTGGTACTAACTAAATTGCTACTAATAAGGCATTATTTATGTAGGCCCTTCCGGGGTCAAACTGTTTTCAACTGATTGGTTAATCAGTAACTCTCAGGTTTGTATGTCCAGTTAGCTGTGCATTCACAAGCTTTGATAATATGCGTTTGTTTTCGGGTTAGCTTAACACACTGTTCCACATACCACACAAACATAACACGATAACATAAAAATTTCTCTACCTGTCCAAACACCATATAATACCCGTCTTGTTGCGCAACTATTTTGTTGTCATCTGATGATACTGCCGCACCGTGCTGAATGGAAACAGTCCAGGGAATCACCGTCACTGTTCCAAAGGGGAAGAAATCTTTAAAATATCAGAACCAAGATCATATCCAGTGACAAAAGTGATGTAGCTTCATTCTAGTTCTCTCTTTTGTCATGTTATCACCAACTGTTGGTTTCAGTATGTTTGAAAAAGTGTGGGTGTTGAGGGGGTGGGGGGTTGGTGATGGGACGGGACAGTTTAAGCCTCATTTCTCCACCTAGTGAACTCTTTAATTCTATGGGGGAAAAAATTAGACTACATGTCAGACTACATGTTGACTGGTATACTGAGACGTATACGACATGCCCTTTAAGACCTTGACAAAATTCCTCTGCGTTCATGAAATGCATTGGTGGTTCAGTGGTAGAATTCTCGCCTGCCACGCGGGGGCCAGCCGCGTATAGTTGTAACGGACGAACAGCCAATCAGAAACGATTTTCAAGCCTACAATATAAATATGTATTTAGCACTTTTAGATATGGGTTCGAATCCCGCCGTAGGTAGATTCACATCTGAAATTTAGCTGTAGATTTTGAATTAGAATGATCATTAGACTTATCTACTGTAATGTATTCAAGATTTGATGTCAATTTGAATTTGAAATTTACCCTTAATCACTCCCCTTCTCACAGCGTTTAATAAACAGTCATTGCATGCCAGTAGTCATTTCACTGAAAATTACATATATTAGCCCTTATATATTTCCATTTCCCGAAATGAAGTCCTATATTTTTCATATTTCCTGCATTGATTCCAAGTGCTTTCTCACTGATTGATTTGTCCAATTACTGGCCTTCAACTTTTAAGTCTTCTTAAACAAACATGCGCCGTTCATGCCTTCAGCTCTTGCCTCATCAAATTAAAAGACGGACCAGGGAATATTCAAAAAGGAAATGTGTTTATTGTCTGTGGAGGTATCTATATGTACATTCAACTGTGACACAAATACAGTAAATATATTTCCATTATTTACAGAGCATACAGTGCAAAAACAAAAAAGTTGCGGCTGGTGAACTCAAAACAAGGAAGGAACAAACTTTACACTGATACCTATATTTATGTTCAACTTGTTCCCATTTATCCTCCTTGATTAACAAGTAAACAGGTCACTCATGGAGTAATCAACACCAATTGTTGTAAATAGAGTGAATGGTTTCTAGTTTAATTCTGTAATGCTTGTTATTTTCTTTACTAATAGATATAACAAACATCTAGTTTGCAAAGAACAGCAAATGTATTACAAAATGAAACTGGTTACCATTTACTGTATTTGCATCAGCTGGAGTTGATTACTCCATGAGTACATTGTTTTATTGTTACTCAAGGAGGATAAATTGAACAGGTTTTTAGTAATGAAAGTTTAAAGGTAAAGTGGTCACTCCCCTTCGAGCTCCAATGCCCATCATTCAGTTCTGCAAAAAAAAATTTTCAGCCTCACAAAGAGGTATCAGACTGCTGAAATTCCCTCCAGTTCATCTCACCACCATTCCCAATGCCCATGCCCTTTTCAGCCTGTAAAGGCAGACAATTCCACTCAGTTCAGGGACATTCCCCGTGCCCTTAAAGGACAGCACCTGGAGGGACAACCCCACCCCAGGGAAGCCAGTGTGAATTTGAGGGCATGTGGGGCCTAGCTAGAGGCAGGTGGCAGAACCTGCACAGACGGCCAGTTGGTTGCAGCTCTGCAGACCTCTTCTTTCCTCCCTCCTCTGTCGCCCTCTTCCTCTCTTTCTCTCTCTACTTTGAGGCCTCCAGCTCCCACTGCAAGAACGCAGCACACTCCTCGAATGGCATCCTTGGATTGGTGCAGCCTTCTGCTGCATAGGTCTGGGAAACCTTTGTTGAGCAGAAGTACTTTACCTCTCCTGACTGATAAAAGAAATGCACTGAGGAGCAGCAGTGAAATGCACTGAGGAACAGCAGCAGCAGCAACAAAAAAAAACGGCACCAGTCTAGCCTGTGGCCGGCCTATGTCCCGTTACCTAGGCCAGTGGTTCCCAGCATCGGTGCTGGGAACCCACTGTGTATGCTGGTTTTTATTCCAACCACAACTGCAACCCCAGAATCTCAACAAGCTGCTAATTGTTCAATTGTTCATGCTTTCCATGATTACACAGATAATTTGCCATTATAGCTATGCTTGTCCTGAGGCCAAACCTGCATTGTGTTACTAAGCATAATAATAACATAATAACATAAGAAAAAATCAGGAGCTTAATCATGTGTTCAATGACTTAAGGAGTGCATTGAATCACCCCAATCTACAATTTGATCAGATATAAAAACTTACTGTTTTTGTGTATTTGTTTGCGAAATCACATAAACACAATGTGAATATAGGAGTTTTTTCTTCATGACATACATAGTTATAAAGGCAAATTATCTCTCTAATCATGAAAAGCATGAACAATAGAACAATTGTTAAGATTTTGAGGTTGCAGTTGTGGTTGGAATAAAAACCAGCATACACAGTGTGGCCCCAGGACTGAGAACCTGGGTAGATTGGGAACCTGGCCTAGGTAACAGGACATAGGCCAGCCACAGGCTAGACTGGTCCCGTTTTTTTTTTTTTTGCTGCTGCTGCTGCTGCTGCTGTTGTTGCTGCCTGGCACTTCTCCAGGATCTCCCTCACTATCCCCTCCACTGCAGTCTGGGTCAGAGGGGCATCCTAGGGAGGACTCACGGCTGGTGGGTTTACTGGAGGAGGAGGCAGGGGTGTCACTGGGACAGTGACCATTTCACTGCCTGCAGTGACACGCTAACACAGCTGCTAGGTCTCCAGGAGCTTCTCTGGGCTAATGTTCAGAGAAGAGCTGGTGATCTTCAGCTTGGCCAGAAGTTTAATATACCTGGAGATATGCTGCTTTGCTGTAAGGTGCAGGAGGCTTTTGGGATCACTACATGCACTCCAGGGCAGCATAGTCACCGTCCACCAGCTTCAGCATGCCATTCTTCCCATGGTGCTTCACAAGCAGACCATTGATGGCAGCTCTCATGGGCTCTGTCCATTGACTGTGATCCAGGACAAAGTTTTATAGGCCCAGTGCGTGCCACTCGGGGAGAGGCCATTAGGTGAAGAGGCGGTGCACTTGGCAGATCTGAAAGAGGCAAAAATTACTTTAATAACATAATCCTTGAGCAGCAATTTAAATCAAGTATTTGTTTGTGAAAAAAAAAAAAAAGCAAATAGGTAACTGCCCACACACACAAGCGTGTGTATGATAATACTTTGAATTACCTGTAGGCAACATGTACTTACAAGTAAACTAATGATCTTGAATGACAAAATTGTGTGGACTGTTCAGTAACAGTAATATCATGTAAGATGTAGCTATCAATAATTCTAACATTTAAAGAACTAACATTAAAATAAAAAATCACTAAAGGTAGATCAGCTGGGAATTTGAATCGAAAAATTAAACAAAATGCAGCATCGGACATTGTCTGCTCAACTTTATGGCAATACAGGTATGCGTCGCTAACGTCCACGATACGTTCTGTGAAATAGGACGTGCGAACACCGTATTATCATATATACTTAGCAAAGCTAAATCTGATAATGTAGTGTACCTGTATTGACTAAATAGCCCAGGTACTGTACACATACAGTACTGTATTTCAGCTAATGTGTCTGGCAAGGTACTATATTTACGTGTTAAGTAGGTTAATACTGTACAAAACTGTATACATAATATAATAATACATTGTAAATATACGGACATAACGGACGTTATGCAAACATGATCGCCTATAAATCATGAAAATAAGTACTTTTGAACAGTGAATAATGAATGCAATATCAACAATAAATAAAAGGACTGCACCAAAAACATGTATTCTCTCACACAGTTCATCTTCAGAACTCGTAAGATCTAGCTAATGTAAGATCACCTATCGCCAAGTAAATGACCTCAGAAATATTACAGGTAACTTATTAACGTGAATATATTAATACGTTAAAAAAAACCTAGGTTTTGATAGCCAGCTCTATTTTATTCACTTGTAAAAGTTAAGGCAAACAATGTATAAAGTTTATTAACTTACCTCTGACGAACTTTCAAAGCTCCGAAAAGGTAGCCGTCTGTCTCCTCCTGTAAGCAGATGCTCACTGACAGCAGTCCCGCCTGACGTCAGCGCCAAATTTCCCAACGTGCTCGACAGCGCCATAGAAAATACGCAGTGGCGGAAAATATATTGCATCCGTAGTGGTTTAGCACTACCATTGGAAATGAATGGGAAAATGTTTAGGGCCGTTTAGCTAAAAAATTCTCGACTGCCGCGCGGGGGCCAGCCGCGTATAGTTGTAACGGACGAACAGCCAATCAGAAACGATTTTTAAGCCTACAATATAAATATGTATTTAGCACTTTTAGATATGGGTTCGAATCCCGCCGTAGGTAGATTCACATCTGAAATTTAGCTGTAGATTTTGAATTAGAATGATCATTAGACTTATCTACTGTAATGTATTCAAGATTTGATGTCAATTTGAATTTGAAATTTACCCTTAATCACTCCCTTCTCACAGCGTTTAATAAACAGTCATTGCATGCCAGTAGTCATTTCACTGAAAATTACATATATTAGCCCTTATATCTATTTCCATTCCCGAAATGAAGTCCTATATTTTTCATATTTCCTGCATTGATTCCAAGTGCTTTCTCACTGATTGATTTGTCCAATTACTGGCCTTCAACTTTTAAGTCTTCTTAAACAAACATGCGCCGTTCATGCCTTCAGCTCTTGCCTCATCAAATTAAACGACGGACCAGGGAATATTCAAAAAGGAAATGTGTTTATTGTCTGTGGAGGTATCTATATGTACATTCAACTGTGACACAAATACAGTAAATATATTTCCATTATTTACAGAGCATACAGTGCAAAAAAAAAAAAAGTTGCGGCTGGTGAACTCAAAACAAGGAAGGAACAAACTTTACACTGATACCTATATTTATGTTCAACTTGTTCCCATTTATCCTCCTTGATTAACAAGTAAACAGGTCACTCATGGAGTAATCAACACCAATTGTTGTAAATAGAGTGAATGGTTTCTAGTTTAATTCTGTAATGCTTGTTATTTTCTTTACTAATAGATATAACAAACATCTAGTTTGCAAAGAACAGCAAATGTATTACAAAATGAAACTGGTTACCATTTACTATTTGCATTTGATTACTCCATCATTGTTTTATTGTTACTCAAGGAGGATAAATTGAACAGGTTTTTAGTAATGATAAGTTTAAATGAGTACATTGTTTTATTGTTACTCAAGCTGTCAGGATACAAGTTCTGCCAAAAAAAAAATCCTCCTTACATTATGAATCAGGTATTTTATTTGCACACAACACAGTCTATACAGTACAGAACAAAAATAATATATACAACTATGGTCACTTCCCCTTCTCCAATGCCCATCTCTGCTTTTCAGCCTCATAAAAGGCAGACTGCTGAAATTCCCTCCAGTTCATCTCTGCCACCATTCCCTGTGCCCTGTAAAGGGACAGCACTCTGGAGGGACAGTATATGTACTTCCCTGCAACCCCAGGGAAGCCAGTGTGAATTTGAGGGCATGTGGGGCCTAGCTAGAGGCAGGTGGCAGAACCTGCACAGACGGCCAGTTGGTTGCAGCTCTGCAGACCTCTTCTTTCCTCCCTCCTCTGTCGCCCTCTTCCTCTCTTTCTCTCTCTACTTTGAGGCCTCCAGCTCCCACTGCAAGAACGCAGCACACTCCTCGAATGGCATCCTTGGATTGGTGAAGCCTTCTGCCGCATAGGTCTGGGAAACCTTTGTTGAGCAGAAATACTTCACCTCTCCTGACTGATAAAAGAAATGCACTGAGGAGCAGCAGTGAAATGCACTGAGGAACAGCAGCAGCAGCAAAAAAAACGGCACCAGTCTAGCCTGTGGCTGGCCTATGTCCCGTTACCTAGGCCAGTGGTTCCCAGCGTCGGTGCTGGGAACCCACTGTGTATGCTGGTTTTTATTCCAACCACAACTGCAACCCCAGAATCTCAACAAGCTGCTAATTGTTCAATTGTTCATGCTTTCCATGATTACAGATAATTTGCCATTATAGCTATGCTTGTCCTGAGGCCAAACCTGCATTGTGTTACTAAGCATAATAATAACATAATAACATAAGAAAAAATCAGGAGCTTAATCATGTGTTCAATGACTTAAGGAGTGCATTGAATCACCCCAATCTACAATTTGATCAGATATAAAAACTTACTGTTTTTGTGTATTTGTTTGCGAAATCACATAAACACAATGTGAATATAGGAGTTTTTTCTTCATGACATACATAGTTATAAAGGCAAATTATCTCTCTAATCATGAAAAGCATGAACAATAGAACAATTGTTAAGATTCTTGGGTTGCAGTTGTGGTTGGAATAAAAACCAGCATACACAGTGTGGCCCCCAGGACTGAGAACCTGGGTAGATTGGGAACCTGGCCTAGGTAACAGGACATAGGCCAGCCACAGGCTAGACTGGTCCCGTTTTTTTTTTTTTTGCTGCTGCTGCTGCTGCTGCTGTTGTTGCTGCCTGGCACTTCTCCAGGATCTCCCTCACTATCCCCTCCACTGCAGTCTGGGTCAGAGGGGCATCCTAGGGAGGACTCACGGCTGGTGGGTTTACTGGAGCAGGAGGCAGGGGTGTCACTGGGACAGTGACCATTTCACTGCCTGCAGTGACATGCTAACACAGCTGCTAGGTCTCCAGGAGCTTCTCTGGGCTAATGTTCAGAGAAGAGCTGGTGATCTTCAGCTTGGCCAGAAGTTTAATATACCTGGAGATATGCTGCTTTGCTGTAAGGTGCAGGAGGCTTTGGGATCACTACATGCACTCCAGGGCAGCATAGTCACCGTCCACCAGCTTCAGCATGCCATTCTTCCCATGGTGCTTCACAAGCAGACCATTGATGGCAGCTCTCATGGGCTCTGTCCATTGACTGTGATCCAGGACAAAGTTTTATAGGCCCAGTGCGTGCCACTCGGGGAGAGGCCATTAGGTGAAGAGGCGGTGTACTTGGCAGATCTGAAAGAGGCAAAAATTACTTTAATAACATAATCCTTGAGCAGCAATTTAAATCAAGTATTTGTTTGTGAAAAAAAAAAAAAAGCAAATAGGTAACTGCCCACACACACAAGCGTGTGTATGATAATACTTTGAATTACCTGTAGGCAACATGTACTTACAAGTAAACTAATGATCTTGAATGACAAAATTGTGTGGACTGTTCAGTAACAGTAATATCATGTAAGATGTAGCTATCAATAATACTAACATTTAAAGAATCACTAAAGGTAAAATCAACATGGGAATTTAGATAAGCTGGGAAAATTAAAAATTAAAAAAGCAGCATCGGACATTGTCTGCTCAACTTTATGGCAATACAGGTATGCGTCGCTTAACGTCCACGATACGTTCTGTGAAATAGGACGTGCGAACACCGTATTATCATATATACTTAGCAAAGCTAAATCTGATAATGTAGTGTACCTGTATTGACTAAATAGCCCCGGTACTGTACACATACAGTACTGTATTTCAGCTAATGTGTCTGGCAAGGTACTATATTTACGTATTAAGAAGGTTAATACTGTGCAAAACTGTATACATAATATAATAATACATTGTAAATATACGGACATAACGGACGTTATGCAAACATGATCGCCTATAAATCATGAAAATAAGTACTTTTGAACAGTGAATAATGAATGCAATATCAACAATAAATAAAAGGACTGCACCAAAAACATGTATTCTCTCACACAGTTCATCTTCAGAACTCGTAAGATCTAGCTAATGTAAGATCACCTATCGCCAAGTAAATGACCTCAGAAATATTACAGGTAACTTATTAACGTGAATATATTAATACGTTAAAAAAAAAAAAAAAAACCTAGGTTTTGATAGCCAGCTCTATTTTATTCACCTGTAAAAGTTAAGGCAAACAATGTATAAAGTTTATTAACTTACCTCTGACGAACTTTCAAAGCTCCGAAAAGGTAGTCGTCTGTCTCCTCCTGTAAGCAGATGCTCACTGACAGCACTCCCGCCTGACGTCAGCGCCGAATTTCCCAATGTGCTCAACAGCGCCAGAGAAAATACGCAGTGGCGGAAAATATATTGCATCCGTAGTGGTTTAGCACTACCATTGGAAATGAATGGGAAAATGTTTAGGGCCGTTTAGCTAAAAAATTCTCGACTGCCGCGCGGGAGGCCCGGGTTCGATTCCCGGCCAATGCAACTTTTCGTTTTGTGGCAGCAGCTTGTCACTCAGCAAATAGTCATCTGTGTGACTGCACATTATTAAAGACTGAGTTTTGATTGTTGTTCTGTCTAAATGCTTAATCTTTTTACCCTGTATGTAACCAGATTAAGTCTCCTGAGAATTCAGTTCTATTTCAGCCTGTAGTCTAGAGGCTAAAGGTTGGTGGTTCAAGCCCCAGTCTAGACACAATGAACACTTTTGTTCAGCCCTTGAGCAAGGCCCTTAACCCCACATTGCTTCCAGTGGGGATTGGCCTTTGGCTAGTATAAGCAACTGTGAGTTTCTTTGGATAAATGCATAAACTAAATGAATAATGTAAGATGTGGATACAATTGTGAAGGATTGTAGCCAACCAGATAATGGTTATTGAGGTGGCCAGATGTAGATAGCCAATTGTATCTGAATTTGACCAGGACTTGAGAACCTCACATCGTTAAATAGAAAACACAGTGACAACAATGGGGCCGATTTGGGTGCAGAATGTTGTTTGTGGTTGGAGAAGCAGCTGTGTACCTGTCATGACTGAACTGTCACTGGCTGTGGCAGTCAACTGCAGAAATGACCACTGTGCTGTGAACAGAAAGGGTAGATTAATTTGAGCAACAGATCTGGCAGTACAGCTATACTGGACATAACTGTTGGGAAACGACTGACCTGTATTTTTCCCCACTCTTATTAGACCTCTCTTTAAACATTAATATTATTCATCAGGATTGGGTACTACACTTTTATCAGTTCATGAATAAATTCAAAATGAGTGCGTAGTTTAGGCTGCCTAATGTCCAATGAATGTGACTGCTTTGTTTGAGAAGGGGGCAACCTGATCAATATAATTCAACATCCCTCATGATAATCCAAACCTAAAGTAGTTGGTGACTTTAAAGAGGGACGTCAGGCTAGAGTAAAGAGTCGGAATGACACCAGGCTAAAGGGAGAAGCGACTTTTTATGTCAAATATCTACTCTGAAAAGTTATTCTGATTTTGGGAAATGTGGGATTGCGGTATATTTTTGTTTAGATGAAATGTTCAAACATTTCAACATTTTGTTCAGATGTTTTTAGACAAAGAAGTGAGTGAAGCATATCAAGTAAAACAAGCATGATGCACAATTAGGATTCATGAACTCTGCCAGCAAAGGTTTCACTGTCGCTGTACAGCAAAACACAATGCTTTGTTTAAATAAATTAGGTTATGGTAGCTCCATCCATGTACAGTCCCATGAAACCTCAAAATATGCTAGTATAGGCTTGGTTATCATCAGTGGTCAATTTGTAAAAAAAAATTAAGTGGGATGGTCAACCTCGGAGTGGAAGGATGGTGATATAGGCCTAAATTTTTTATATTCATGCATAATCATAAGAAAAAAAGACAGAATATGTATTTGTGACTCATACCATTAATACAAAATTATCAAAAACTATCCAATTATTTATAATGTTATTTTACTGATATAAGAATAATAATGATATTTCTAGCTCATAGGGTTAGAGTTTGCTGGGAGCCATGACACTGGTAGTTCAAATCCCGGTCTCACCATTGTTGGCTATGGTCAGAAGTCCCCATTGGCAAGGCAACAACTAAGTTACAACTTAATACACCTTTTACATTCAGTACCTCACCCTCTCATTAGAATATAAAATCAGTCATATTATTTCAAACAAATAAATACATTAGATGGATCATGTTCGTTTGCTCAAAAAAGAACAGGGTACCTGCCAAGAACACGTGAACAACTGTCTTAACATTTAAATATCACTGATAGGTTTCATCTTTTCGCGATTAGGCAGTAAATAGCATAGTTAATTTCATTAAAGCAGTGGGGATGGGAAGGGAGGAGAAAATTTTATAAGGTGGATGGTTGTGATCAAGATTTTTCCAAGGAGGATGGCATCCCCCCACATCCCCCTTCAACTCAAGCCCTGGTTATTATTGAGCATTAGCATTCAAATGGACAATGAACAATCACATGCATATCCAGGGTTTGTCATGACTGGCATCACATAAAGATACAGACTCTTCAACACATCTTTCATATTGCTCATATACCTCTGTGCTACTTTGCAAAGCAATCTATGCCTTTTCTCAAATTCAGCTGAAACATTTTTACATTCACTGTTTGATAGCAGATACTTTAAAATCCTATGGTGTACAAATATGAGCATCCTGAGTTTGCTGACTGGTGATGGTGAGAACAGTCAGTCAGCGGCCTCTTCAGCAACTTGTGAAGCATGACCTCACCTGTGTGTCTGGCTTGCTCTCGCTTTGTTCTTGCAAGGGAAGTCTTGAGTGGATCTTGCTGACCTGACTCAGTTTTCATATGACGTAAGGTAGAGGAAGGACCCGAGTTCAATTTCTAAATGAAAACATGTGATGCACAAAATGACCTTCAGCCCACTCATCCTTGCATCTAGAGTTTACAAAATTAGATATTTTAACAAGAAGTGCAACTACAGAAATAAAAACAGAAACTGTAGATATTAATAAAAAGGACCCCTTGCTGTACCTACCTCCCACGTCTCAGAAGTGTGCCGTCCTTTGTGGAAATCTCTTGAAGTTGCCTGACTTAAGTGAAGCATAATTTCTTCTTTGAGTTTCTCCAGATCATCTTTTAAAACTCTAAGCTCATGCATCAAAAAAAATGCTCAGACATAAGGCCACCAACGTCACAAACATAGACACATTGTAAAGTCTTATGATCATGTTCTTTTGGACTTTAATTCTTTACAGAAATGCACACAGGCATGCTAAATCAAACAAGCTTCGGATGACTACATGCCATCTCAGGACTTACTGTTTGGTTACCCTTGTGTTTACAGGAAGTAAGGGTACGCAATGTACAGTTTTAAAAATAACTGCCAAATAGGGAACTTCTCTCTTTGGCTTATCTTTTGACGCCCTAGCACTCTCAAATTCATACATATGAAGGAACTTTCGCCACACTATGTCAACCTATGCGAGCAAATTCTGTGAGCATATTCACACAAGACAACTTTCCATAGTTTTACATGATATTTATGTGAAATTATTTTATCACTGATCAAATGAAACTGGTCAGAATGATTTGCTGGCTCGAAAATCTCAGACTGCAGTCACGTTCCAAAAAATACTGTGTAGACAGATGAAACATTTCAATACAAAAACCTTTCCAATTTGTTATCTTGAACCCATTGATATGTTTGGAGAACACAGTTGCCATCTCCAGGTTGTACCTGGTCCCCCTGGTTGTACCTGGTTAGCCATCAGCTGAATCTGAAGTCAATCTAAATATAAACCTGAATAATCAATCACGGGCGTGCATACAATATCGAATGGTAACAGTTGTCTTGTATTTTTTGTTTAGAATATAGAAATATTGAACTGAATGTTGAACAATCCCAATGGAAGGCACTGAAGAATCACTAATAACATGAGGCAAATGGTCATTAGACAAAAATACAATCAAAATTCCATAAAAAAAAGATCATGCCAAAACAGAGATATACGACTGAAAAAAGGCTTTAATTGCATGAATTGAGAAATAAAGTCCATTTACAAAAAGTACATTCTATTTTTATATACATATGTACAAACACAATACAGTATACAAATGTACAACATGTTCCACTGAGCTGGATAACAAAGGCGTGCTAGCATGGCTTCCCACACAATCTAAATGAACCAAGTGAAGGCTTCCAACACTGAGTTTGAGAAAAGAAACAAACTAAAAATGGAAAAACAATAGGAAGAGGAAGTTACTCTGCAGTCCTTTTGTATTCCTTTATTTCTCTCAATTTATGACATATACTGTGATGTGAGATCACAGGAAACCTTGTTAAAATTAACCAGATTTAATAAAAAAAAACTCAAATCAGTGGGCCAATAAATTAGGAGGCGGACAAATGTTTTTTGAATACTATCTGGCGATTTGGAAGCATTTAAAAAAAAATCACTAACAATTGACAAACAACAGTTTTGGCTATACTGTAAATATTGTTATAGACATGCCAACGATTACAAATCATGTACATGTTCTTGAAAAAAAAAAACATATTATTCAAGAAAGGCAGCAAAAAGAGAGACATATTTCTTCAGTGTCAAGACATGTCATTAACACTAAATTAAAAATGTCAACCAATCGAAAGCGACACGAGCAGCGTTCGATGATGGTAAACATGAAACGTTAAATAAAAACCTCTGTCAGTGAACAATGAAGTCTTGTCTGGATGTAAAAAAGGGAATTCACTGGACACGACCAATTATGACCCACCTGTTGATCAAAAAATCATGAACGCAGGTTAAAAGAAAACGAGAGATCTGGGTTTGGATAGGCAAAACAAGTCCTTTTTTTGTGTTTCACTACAGACTGCGAATGTTTGACCATGTTAAGCACAGACGTTTATTGCGTTTTATTTCCTTGGGTCCTGGGTCATCCCACAAGGGATCCTAAATTGAGATACTGTGCAGGACACAGAGAAAGCAAGCTCCATTATGTTGTTTCCTTCTTTACCATACTTAAAAGAAAACAGGCTATTTTCCCCAACAAAAGGGCTCTTCTCCTTGAGTATATTGCACCAGTGCGATTCTCCTTTAGCTTTCAAGATCAGCACTTCCTGCTGTGCAGTCTAGGTTATACAGCACACAAAACTGGCAGTACCGGGCATTTTCATCAATTTTGAGTCCGCAATAAACCTCTTACAGTTGGCATGGGCCCGAATCCAAAACAAGACCCATTAACGGATTTACAAAAAAATGAATAAATAAAGAAAAAAGCAACAAAACAGAAACCCACATGAGAGAAGGAAACATTGCATTCTGCTTGAAAGTAAATGGAAGACTGACGATGAGTGAAATGTTTTGGTGTGTTTGTTTGCCTATGATATTTTTTCAATGGCTTCCAGTTGGCTGGTTGGTTTGGTTTTGTTTGTGGGGGGAGGAATGGTCTCCTTAAAGAGGGTGCATAAAGACCCCTTCCATGACGTCTGACATATGTGCGGCAATGTCGGTTTTATGAAAAAGAGGGAAAAAATAAACCCAACGCTGTTCAAACAAAGCCAAGATTCTTGATGGAACACAACTGTGGGTGATTTTCTTTTGGAAAAGGGGGACAGGGGCCCATCGTAGAATTGTTCATTTAAAGCTGAAATTTTAATGGTTGCACAATTTACAAGGAAGCAGTTCAATGTTATTGTATGACATGCAGAAAGAGATTCTCAAAACAATTAGAGAACATTTGACCATTTTGGTATTCAGGAGGACATTTTTTTATTGAAAACTATATTGTTCTAGTCAATTTCTTAATTCCTTGAGATATATCCACTTATCGAAAACAAGAATTATGGACCAGATCAGTAATTTTTATGAAAAATACTTAACTTCCATTCTTTTTATGAAGGAATACTTAAAAATGTTCCTGCATCTGTGCAATTTTTTTTTCAATCTTAGAAGACAAGACAACATTTTAAGGGACACGTCACTTCGGTTAAGCCTGAAGCTCTTCACTTTCCTTACCTCCATACCTAAAATGTTATTTATTTCCAATTGTCAATATGGAACAGTTGTATATACTTCATATGTAGGCTGTAAAATCTCAGTTATATTGCCTGGTGCACATGAAATTATCTGTAGAAGCCACATCGCTGTAGCATTGTATTTGGGTGAACTGACACCACACTCATGACACAAGGGAGAATGGTGAAAGTAGGCATTTCACCCAGAGACCGGATCTTCATGTTCGTAAATATTCCGTTTTTTTTTTTTTTTTTTAACTGAACTACGACAAGCACTTGGAAAAAAGTGCTTCATATATGTGCTAGAGGTATATCTTCCAGTTTGTTTTGTGAAATTAATGGAGGTGAATGGAAGAGTTAGGTTGAGGCCTAAATGAACTGGCACAAGATGTGGTTTGGGAACTCAGGGCAAACAGAAAATGACTACCTTATTCATGGAGACACACCAGAGGTGAATAAACTATTATCTGTGAAAAAAACCTATTTAATCTTTACCATCCCGTCATTGGTAAATGTGAGTAAATTTAGCTAATCTGTGAAAAGGAGTCAGATCAAAAGCCTTTACAACAAATCTGCTGTCATGTAGCCTTACTAAATCATTCTTCAATCACGCATCTCCTAATGAGGCACTTGAAAAATCAAAGTGTGGAATATTTTGTAGATCTGAATCATAACATTGGGGTGCAAAACTCCAATCCCGGAAGACAACTGTGCATGCTGATTTTTTGTGTAAATCACTCATTGGAGTCTACATAACTTTATTTAAAAGGCTAAATTAGCTGCTGACTGAAAGGAAACTACAATAACCAGCATGCACTGTACTGTGGTCCTACAGAACCCTTGCACTGTAGTGTCTAATTTAAAAAAATGTTTAAAAAAAAACAACAAAAACACACATTTCAGTTTTTTTGTGAGTGACGTCTCTTCATGATGTAAGAAAGGGAACAGGAAACGTCTCTCTCCTTTCTCTTGCAGTTATGGTGGGCCTTTGTTTCATGTCATTCCTTCCTTCACTGTTGCCATGGAGATGGAAATGCGAAAGGAAGTTTGAGCTGCTGATCTGGAGAGGGGTGGGAGCAGGGGGAAGGCCATGGCGATCCTACAAGCAGGTGTATCATGCGTAGGTGCATAGTCACCGGTGAAGCAGGTTCTCTCTTACTGTCCTAGCCAGGAGGCTGTTTTCAGAGACAAACACATCCCTAACTTCAGTCAATGCCTGTGAAAGGCAGAGGGCTACGTTGCCTATTTTTGCAACGTTTTTTCAGTCAGTGGGACAATAAACTAAAGAGGAGGGGCCATGTTCCACAAGTGACTGAGTAAAGAGGCAGCCCTTACCCCTGCATACCTTGGATTGGCCAGCTGTCTGGAAAAGTCTGGGAGGGAACCAGGGCATGGAGCAATGTTGTGGGTGGGGCTAAAGGAGGTTGTCATCAGAGGGTGGAGCAAGGAGATGAATGACATTTAGGACAGAACAGGGGGCAGGTGCTAATGCATGAGTGACATTCAGGAGAGAGCAGGGGGAGCAGGAGCAATGACATGAGTGACATTCAGGGATAAACAGGGAGGGGATAATATTGTAGGGGTGGAGTAATGACAACAAGGGGTCGGGGCTCACGAGTGGCTGGTGGGTGGAAACTCGCCCAGCCGGATACTGCCCAGGAAGGTGGTGTGGTTGGTCATGCTGATGGAGGTGTCCTCATACACCATGCGGATGGAGATGCGCTGGCGGGCCCGCAGAAGGCACACGCCCGCTGTGTAGCACGTGTTAAACTTGCGCTGGCCCGTTTCTATGCTCCGCGTGCAGCGCAGGAATGGGGTCTTGTCCACCATCACCTCGTAGCTGGCAATGTCAGTGAAGTTGAGGTAGTAAACCTAAATGCCACAAAACAGACAAAGAAGGTGGGGGGGTGACAAAAACAAATATTAACATTTGTTCCACTAGTGTGATATACGATAAACACTGAGGGAAGCATGACAATGTAATTACATGCATCTACAGGGAATTTGGCTTCTGCTATTCTGTTTTTTTCCCCAATGCAAAAAAATAAATAAATAAATAGTGGGTGTACAATTCCAGCCCTGGAGGGCCAATATTTTTGGTGTGTTTCAGCACTTATATGCTTGTCTGCAGGACTGGAGTTAAACCTGAAAACACTGGCCCTCCTGGACTGGAGTCATGCACCCCAATGTAAACTAACCAATGACAAGTGGTTCATTTTCTCTCATGACAGAAACGAGTTGTCACCTGTCAGTAACTCAAAATGAGGCAGCATTGCTACAGCAGAACCGGTCCAGAACCAATCGGGGGTGGGCGCTCTTGAAACCCGGCCAGTCCCGGAGCGGCTCTTTGGGTGGGTGGGGGGGTTGCACATGCGGTATAGGAGGCGGAGTTAGGCCCAAGACCGTACTCACTTCTACCTGACTATAGATGAAGTAGGTGCCATCCACCAGCACCTCCAGCTCCCCAGAGCGCGAGTGCATCTTGAACACCTTGTGGTGAACGGAGACCATTTTCCAGTTCCTGAGGACGCCTTCTGAAAGATCTCAGCGAGGGAAACAGGGCGGTAACTCAACATCGGTCAGTGCCAGTTCGGCTTGCGGCCAGCCGAAAGCCCTGGATTTTTTTTAACACCCAGCCCTGGTCCAAACAGCATGGCGCAATTGGACAACATGGAGCATATTACCTTGAGTAACTATCATCATGTGTATCCCAAGTTAACAGGCATTTCACTTTTTTAAGACTTGAAAACGTAAGATTTTGTTCATTTGGTGAACAGGGTGTTCATTAAGACACACCAGAGGTAAGGACACAATATGAAATGCCTCTTACACAGTTTCAGGGTCAGTTTCACAAAAGTACAATCCTATGGCTCCAACAGTTAAACTTTGCACAATTCTACAAATGGCACCTCACCCTGAAGCAGATATCACACAAATCTGCATTTTTAAATTAACAATGCATCAATTATTCAATGTAATAGTCTTTTATACATTACATCATTCATTTGTATTGTCACAGCTGAAATATCAGAAATAACAAGCAAAATTATGAGTAATTCTTCTTGATGTTGATTCTTCTTCAATCTAACCTTAGCATGACCTGTTCTGGACTCACACTATTGTCCATAATTATGATAAAAATGATACAGAGATATTGTTACTGCATGGAAGAGCTTGCATACCCAAGAGGTAAAGATCCTTAGGGATCTAGTTGTAATGCGGTGCTGTGTATTCTGTGTACTCTGTAGACTGTTGTTACAATCATTCCTATTGTCTAAGATTTAAAAAAAACTTTCTCAATTCCATTTCTTTGCTCTCCATTGTTTTTAAAGCAGAACAGTACAAACCTAAAAAGCACAGGGTTTTTTTGTGTATGATGTTCATATGACTTCCATAATTTCAAAGTGCAGACAGTTGTGAGGTGAGTGTAATTTAAGGCCTACCTTCCTTGACTTGTATAGTCGTTTCCTGGCCCTGCAAATGAGCTACAGCGGGCTGAAAGAAAGAGCAGGGCATTACACATAAATGAGAGAGAACTTCTCATTTCATACAGTTAGCATTCTTATGAATGTGTTAAATTATGCTGTGATAACTGTATAGGAACTCCAACTGTCCTTAAATAAAAAAAAAAAAACTAAAAAATGTTAACTGTTCCACATGGATGTGTCACAGAGAACCAAAGGCAATCAACACTTCCATGACAATTCTTAAGCTGCATAGCAAATGTTACATGTATTAAACATCCAGAGATGATCACATTTATGTTTTATTAATTTTGTACGGCTGGATGTAAGAATTTCAGTACCCAGTATATCAGGCTGAGACAATACAAAAACAACTGGCTGCGTTCAATAATATACAGCATAAAGTGGAGAAAATCAAAAATATACTTTGTAATGTGTACTAAAAATGCTATTTCACTCTAAATTAGCATATGCCAATTAAAGAAGGTCATTTGATCAGGTCCTGGATATGCTGTTTTTAATGGTAAATGGAATTCAATCAAATCGGACTTTACAACGTTGCTACCTCCAACATCCATTTACTGAGGTATGTTACGCTTTATTGGAGACAAGCAACCGTGTACATTGGAACTTGCTATTGTCATTCTGAAAACGAAGAGCACGTGCCCTTTAAGACACAAACCTATGTTTAGATTAAATTGCATATGCCTTTAAACAGAAAGTCAGGATTCAATCAACATTTGTCCCTAACTTTGCCTCAAAATTGAATGGAAGTGCTCATTTTTAACCTCACTGTTCAATCGGAATTAAAAATGAAGGACTTGTCATCCCCTAATGTTCACTGAATCCTGGCCAAAGTACACTTCTAGCTGCACGACTCAGTTTAGGTTTTGAACCTGAAACCTCTAGTTCCCTCTAACGGCAAATGCACAACAAGGCAGCACCTCTAGGGATGAGTAATACGACCCACAAGGATAATCTCACAAACCCTCTCCATTTCAGAAGCTGCATTTTTTTCCTGAAAAACTCTTGAAACTTACCTGAATTTCTCTCAGCTTAGCTTTATCAAGGGTCCCTAGAAAAGGAATGAAAAATATGTCAGTCAGTCAGTGCCTAGTCCTTTCACATGATGTCACATCATGAATTCTCAGTTATGCGAGAGGACTGGAGTTGAGCAGTTAAGAGCAACAGTTTCTGATTCATTAAGAATGCAAGTAAAACATCTTAAAGCTTTCCACACCAAACCCTCCTATATTCAGCAGAATTAGAGCTCAGAATCTCTCATTGGTAAATTAAACCTCATATGGGGCACATAGAGAGTTCTTCCTTTCTTTTGTTGCCCTGGGTTAGCTTTTGTTAGGGGTTTTAAGTTGGTGTCTACTGCAAAGCGTATTGTGACAATAATGGTTACATGTATTCATTTCTCTATATTGCTGGGTAACACAAAGCATTACCTCCTCTTGCTGCTGTTCCACAGCACCAAGGAAAACAAACCACTGAACAGACTATCGTGCATATGCGTCTGCCATATTTCTCAGTTCCGTGTGCATGGGCACTGAGACATTACCTGCAGGTCCTTGTGGTCCAGGTGGCCCCTGAGGTCCTGGGGGCCCAGGGGGGCCAGGTGGCCCTGTGGGGCCCATGGCGTTGCTGCCAGGGATACCGGGTATACCGGGAATTCCCGGGGGGCCCTGTGGTCCCGGTGGTCCAGGAGGTCCTGCAGGACCAGGGGGCCCTGGAGCGCCTTTTCTGCCTGAGTACAAAAGGAATAAAAAAATAGCCACAGAACATGACTAAACATATGGATTGTTCCATCAGAAATCAACCAATGTCCCCACATGTCCCCCTCAGATTTGACCAATTTTTGTGCAGTTACTACTATGTGAGTGATGAAAAACCCTAATTTTAAATTCATTAACATCATTACAGTTATGTCCCTCTGAATCCATGAAGGGTACTCTCAATTTTCACCTGTTTTTGATGCAATTAAATTGTTAGATGCTTTTTTAAATGAATTACTCCCTAAATAAACTAAATATGCCACCATCAACTCAATGTGTGAAGCCAACATCGTAAATCGTAACAAAATACATGTTATCACACGAAAGACCTGCTCTTTATCTTCAGTTTGATACCAAAGTTCACTTGCTTTCTTCCCCATTTCTCCCTCAGTAACAAAGCTTCCAAACGTATGAATACGAATGAAACATGATCTTCTTTGTGCTGTTTGGAGGTTCACATTTGCAAATGGGAAGGATGGATTCTCATTGCCATTGGATTGTCATCTCATCACTAGAAGATTGTTATCTCATCACTAGAAGATATGCAACATCTTCCACATAAAAATATGATTGCCAGTATGATCTGCTACACAGGCAAATAACGCATACAAGACAATAGAAGCGTCCCGATAGCGGAACTAGCATGCCTGTGCTTACTGCGCGCACCAGGCCACGTGACCGCAACCTGTCGTGACATGAAGGACTGTTGGGTCTTTGTTTTCACAGAGACATGGCTGAACAACAACATACTGGACAACGGCATTAGCTAGCTGGGCTAACTCTCCACCAAGCAGACAGAGTAGCATCATTGTCCGGTAAACAAGGCCACCCACCGCCCCCACCTCGGCCTCTCTGACCACATCTCTGCTAATGCCCGCTTACAGACCTAGGGTGAAACTGGTCAAACCAGTTTTAAAGTAGATCAGAGTGTGGCCTGAGAGGGCCACCTCAGCACTACAGGACTGTTTTGAGAGTACAGACTGCAACATTTTCAAGGAAGCAGCCACCTACAGTAACCATACTGACCTGCAGGAATGTGCAGACACAGTGACTGCATACATCAGCAAGTGTATGGATGATGTGACTGTATCCAAATCCATCTCTGTGCGTGCCAACCACAAACCATGGATGACTGGAAAGGTCCGCTTCCTGCTCAGAATCTGTGATGCTGCTTTCAGATCAGGAGATGTTCTCAGGATGGCAAGGACTAACCTGTCCTATGGCATCAGGGAAGCAAAACGGCAGCACATCCTGGGAATTGAAAGCCACCTCTCTAACGCCAAAGACACATGTCGTCTGTGGATAGGAATTCAGACCATCACAGACTACAAACCACTGTCGCAAGTCTGTGACGGCAACCCCTCCCTTTAGATTCAATGACTTGTATGCACGGTCTGAAGCACTGAACTTCACCTCTGCCCATAAGACTCCCCACAACCCAGCGACAAGGTACTCTGTCTGCCAGCGTGAAGAAGACCCTGTCCAGGATCAATCCCCAGCAAGACCGCAAGACCAGACAACATACCTGGGCGAGTACTGAAGGACTGTGCAGAACAACTGAAAGAAGTCTTCACAGACATCTTCAACACCTCGCTGAGCCAGGCAGTGTTCCCCAAGTGCTTCAAGACCTCCACCATCATACCAGTGCCAAAGAAGTCACCCGCAACATGCGTGAATGACTATCGCCCAGTAGCACTGACTCCAATTGTGATGAGGTGCCTTGAAAAGCTAGTCATGCAGCACATTTCAACTCCCTCCCAACTACCCTCTACCCCCCTCCAGTTTGCCTTCCACTGAAACAGATCCACAGACAATGCTGTTTACTCAGCACCTGGACCTGACACACCTTGACAACAAGGACAGTTATTACAGTCGAAATGCTGTTCATAGACATCAGCTCAGCATTCAACACTGTCATTCCACAACAGCTCATGGAAAAGCTAAGCCTCCTGAGCCTCAACACCTCCCTCCGCAACTAGGTTAGGACTTCCTCGTGAGGAGGTCCTGGACTTCCTCACAGGGAGACCACACTCAGCCACCACCACACTGAGCACTGGAGCTCCCCAGGGCTGTGTGCTCAGCCCCCTGCTGTTCACTCTGCTGATCCATGATTGCCCTACAAGATTCCAGTTCTAACCACATCATCAACTTCGCTGATGAAACAAGTGATGGACCTCATCAACAACGACAGTAAAACACCTTACAGAGGTGCAAGATCTGGAAAGGTGGTGCAAGGACAACAACCTCTCCCTGAATGTTGGAAAAAGGAAGGAGATTGTCATTGACTTCAGGAGAGTCCACTAATAACATCACTACCCCCTCGCTGACATCAACAGCTCTGCAGTGGAGAGAGTCAGCAGCACCTAGTTCCTGGAGGAGCACTTCGCGGATTACCTCTCCTGGACCACAAACACAACAGCACTCACCAAGAAGGCACAGCAATGCCTGTATTTCCTGCAAAGGCTAAGGAAAGCAAGTGTTTCCCCACTCATCATGTCCACCTTCTACAGAGGCAACTTCGAGAGCATCCTGTTAAGCTGCATCACGGTCTGGCCGCAAGACCCTACTGAGAGTCGTAAGCACGGCAGAGAGGATCATGGATGTCTCCCTCCCTCCCCTCCTGGACATCGACAGGGCATTGGTGCATCAGGAAAGCCTCCAGCATCATATGTGACCCTTCACCACCTCCAACAGCCTCTTCTTTTTCTGCATATTTACATATTTTCTGTTGAATTTGTAGTTTGTAGTAGAAGTAGTTCTGGGTCTTGTCATATCTGCCATAATGTAGCATCATGGGACGAAGGGGAAACAATATTTCACACCTCTATGTTTTCTAACATATTGTGGAAGTGACAATGAAGCTGACTTGACTTGATCTAACATCTCAAACGGAAAAGGTTTGAGACAAAAGATCTTTTCCTTACTTAAAGCCGACACTGAGCACAATATCTAACCATGATTCATTCTGCATTGAAAGGCACATCAAATATTTATGAGCAGTTACACAGATACATAATTGGTTGCAATGGTATAAAAAAACAAATCACTGTCATGTGCTGTCCTGTTAAGTGTCTAAAATCCTATGTAAGTGATGATGCTTGATTATATGTAACAGAAATCTATTCATTTATTGTCATTGATTAAAAACACCAAAATGTTTCATCTGTACCTTTTTCCCTTTTCTTCTCTTTCTTCTTTCCATTTGACTCTGGGGAGGGGAAAAAGGAAAGAAGACAAATGAGACCAGATACAGGACACCAACACCTCTTAGACTAACAAGGCAGGATAGTTCAAGACTGACAACACTCTTGATGGGATGTGTCACTCTGTGACCTCCTCATGTCCATTTGGTTTTGTTTTCCTAGTTTGTTCTCTTCTTACCAATGACAGAGTAACAGTGCAACCCTAAGCCAGGTGCATAGAACATTCTAGACACTTAATATCCGGAAGTTGACATTTTTATTCTGACAGTCCAGAACAGCTCTCAGGGGAAGCTTTTGCACATATATTACAGTACAGCACTGAAGATAAACACGAACTGGGAATGGGGGTCTTTTTGAACTCTGAAAGGGACATGAAAATACACAAATTTTAAGTTCTGAATTTTTCACTGATAGGAAATCATTTATTATTATAACATGTCTATTACTGTTAATATTACTAATTAATTTGGATTGCATAACTGTGTTATTTATCAGTTTTTGGGTTTTCAGTTTCTTGCTTTTTTGTTGACAGGTATTTTTGTAACTCTGGTTATTCATTTCAATGTTACGTTCTCAAAGATGATATTCTACATGCCTGTAATTTTTCCAAATTTCCATAGGGGGTGCAATAAGCCAAAAATTAAAGTACTGTTAAAACTGGAGCTGGACTTAAGCATTCAGAATTGTTCCTTTCACTATCATAACCTTTGAATCACTGAATATTTTCCACACTACAGGAAATACAGAGCTGTAGAAATGTGGGGTCCCAGTCAGGTCAAAGGCATAGGCCAGGATCAAACCCGGGATGACCCCAATATCTGTGCTCGATGACACTGACTAACAACTGGGACACTTATGATGGAACAGGTGGTCCTCATAATGCAGTTATAACCTGTGATACACACACACATTCATCGATACATGTACACAGATGGACACAGATGCATAAACTAGAGCAATACAAAGACAGGCAGAGACACAGACACATACATGTGCACACACACACACACACACACACACACACACACACACACACACACACACACACACACACACACACACACACACAGTGTGCAGAGATTGTCCAGACCCATACTGTTTATGAAAGGTAGGTCTTTCAGAGGATGCAATTATTGGCAAAAAAAAACAACAACTGAAAAACAGGCCTTTGCCACTTGCGGATGATGTTCATAACTCAATCAGGACTCCCAGCAGTCAAGATGTAAATGCTGCAGCAATTTAATTACAAACAATTACCACTTGAGACATGTGGTACACTTGTACCGGAAAGACGGAAGTGGGTCTTACTCCATCCAAGGACTCTTGAGAGGGCTGGTAAGTCTATGTGTTTGGCATGCTGTCATAGGGTCAAAGCACGGGGCCTTACTGATCAAACACCAATTGGAGTTCGCCCCCGTTTGCCCCTAAAAGCAATTCTGCTGCGCCCTTAAACATGAATCGGGGATGTTAGCAGTTTTGTGCTTGGAAAAAAGGTATAATGTTTCCTTTTTCCCTGGGGGGGTGGGGGGTGTTCATCGTACCACCCCACTGTAAGGCCAACTGAACCAGGAAGAACTGTGTTGATGTGAAAAAGCACACAAAATCCAGTTGTCTCTTAAAAGGTCTTGAGAAAACCTGCTGGATTCGATTACAGGTTCCAGGTTCATGCATCTTGAAGGGTAAATGTATGGATCGCTGGATGTGCACAAACAAAACAAACCCAAACACAATCTGCCCCATCTTCAGAGGAACGTCGACCGGCTTTCAAACGATAAGCAATACCGACCGTTGCTGGGAGACGTTGGTCGATGACCTCAGAACATCCGACCCGAGTGCCCAGCTTAGCCGGATTGCTCTCGTGGGCTTTTCATCAAGCTGTTTGTTTGTTCAATAAACGCCTTGATTTTTGTCCATTTTTTCCCCAACTGGTGGTTTTTTCCACCCCCTTTTTCTGTTCTGTTTCGTCTGCAAACCTTCTCACGCTACATCTGGCCCTTTCTCTTGGTACGCTAAAGGTCAACACAAGGGGACGGTGGTGCGATCTGGGTTTTTTGGGTTCGAGCTCTGCGTCTGTATTTGTTCCAGATGAGTGGTTCCCGTTTGGTCTAAAGCATGCTTTGAAGAGCGAAACTGAATGAGCAGTGCGGCTTACCTGCAATGGGGACCAAGGGAACCGCAGAAGAATGGGCTGAAAACAAGGGCCACGATGAACTCTAGAAAAATCTCCAGCATTTAAGAATACTGCATGTGTAAAACAGACTTCCTTAAATGTTTCTTACTGTCTTTCCACTTGAGGGGAGGGGGGCAAAGGGATGCAAACTTTAAAATTAAATTGTGCCTTCAATCTTGGCAAGCCTCTTGGTTTTTAAATAAGCTTAGCTGAATGACCTGTTCTTGTAATTATGTGTTTCTGTTTTTCTTATGCTATTGTTCTATATTCATAAATGCCTGTTGTAGTGCTGCAACCTCATTTAATTTAGGAAAATAGACAAGCACTCCCTCCTCGCTCCCACACACACACACGCACGCACGCACACACACACACACACACACGCACGCACGCACACACACACACACACACACACACACACACACACACACACTCACACACACTCACACACACACACACAAACCAGAAATCCAATCAATGTCCCTCTGGTCTTAAACCGTCTGATTCTCTCAATTTCTGTATACTGTGACTACAGCAATGATGAAACTATGCAAAATATGAAGGTCTATATAAAGCATTGCTTTATGTCCTTTTAGATTTTGACACCTTTTCATTTGGTGAAATTTAAAGCCATTTTTGAACCTTGGTTAGTCCTTTCTTGATGGACAATAAGCAAAGAAATTTGCACTAAAGCAATGCTGCATGTTTGTTTAATCTAAAAACAGTGACGAAACAAACAACCTTCTTTTTAACAAACTCTTTTCAAGTCAAGAGTTTCCAATTTACACATTTTTGCGCTACCAAGTTTGCATATCATAAGTCCAAGATATATCATGGTTATGGGATACAGAAATGAGATCAGAGCACATGGTCACAAGGTTCTCATGGTGTGGTCTGTTTCAGCGCTCCAACAACGGGGGGACTGAGACCGACTCAATCCCAGCATGCACTGGGAATCTCTCGATTGGCATGGTGAGCTGCAGCAATCCCCCTCCACATACCGCACCTGTCATAACCAAACAATCAATGTTCATCCGATGTCCTCGACGAAGAAATGTCAGTCAACAGCTCCCTGTCCCTGCGTGATCCTGTACCATTTTGAAGTGTTTACATTTCAGATCGGAATATTTAAATGACTTCCCGTGCCAAGACTGAGGCACCGGGAGCCATCAGGCGATCCGGTTTCTCCTGCTCGTCAAATCTTTCAGCTGGGACGTTTCCTGCCAGATAGGGAAGGTTGGGTGCCAGGGGGCCCCTTGTCTTTGCCACGGTTAGCGCCGCAGGGGGGGTGAGAACTGTGAAATGACGTCGCCCGGTAACCGTGTGTTTGGCGGAAGTCTTCAGATCCCATTTCCCTCGGTTTGTTTGTGCGAACAAAAACACGCACAGGTTGAAGTGAAAAGTCAAAGCAATTACACCCATGTAATCATCTCTCCATGCCAAGCATTTCCCTCCCTCCGGCTCATAAACACTTGTCCTGAACAATCAAAATTACATCATGCCTTGGTAAACACAACCCAACCCAGAACTGAGACTTGTGTATAAACGGTGTCAACAGGATCTTCCTTACAAGCTGAAGCAGATTTTCAAGCTTACAACAAAGAACAAATTAAGACAAACAACAAGTGTCTTAAAGCTAGTATTGAAAACAAAAGTGCTTCAACCCTCCTCATTATTTGTGTGAGTAAATTAATTATTGCATAACTTGCAGTTGTTTATGAACATTATTTTTTCAGACATTTTTAGAGAGATCATGGTATTAAATAATGCTTTGGATTGCAACCCTTTTCTCTTGAAGTAGGCAGTTTACACCTCAATCCAGAATAATTTATACACAATGAGCTATCATGCTTCAAACAGTTGTTGCAAGTTTTATTACATTTTATTGTCTACCCTTCATGGCCTGTCCAAGGATTACATATTCGGTATGAAAACCAGATTTGACGGCCACCTGCTTAAAAGGCTTTTGGTGTGGGACAATCCTGTTGAGACCGAGTTCTGACAGAGCCAGACCTGATAAGTCAGCAGCCCCACAGGGTGGTACTTGATTTGCCAGCTGCCCCGCAGGGTGGTGAATGATTGGCTGACAGCCATGGAGGGTGGCACATCATTGACCAGAAGCCCTACAGGGTGATATGTGATTGGCTGGCAGCCAGGGTTATACCCGATTGGCTGTAGCATCAATCAATCAATCTATCAATCAATCAATCAATCAATCTGCCCTAAGCATGATTGGATCTGAAGGGCCTTTACACTTGTAGGATTCGATCTATGGAATGAAATTGCACTTTCATCTGCGAACACATTGTGATTAAAAAAAAAGTGGTAAAACTGGTTAATGAATGGAACAAATTACCATCAAAGACAGCTTTGAGATTGAAAACACATTTTCACAACGCGTACTACAAAAACACATCTGTTGTTAAAAAAAGCTTGCAAGGCAAATTGCATATTTATGAAGGCAAAGTGCATCTAACATGAAAGAGAAAGGACATTCTGGCAAATTCTCCGCTAATAACTTCTTACTCTGACAGTGTGGGCAGCACATACAGAACTATGCCAGTAATTCTCAAAACAGCAGATAGAAGAACTGAATGTATGCAAAATATATTTCAAAAAGAAAAAAACTGACAATGCCTTGCCCTTCCGCAAAACTCAAAAAATCCTGAATGTAACAGACACTTTTACGTCATTCACAATCCAGCAAGAAGACAACATTTTTCTTTGACTAAGGTGCCAACAGCCCACCAAAAATCCTTCAATAATGAATCCAAAAATAAATCTGCAGCATTATCGATACACTCCAATTTTAGGTTTCATTAAAAAGGTCTTTGGGTTTATAAGTGAACCACATGGGCCAGTTTGAAATTTTACCCCCCTCCCCCCAAAAAAACCCCTAACAATAAACAGTAGAGGCAAATGCTTCTTCTGTAGACATATTGAGGTAACATACCTCAAACATTAATCCAGCACTTTCATCAATGACTAACACTTTAATTTAACAAGCACGTAAAAGTAGTCTGTTTGCGTTTTTGCGGCTCCAAGCCCCATCTTGGCACAATTACAATCAGCAGGTGCTGATGTCCCTAGAAAGAAATATTTATTTCTGCAAGTGTTCTCCTTTCCCAGAATCCCGCGGTGCCATGAAAGGTTTTACCGCATGTCTTTGTTTAGAGAGTTACACCACTTAAAAAGGAGGCCTGTTTTTGGAAGGTCAATCCGGTTTCTCCGCTCAGGTTCTGACAAAAAAAAAAAAAAAAAAGACTTGACTGTGCAGTATCTCTAAGCCACAGCATCAGTTTACACTATTTTACACCACTCAACACCTTTATATATATTTTTTAAAGAGCTAACTGGATTAAAATGCTTTTCAACCATATTTAAAGTGACCACTTTATCACCCAGAGAAAAACACAGAGAAACACTCTACTCACTGATTAGTCAAAACATCAGTTTTTCCACAAAATAATTTGCTCCACTCTGGACTAAAAATAGTTGGATTTCTCAACTTTGTTTTAACATGTTTTTGTTTAAATGACAGATGGTCTAAGAAGCCTTCATTAGTGGTTATCCACTACATGAAAGATGAACCATTGATCATTGAAGATTGACTACATTACAGCATCTGCTCTTTCCTGTGCCAGCTTCCCAAGCTCTTCTGTGTTTAATTCATTGATCATCTCACTGTGGATGTACTGTGGACCATCTGCCTACTGACACCACCTAATGGCCTAAGTCATACCGGTCTGTAAGGTCACTTTGCCCACATTTCAGACACAGTTACTTATGCAGGTTACATCTGAATGGATTGCTGCAGATATCTTAGTTATAATTTTTTTTAATAGACACATTTTATTGACAGCAGAACATATACTTGTATGAAATTCAAGTTTTCATGATGTTGATGAAAACAGACATTTCTCTTGTCATTGTCAGTAACATGTCAGAATTAGATTAGGTATTTCAATTAATCGTATCTATAATCTACAATAATTATTTCAACTTAGCAGCTAAGGATAATGGAATAGATTTTGCTAGTATAAAGAGAGCCTTATCTCTTCTACAAAAAAGTAAAGCTCTGTGAAATAAGAACTTCTCGTTTTAAAATCCCATGCAACAATGTTATATCAGCCACAAGTGAGAATTTGAAAGGTGCATTACTGTAGCTGTGACTTTCAGAAGCGTACAGTGAAACCTGGCCTCTGGTTAAAATGGCCACATAAAACAAATATAAAATAAATAAATAAATAAGAATAAAAGCAGCGCCAGGATGCAGGTGGGTAGGCTTGCAGGAGAAATTCCACAGCTCTGAGATCTCTCTGCATTCTGGATTCCATTCAAATGGGACCCACTCTTAGCTTAGAGCCAACAATGTCTTGAAAGGAAAGAAAAAAAATAAAACGTTTGGTCTATTTTGAGTATCCATTAACTACAAAGATACATGCAGCCTGAGGAGCTGAAAGAAAGAAAAAACAGTAACCTTGGCTGGTCGGACCCTAATTTGGACTTCTAGAAAAGGGAGTCATTGACTTGATGTTAATGTCATAGGCTAATGATGGTCGATAGTATGGTTAAATATTAAAAATAAAGGTATAGTTTCAAAGCAAGCATAAACCCTGTAACTGAGTGCTTGAGTCCCAGGTGTGCCACAGTAGACCACATTAGCAACAAATAGCTCAGCCTCCCCAGGGGATGATGGTGGAAAATTGGCTACTTTCAGTGCTCTCATTTCCCTCTAGCGGCCACTACTGGTTAGGTCAGGCACCTGCGGATGCACAGACCGAGTATATGCTGATCCAGTAAACCTCTGCCGATATGGGCAGTATGTGATTGGTGGTGCGTATATAATGTGGAGAGAAGCAAGTTTAGCTGTCACACGAATCAGGGGCAGGAACATGCTTCTGGCTTATCCTCTTCAACTTGACAGGGTGCTAGCAGGATATCAACAAGTTTGGTTGCTTGTAGGATGGGAAGAAAGGGGGAAAAAGTAGGAGAATAAAAAAGAAACATGTATAACAATGACAAACTAAAAATTGTAAGACACAAGACATTCTGGGCGAGCAAGTGGAGCCACCTCAGACCGCTGTAGTATTACGGCCGACAATCCAACCTGCACTTCGGCCTCCTTCTCGTAAATATGAAAGAAAAAAAAGCGCTTACAATTCTTAATCATTTCCCTTGCTCGACAAGCTGGATAAAATTACAGCCATTTCATACCTTTCAATAAAGATTTAAGCGAAGACCTTTCTCAGTGCCTCCCATCGTGGGTGGGGTGTGTGTGTGTGTGTGTGTGTGTGTGTGTGTGTGTGCTTTGTGCAGAGACCAACGTGGCCTGTTAGCAACCAAACTGGCATAAGGATCAAAACACACCAAGCATTGTTAAGCATGGGCACACAGTCAATCTGATGAAGCTGAACTCGCATGTCAAATTTTTGGCATAAAAAAGAGGCTCAAAGTCAGATGTAATGCCAAGATGTTTAGTGGGTGTAATGGACAAACAACAACAGGGACAATAGTTTAGCGAGAAATATACCACATATGCATGTATGCCCAATGCTAGCAGCGGCAGTGTGGCATAACGGTCAGAGAGCTGCGCTTGCCATTGCACTCATGAGCAAAGCACTTGAGAGGAGATGAAGTCCTTTGGATGACACATTACTCATACAGTCATTAAAGATCCCATCAGTGTCAAATTAAAAAAATTAATTAATTAATTAGTAACAAAAAACACTGGCTCTCTACATCTGGTCACTCAATCACCCATAATATCTGATTGGCGACACAATCTCTTGTTTGATTCAACAAAAACTGGGCACCTAAATCAGGGATACAATCCAATCAGAATAAAATAATAGGCAGTATTTTCTTTTTTAAGTAGCAGGAGCCTGAAAGTACGCACGCACATCTCGAGCAGTGATTTCATCAACGTGCGTAAGCAGATAACATTTTCCAGAGCATCTGCGTAAAATAAAAAATAAAATACCCTGATACCGAATCAGTCCTCGACCATTATGCTCTTCTATCGCATTGCGCAACACGACACAAAATGCAGATGTTTACACACCTACCCACCCCTGAAACAATGGTGTCTTTCTTGCTTAATTTCTTTTTTCATTCTTTTTAATTTTTTTTTGTTTAAAGACCATCTGGCATTCCAAGGCCCTTATGCGTTTTCTGTGGGGCGGGATTCCTTGAACATATTTTCAACGCTGAAACCTCTTTTTATAATCTTTCCTGATTGCATGCATCCGTTTGAACTGTGGTAGAATTTGTTTTTTTGGCATCCATAAGAAACATGAAAACACACGCACGCATGCACTCACACATACAGCTGAATATCTGGAGGAAGTCTGCCAACAGCATGGCAGAAGTGTTCAGCTCTGTTGCATACGAACAGCTCCCTGAGACAAGCACAGAAAAAAAACAAAACCCTAAAAAAAACAATTATGCGCATTTGTTTCATCTGCGCTGTCACTATTTTGTCTTGGCTGCTTATCTTCTCGCTTCATTACTGCCAGCTAACATAACGTTTCTGTAATCAGACCCGGGGATAAAGTACTTGAGCTGAAATGCTTTGACCCTTTCGAGACCAGCTAAACTTCCCGCAGCAGAATGCTTACGGTTAAATAAAAAGCATATATTCTGTTAATCTAATATTCAACACAACTTTCACACAACTTTTACACCGTTTCGGTTTGGAGGAGTGTTCAGTCTCAACGGGACCATTTTCAAATTTTCAACAATCTACAGGGTTAAAATATTTGAAAAATATATTTGAGCCAGGTTTAAAGCCTTGGGATGGTTTGAAGTATGAAGCAAAAAAAAGTATATTAAATTGTATTTATACTGTATTTATATAGTGCCTTTCCTAGTTTAAGAGGCGGGGCCGGTGATTCACCGTGTGACACCCACCACGGGTGATCCGAGGCCTTAGTCTCTCTGCCAGAACGCTCATCACTCACAATCCAGTGTGGGTTCATTTTATTTATCCAAACAAGCTTGAGTGGGATCACTTGGGCCCCAGACTGACAGCCCAGATTAGAAAACCTGGCCCAGGGAACGAAGAAAGAGTCACTGCTCTCTCTTTCTGTGATAACTGCTGACCGCAATGAGTCAAGACTTGATCCACAATGGTGACTGATACGTAGTCATTTCTCTGTATTTGGAGTTGAATTTGAACGGAGTTGAAATTTGACACAGCAGTTTAATATTCCCCCTGTACCTTTCACCTCTGGGTAATGGATTCAGGTGCACTTTTCTGTTTGTGAAAACATTTATATATTCATAACTCATAACTGTATCACAGTCATGTTTAATACATATATTTATATTAATGATGAAAGGATAAATATATCGTATTTTTATTGCCATGAATCAATATTTTTAAGCTCTGCAGGGACCTGTACTTAACACCATATTAAATGTTACATGTATCCATCACTTTTTTTTTTATGTCACATTTATTTTTACCCATATGAAAACAGCTGACACATTCACATAAAAACATTTTCCATAGATTAGCATACATTATTCACAGTCTTCCTGAAGATGGCAGTGACGTATACATAGTGACAGTGGGTTTAGAAGATGGAATTGGGTGAGCCCTCAATTCCAACACAAAAGTGCTGCGGGTCACCCTTCTGTGACCAGGCCTGTTTTTTTTTTTTGGTGCAGAGCAATTGGACAGCCTCACCGTGAGGCCTCCATGGCACCCAAACGCTCCTTCATAACAGCTCACTGGGGGAGTGGCAACCACTCTGTCACTCAACACCCACAACGGCTTAACATTTCACAGAAGAAACGGTGCCAACTGAAATTCTCGTCAGGGTTATGAACTACAAGTAAATAATCATTTTTAAATTGGGTATACTTCTGAAAATCTCCTGTCTACACAAAGGAAGTTGTAGTTTTAGCCAATGACTTTACAATGACCAGGCCTTACTGAATTAGGTGTGTGTGTGGCATGGCTGTCACAGTGACACACTCACATCCAATGGTTACATACACTTATACCACAGTGATCCCAAACTATGCTGTCCTCCCCACTCACTGCCAGTAATTGTGTCTATACAGAACAATTTAAAGATAATTACTATAAAACAATATACACCACTGGTATATACTTTGAAAACATGTATAACTGAATAGATAACATATACATTTAGATCTGTTTAACTATCCACTTAGTGAATAAAAAGTCATTATGCTTTTAAACACAAAATTATTACTGTGTGTACATCAATAAGCTTAAGTGTATGTAGGTACCCATGCAAGGTAATATGTGTGTATGCTTTTGCATGTGTTTGTGGGTACACACACATGTTGATGTACATGTGTGTTTGTATGTATGTCAATGTGTCTGTGTGGATGTGCGTATACACATCTGCTAGTATGTGTGTGTGTGCGCACCAGTGCATATGAGTGTGCATTTTGTAAATATGTGTGTGTGTGTGAGAGCGTGTGCACGCATATGTTTGTGTGTGTATACATGTGTGCATCTGTGTGTGCGTATGTGTGTGCATGCATATGTTTGTGTGTATACATGTGTGCATCTGTGTGTGCGTATGTGTGTGCATGCATGCATAAGAAGCCTCAGGTTTCAGACCACATCAAAAGGAAGTTTGTTGATTCCTTTCAAAGAAAGAGCATGGCTGACGACAGCTAAAAAAAGAGAGAAGCAATTACCTTGATTTGCTCTTGTCTGATTTATTTTTGAAGGTTTGCTGGCAGAGGCTTATTTTTTTGTATTTATGCTTTAAAGTATGTTTGGTATGCTTTCATGTTTGGGGTTTAAGATTTGTTTATCATTCCAGTTTTAAATGGCAGAATAAGATGTAAGGTGAGCTGACAAGGGGCTTTGTTACAGGTGTGTGTGTCTGTGTGTGTGTGTGTGTGTGTGCGCGCGTGCGTTTGAGAGGGGGAATGTGTGTTTATTTGAATGCAACATAGAGATGGAAGTATGCAAGGTGGAAGGATGTGTGTGCAGGTATAGCAGTGTATGTATACCTGAGTGTATGTGAGAGGGGGATAGTGAGGGTGTGTGTACTTTTTTGTGTGTGCATGAGAAAGTGTGTGTGTGTGTGTGTGTAGCTGCATGACTGTGTGTGAGAAAGACAAAGATTGATGAAAAGGCTGGACAAGGAGGCATAAAACAGGAAGTGGCTTGTACTACTACTTGTACTGTGTCACCTGTTTAAAGTGGACACCGGTGACAAAATCTTGAGCACTGACATAAAAGTGTATTTTTAATACAGCATTCTCTGACGTGTACTTCCTGTTGTCCTACCTGGAAATGAATGGAAGTGACTAGACCTTTCATCACTTTCCTGCCATGGCCTACCCTTGTAATGGCTGAAATGACGTTTCATGAGCTTAGGTGAATCTACACTCGGCTGTTTCTCATTGACTTGTTTGAACCAATCAATCACTCTGCAGGAAGAAGCTGCTGCCCGATGTCTCACATGCTGCTTAGGAAAGTAACAGAATGAAAAGAAAGCCACACACCTGGTTCTGCCCGTTTTCCTGGACTTCTTTTCATCCGGTGAAGGAGCCTTTGGTCCTCTCCCGTGGGGTAGGCCTTACTTTCAGGATCCATCAGAAGTAAGCTGTCCTGCTAAAGACAGATATGAAGAGTTTAAGAACACCCCCTTTGAAAATGTTGTGCTTATGTTCCCAACCAGCCTTAATGGGTCTTCAGCATATCACTACAAACACAATAAAAGGAATGTATCACAAAAATCTGCCAAATGCTTCTGAAAACACCATAACACAAGAAAGGCAATACGATTTAGTATTCAGGGTAGAAAAACCCAAGGAATGTTTCAGTACATGGTTTCATCAAACTGTTTATAAAAGTGGATGATTTGAGGTACATTTTCTTTAACAGGGAGTACAATGCTCATTGTTGTCTTGTTATTAGTGTTGCCTTTCATTTTATACAACTTTTAATAGGAATTACGAAATTGTAAAATTATAAAGATAAACTAGGGATCTTGTTATACATGATATTATCAACCATGATGCCACATAATATGGGGCTTCAATGGTTAAAAAGTAGCACTTGGCATAAACTGGCAAATTTGCAGTCTAGCCACACATGCACGCACGCATGCACACACACGCACATTCAGACACAATGATTAGTTTCATTTCCCTCCTGAGAATCCTAGATCTCATTGTTGTCTAACTTGGACAAGATTGGATTATTTATCTCGTCTAAAGCGCAAACAGGTGGCTCGCACCTGTTACACTGAACCCTGTGACCTTTCCACCCCCAACCCCCACCCGTCATCGACTAAACAAAGAAAATTTGTACCCAACATCCTGGCCAAAAAAGGATCGCACAGACCGCGCGCCAACAGACACTCGGAGGGGGCGAGCTTCTCTTTTGTCTGAGATGTTGTGGTTGAAAACGGTTCCTGTAACCCGAGTCCGTTCTGTCTACCTTTTCCCGTTAGGAGATGCTCACCTGGGCGCTTCTGAGCTTTAAATTTCACCCCTCGGTACCAAGAGAAGAGGAAATAAAATGAAGAGAACTTAACATGCCTTAAGCTAAGAGAAACAACTAAGAGAAATGACCTTTACCAAGTCCAAGTTTTGGCCGGGTTTTATACGTTTTTCTTCCAGACAGTGTGGGTTAGTCTGAGTGGACTGGTTTCAGACAGTGTGGCTTAGTCTGAGTGGACTGGTTTCAGACAGTGTGGGTTAGTCTGAGCGGATTGGTTTCAGACAGTGTGGCTTAGTCTGAGTGGACTGGTTTCAGACAGTGTGGGTTAGTCTGAGTGGACTGGTTTTAGACAGTGTGGCTTAGTCTGAGTGGACTGGTTTCAGACAGTGTGGGTTAGTCTGAGCGGATTGGTTTCAGACAGTGTGGCTTAGTCTGAGTGGACTGGTTTTAGACAGTGTGGCTTAGTCTGAGTGGACTGGTTTCAGACTAAGCCACACTGTCTAAAACCAGTCCACTCAGTCTAGTCAGAGCGGACTGGTTTCAGACAGTGTGGCTTAGTCTGAGTGGACTGGTTTTAGACAGTGTGGGTTAGTCTGAGCGGACTGGTTTCAGACAGTGTGGCTTAGTCTGAGTGGACTGGTTTCAGACAGTGTGGGTTAGTCTGAGTGGACTGGTTTCAGACAGTGTGGGTTAGTCTGAGTGGACTGGTTTCAGACAGTGTGGGTTAGTCTGAGTGGCTTCAGACACTGAGACAACTTGGGTTGGCCAGGCTGCTTTCAGATACTGCAAGACAGTGTGAGTTTTGGGGAGTATAGTTTCATGCAACTACACTCCTATCTCAAGCTGGTTTCAGATATTGCAAGATGGCACAGCGTCTGGAGTAGGCCTGTGCCTCACTGCTCCTGATCAGAAGGGGTCACTGATGAGTCATAAGATGCTGAAGTGTCTGGAGTAGTCCCTGGCCTCTCTCTGATTGACCGGCAGGGGTCACTGGTGAGTCATAGGACACTGATTGACAATGAATTTCTTCCTGCATGGGCAACATTACAGCCAGTTTGTTGTCACCCTGAGGGTCAGGTAATCACAGTGGGCACAATGGGCATGGTTCTGATTCTATACCCAACAGTAGGGTCCATCCAACCGTGCCTTAACAAGAAGGAGACCCAAGTGTCCATAAACACTGGAAGACTGCCTTAACAGGATGAGTCATGCAGAGGCCTGATACTAACCCATGTACAGATTTTATTTTTAAATTTATTTAATAAATGCAAATAAATGTTTAAAAAAAAAAAAAAAAAAAAAAAAAAAAAAAGACAGACCGTGGGTGCCCCCAGCACATGCTAATGTGTTAAGATTACTCCCGATGACCTCAGGAAATAAGAAAAAAAAAAAAAAAAACAGGAGGAAAAAAAAAAGAAATGTAATAAAGCAAATAAAGCCGATGTTCTGCCAGCCATCAGCAATGCGCGGCACCGCCCTTCCCCCTGTGCCAAGCTGTTCCAGGCCCTTCCGTCCTGTGCCAAGCTGTTTGGTGTAACGCTAGGCTATTGATTTACATCAGCTTGCATTCCCCCGGGATGATATTTCAGCCCTGCTGCTGCCCGATTATGCATTGCTGAGGTGAGTCTGAGCCATAGGTATGAATGTGTCAGCGTTTACATGCCTGTGGCAGACTACACCCCCACCCTTTTTTCCATTTTACACGTTTTATACTCCTTTTTCTGCTCACTCACTCCAGCTTTGTCTGTCTCTCTCTCTCTCTCTCTCTCTCTATCACTTCTGACTCACCCAATCTTGGTCGGTCTCGTTCCTTTTATCTCTCATTCATTCAGTTTCTCTCATTTGGTCATTTAGTTCCTGTTAGTCTTTTGCTCTCATTCACTCGTTCACTCACTCATTCACTCTTCCATTTGATCTCTCATTCTCATTCATCCACTCGCTCGCCTTTGCTCTCACATACACTCTCATTCACTTACACTCTCTTGCTCACAAACACTCATTTATTCAATTACTCTTATTCGCTTTCTCTTTTTTCTTTCAATCACTGACTGTCTGTCTCCTCATTTCCTTCTTAATCAAACTGAATTGAAAAAAAATTCCAAGCATGACAGATAAAGGCAAGTGCTGCCAAAACATCTGTGGAGCAAAGAACAAAAAGCTGAAACAGAAAATAAATTCCCCCTGCGTATAAAAGTAAATATTTTAAGAGGATTTATTATGATAAAATTAGCGGTAGATTTGTGCCCATAAAGCGTGGTTAGCCACTGCCCCTCGGGCTCTTCTTAGCATTCAGCTGCTGGTTTAGCTCTTGGGCCCAAGCCTTCCAATAGTAAAATCCTCTCTTTCTTTTGTTTTTCCCATTTATAGAAAGGACTAAAAAAAATTGAGACTTTTTTTTTTTTTTTTTTTTTTTTTTTCCAGTTTTGCGGAACTTCCTCTCTTTAGTTGGCCGTGCACACTGATCATCTTTTGGCAACTTAACAAGACGATCCATGCTACCTCAGATGTGGAAACTTGCTTTCTGTAAAGACAAAATGCTTTTGCTGCAGCGGTCATCAATGGCTGCTCTTCACTGCTTCACTGCAGTCGGAGGGGTTTATTTTAGATTGTTTAATTGAGATGCCTTTATTTTAACCAAGTAAGCATGACTAGATGAATACAATAACATTATGTATGTACCTATAACATGAGAGTGGACCACTCCAATACTTTAACTGCACCAGTGCTAACTGAAGACATGAACAAGCATTTCAGTGGCTGCAGCTTAAAAACAAATACAGGAGGAAAATCAACATTATTCCAGCACAAGGAAACCTGTCAAGGATTAAAATAATTTAACTCCACCTGAAATTACCCAAATATATTCAGAAGTTCAATACCGCATTCGAAGCAGCAACGATAAACATGACTGCACAGTAAGAGTGAGGAAACAAACCAATGACCGGCTGTTGCTTGATCATCAGCAATACAGCAAGTGAATACAAGATGTAGAGTTAACTTGCTGGTCTAATTAACCGATAGGTCGCAGAAGGAGGAAGAGAAAGATAAGAAGTGTAGATGGTTGAGGATGATTGTAATGAAACCCTTAAATGCACCTTGCCAAGCCCAATCTTACATATCCCCCTACTGCATAAATCAGAAGGATCTGCCAGTCATGAAGCTATCTAAACTCCCATCAAAACTAAACAATTATATGCACATATCTGAAACTCGATAGCAAAGCCTACCTTAGCCCGCAGCTAAAAACAGGGAGAGAGTGTGAGTGTGTGAGTGAGAGAGGGAGGGAGGAAAAAAAACTTGTTGAACAAGAAGACAGGATTAGAAGAATAAAGTGATTCCTTCTCTTAAAGATCTTAAAGATATTATCTTTCGTGTCAACCATATTATGAGTTCCGTCGACTGGAACATGTGCCTCGTGAGAAGATATCGCTTTACGGCAGGGTATGTTTAAATTAACACTTGTTTCACATACACATTCAAATAAGCCCACCGCATGTCAAGAGCGCCTTTTGATTTAGCAATTTTAGCTTGCTGTGACGGACAGCTCTTTCAGTTCCGCTCAAGCGGTGGTCCGTGGCCGGGGGCTAGCATGTTAGTGAGAAACTAAAAGCTTTTGTATGAGCTCTGAGCCGCCCGCGCCACGCTCATTAGAAATGTGAAAGGACAAGCCCTCTGGCCTCCAGGTGAAGACAGTTCACAGTATTTGCAGAAGTGGTTGAATAAAACACAAGTGCTTGTACACAGAATGGCAGTCCGCAGCAGACACTGAATACACCTTGATACCAGGCAGAAAGTATAGAGTTACAATTTATACAAAGGTTAAAACCAGGTCGACTTCCTCAAAGGTGTCTAAACAAGACGTGCCTCTGATCACATATGACAGACTGATAGCAGTTGGTCTGGTTCTGAAGACAAGTATGCATTACATTATTGCAATCATTTAAAAAAATGGTAAATAATACACATGGACATTTAATAATACAATGAATTTGCAGCAATATGACAACTAATCAAACTACAGTGTCTCTGAGAACTTCTCACTCTTCCTTCCAAAAATAAAATTGGAATCACTGATCTCCTCTTCTCAAGATGGTCGAGATGAATAAATACAATGATGAAAAAGAAAACTATAATGATATTAATTGACCAGAAACTCACTATTCAGCCTATCAAGGCCTGTCATTTCACTGCTCATTAAAGAGAATGCTGACCATGAAGCACAGGATTGATGAAAATATGCAGAAACAAAAATGATGATGACAATGATGCAAAAGAAGCAGGACAAAGCATAGAAATGGACAAAAAGAAGGCGGTTCGCTACTTCCATACACTGAATCATCGCATTCCTCCAAGGTCACATAGTAAGATGAACTAAAGACACTGAAATCCTCACATTTTCGAGGAATGTTTACATTATCCTTAAAACAAAAATCCCCCGATTCAACACAAGCCTCTGTAAAAATAATCCCTAATCCTTGCCCCCCACAGATACTAACACCCTGCTACACAGAGGTGGAGATCTTCTGAGATCCTTCAGAAAGAAAGAGCTTTTTGTCGTTCCGTCAGCCATTGTCAAAGGCCTTCCCAAACATCTGGACAGACAATGAGCTGGTAATCCTGATGTTAACCTGCAGGCGTGCTATAAAAAGCTATAAAATCTCCAGCAGCTGCAACACAAAGGTGAAACTCCTCAAAAACATGGAGCTGTTGACAGAGGGGTTCAGAGGGGAACTGAAATCTGTAATCTTTACCAGATCGTTTGACACGCTGTGTGACACCGTAATTCGCTGCTGCCTGAGGGGCCATGGCTCGACCTCACCCTTACTTCGAACACCTGTGTCAGATTCCTGTGCCCATGGTCAAGCTCATATTAAAAGTATATTCATAAAAAGAAAAATTTGTGCATGTTTCGCTTTTCACATAATTCATTTTGTAATATCGTGACACTTTCCGCACGTTCTGTGAACTAAATGAGCTGAATGTCTCCATATATTTTTACTGAAATATACTTAGCACACCATACTATCATGGCCATTGTAGGTCCAACAATCACAGGGCTGGACAAACATCAGCCACTTAATGCGACAAACAGCCCTTCGGTGAAACATTTACCTGCCTGCCTCACTGAGTCGCATCCGGCCAGTACTCTTGGTAACATTTTATGGCCGGACACAGTGGAGTGCTGCAGCGGCTGCTGCTTTTCATTTTCATCCTAAAATCATCAACTAGCTCAGACCCTACAAACCAGATGGGTGTAATTGACTGCTTTAATCGATCAATTAGGTGCTGAGCAACAACGAAAACCAGCAGACCCTGCTGCCCTCCGGGACGGTTGGCTCCTTCTCCAGGAAGTCATTCATGAACGTATCAGGAAATGTAGCCAAACTATCACTTCGCATAGATGATCGGACTAATTAAATAACGAAAAGCAGAGGCTGGCTTGTAATCCAGAAACAGACACAGACCGGGCTTGGGTGCCCACCCCTTCTCGAAATCGTGCCACCCCCAAGGAAGGGGAAGAATAGCATATGTTTTACGAGGAACCGCAAGAACTACCGGGTGGAGCAGCGGAGTCGTTGACCTGCCAAACAAAAAACCTAATAAGCTGGGCGGTGAAAAGGCAGAAGGCCCTGTGAGACTGGATGTCTAGACGGTGCAACATGACTCTGGGTGAGGGCCAGTGAGCCAGCCTGCCTGCCTGCCAGTCAGGGACACGCCACGGCTTCCAGCACAGGTTGGGTTGCACCCCGTGAGACCCGCTGTTATTTCATCCACCGGGACGCTGTTTCTCGGGACTTGCCTCAGGTGTGCGGTCGTATGGGAGAGATGCCCAAGCCTTAACCCCCCACCCCCACCCCAAACACCTGCCAAAATGTTCAGGTGAGGTAACATTGGGGGATATGGGGTGATATAGCCAAGGCTTGCTTATGAGTCTTGCAGCCAAAGGGTTCTCTCCCGAAAAGTGGGTTTGGAGTAAGGCTGGGTCATATGACAGAAATTCATACCACAAAAATTATGTGGGATCTTCTTGATATCAATAAAAATGATGATGCACATATTGTTTGCAAAAAAAATATTTTTCAGCTATTCTGGAAGACAGCTGCTAACGTTTATCATATTGCATTATAATGACAAGATGGCCATTCAACCTGAAATCTAGCCGTTTTAAGATTTCATAAAGGTTTCAGGCTCTTTGGAGAGGAAGATGGCACAAGTTTTGCTTGTCTGATTTAAGACAGCAAAATTGATATCACAATATCAAAGTATAAAAACTTCATAACATGATGATCAAAATGAAACTTAATAAATATCATTTTATCACCCATCTGTACTCTGCAGTTTTCCCCTCAGACCACACAGAGGATCGATACAGCTTTCCTCAACATACCAGAAAAGCAGGACTGTCAATCTGGCAAGGATCACACATGGGGTTGGCTTCCACTGAGGTTCATCTGATTTGAAAAGGACGGCTGAGGATGGGTGTGTGTAGGTGGGTAATCTCAAATTACGCCACCACACCCCTCAAAGGCAGTCGTGTTGCATGTGCTCAAGCTCCTGCCAGAGATCTCTTGGCTTCAACTTGGTTTGGATTGGCTAGATTCCGGATGACCCATTCGATCGGCAAGTCATCATCTTTGCGTTTGCCTTTCGAGTGTGTGTGCATCCATCTGTGCACATTTCAGCCAAGTGGTGCTGGTGAGCTGGTCGGCGGCAGGCCGAACAGCGTGAAGGTGCGAGCCAGGCCGGGAGTGGAGCTGAATCTCTCTAGCGAAGGGAGACCACCCAGAGTCTTCACCTTAACAAGCTCCACTTTGCACTGGAGAGAGAGCGAAACAGAGAGAGAAATACATCTTCCCTTGCTCTATAAACAGCATGTGCCTCGAAAGAGTGAGTGATTACACAAAATGCAAACAACACGATGGGCCGGAGTGGGGGGGAGGGGTGGATGGGGGGTGGGCGGAGGAAGCAAATCCACCCCATATTTTGGACATCTGGGAAAGGCCTGTTCAAGTGAACTCCAGCCTTGTCACTTCTCTTACTGCTCATACATTCACATGTACATCCACATTTAGCCATTTAGCAGAGACACTTTGAGCAATTTACGTTGAACACATTGCTACATACTGCAATACAATACAGCAATACAGCTGGATATTTTCTGAGACAACTGAAGAGAACAAGGGCACAAAGGCAGTGGCCTTGCTGGGAACTGAACCGTCAAACTTTGCTCAATCATTGCTCAGTTACACACTACATTACTGCCTTGACAGCTGGAAGAACAGCCATTAAATTAATATCTGACCCTCCAGAGCTACAGTGAAAAATGTAAACTTTTGTTATATCACTGTATGACAACCAAAATCATGAAATAGGCAGGCTTTCGCTATGGAAGAAATTGTAATGCTATGTAGCTATGCCTCAATCTATGTAACAATTTTGAAAAACACACAATTTATCCTGTTTTACTTTTCATGGCTATAGGCATCATTACCATAGCTTATAGCAGTTCTGTCCTCCATAAGCATAACCCACATATTAAGGAGACGATAAAATGGATGCTGCTTGCTAGCATATACGCTATAGCGATATTACTGTAACTCCAAGATAAAGCCCTGAAGTGCAGATGTCTTGACTCCAGACACACAGTAGAACATATACAATGATTTGTTTGGAACATTTTTAGGCTGTCTGCAAGTTGATTGGTGTCCTCAGAAATCTGCATGTGGATTTGATTGGCCCAAATAAGTTACAGAAGAGACTTTTTTTACTCTGAAAAGCTGCTTCAAACAGGAGTTCTGCCTACACGAGACTGTGCTTAGTCAGACATTGTTTTAAAAAGATATGTGATTAAATCCTGCTAATATTTTAAAGTCTACTGTAATACAAAAAAAAAAGATTTTTAAGCATAACCTCAGGGTTGTATTTTTGGACATGAGGTTTTCTGTCATGAAGTTTATGATTTATTTTTCATTTGTGTTCACTTTTGTTTAACCAAGTAGGTTTAGTAAGATAGAGAACCACTTTTTCAAGAGGGACCTGGCCAAGACATGGCATGAATAAAAGCACAGCATAATGAACAATCAGTACACAAAGAGCAAGCATCAAACATTATTATTACAACACAACAGGGTGTACCATCCTAACGTGTCAGGTCAAAGTATGGCATGGAGAAAACCAGTACTATACTCTGTATAAACTGAAGATTTATTGGACAGTATATGGCATTTCAGGCATTTGGCCGTCATGGCTATCTAGACTTACACAACTTACAGTCTTGGTACATGCAATCCAAATATACAGCTGGATATGTAGCTCAAGCAATTCAGGTGAAGTACCTTTGCTCAAGGATATAAATGGTAACGACTTAACTGGGAATCAAACCCATTTTGCAAGTTGCAAGTTCAGTTCTCTGACCATTATTCAACACTGCCACCATGGGAATTCTAGGGATGGGTCTTCAGTCTGAGCTGGGGAATGGTCAGTGCCACAGCTGCTCAGACCACTGTGGAAAGCTTTTTCTACCAGCAGGGGGAGCCAAAACAAAAGTGGTCTCCTGACCCCTGACTGCCTCATCACTGGGTGATTTGTGTAACTGAATTGTATATGCAAAATTACCCAGCAATATATTAGTTAAATTACCCAAACTCAATTTCTAACGCTCTCTTGTTTTAAGTACATGCAGGCTTTTACTGAAAAATGATGAGATTCTTAAAAAAAGAAAGAACTCAAAGAAAGAAAAGCATCTGCAGCTGTTGTAGAAGCTGCTCACAATCATTATTGTTTCTATTTATTTTTTTTGTTTTATCGTTTTCATTATTTAGTTTACAATTATTTACAGCAATCATTCATCATTAAATATTGTACTACCAAGAACGGTTTTATTTCTTATCTACTGCCAAACCCAGATCCTCCCATTATAGGTTTCAATCAAAAAATTCCAGACGTCTTGACTGAAGGGCTTTCCAAGAATGTTGAGCCTTCAGATGTGAAAGGATGCAGAGACATGTGTTCTCTGGTGACCGGGACGCCAACCTCAGCTCTCCGCCCAGGGAGTCAGAGCTTTCCCCCTCTCCCTTTCCACATTCGCTTCCGCTAGAGACCACCACCTCCGTGAATCATATGTACAAATCAGTTCAATTCAGGTGGTACAGAAGGGAATGCCTCTGGCTGGGCTGCTCATGTTTGTATGGCCAATGATACTGTCACAGTGCATATGTGAAAACATAATTATTGCTCTTAGCGCTTCGACAGTGGACATTGCTTAGCAATATGCCATGTTTTAACACAGCTTGTTCACTGACTATTGAATGTAGCTTAGATTTTAAAGTCATATCAGTTTTCATTTCTGTTACCAAAAATTAAAAAAAAAAATTTTTGTTCTTTGATTTAATGACTTGTAAAACAGTTACAAAATGTTCCTTACATAACGAGATGGGCGGTATTGGTGCTTTGTTCTCTGCAAAAGAGGCATTTCATAATTTTAGCGGCTATGATTCAATTATAGTGACGTCCAAAAGCATTTGGACGGCATGTAGATTTTACTAATAAAAAACACTATGTGCGCAAACATTATTTTTGCAAATCAAAAGTTCTGGAAAATAGAGCCAAATCAACCAAAACGTGCGTCACTGTCCAAATACTTTTGGGGCACACTGTATATGTTGGGTTCTGGAGGCATGATGGGCCAAAGTTCAAGGGAGCAACTGAATGAATTTTCAACAATAAGGTAATAATAGCTTGATTCTTTGGCTCGCTGGGTCAGAACTCTGTTATACTGCTTATACCTATACAGCCCTCGTAGGTCTTTCATAAATGGCCAAGGAGGTAGCTGTATGCCAAACAGGTGTCTGAATGAGTAAAACTGTCAAACCAGAGTATACTGTAGGGAAAATAAGAGTATCCAATGGTGGAATCTGTTTTAAATAAGGGCGAATGAGGCCTAACTTATGAGCCTAGGTGAAATGGCTAGCCTAGCCGCATGTTATACATATTTGCATTATGACTTCCAAAATAGGTGGTCCTCTCTTATCAACCAGTGAGAGATTTTTTGTATTAAGGATATATATGAACTATTCATTCTTACTATTGCATGAAACCTGTAATAAGTAACAGAAACATAAACTGTATAAAGGTCTGGCATCATTGTTTAAAAGTTAGGGCCTCTTTTTGTAGGGGCACTGTAATTCCATTACTGAACAGCCTTGCCCACTGGTTCTCATTAACTTAAGATTAAATAAAGGATAAGTAAATAAAAAACTCCACTCAAGTGGTTTTATGTCCTGTTGCCCAGAGTTTGTTTTCAGAGATGTCGGCACTATACTGTGTTTTACAGAAGGGTGAAATACAGTCTTTTTGGCCAAGCCGCGCTGCCCTTCTCCCTCAGCAATATCAAAATGCCCCCCCGAGTCTGATAAATTCACAGACAAAGAAAACAAGTAAACAATCTCAGATCACTTTTAAGGTCAGGTAACAGCACAAGACAAAACCCTTAGGAACACCTGTAATTCAGCCTCCGTTGGGTTCACCTTCATAAATAAAAGAAATAAATAAATAAATGAATGAAACATAAATCTTTTCCAGAAGCTCAGACATGATTTGTCTTTTTATTTTTGCCCAAATCGCTCCTGTTTCTACCATGTCCAGATTTTTGCCGTGCTTCTGGCAGAGTGAAGAGATCTGGATGTCGTCCGTGGTGCTCCCTGAGCCAACGAAAGATTATGTGCTACTCAAAACTGCCCAAGAAAAGTGCTGAACACACACCATTTCCCAAGAAGGGCTTTAAACTTTAAAACTGTGACAGAGAAAAGAAAAAAATAAAACTAAAACACAATAAGATACTGTAAGATAAAAGAACAAGAGGCCAAGAAATAACATGCAATAAAATGGGAACACTGACATCTTTAATCTGCTCAATCAATCCTTCTGAAATATGACTGAGAATATGGGAAAACTGAGGTTAACCCAGGTCAGGGTACTGCCAAACCTATAGTCACAGTGACCTCAGAGTGACCCTGTCTGGTTCTATCATTTGTTTACGCTTTTGACCAAGGGAGATCTGTACTCAAACTCAAACACCAAAGCAAAAAAAGACAGAGAAAAACATTTAAAATTCGTGAGGATCTTCAGGCTATATGAATTTTGCTGAGACTCATGCAAACCCATTAATTTGAAAAAGTAAAATTAATAGGTTTGCATGAGTTATTGCAAAATCCATATGGCCTGAACTTTCTCTGTGATTTGCAATGTCTTTCAGGCTTTTTTCCTAGGCCTATGAGAAGCTCAGTTTAAATATTACATTTTTACCAAGCTTCTCGTTACTCTTATTTTCATCTATCTAAAGGGAAGTGAAAAGCTTTATGCATAAAGGTTGAAACATCTCTCACTACAACAAACTCTAGAAACAGCTTCATTTCTCAAAAGCGTTTATCAAACAAGCAATACAAAATATGAAGTAGCTACAAGTGTAAAGATTAGCCAGTTTTTCTGGTAGCTATTTTATCCTGTTTCGAGAATACGTCGCTTTCAGTACCAATCACATCAGTTGATTCAGGAGCCGCGGCACTTGAACCTGGGCCTCCCTGACTGACCCTGGGTTGTCAACGCCACGCCATTTCAACCATGAGGAAAATGTCCGCCTTTTCAACGGGGCCATGCACCTGAAAACCACCTGTTACACACAGAGCACTGAATGATTTCACTCTCCTAACCACCGGGCCCCACATGGGATCGGTTTTCCTACGTCCTTTAGAAGAAATTGAATTTGTTTGTAATAAAAACAGCTCAACTCCGCACATGTGGCATAGATCATCCATTACCAGGAGTTTCGTATGAACCTTCCCCCTGAAACCCATACAGCGTGGCCTCTTTTCAAAAGCATTTCTGCCCCCCTAAAAAATTAGTGAAACACTGTGCCACCTTTACAGCTGATTATACACCCAAATCAATATCTCACATTGCAATTGCACAGCATTGACTTCAGACCTCTAGTGCTGTTTTCTGGGGTTAAACAGGCCCTTGCACACCATCTACTTTAGACCTCTAGTGCTGTTTTCTGGGGTTAAACAGGCCCTTGTAAATTCCAAGCCCAAAGATCACAACTCCAGCCTCTACATTTATTTTTTTCTGTGACTGCACACACGAAAAGCTGCGCAAACTCAAAAAGGGAAGTTTACCTTTACAGTCAAGTTTAACTGCATTACAGATTTTTTTTACATTACGTCCCTGCAAGTCAGCAGTGCTTATTTATACAGCTAATGGTTTCTTTGAGAACAAGCAACCCATGCAAGAGGAGGAACATTCCTTCTGCTTCTCGTTTGTGCTGACATACATAGACCTCTGTCTATGCAGTATAAAACCCAGCAAAAACCTGACCTGCTCCACTGCTCTGTCATACAGCAGGTCAATCATTTATGGGCAGCAGTGTAGTGTTATGGTGAGGAATGTCTGCTTATAGCTCAGAGGTTACAGGTTTGATTCCCAGGTGGGTGCTTCCATTGTTCCCTCTGAGCAAGCTTAACCTGAATTGCTTTAGTAAAAACATCCACATGTACTTAACAGATCATGTAAGCTATGCAAGGTGCTCTGGATAAGAGCAATTGCTAAAGCATTGTAATGTAACTGCTATTCACGTCTGCTGGTAGTGCAAGAAGTTGGTGGTCAGACATAAAAATAAATGTCTACAAGACCTTGGCCAGACAACAAAACAATCAAAACACCATAAAATTTCCTATAGTTGTTTTTATGCAAAACTTTTCTTTGTGACTGGTAATATAAAACAAACAAAGAAAAAGAGGAAAAAGTCCAGAGAAATGAAGGATTCATTACTTATTTGAAAGAATTGCATGTCCTTCACCTCGAGTGTCTATGGTTACAACACAAATAAATAAAAGAAACGGAAACCCGAGAAATCTGCGAGCAGAATGATCTTAGCCTTCAGGTCGTGCAGTGTCTGCTGTCAAACAAATCGCTCTAGTTCCTCAAGGTTTTTTTGTTGTCTTGTTCAAATTTCAGATACTTGGGGGTGAAATGTGAAATGTGTGTAAACATTCTTTGTGTTTATGTCCCTGTAAACACTGCAGTAAACACACACACACGACGGACAACTGGCCCGGGTTAGCGTGCCAAGCTCTGTTTTTCGTCTTTCTTCCCATCACCGTGTTCTCAGGGAAGTCCGGTCCCATAGTAGAACGGCTTCTGGCAACAACCCAGTCAGGTCAATCAATCAATATGTGGCTTGTGGGGTGATACAGGTCAGAGCTCAGAGTTCAAAGTAACTTCACTTGTCAGATTCATAACTGACCAAATCTAGCATCCACCAATTAGACTGAAGGAGGCTTAGGACTAAACAGTTGACGAAGCACTCCATAAAACCCACAGCACTCCCTCCAGGCTGGAAGCATTCAGTATTACAAGACCTAATGGTAAACTCTATGCCAAGACCAAAAAGCAAATGACCGATGTGGCTTTTCAGTGTGTAAGGCGAGCATGCCTGACTAGCTGAGAATGCAGAGGTTTGCTCAGCCCACGATCATAGCTGAGGCACCCACCGTGTTCTAGTGTTACGCACGGGATTGGAACGTCTGCCACAACAAAACCCACTGAAAACCAACTGTGAGGAAGAGTCTGGCCACCGGCATCCTTTTAACGCTGCACAGTTTTTGGACTTGCATGTGAGAGCATGAGAGCGCTTCCCTCATTCTCCTCTGCTTTATCATACTCCTTTCATCCTGCACCACGCTTCAACCCCCTTACTGACTTTTCCCTCCACACTTGCACTCCCTTCCTGCCCCCAGCTTCAACACTCTTCCCTTCTTGTTGCCCTCCACTTACCTTTTACTTTGACATTTTAAAGCACTGGGAGTATATAAGTCTCTTATCTAGAGAGACTTACAGTTTCACACATCTTATGTGATTCAGGTGAATGACTTTTCTCAATGGTACATTTTCCAGGAAAAATAAAGGGAACAGACGACAATCATAAGAATATAATGATGACAGCAGTCCAAGTAGGATCCTCCTTTACCTACATCTCCTGTTATTGAACTGTGCGAGTAAATATAGGATGGGCGACCTATCTCCCTGCAGACCAATGCAAGCTGAGCCAGTGGGCATGCCAGTGGGGATTAAGAACAGCTTGTTGAATGTCTAAAGGAGTGGATGAGAGGGAGTTTCAGCCCTCAATCGGGCAGCTGGTCCTGTAGGCTGAGGAGAGGGAGAGTGGAGCAGCTGAGCGACCATGTGCTCCCGTTTCTTGGGATCTGTAAACTGCGGTATCTGTAATCACGATTGTTTAACGCTGGCATCTGGGCAAAACTCTGGGGGTGGAAGGGTTTGGAGAGGTTTGAGTGGGGAGGATGGGGGGTCGAAAACGCTCACAGCTGCTGGGGAGTTTTCACCTCGTTGACGGAACACCATCTGGACCGAATTCCTTTGCTGTTCGGCTGTGTTTTTCCTAAAAACAGCATCGGGGGTGGAAAGTAAAAAAAACAAACAAACAAACAAACAACCAAACAAACAAAAAAAAAAACAGGTTGAAGAACGCAAAACGAGATGAGAAAATGTCAACCCTTGTCAACAAAGTGGAAAACAGGAAAAAAGAACTTGCAATTCATGCAAAACAGGTCCTAACCTGTTTTTTTTAGGTTTCCTAACCCTTCATCTTAAGTGTCTACTGAGTATACCAAGCGTACCATGAAGTGGGTTCACTCATAAACCAGCTACATTTGGTAAATATTATGAAGACAGTTAAGCTTTTCTCTTAATGAAACTACCTGTATATCGACATAATGTGTTCAAAACACCCAACAAAACTTAATGGTTACACATCAATCATTAAATAAACAGCGACCTCTAAGATATATTCATCAAATTTACCCTACTTTTGGGTCTAAACATGTTTCATCAGGACCAGGGATGGGAACTCCTGCTGTACTTGGACCGATATTCATTCAAAGGATGCATCTTTGAGGAGGAATGTCAAAGGGGATTTCACATGACATGAAGGGAAGGGTAAGCAAGTCAATGCACTCAGGAGCATTTAAAAAGAGAAAGGCAACCGTGTTGCCTTGACGGGAGAGAAACACAAATAAAACACATGGAGCATAATGTTTACGTGCCCTGTGGTGCAAAATGAAAGATATTTCAACAGGTCTGAGCAACACGAGGCAGACATCTGCAAATTATTACGCATCTTACATCTTTCACCAGGACTATGTGATTACCCAATGGTGGACCAGGGCCCATATTCACAAAAAGTCTCTGAGTAGGAGTGCTGATCTGGGATCTGTTTTGTGATTTAACTCATAATAGACAAGGGTAGGATGCCAACAGGGGAAATCTGACCCTTGATCAGCTTGTCTTGAGACACCTAATGAATACAGGAACTTACAAAGGATCAGGTCTTTTCAGCTCATCATGAATAAGGTGAGGACATGGATAAGCAGAAACTAATCCTAGATCGGAACTCTCAGTCTCACACTCTTCATAAATATGCACCCTGTGTTTTACACCAGTGAAACTAAAATGTAAGATTTTCTACTAAGATCTGAATGAAGAAACAATATGAAACTACAGATTCATCTCATATTCCAACTGAATCAAGTAAAAATAACCAAACAAACAAAAGGAGAAAAGAAACTAAATTGCTACTATATTTGAAATTAATTTGACTTAATTGCAAAATGATTTGTGCTGACCACGATTTACATGGCATCTTTTGTAGTCAGATCTCTCGTGAGCGCGTTCTCCACATAGCTTCAGCAAAATTCCCCGACCATCTAAAACCAATGGTGCTAAACCAATGGTGTAAAACTCAAGCCCCGGGGGGGTCTGTAGTGCATGTTGGTTTTTGTGGTTTCCTCTCAATCAGCAGCCAGTTTAGAGTCTTGGAAACAAGGTGTGTGTGGGTGTAGTCTCCTTAGACAATTACCCATAAATCATTTGGGCGTAGACACCACAGACCTCCAAGACTGGAGTCTGACACCATTGTTCCAAGAAAAAAAACAGTCAAGCTATGAACAATGAAGGTATCCTTCAATAAACAACACATCCCCTCTGTAAATAATGCCTGTATTTCAGAGAAGCAAGGTTAACAGTGCAAAGTTTTGAAAGTGCAATCATTCTCTTGTGGTCAGCTGAAAACACAACCCCATTGTTATCACTAAAGTAATTGTTTCGGATCATAAAGGTTTACTCTTTGATTAGTGTTTCGGGGGACACAAGCATTTAGCTTTTTAGTGCTGGACATTCTCTTCTGCTATCAACGGTGAATGAGTATCCCTGGAACCATACACCACATATGATTGAATTGACATGATACTCGAGTATGGGCCTATACATTTGTCTGTCATCAAATCATAACACAAGGACAACTACAAAACCAACCATTTGATTGACAGATATTCACTGCCTTCCAGAATGTCCCATTTCCAGCCATTTTTCTAGAGTGAGGCATTCCAAGCAATCATTTCCATTGCAATAGACCACCAAATTCATTTCTTAAGTCTTAACACAAGTTAAATCCATTCTTCTGTCCATTTGAGGACATGCAAAACACCAACACTGTAAGTACAACATCAAGCCATAATGATACAAAATGTACTCATTTCCAAACTTAAGTCATAACTTTCTTCATCAGAGGGATTCCAAAACCCCTATAAAAGATTGAATATCAACCTAAGAAAAACTATATATAGTGTTGCCAAAACCAGGACAGAAACAACACCAAAACTTCACTCAATGATGACAAATGTGGCTTGTTTCAGAGAAAGTAATATTACATTGTATCCTATGCCACATTTTATCCTTTGCTGGGTGGGTGGTTCATCTTCATTAGAGAGACCTGAGACTTAACACAAACACAGACAGAAACCAAGGCTTGGTTATGCATTTTTGGCCGTCTTTTAAAGAGCATCGTCCTTTGAGGGTTTTTTTCCTCTCCCTCCCCTCCCTTCTTTATGGACGACGCTGTCCTCTTGAGAGCCAGAATAATATCATCATCTGCAAAGTATAACAGTTCGATACGCTTTAATTTATTGCCTGGATTTCAGCTTCTAATAAAAAGGCCGTAAAGCAATTGACGGGATTTCTTTCAAAGCTCTGCTGACACAATTTATTGCTTGTGTAAAACATTTTACGGGCCAATGCTACAAATACAACCTCAAACAGTAATTCAGTTTCATGTGATTATCCAGAGAACAAAGCCTTTTTCATAAATAATGTGGTTTAGTCAGACAGCAAACTTGCCTTTTAAAATCCATATCATGTTCGTCCACAAATTTTTTCCCCCCAATTTTTTAATATCAATCAAGGAGAGGAGCTAATAATTCATAATGGATATAGAATAAATTATCATTATAATTTTTTTGTTTTATTGCAAAAATGAGGCTGAGAGAAACCAATGAGCCAGCATGGAATTTTGTTGGAACACATCAATCAAAGGCAAAATGAAGGCTGCTTTACCTTTGTTGCAAAACAGACAGATTTATTTACATTTTTAGTTTCTAATGATATGATCCATATATTTAAAAAAATCTTCAGTGGGGGGGTCACTAGGTCCAGATGTTTTATGGGTCCACACAGGTATCAGAAACAGCTGGGATGGCAGCAGTGTAGAGCGATGTATTGGATATATGGATAGTATAATGGCTGGTCTTGTAACTGAGAGGTTGCAAGTTTGATTCCCAGCTAAGGCACTGCTGTTGCACCCATCAGGAAGGCACTTAACCTAGCTTGCCTCAGTAAAATATCCAGCTGTATGAATGCAAATGTGTATAAAAATGGATGCAAAGTCCCTCTGAATGAGAACATCTAGTAAATGCCTATAATGTAATGGGATGGGTCATCAACTGATACGGAGGAGTATTTCAGTGTTTTCCACTGTTGTTTTTCAAGACATCAGCTCTGTATGAATGATGCCAAGCCAGGTAGCCTAATGGTTTAAAGCAATGCCATGCAATGCACATGCAGTGATTCACTACCAGTAATATGGACTCTTATTGTGTCCTGCAGACCAACCAACAGCTTGACAATTAATTCCAATTAGTTAAGCAAGAGTTTGATTATAACAACAAGAAAATACAAACAAAAAATTATGCATCTGTTGCCCTTAAGCTAAGGATATGGCTACAGCCCTGGAGGCCTGCAGAGGCTTAACCTCAACTCTGACACTCCAGAACTAGCGTTACACCTGCAGAGTTCTCCAGGACTGGAGTTATACTTGCAAAGTTCTCCAGGACTGGAGTTACACCTGCAGGCACTGCGGCCCTACAGGACTGGAGTTACACCTGCAGGCACTGCGGCCCTACAGGACTGGAGTTACACCTGCGGGCACTGCGGCTCTACAGGACTAGAGTTACACCTGCAGGCACTGTGGCCCTACAGGACTGGACACTGACACTTGAGTTCTGAGTTACAGGTTAAATCATACAGTGAAGGAGAAAGTCAGAAAAATAGCTATGGAGGCATTTGGACACCCATCCACCCCATGGGGGATGGGGGGGCTCCCCATCTGTTTAAAGGGTGGGGGGCAAGGCTCTGTGGCTTCTGGTCCACATGTCTCGCGTGTTGTGTCAGTAACGAAAAAGCCACAGCTTTAAAAACGCATTATGTTTGCGGCCTGCCATCGGTTTCCAGGCACTTGACCAGAAACAGGGTTTTGGCTACGCCTGTGGCCCCCCTCTTGCTAATCCAAATCACTCAGTGGGGAAAAAAATCAACGCAATATGAATAAAAAACATTTTTTTAAAAAGAAACATTTGAGCCCATTAGCTGTCGTCCCCTCCCCTTTTTTAGCAGATCTGCAAGCAGTTTGCATTTCAAACATCTTTCTTTGTGGCTAACACCAGTCGTGCCTCCAGCAGGAACACTCCTCGCTGGGAAAAGACGGTTTGAAGTCTACATTCAAATGAGTGGTTTCAGCTCTCAAAGTGTGAACAAGGCAAAACTGTCTGACAACATCACACACTGCGAATAACAAAAACCACAGCATATTTTGAATTTAGCACACTCTGTTAAAAAACTTAGCCTCTTTGTGTTACATAGTTAATCACGGTCAATTTTGCCTTTAAAAATGAGCGACTACCAGAAAACAAGTGTCCTATGTAACGGTATTTAATCCCTGCATTTTCACTCCTTTAACACATTTTCTGCTTTGCTTATTGCATGTTTATTTTTGGTTGCTTGCTTTTTTTTTTTTTTTTTTTACAAATTGAGATTATTAGATGTACTATTAGGGTAAATAGAAATAAAATGTTGGTCAGTCTATTCTGTCAAGCATTTTACTCACCAGCAATCTGGAACCAGGCTATCAGTGTCATGCCTCATTTTCACTATACACAGAGCAACAGTTATAAACATTTTATAAATGGTTATAAACTGTTATAAATATGTTCAACAGGAATTCAATACTCACAATACCTTATTCACATTATGATACTCTTTAAACAATACAATATTGAATTTATTATATTATATGAATAGAACAAATACAATGTTGGCAAAGAAAAAGTATGAAATTTTTCCCTCAAACCTACAATGGCAGTCAAAGAAAATCTAGGTCCATTTCATCAATACAAGTATACCATGTAATTCCTGGAAGACACAGATAATGGATGTATTTCATGGAGATGAAGGATGAAGGTCAGAATGCCCTTCAATCTCAATAAATATTACTGAAGTGATTACTCAGGAGACACCTAAGATTTTTCTCTGGGGATAAAAAGACTATAAATGTGTAACCTTGTGATTAACTTTTAAAATGTGTATAATGGAATAAAACTTGACAAATGTTCTATAATGTTTTTATAATGCCTTCCAGTAAATAAAGATTACAAGAATATAAAAATAACTCATAGAAAATGATGTACCAATCACACTCCAAGTAGACGGCCCCAGATCCACTGTCTGTTGTCACACATTTTTCAAAGTACTTCCTCCTGATGGCCTGCTCTTTGCGTTTCTTCACACTACAGATGCTACACCAATGACTGTTGCTTATGCCATCATATACATGTTCAGCTAAGTAACCTTCAGGTACCCAGCTGGCCAGAGGAGGCCACTAGAGAGCAAGGGGACCTAATTTAAAGGCTTACCCACCATTATGCCCTGGTGAGGCGGAGACATGTTTCCATAGTTGTGGTGTCTATTCAAGGTTTTTGGCTCAAACTAATGTAAATGGGAACTAATCTCCTGGTAAATGTAATTTGTAAATGTTACCAAAAGTCAAATCAAATCCTGCGTCTATACTTTTGAGTTAGCACAGGACAATCACTTCCTGCATCCATCCATCATGAATCACATCATGTAAGACGTTAACATGGAAACTATATAATTCTTTAAAAATGTCTCCTGTTTACAAATCTTTTCCACAGACTAAACAAATGCCGTTCTCGTGCATATGTGCCAGTTCAGCAACCCTGTGGTTTTTCTAGGGGTAAGGATTGAATTGCAGCTTCGCCCAGCCTTGGGAGACAGAAGTGGATGGAACCGATCTTCTGCATGAAATTAATGACATCACTCCACCGGGAAGAGCTAAAGTAGCCAATGATTGGAGACTAATTGCCCTGGCAACCATTGCCTTGTATTTCCTCTATGTGCTGAAACCACAGTCGTCACAAAATAAACAATGAAAAAAGCACGCTGCTAATCGACAAGATGGCCCAACAAACCAACTGCTTATGCTGCTTTTTAGTAACTTTCAATTTACTCATGTATAAGTCATTATTTTACAGCATGACACTCTTTCCCAAATATTACTAATGATGTAATGGAACAACAATGATACAACTCAGGCACAAAAGGTCACATTACATGTTAACTCACTCCGCCCGCATTAATGGGGGCCTCTTTCACCATCCCTCTCACTGGTCTATGTTGACAGTTACTCCAAGGGCACAAACCCTCCAGCAGACACAACAAACATGGATGATTTTGTAAACAGACAAAGACACCAAGAGGGCACCTGTGTATGACTAACAACAATAATGATGGAAAAGTGTCTGGGTTAAGCGTTTTCTGCTATTTACACATTTTTCAAACACTTATAAGACATGACAAGTAGCCTGCAGGTTTTAAATTCCTCACATTGAGATCCTTGATTTAGCTTTTGAAAAGCACTTACGCTTAATGTCTGACATCTCGCACTTAACAGAAATGTTCATGTAATGGAAGACGTAAGATCAGTGGGATTTCACAAGAAAGCCAGCACACCTTGCAAAGGAAGAAAAGGAAAAACATGTACTTATCAGATATGAAGTTATATGAGTGCAAATGTAGTCCAAAGTTGTATCCACAGTGAAGCTACTGTAATAATCATATACTTTGTAAGCAGGTGCCATTCAGCAAATTTGACAGCCTGATTGAAGACTAGGCTTATTTTCCCCTGTCAGAAAAGTGGCGGCAGTCAGCTTTTCTTGCCCATTTGAAGAGAGAACTACAAGTCCATCTTATTAGTTAGCTAGATTGTGTAGATAGGCCTACGTCAACTCAAATGTACATGCTGTACACCAGGAATACATTAAATTCAATTCAATTTAGGCTTCACATGGGAAGCTAAGAAGCAAAGACTGAGCCAAATATAACAAAACTGGAACGGTTTCATTCGAATCCAAGAGTCTAAGGGGTTGTGACACTGTAGTCCGTCCAAATTCCCCCTTCCTCTGGGGGTTTCTTTGCAGACTTCCTACAGATTATTCCAAATCCCCCTCTCGCAATGTTTGGTTAGGGGTTTGCGGCTCACTGAACAATCTCAAGTTGATGCGATCCTGATTTTCCTCCTCAGGAGAGACCTCTCTCTGCTGTTTCCAAAAAGGAGAGGGGTCACATGATGCTGGCCAAACTCCTGGAAGCTAATCCATTTAGCTGCTGAAGCCCTTACTCTATTCTGTGTTGACACTGGCCTCTGCTCAGGCTAAAGGACTGCCAGACTAACACCTCCTGATCCCAGAAAACTCCTCATAACAGTCTGAATTTGTGTTCGTCGGACTTGGCCATCAGCAAGCTGGAAGTCATCAAAAACCATGAACCATGAGAGAAACTCTAGAGCATCTGCTATGTCAAAGCACCACAATGACCAGGACAGACCAAACGCAATGGCATAGACGGAGAGCCATATTCTGGTGTCATCTGCTTCCCAAAATCAAGCAGGAGAGGCTGAGACCCTTGGGAGTGTTACGCTGTAATGGTTCCTCTGTAGATTGCAGGTAAATGTCAAGCCAAGCTGATCTGAATGTCTGTCCACATCATTACATGTGTATTAGGACACAATATACAGAGCATTGTTAAGAGGGCCTGCATCATGTTCAGAAAGTGCTGCAAATCACAGGGTATCGGGGTGTGAAACCTATCTTCAGCTTACAATTCAACTGCATTGATTTTGGGATGTTAGATTTGAGCGGTGCTTAAAGAAAATTCAGGTTTTTCAGGAAACTGAAATATGGCAACTCCTCAAAATGAAAGAATCAAGAACTAAATGCATAGTTATTGTTTTTATCATCTATATTCCCCTGAGTAAATCGAATCCTCCAGTCACATTTGCTTATTAATTACATTTTTAAAACAGAATTCTGCACTGAATAGAAATGAATCGCATCAGAATAATCTGATAATCTAATCGAAACATTCAGGTTCATGAACTGAGCTTAGAGTGACAGTGTAGTCCTTTGATGACACAGACAGTATGTGACCGATACTGCATCTGCAGCAGGGCAAACAGTGACGCTTGCTGCCACGTGAATCACAAATCATATGTGTGGCTGCTCCTTCCAGAGTCTGTGGATGGAGGCTGCTGGGGAGAGGCTGATAGTACAGTTCAATTCGGGTTAGAAAAAAAGGGGTGGGAAAATGCTGAAAAATTCTGGATCCCTTTGTGAACTGGGAACAGTCACCTGCCTTAGGGGGAAGGAGGCCAATGGCTGGACTCAATATAATCACTGATCAAGGGACAGACTGTTGTCTTCAGAATTGCACATTTTTGGTGAAGCATTGCCAAACCAGAGGGCGATAACGCATCAGATGCTGGCCTGTCTGATACTGGGTAATTGAATTTAACAGCTTTTCAACAGAACAAGCTGCAGGGAAAGTCCCATAGACTGATGAACTGAGATGTGACACAGCACAGCTCATGCAACATTTTTTTTTCTAGACATGACAAACTTTCTCCCCATGACTCAAGCTGCTAAGCAACTGACATCAAACGATCGGCGTATTCAAAAGGACCTAGGACGATTCTCAAGCACACATGCATGTGCACGCATGGGGACACACACAAGCACAATCACACATACACAAACAGACTGCACGCATGCACGCACGCACAGACACACACACAGACACACAAAGACACACACAGACACACACAGACACACACACACACAGACACACACACACACACAGACCTCTTCACACAGCTGCTATCAGTCAGGGGAGAACAAAGGCTTTCAAGTGTCACACTCCGCAACACAACCCAGGCTCATTAAAGCTGACAAACTGATGAATGCAGTTCATGAACAGACAAGAGATGCTTCAGAAGACTGCTGGTAAGCCGGAGCGTACTAGTGTATTAAATGGTGTTTTTGAGCACAAAAACTGTGCCGGTCAGAATAAAAGTTATGTAACCGTTTGATCTCCCTTCCATCTTTCTCTTCAATCTTACCTGATATGGTAGCAAACCAATGTTAACTTGGTTAACTTTGCGATTGGTTTTGAAAAGTGTATCGATCATGTTTTTGCTCTTAGCCTTCATAGAGCTGTTTTTATTAAACCACATGGAAACAGTATGTTACTGATTGGCTGCTATATCAACACTGAATATATATAGAGTGATTTCACACGGCCTCTGAGGATTGGAGGTGTGCTGCCGTGTATTATTAAGAAAAAAAAAAGAAGGAATGCTGGAGATAATTGTTATTGCACTCAAAAACACTATTTGATTTGCCTGGTATGCTATATTTCCCAGCTGTAAGTGAAGGGTTTTGAATGATAAAGTATTCCAGATATCAAAACTGCAATGGTGGTAATTCAGTGTTAGTAATGAAGTTATTTCACACTTTGCTACTTTCAGGTCTGTTGGTTCAGGGCAACAAGGTGCTAGCCAGCCAGTTGCTAGTCCATTTCATTTCATTGCTGATTCTGGTCACCTGTCGATGCAGGGAACCTGTGATCCTTTGGTCGATGGCATGCTTCCCGAACCACAACACTACCACTGACTGGTTGATTTTTGTCACTGCCGCTCTTCTAGAGCTACAGCTTCCAGAAGCTTTTTTGAGGATGTTTTTTTTCAACACAAGGGCACAATGATCTAAACGCAGATATGGTGTGCCCAGCATTTTTACATCTGCAACAGAATTACAGAAAATTTGTGCAGGTCTATGTTAATTTTGAAATAATTAAACCTGAAGTTAAGATGCAAATGGACCTACTATAATCAATCACTATAAATTAAAGATTAAAAGCTACAAAAATGACAGCATTCCGCAGCATCTGTTCACGCATATTATACTCTCATTGTTTCAGGCCTCTGACACACCCTTCAGCTGCAAATACATGAAAGCTCATTTGGGCTTTTCAAAAGGAAAAAGAATTAGAATTTTTTTTTCAACCCAACATCTTTGTCCCAGAGTTGCCACTATTTTTATCCCACCTGTCTGTCAGCTTTTAGCATTAAATGCCAGATTTAAAAGGGTTTATTAAATTTTTATTCTTTTTTAATTCCCCTTTGACAATTCAAAACATTCTCTCACTCTTTAAGGAATCACTTTCAAATGGAGATAGATTTGAATTCCTATAAGGAGAACCTGGCTTTATGATATAATGTTTTTTTTTTTTTTTTTTTTAAAACAAAAGCCCTAATAAAATATTTTTCTTATTATATGGCCCTTTGAAACATACACATAAATGCTTAAACGTTGGAAGTTTATAATGTTTCCAGACTGACATTTGGACCCGCACGGGTTCTTTGGACCAGTCACAAACTAGGCCTGAGACCCAAAGACGGCGCCGCCTTTGAGACCCAAAATTGTCACCTGGACGCAACGACTTGGCCCCCTTGGGTTAATTGGACAGGGGCCCCTCCAATGTGAGCCGGCTTATGGGCCTACGCACCGGTAGTCCCTCTTTGCACTTTGCGGAGCTGGGCAGCTGAATCCGCCACATCTTGTTTTGAGTGGCATGAGGCCAAAATACCGTTCGCTCGTCCAAATCCCCACGACGAGTTCTCCATTTGAACTTTCAAGTCCTCCACTTTTTGGAGCACCTGCCAGTAATTTTGGTTAATATATTTTTCCACCTGCTACCTCTCCTTTCTTCTCCTTTTTTGCCTACTCCCCCTCCACAAACCAATACCGCCGCCCCCCCTCAAACCCCCTCTGTTCCCTCAACAGCTCGCCCTGGCCTTGCCAGCTGGCACACACTCTGTGCGTTGTGGCTTCAAACAATCCCAATTTGGGACAAGCAGAAAGCCACATGAAACGCATTGTTCTGAGGAGCGGCCCCCACATCTGGCGCACAGCAAACGCCAAACTATGGGCTGGGTCGGGCTGTCCCTCCATTCTCCAGCGACGACTTCTCCCCAATGCTATTTTACACAAAGAAAAGGTGCTATGGAACTGGGCAGTTTGTACACTATAAATGATGGAAACATACTCTGGAAATTTTACATCAGGACTCAAGTCAAAGTTTTCTACCATTTTTACAATATGACTAGCAGATAGGTATTCTGGCTCTTCACTCTATGACAAAAGGAACGGCTTTTTCTTCAATGAGACAAGAAAGGTAGACCCATGGAGATAAACTAAACTCTGACTAATTTACACTAGCAAGAGTGGTAAGGCTTATGCAGGCACTTCATAAGAAATTGTCAAAAACTCAGCTTGTTACTCCCAAGACTCAACTACTGAGTGAATCAATGCCATTAAACCTTGAGCAAGACAACTATACCTAAACTGGTTCAGTAAATATCAAGCTGCAACTAGCTCTGAATAAGAGCACCTAGAAAGAAATAAAGAACAAATAAGGGTGGAGAACCTACAGCAGGTATCATTATCAATCTGTCACTGAGCAATATGCTGGAGAGAAAACAAAAATATTTTATGCTAATCTGTGCATTCTTAATGTTGCATATCATACCTAATACATGCTGATGAAAATTCATATCAATGATTGTTAAACCAGGAATGCTATTATTCAGTCTCTTATTTTCAATAGGCACAAGATGAGAGTCATTTCATGAAAGTTAGGATTCAGATTACATCAATACTGCAACAATACATCCATGGAAATGAACAGAAAGACGTTATGAGAAAATTAATTGCACAAGCCACCCATATGTAGATACTGTGCCAGATTTCTTCAGTTACTGATATATAGGTTTGCTTCAATTTCCATGAATGTGCTGTATAATCAAACCTACAGTACTTATATATAGCCCATTTTTCATGCAACATTGTGTATGAGTAAAATAATGCTATAGTTGGTTTGTTAAAAGACACAAAGCCAAGTGCCTCAGTGGTTAAAACTGAATACAGAGATTCAGAGATTTAAAAAAAAACAAAAAAAAAAACAAAAACATCCTAATGGTAGAAAGTCAACCACTGTGAACTTTGAGACATAGCAGGCTAATGACACAGACAGGCCCAAAACCATTTATTTTATTTATTTTTAACAACAGTTTTTCTTAAGACATTTATAAGGCTATCATTATAAATGATTTATATGTTTATCTTGGTCTCTCTCTGTACTTTTTATGTCTGGACGTTTTTTTCATTAATTTTATTGATGTACAACACTGCATAATGAGTAATATAATGTTATGCTCACTTTGTTGCAAACAGTTAAAAGACAAAACGTGTCACAGCAGTTATGACTGAATCCAGAGATACAAATACAACAAACCAATGCCAAACGAGTAAACACATCCAGTGGAAAACAAAACAAAACAAAGTGTTGCTAAAGGTCAGAGAAAGTAGCTTCGCAAGTTGGTCTTAGTTTTCAGCCCTGAGCCCTGGAACTGCGATAAACTGACCAAATTTCTCGACTTCACCAGTAATTTACATGAAGGACGGCCTACAGATGGAAGTGGTGACTCCAAATGAAAAGTCAAAAGGGTGGTTATGGGAAAACAGCTGATATTTCTGTTCCTTTGCTGCTTTAAAACAACTGGTCTTCTATGACAGACATCACTAGACATCACTTCAGTGCAGTTGGCTTGCATGGCCATGGCTGCCCGTTTCCGGACAGCGAAAAACTGTGGGCCAAGTTTGATGGATTAAATGATCATGAGTGGATAACACATTGTTGTACTCTACGCAGCTAGAACCTCAGTCCAGACAATGACAAATACAAGCAATTTCAGGCAGGATGTAAAACAAACCGTCCATCTTGGTCTCACTGTTTAGGCACATCAAGGATGGAGTGATGACACTAAGCAAGTGCAACAGATGTAGGGCCCCCGAACGCCATTCTCAGAGATCAAGTGCTTTGCCGAAAGAAAAAAAAAGAAGAACAAAAAAGCGAGTGATGTGAACAGGGAGAAGGAGAACTCCAAACACACAGCTAATTAGATTCTTCAGTGCTTTTAGGCTTAATCCTGGAAGACACACAGCGCAGGAATGTGTCTGGCCTTACAATGTCCCCAGGGGATTACATCACCTCTTTTTTTGTTTTGGGGGAGGGGGGGGCTATGGAGTGTCTCATTACCAGGATCTGAGGAGTTCGCGTGACAGAAATCTGAAATGTCATTCCGTCTCGTTTGCTGTCAAGACAACACGTGCGAAGCCGAAACTCTTGTTCAGACACATTTGTAATGTGATAAGCAGTCTGTGGAAATTAGAGTAGGCAGAACAACAGAATTCGCACCATCGCATTGTCTTCTCCAGCAACACCTTTATGGGGAACCAAGCCATACTTCAACTGTGCTTGACCCTAACAGCAAAAAGACAGCACCTCTCAAATCAAAAGTGAAATATCATTTCTGGAAATACTGTTATCAATTTGCTTATTCTGCCTTTACCATCAGTTTTCACATACCTTCTATATATATAAAGCAAAAACCTCAACATACCCCCATGGAGCAAATTTCATAAAATCTTGCATTATAGCAAATATTTGAGATAAGCAACAAACAGTGTGAAGGATATTAAATGTATAGTCAGAATTATTATATTTATCATTAATGCTGCTCATAGTAAGCTGCTGACTGTTCTTCACACTCTATGCTACATGGCGTAGAGCTAACACTGAGGAGAGGCATGCCTTTCACTGCTGTAACCTGCAGGCACCTTGTGGGTAACAGGACTGGACAAATGCGGTAGTAACCCTGGTAAACCCTTTGGAGAGTCCATTCTACCTGTGGGAGGCAAAGCCACTGCCATGAACTGATGGACATGCCATACTAATGACACAGCAATATCCAAGCTATTTACTTTATTTGCATTCAGCGACAGTTGATGTTAAGGCATTTATGAGGATACTGTCAGAGACAAATTAGGCCTACATATTTATTGCACCACAAACTGATTTTGAATTCCACGCCAATTATGATGATAGAATGTTACCTGCTTAATGCTTCAGGCTTGCATGCCTGCAGTTCTTGCTGGGTGACATAATCGTTATGTTACAGGTAACTCTCTTTACAGCAGCTTGTGGGTGTGTTGCTACCACAAATGTACAACTGGACTGCTATCAAGAATTACATCAACCAGGTGTGTACAGACAACTAATCAACACACTTCTATTGCAAGGGGCTTTTAGTAATTGCTGTACAAAAAACACAGTTTACAGGATGCTCACCCATAGACCAGAAGAGATGAGCTTTTTTTTTTTTTTTTTTTGAAGCATGGAGGAAATCAGCTATCATTCTGAGATGCATATCGTGATGGTCTTCTGAGAACGATAACCAAACTCCTCAAGATTAATTGCAGCCACGTGTCCATCAAAGGCAGATCCGCACATTACCAGATCCTTCAAACCCACCACATTCCACTGTAAAGTCATATTTCCTCACATCACTGGTTAAAATCAGACTGTGTACATCTACTGCTAAGGGATTTCCCTTCTCTATATACATGCAAAATTTAGGGAAGAAAAATTACAACTTTGATCTTTTTGATTGTTACGATTCTTTACGTGCAAACAGCATATTTAACAGCATCTTTACACTTCAAAACACAACAAATGATCTATGAACGTTACAGGAGATCCTTTTTAACTGCTTTTGAATTCCTTTTTTCCTTTGTCATTTTTCAATGATTAAGAATATGTGTACCACAGTATGAGAAGGGTATAGCCAATACAACTGCTTTTGAACAAAACAATGACCAATGAGAAGCTTTCTTTTTTTATCACTTGATTAAACAGACTAATCAACACCCATGACTTGTGGCCACACAGATTATATGGGGTTTTCTGAGCAGTGACTAATACATTACTCATATTTATACAAAGCTTTCTTGCTGGTTCAAACAACATTCCATTACATGTCCTAGCCTCTTAACTGGTGGAACCTCTTAACTCTCTGCTCAGCATGGCATTGAGTCTTAATTCACTAGTGACCCCCTATGGTCAATCAGGGATGTACAGTCTGTCCACACAAGCCGCACATGAAGGGCACTTCTCTGACTCAGTGCCTGTGGTAGCTCAAAGGAGAGCGTGTGCTTGTCTGGAGTCTAACTGAGAAAGGAGAGGTCACAGTGATGAGCTTCAACATACCTGGGCATACCAGTTTGTGAGGTGGTTAAATTGAAAGAATGTGTATATGAGCTAGTTTTCACATCCAAAAACACTCTGGACAGTCATACTGGAGAGGCCAAGTCCTTCCAATCCTCAAAACCATGCAGTGACTGTTGTGGAAACACAGAAAGAAAAACACAAAAACTAGTCAAAGGTTTCCTTTTTCCCCCAAAACCAAAAACAGGCAGCGTGAAAGACAGCCTAAGGCTTTCTACAAGGGCCTGAAACGTTTCCTGCTTCCAGAGCTCCCCACTGCATTTGTTTCGTGACATAAGTCCCTTTTCGTGCCGTCGATGATGTGCTACATGATTAACAAGTGCTGTCACTGGCTTCCCTTCCAATATGCGCTATCAAAACAAATAAAATAGCCCTCATATATTCTGTCTGACAAAACTCAGCAGAGTATCCAAACAGACATCCTTTTTATAGCTTTGTGGCTACACACCACTGAAGGGCTGCAGAACTTGCTTGCACTTTGTTCATACCATTTAGAACTTAACAAGGGCTTTTCCAACGTATTTCACATTGTCACTGCTATTCTATTGTGACAAATTCTGTCATATGCCCAAGACAGGCAAAAAAAACCTGTATGGTAGCCAGTACATCAAATCTTTGGTAATTTGTTTCTGTCCCTTGAACAAAACAGTCATAAAACACTGTGGTATCCCTTAAAAGGACACAGCGTCAGGGGTTTCACAAGAATTCTTTTGGAAGCAATTAGAAGGAAAAAGTTCCAGAAAAATGTCTGGGCTTACCGGCATAAAACAACTTCAGAGGGAAAAATAAATTATTGAAATAATATAGACGAATGGGGCCGAAAAACGCAAGTGCGAAAACAAAATCGGTGCCCCTGGGAGCCGCAGATTGCTCTGCAGTAGAGAGCACATTACTGTCTGCACGAAAGCGCACTGGATCTGAGGTATGGGGAATCCATGGCAACGGCATTCAACAATAAAGGTTTCCATGTGAATGCCTGACAATTGATAATGTTTACATGTGACCAGGTGGTGAATAGGTTAGTGATGCTTTTTGAATTTGACATCAGTGGCATTATGGGTAAATGTAAATTCTGAGATTCAATGGGAAACCTTTTACATGTAAACTTGGTTGATCATTCCAGAATCCAAACATGATAGATTGTCATGGACAGACCAAGGGAGGTGATTGTCAGTAGTCATCAGGGTGGCAGTCAACAGTCAGCCACTCCAATGCGGTTTCATGAGTCCAAGAGCTGAGAGCTGACATAATAAAATACCCCAGCCCATGAAAACCATCCTCTGGCACCAATCAAATTGCAGAAAACTACGGAAATAAATGTTGATGAAGTAATCTAGATGCCCTATCTCTGAATTGAGCTTTAGCTATTTAATTATATATTTAATTAAGTTAGAACATGTCTCAATAAAATCATAAGAAATGGAATATTATCTTTGGCAGACGATGTGTATTATGCTGGAAGTCACTGGGGAGGGGCAGAATTACTCTAAGAATCACTCTAAATTGTAGCAGTAAGACAAAAATATGCTCACGTAAGGTAACTGGCTCTTGTGTTGTAAACACAAAGTTGTCATCACAACTAATTAATACAGCTATCAATCATCTACATTTTTAAGATGAGAATGAGGAACTACAACCTTATAGGCAACCATTCAATACTATGGAGTTGAGACTAAACTGTACATTTTTACTGGATTCTACCAAAAAAAAACCTTTTATAATGGTTTGCATCCTTAACCTTGAAAACATCTGTTTCACAGACCCTTAAGCCCTTAAGTTCTTCTTAATAAAATCAGGTGCATTCAATGGCACACACTGTCTACAATTAAGCACATGCAAGTGCTGCTTCAGAATTTACAACATTAAAAAAAATAATCCAGCAACATGCTGGGTACTGTGCTGGCTAACACCTGTTCTGTACCAGGGGATGGAAACAAACAAAAAAAAGGCACGTTTGACCAGGATACTTAAGGATGGCTGTGCTGTCCCTTATTTTACATGGGGTAAATGTAAGGAGCTTTGGAAAGGATACGGTAACATATGAAACCTGCTTCTTTTGATCTTTATGTTTACCCTGCATCGGACATGCAAACAGCGTATGAGTGGGCATCTTAATATCTTACACTGCAACACATGACCCATGAACGTTATACAAGTTCCTTTTCAGCTGCTTTCAGAGGCCTTGGCAATCCAGATGATTGAAATCGTAACTCACTTGAGCACAGACGAATCAGGTTGTTCTGGGCCATGCTTATAGAGTTGGCATACAAATAAAATTACAGCGTTGACATACAAATTACATACAAATATTCTGAAATATTTTTTTCTTTTAGATAAATAAGAAAATTAAATGCTTCAACATGCACCATGGACAAACTGACCGAAAAAAAAGCCACAGTGACCTAATTGTACCTCTTCTCCAAAGTATTGAAACCGTGTGTCTCTGTAGGCTCCAAGGCCCCAGCGTGGCCTCTATTTATCACATAGGATAGACTCAGGGTTGGTTATGATGAGACGTCAAAAAGCAATCCTCCGGAACGATATTTATAAATAAACAAGCGTTCCGATAAAGAGTGCAGCCACAGCTATGCCTAACACTGGGATGTTATTCACATGGAGAGTGCGGTCACACTTAGTCGAGCCTGAAGAAAAATAGCATACTTGGGAGCCCTTCCACATAGTGCCTGAAGTCACATGACCCAAAATGCCAGCTGATCCCAGGCCAGGGAAAGTGGCCATTCACAAAGCAGCATGGGGTGCTTATACCTCTCTGCTATGCGTTTGGCAAAAACAGTGTGGTTCTCATCCACTTATGACATAGCTAATATAACCGCTATGGTAAGTGTTGTTTTCAGGCGGTAAGGAAAGAGTGTCTTCAAATCGCTGACAGTTTTGGTTCACCATTAAACTGGTGTGGATTTCACAGAAAAAAGACAAGACCTTTCCATCATCACATCTTCATTCTTAAGCCTCAGCAGCAACAAAACAGAGATTACAACTGCTGACTAGCACAGGGTAGTGTAAAGGGTTAGCAATGTTACCTCTTTAATCATTGAATTTGGCTAAGGATAGCCAGCTTAATCTTACATTAAGACATAACAAAATCACTTCATGATTGTTTTGGAAGGAGGGAATGAACCAACTCTAAATACATTTGCATGGGCCCACACTGTTAAAGTTTGAAAAATGTGAACACAAAACTCAAACTCCCAAAAACGCTATTTGTTTTTCAATGAATAAATTTACAGTTTTGGTTCCTTATCCTAACAAGCAGTATAAACCACTCACCAAGACGGTAGGATATATTTCTCCTACACTTAAGTCATTATGCTGTAATTGGCTCAGGCAACCCATATGACCCATGTGAATGTATCTGAGGGAAGGTTGATGGGAGGGCAAAGCCGATGATTAATTTAACCGAGTTAATTTGGCAGCCACTGAAGTGAAACACTCCCAAGCCCCTGTTGAGCAGAGTGTCTGGAACTCTTCTGCAATTGGCCCCTGACATTTCATGTGACGTGTGGTCTGAACCAATCAGTGTCAGCAGGAGAAAACCTGCCTGTAATTAATTTAACGGACGAAAGTGGTAGCTGCTTACACTCTAACACCCACACAGGCATTCGAAGCTGTGGGTCCTGCGGTCTCCACAGTCTGTGACCGAATTATATCGCCTCTGCTAAGCATTCCTTTCCTACTTACGGTAGTACCAAAACTGGACTCGATAAAGAAATCCCATGAAGTCCTCAACAAAATGGATGTCCTGGCTCTCCTTTTAACAAAATTGTGTTTATATTTCCAAAATGTAATAAAATTACATATTTTAGGCCTTGTATGGATTACATGTGATGGGTAAAATTGTTACAATATGTTATATTACATGCAATGAGCAGATGTTCTTATCCAGAACAACTTACAATGGTAAGACAAGTGTATACGTTGGGGTCAAAGTGCAATGATACCCTAGAGGAATGCATAGCAGTCACAGAGGGACAAGAAATGCGTCTTAACTTTTTTGATTATTACATATGCATATATATACACATGGAATAATGGCATGCATGTATGTACTACTGAGTCAAATATCTTCTGCCCTGCTGCCAATAGTGAATGCTGAGATATATGTGCCAACCAACTTGCAACCACTGTACTGAGGGGTTGGACTGAGAGTCCCTAGCCACAAGGTGGGCATCTCCAGGGGGGGTCTGGAGATCAAAGTTATGGAGCCCCTCCTCCCATTCCACCCCTTTAATTCAGCACTTTATAGACCGACTTGTAGAGTTATAGTGATGAAGTAGGTAAGCTTTTTTGGGAACCTCAATACCTTCCCATGCGAGCTTTGTTTTAATGCAGTTCAAGCATAATAGCTTCATACACAATGGAGTCATTAAGGTAATTTCCTGTCAGTGATGGCATTCCTGAACGGGAAATACGGTTTGATTTAATTGCCCAAAGTGAAGGCCCTCGGAGCAGCTACAAACTGTGTAACTCATAGGATTCACACAGAGTCCTGGAGGCCTGCCACAAACCTCAAGGAAGTCGAGAGCCGGAGAAACAGGGTTATTTACCTGCTTCACGCTGTCGGTTTTCTCTCCATCTCATTTGTACTGTCTGGCCTTTTGAAGTGGCTAACATTTTAACTCACAGCTCTGATCCTGAAACCAAAGTACCAATTGCCAAAAAACATACACACACACATACACACACAAGGTTTTAATAAGCTAAACCACTGGTTCTTTTTTTTTTCTCTCTCCCCAAATCTTACATTCATCGTATTTCACTTGACAAGAAACTCTGTACATGGTCTATAAATTCCTCTTTTTCTTCTTCTCCAAAATTAGTAACTGACAGCAGTCTTGTAGGAGTTATGTTAAAGGGCCTGTAACGCTTTCTGCAGCTGGTAAAAAGGAGCAGAGGTTAAAATGAGGAATCTGTATCCCTCCCAGCTACAGCAATGCTGGCCCTTCTGCATGCTCTTCTGATTGCTACATCAATGAGGGCCAGATGCGTTTTTTTCTCCTTTTCATATTTTCTACTTATTACATGTATTTTCTTCTTGGTCATGCAACTGTATTGTTGGTCTAACATAATGTCATACACTGTTCATTTAAACGAGTTAACCTGTAGATTTTCATTTTTCTCTTAGTCCTGGTTTAGATGTGGGCACTTGAATTCATAGTCCTGTCTCATTAGTGAAAATAGCCTTAGAAGATGGAAAAGATGCTCTCTTTGAGGACATCTGCAACATACTGCCAACTGCCTCTTTTCACTCAATGTATCAGCTAAACTGTGCAGTCACTGCATTTGGGTAGTACACTACATAATGGAGGATGATTGACTTTTGGACTCATTCTTGCACAATAGCATCAGTTAAGGACCACCCTCAGAAGCACTGCCACCCCCACCATTCTACAGCCAGTCACACTCTGCCTTGCTGGAAACTTGGCACCAGCAGGCCAATCGCAAGCCACCCTGTTGGACTGCCTGCCACAGCTGTTCATTAACACACCACCCTGCTGTACTTATGGCCCAAGTAGCCACAACATAGTCCCATTGCAGGTTAACTTGGGTTAATTTGTGAGAATGATGTGCCTGACTACTTTCTCACTCCGATAACATGGAAGAAAGTGCTTTGTTAACAAAGCACTGGCCAGATTTAGAAAAAAAAAAAAAAAAAAAAAAAAAAAAAAAAGGAATTTGATGGATACTTCCACTGTAACAGTTCACTTCAGGTTAAGCATTTTAGCATCAAACAACCATTATCGATGGAATCATGCCCATTTACGAAAAACATTAAAAGAAAGCAAAGAACTTAGCATCTTAGTAAAGTGAGCTTTTACAACAGCAAAACATTCAGTTTTATACCAGCACAGATGACTAACAACACAATCACTCACTAAGAAGGAAACCAAGCACTGTTGTCATGGGAGCTGTACTAGGCAATCACTTTCATCAGATCTCTACTGCACATGAGTTTATCCTAAAACAACATCAGAAAAAAAATGTTTCTGGGACTGAGTTTTGAGTAAACTTGGGAAGGGCCGCAGTAGATTTACGAAAATGTTAGTCATAGCTGAGATCTCAGAACCACAACAGGTGCACTAAAACTCTGTATGTTTTGCCACTTCTGTAGAGAAATACAGAAAAGATTAATGGGCATAACAGATTTCTTCATTCATCACTCTACTTAACCACAACATTCAGATTTAATCCAAGCTTCACACACTATTTCACTTTCTCCCGCAAAAAACTTTCATCCCTCCTTCCCTTGGGGGGGGGGGTTGGCTGGTTAGAGGGGCCCAGTCCCCAAGTACTGTGACTCATTCATAAAACTGAACCTCAAGCGCTGCGACACGGTTTGATTGTGAGTGACATTGACCGGAACACAACACTAAACCGTCTTGGATTGTTTTCAGAGATTGTTCTGGAGTTGTACCTTCTGTTCAGATCAGCAAAGCATTCGTGAAGTCCCCGGTCTTGATAAACTTCAGTTTGGAGCACTTTGTTCGCTCGTGGTGTTAAGTCATACATATCACTGCCGAAGACAATCCCTCCCCTTCGGATCAAATAATTGCAAAGCACACCCCCAACCAAATGAAACGAGCACCACCCCCCAGGACACCTCCGACTCCGACACCCCGGTGTCCTGTATTTCGACAAGACAGACGTGGCGACGCTCCTCGTATGCTGGAGACATTGAAAAGTTTCCCCTTAGTGTACCCAAATCCCAACCTTAACTATTACAATCAAGAAAAGTATAACTTAACTTCATAACATCGCTCTGGGGCAACTTCCACTGCGCTCATATTCATGCACCCATTGTGCTGATAATTGCAGTCTGCGTTTACACATCCTGCTCGTTTGCATGACAAAACACAGTTCCTCTTGCAAAGTTCCTTGCCGCGTGCACCGATCGCCGCCAGGTTCAATAAAATGTTCTACAACAGAGAAAAGTCACCTTTATCACCCTCCAAATAGTCGCAGTACAATCCCAGATTTCAACCTAAAACTGTGTGATGTGTGCAGGAATGAATAACCAACCCCAGCCAATTAATAAAATAACTAGCGACCTGGCTAACAAAATATTGTGGCAAGACTGACAGACGAAAATGCCACAGTACTGTGACTTTCACCTTGAAACAATGCTCTTTTCGAGCCAGTGGGAACTAAATTTGGCTAAAACCTTCGCCTGAGCCTTCAAGATGACACAGGGGCTGCGCTGTGAGCCCAGAAATGTACTGGAACAAATTCTGATTCATCAGACATCAAAGCGCTGAATTGCGTCACTGCGGATGATTTTAGTTAGTAGGCTTGCTGCAACTTAGTGAAAAATGTTACGTTTTTATGATTTTTTTGATAAATATTAATTGTTCTGCAATATCTCAGTCAACTCCACATTAACTGACTGGGTAACTGTCAAACAAGAAATTTTAGATGTCTGAACCAGAAAGTGAACCACGTGAAAAATGTTTGAATTTAACTTACCATAACAAACCTTTTAAACCAACTGAGTCGGCTATATCGACGAATTCGAGCAAGCTACCTTCATAGTTAGCAAGTCTAGGCAGTTAGTGTATTTGTTTTATGAATATAATGACAGTTGGCTCGTAAACTAAACATTGGCTGAACGTAACTGGCCACAATCAAGTACCCTCTTTACTTGAATAAATATATCTTACATGATATGAATGACATGAATGATACAATACGTACTTACACTAGATAAGCTAAGTACTAAAGTCATGAGAACAGAGATAAACTTGTTTAAGCTACGCACTTTATTATGAGCTAGTTAAACAAACGACAGCAAATAGCTAACGAACCTGCTATGTACTCATTTGAGCAAAATGCATTCGATATTGCTAGTGTGCTGTATTCGGTCATTAACTGACCAGTAGTGGGTTAGCTTGCAGGCTAATTGTGTACAGTTGCAGCTAACTAGATAATTACCTCTTGGTCCACTGCAGAGTAGCTGGTGTCCTCGGACTGGAATTCGTGGGAATACAGTTCATTCAGACTGGTTGCATCCGCCGAGAGCGTTTCGTCTCTGTTTTTCTGCGAAATTTCACGTTTGATTTCAGATCGGAGATCCAAATAACAAAAGAGGGTGATCAAATGCAACGATAGGGACAGCACGAAGAATCCGAGGAAGACCTTGCAGTTGTTGCACCGTTTCCTGCACAAACAGGTTGAAGGAAGTTGAGTTTTCAGTCCTTTCTCTGAAAACTTCTCTGCCAGACCTTTGAATGCCATTGTTATAACCGGTTTTGGGTATTGCTATTTCAGCATAATCAGTTCGTTTCTGGGATCTGATCTACAGCTGATCAGTATCTTTGATGTACAAACCCACATGTACACTTCGACTCTGATTTCCTCCGAGATCAGAATGAAAGCCTTGGTTTCCAAACCGCGGCAATCACCACAAGCAAACCGGTTTGAAGACCCGCCCTCGTCGTCTCTGATTGGAGGATTTGTTACGTTCTTCGTAATATAACCTCCGCCCTCCTCACTGTTTCTCCATGCGTCACTTGACATTAGGAGCAGTCTCTGCAAGTTGCAACAATTTATTTGCAGACTTGCATTTGCTTCATTTGTATGTTGTATACACCTGGTAGTTGCTTATGCCATTTTGTTTGGTATGCAAGTTTACGTGCATTATTATTCTATTTTGGAAGTTAAACGAACGTTTATATAGCGCTGTGTACAGTATTCAAGAAAAACATTGTGGCTTAACGCTCGGCAGGTTCAGAAAGTTACAGTAATCACGAGGATGGCCAATCGCGCGTGTGCATGTGTGTGTATTTGAGAGAGAGAACTATTAATGTGAATGTGCAGTGGGCCCCAAAAGTCAGAGAGGTTCTATTATTTATTTATTTATTTATTTTGCATTCTTTTACAATTTAATACATTTTTTAAATTACAAATTATATTAGCTATTTAAGTGTAAGGTTGAATCTTGTACACAAATTTCCAGAATGCCTTAGTTTTCAGTATGTCCCCCTTCTGCTTTAATGACAGGGTGGACTAGAGCTGGCATGGACTCCACAAGTTTGTGCAAAACCTGATGACGCATGTTATCCCATGGTCTTTAAGTGCACAAAGCTTTCTTGACCTTTAAGTGCCCAAATAAATGTTCAATGGGGCCTGACCTTCTGTACAAAGGGATTGACAGGGTCAGTGTCACATATTTGCTTAAATTTGACCTAGACATTGTGCAGAATCTTCAATATTTCTTCTTCATTTTAAATGTCATAACTTTTCTTTGTTTTAAATGTTTGAAAATCCTAAAACTTTCTGATTATTTCCAGGTTTTCATGAAAAAAAAAGTCATTCTGGTCTCAGACTTTTGGACCCCACTGTATGCTTGTATCTGTGAAAGTGAATGTGCATTTGATTGTCTTTGTGTGACTCCATGTGTGTCACTGCATAAAATCTGGTGAGAGAGTGCAAACATGTAAGCAGTGTGGTTGCACATGTGCGTTTATGTCAGTAATTGATTCAAATGAATGTGTGTGAATGTGTATGTCTGCATTAAAGTGCACGTGTATGAGTGAGGGTGTGTGTGCATTTATTTTATAGCACACAGCATGTGAAATCAAGTGAGATTATGTTTTCAATGTGCATGCACATTTGCTTGTGTGTATCTGAGAACTTGTGTGTGCATGCATGTGTTTGTGAGAGAAATGGCAGACAGCATCCATGTGTGTTTGCACATGTGCGTTTGTGTCAGCAAATTTCTGCAAATGCATGTGTGTCTTAGTTTGTCCATTTGCGTGAGTTCAAGAGAATGGAGTATGAATTAGTGCATGTAAGTGAGTTTGTGTGAGACAGTGCATGTATGCATTTGTGAGTGGTGAGTTAGTGCTTATGTGTGTATTTGTCAGCAAGAGCTAAAGTAGTACCTTAAAAGCAGTGAATCTCAATTAACTCCATCACTGTATACATTTAATGTAAAATGCAGATACTGTGGATAACCTATACCTAAATGGAGCGGTTAAGCCACTGGCAAAATCTGGTCGATGGTAATACATTACAAATGCCAAAAAGACCCTTTGGTTTTTCAGATAGAGGCCTTACACAGCGCTGGATACTTTCTAGAATCTAGGTAAATGACAAGGCCAGTTGGGCTTAAACACTCTCATAATTATGCACTCTTATGCTCTTATGTTCTTAAGTCAGCCTGGTTGAGTCTACAAAGCCTTAATGTGGCAGCCATCCAGTTTCCAAAAAAATGTGTTTAATTACTCCCATGTTGAATATGACAACACGCAGCATAGACCCACTGTGATTCCAGCACCTGTAGCCCATGCTCAAAGCCTCAGGGGCTTTCCCAGCAATGTTAAAACCCTCATCAAAAACTACTACCAGCCACCCCCAATGCATTATCCCCATCTGATATAAAACACATTGACGGTACGCAATCACGCTTCTGTCAGAGTGTTTACTTAAATTTGCCACAGGGCCAATCCAGCAGTCCTTGTTTTAATGATATCTTAATTCATGTTTTCATAGGCTTGATTCGGTGCTTTCATTTTTCAAAAGGTCTCCGATAGAAGGCTCGAAGGCTCTTTTTTATTTTAATTTGTGTGTGTATGTGTGTGTGTGTTGGTACAGTAATTAGTGTGGGGTTATCTGGATTTACATCAACAGCTGTGTAAACATAGTCGCTTTGGAAACCACATAAGGGGTCCGCATCTTTAAAGTATTAAAAGGCATTATAGAATAGTGCAAATATAAGTCAAGCACAGTTTTAGCTGCAGTTGAAAGAGACAGCTTTTGGGCTGAGAGAAACTGTTGTGTCCTTAGCTTAGCTTAGCTTAGCTTAGTGTGTGTGTGTGTGTGTGTGTGTGTGTGTGTGTGAGGCATCCTATGTTTTAAAACACTGGAGGACCAGAAGGCTAACAAAGTAGCCACAGCTGTTGAGAAGGAATAGCACGTTCACACCAGATCGTTCTGACATGTGCTGTGCATGTCTGCAATGTCACTGACTGAAATGCTGGTGACTGGTGCACAATGCCCCCTCTTTAGCTTGTTTTGCACAGTGTGCAGAAAAAAGCAAATATTTCCTTACATATGCATTGTCACTATTTTTGTGCCATCGTTGGTTCAGTGGAGTACATTTCATGTGCAGCTGGTGCTGAAATGCTGAAGGTCCTCTGTCCAACACAGTAAAAATAAGGGAACAGCAAACTGAAATCCACTTTCCCTACCTGACTAATTTCTATCCATTATTCGTATTGACAGCTGAAACCTTTCAGGTAATGGAGAGGGATTCAGAACACAATAATACACGTTTTGGAGGTGGGTGATTACAAATCACATGTAATTGGTTCTTTTATGAGATGAAGATAAAGCATTTGGTTTTTAGACTGACAAAGGAAAGGTAGCTTCATGATTGATATGGTCATTGATTTCACGAATGACACAGCCAGTGTTTTTGAAATTCACACAATTGGTGTTTTGGGAATGACATTATTCCAGTGTGTATCATGCCAAGGGTACAGAGAGAGAGAGAGAGAGAGAGAGAGAGAGAGAGAATCTAATGGAGGCCTTGTAGAAAGACTGAGTCTTAAATATTTTTGGAATGTGTTTTGTTCAGCATGGGAATAATTTGATTAAACTGTAACGTAACAATAAAGTCCTTGTCTTGGTAAATGATTATAAATGTCTTGTAAAAAATGAAAAAGTATAAAAAGTATAAAAGGGGATAATAAGGGCCTTGTTATTGGCCTTGACTGTCCAAACTTGTGGCCAGCTTATCAAAAAGACTGTATCATACTGAATAACTGGTGGATCATTAAATTGAAAACCCAGATGTGTGCTATATCTGTGTGCAGGGTAAAGTTGCAATGGACACAACAGCAATTGGCATGACTTGGACCATTATCATAGTGCCCTAATTCCCCCCTCACACTGGAGACTCCAAAGGTTGAGAACCAAATACCCTACTTGATGAAGATGATCCATTCAGCACCATTAAGAAATGGTACATACTATAAAGAATTATTTGACAGAAAACATACCCCCTTCCCTCATGGCAACTATCTAATCCAAGCCCCTCCCCAATTGCAACAATCTATTTCACCACTCCCCCACCCTCAGTGTCACTCCACTGTGGTCAAATATCAGACTTTGCCTCTCCTAAAATCATCCTCAAAAACTTGATACTGGAAGCTTAATTCCACCATAAATTGACCACCAAAAATCACTACAATTTTTGCATAATCTGTGCCTCTGGTCCTTGTGTATCAATAAAACAAACTATAGCATTTAACTGAGTGCTGCCCATTTTTTGCATTTAGTTTCACTATAACTATATCAACAACCAGTGAGGAAATGCTGTTGATGTGAATGTGGATATACATGTGTCTCACTCACCCCTCTGGTGGTGGTGCAAGCAGTTTGTCATTTGTGGTTATAAAGTTCAAGGTCAAATTAGTCTGTTATGGGAACACAGAGTACACATGTCATGTGCACACAGACACAGGAGAGAGTGGTTTGATAAACCACATTAAGGGAGGAGCTACAGTGAGCTGTCAGTCTGTGCCGCCTTTGAATCAATAGAAATATGCTGCGCTCCACTGGAGGAGAAAACGATTGGTGGAAATCAGAGACTGATAACTTCTGAAAGCTCCACCCACTTCTTCATGGTCTTTCTTTGCTAATAATAACAAAAAATATTTTATGGATTTGAATGAAAACACATGAAATGATTGGATTTGTTACCATGAAGGCATTACTCAATTTGATGACCTAGTGGGCACACAGTAGGAGAATGACAGAGTTAATAAGAGATGGCATGTTTTGGGTTTGACTTGTGAGGTTGCACCACTCGATCTACCAGTGAATATGAGGTGATAGCATTGGTTGGAAAAGGCCTGGACCAATGAGATCGCAAGATGGAAACATGGTGTGTTTGTGTTTGAGAGCCAAAGTTGGGAATATGATCAAAAACTCAGGTCTGATGGAAAAAATCACTCTTCTGATGTTCAGTGTGTCTTTGAAGAAGTACCTGGGGAGCTGAGCTTTCTTGTGAGTCTACACAAACATAAGGGAAACTATTTAAACATGTTTTTACTGTCAGTCTGTGAATTAGTTTTCTGTTCTCCCGTGTGTGAAGGTGAGTGTCAGTACCCATCCAGATCTTCCAGTTACCATCTTTGAACTGCAACTTTGCAGGTCTTTTGAGTGAAATTGCCAAGTTGGTATCCTGTTGTACACACACACACACACACACACACACACACACACACACACACACACACAAACACGCATGCACACATTCAGGATCATGTAGGCATTTGCTCAGATACACAACTGCATACATGTCAACTCACATACTGTATGTACACGGACATTCATACAGGGACAACACAGACAGACACACATAAGCACTCACTAACACACAGACACACACCCACGTTCTTCACACAAAGATAGACATACATACGCGCTCACAGACACACACACACACACACACACCACCTCAGACCTGCATCTGGACCACACATTGTCCTGGGCCCGAGCCTCCCTGTTGTCTTCCAGCAGACCGGAACATTTATTTAAAGTCTTAAATTTGGTGGATCGGCTGAAAATGGAGAAGAAAAAAACAGCACTATCATTACCATGATTCCCCTGATGAAAATAAAACTCTGAAGAGGATGCATCCTTATGGTACACTGTGGATTACTATCTAGTCCACTTGAAATTATAGCATATTACATTTTTTATGATCCATTTTTCCACAGCAGAGTTTCAATTAGCAAAACAATTAGCAAAATGCTACAGTGCCCATTTAAGTGTAATAATTCTATGAAGCACACAAAATAAAAACATCTTAAATTTTATCACAGTAATAAATCATTAAACTTTTTTTTTAATAATCATTACTGCATTTTAAGACAAAATCATGCTGTCAAAAACAAAATCATTGTAATTAAAACTATATCGCTGATATTCAGATTATATAAATTGCAATGGGATTTTAACCTACATTATATTGAGAAATTGAAATTACATGCAGTAAGCATTCTGTAATTTTTACATTCATTTTTATTTAACCTATATTTTACCAGGTTTTTCTCTTACCAGATTAAGATCTCCTTTACAGCATTAATCAAATATAGCTGGATTTTGGATATAAATGCGGTGTAATGTGGGAAATGAATTGCATGGATTAATATTGGACCCATAATCCCAGACAGAACGTAAAATAAGCACTGTTGCTTCAGAGGAGGTCAATAAGCATCATTTTGCAAAACTAGATCATATCAGTAAAACATTAGACATTTAGATTATTGAAGTTTAATCGTTGATCATTATATTACAATTGATGTGGCTGCAGTGCATTCCTTTCTATGCAAGGTTATAAGTATTAATGAGAAAGACCTGCAAATACATAATGGATCTGTTTGTCTAGTAATAAATATTGAAAAAATTGTTCTAATATGAGAGAATTATTGAAGTCATAAACAGGTAAGCAATTTGTTTGCAAGGTATGCATTTTGCAAGGATTGTTCGCCTTTATGGTTTTGCTTATTGGAGCTCTGTTGTGAACATTAAGTCAAATTGTCAAAAAAGGTGGAGCAGTCTGAATGAAAAGGATCTTATAGCGGACTGAGATATCCCCAAAGCCACAGGAAGCCTGTTTTAGTGTATTATATGGTACTTGACATTAGCAATGCTAAACATGCTAATTGTAGCCGAGTACCAACTAATGGCTGTATCTGTAATCCTGTCCCAACTTGTTTACTGAGGCATTCAAATGTGCTAGTTAACTGAGCCAGAACTGTCCCACATGGATTACAGAAACAAAGTTTTGTTATCATTTTTGCAATTCATGATTGCAAAAAGATTTTATTTTTCTTAAATTGTTTGGTTATAAAACCAAAGGATTTGGATATTGGTCATTGTTTGGTTTTCTTCAGAATTTCAGAAAAAAGCTTTTAAAACAGAACTAAGGGATTACAATCTTTTTCTACAAATGAAGCTGGCTGTGATGGACCACTCTCAAGGCAATGATGAAACAGTCACTGAAGGAACCAGTGTCACCACCAATTTAATGAACAGGGCTGATTGTCCCTCTACTGGACACAGTGAGTGCTGCACCCAAGAATTGCAAGCAATACCAGTTAGAACCATAAACAAAACACCACTAGTGAGAACTGCGGTTGTTCATTGGTCTCTGTTCATCGGGCAGTGAGTGAGTTGCGCAGTTATACAAACGGCCGTGTCTCATTAGCTCAATTGTGTACTGTGAAACATATGCCGATAGCCTAAATATTGACTTTTGTCAAAACACCAGTGGACCGCCCAGCCAATAATTCTGGTCTTGAGAACACTCCAAGAACATTATGACAGTTAGGTAAATATTCCCAACATGTACCGTTTTGCAGTGTTCTGGGGGCGACAAAGTGTACCCAAATCTACCCATGAAACAACCGACCACATATGTAGATCTGTTGTGATTTAATGTGCCATTTTCACCGTCAATGTTCTTTAAAAAATACTGTTACCAGTAAGGCAGCAGCCCTCCGCGAGCAATAAGACCATTCGCCATCCATTTTGCGTTCTTTGAACAGCTGACTGTCATTTCGACTTCTTCGCCTCGACTGTCCGCTAGTGGTCTGCCGTCGTGCCAATTTGTAAAACAGGTGGCGGGGCCGACAACTTTAGCAGACGGCAGGCTGTTTGTGCCCCGTTGTAAGCTTGCTTGTGTGAGTAGTGTACTGTAGAAATGTGCTCTAGGTAATCAGGCCCATACCTGCGTGGGGTAAACCAGCTGGACTTGATGATTCAGAGCGTTTAGAATTCAGATGAGTTTTTCGGGAACTTAACGCGCGACGCACCAACAAGCGCGTGCCAGTCGTGCACGCAGGAAATGCCGCGAGAGCTCAAAGACCAGAAACACGTGGAGGAGCGTGGTCATTCTCATTCTAACTTTTATTTCTAAATAAAAAGACTTTTTTGAAAGCATTTGGATTCTCGTAATGATATAAACAGGTAAAACACGTCAAAGTATAAATAGTAAAACATAGTTGAGTATTTAATCGTTTCTCTTTTGCCCTTTTCCCTTCCCAGTGAACAAGAGGTTTGGGAACGCATATGTGCGTGTGTTTGAGGGGGTGGGGGCACAAGAGGTGAAGGTTTGCCCCTAGTTTTTGGGTCAGACATTGAGTGAGGAGAAGGGGCATTTGTGGGGAGAGTATCTGTTCTGCCACCCAAAAATTACAAAGGAAACAGAAAACATTACACATACAGGCAAACAAACGACCAGAAACATAGATAGATATGGAATAATATTTCTTATGCAACTGAATTACATAGCAGTTTTTTTAAACCATTCTCTGAAAATAAACATCATTAGAACTAGTGCAAAAAAGTTCTAAACATGAAACCACAGTGTATAAAATGGCATAAGAAGTGTCCCCTGTAAAGAAGACAGGGCCAACGGAGACACACAGAACTGCATCTTTGTTTTCTCTCTCTGCTATCAGATCAGTGTCCGCCAGTGAGCTACACTCAGGGGAGTCAGAGAAATCGCCTCTATTCAGTGACTGTCCTCACCTTTTGTTGTCATTGTTTTTCATGAATGATAAACCCCAAAAGGTGCAGCAATTTGAAAAATCCATATTACAGCTACTGTAAACATCAAAATAAAGACATGATAAAGAAATTTAACCCAAAATCTAGTTGGAATGCTTAGGTATTCAAATGTAAACCAGTCTCACTGTTGAGATTTGAACATTTAAAATTACAGTGAGTGAGTGCACCAAAGAACTGTAATATTGCATTAGAAATGAAGGGGAAATGGACTGGTAGTCAGGTAGAGGACCCACTCCAGCCACATTTACTTCCTGATATTTCTTAAGCAAACTATCATAAAATCGAATCAGACAGTGGCGACCTCCACAGAACCAACTGTAAAAGTAACACCTTGTCATCTGCTCAGTAATTTAAAAAACAGTATAGCTACATCACTTTTGTAATATGTGAGAATGAATATTTCAGCATATTAGAAATTGTTTTAGGAGGAAGTCAGAAAGCTTAATTTTACAGCCTCATATTTTCACTTGACTTTTGAGATTTGCATCATTGTGTATCACCAGGGGGCGTAGCAGGGGGAAAAGGGCACTAAGTATCCAGGGCCCAAGAAATTGAAGGGGCCCAGGAAGATGTGGTCATTTTTGTTATAGAGTGGAGGGGCCCTCAGAGCCTGCCTGTGCACAGGGCCCAGAATTTCTAGCTACGCCCCTGTGTATCACTATTTTCAAACTATAGTATGTGATATATCTGCTGAAAAAAAATGTCAGAATGAGTATACATAGACCTTTAAATGTTCGTTATTATGCCTGTTGAATCTGGATATGAATGGAAAACAGGTCAAGGACAGTCATCAGTTCTTTAAGGTCATTCTCCGCCTCCTCAATACTGAGTAACTGGACACAACACACTGTAAAAAAAAAAAAAAAAAAAAAACAGAGTACAAGTGGCCTTTTTACAGCTGAAGAACAGTACTGAGTCAGTTTGATCACAGATGTCAGCATTAACCCTTTAAATAAAGAGATTGAGAAGCGAGAGGTCAACATGCTGCAGAACTCTTTTACTCCACATTCAGTCAAGCAATGTACGTTACAAATATTTTGAGAACAGTAATAACTATGCAGACAGGGAAGGTGACATCAGTGGATCTCATGCAGTAAATGCCGTGAGTAGTGAGCAATGTTGATGGCTTATGAAAATTAATGTTTCATTTCCAATTATATGAGCCCTGTGTTATTAAATGGGCCATGATTTATTTGCACTTCTTTTAAGTGTGAGTAAAGTGTGAGTAATGCATCCAGCAAATTGTTAACACTGGGCTGTAGCTTCCTGTCTTTTTTATACATTGTCAGTTACTACCAGTACTAATGGTATTATATAGTCATATTTTCTATTATATTTCACTGTAATATCACATATGCTGTCATAGAGCAGCAAATGTATAACATTGAAAGGAGAAACTGCAAAGGTTTAAATCTGATATTATTTAAAAAAACTCCACATTGTTCTGATAAACGTATCAACTAATTTGGTATACCATTGTCATAAGGAAGGCCAGATAGATTTATTTTAAATTACATGGGTCAAACGTTAAATGTTAAAGAAAGGGTTTTTTATTTTTGAGAAAGTGGTATTTTAAATGAAAATCTCATTGCATAATTTGATACAGCGCTGCATGAACTTTGCCAAGTGAAATGAATCATGCTGAAAAGCCCTTCAAAATATCACTTTTATGTTTATACTCATTTATCTAACAATTCTGGAGAGAACAATCATCTGTATACAAATTCATTCTGTACTTAAACTGGCTTTGCCCTCCAAGCGGTAGGGGCATATATTGAAAGACTTTAATGCAATTGAGCAAAAACTGTTTTTTTTCCCCAGAATAAAAAATGAAGCTTATTTCTCTATCTTTATCAATCATGATTAAAAAAAGGACAGTAAAATTTAATCATGAACATGAGGAAACATGTGCAAATAATTTATAAGGGGATATTTTAACTGCAGTCCTCTAGTTTTCAACAATAGAAGCATCGCACCTTTGGAACAGATGGTCTTAATACAGAATGGATGTTTTTTTTTATTTTATTAACCGTTTCAAGGGTATTTTTTCCCATGGAATGATCAGTACCGTCTGGGAGGAAAAAAAGGCACGCATCCAACTATTTTGCCTACAGGTAAATTCTGCATACAGACATAGAGGGAAGTGCTCTTCAACTTGTTCCAAATAAAACCTGTCAAAGCCCTTTGTGTAAGATGAGACAGTCCCATTCGAATCAGATCAGACCGTTTTAAAAACAATGGTATGTTTTACATGAAGTGTCTGTTACATATTAAGGCCTTCATTACTCCAGTTTGCTGTTCTTTGCTTTGTCTTTGTTTAAAATATTCAGAGGTGTGTTATGTATTGGTATGGTTATTATCTGCCATGGATTCAGTCGTTTGCCACGTGAACACGTTGTTTTGGAGATGAGGAGTGACTCTGTGACTCTGTCCCAGCCACCACTCCGCTACTGCCACTTAGATGTTTGCTGTCAGTCACTACCGGAGGGAATTTTTGGTCAAAAATGAAATGGATCCACATTGGGCAAGTTTCCCTCTTCTAATGATTGCACATAGATAAAAACCAGAATTTTTCCAAGGGCAGACATAAAAACAGTGTGCACAACAGATTGGCTAACTTGTGATGCAGACAGAAAGGGAAATAAATGGAGAGACTTTTAAAACAATCAAACTCTCAGACACAAATTATCTAAAGCTAACTCTTTACAAATTGCATTAGAATAGAATTTTCAGTTAGATAAAATTATTTATGCTATCAATGACAAAAAGACTCCTCTAGAGTGAAAAAAGAAAGAAGGAAAAAGATAAAAAAAGGCCACTTGTACCCCGAGCCCTTTCTGGGAACGCAGCGAAGCCAATCCGCTTTCAGAGAGATAGAGAGACATCAGGGTGCACACAGGAAGTGGGTTGGCCCCTACTTCCTGTTTCCTTTTTCTCCCTCATAACCCTGATGTCTGAGTTGAGTATCTTTACTGTTATCGAGGGTCGCCCCGTTCTCCCCCATCCACCCCAGACTCGTGCATGTAAAAACAACCCCCCTCATTCCACCCTAGTCTTTTGGGGGGGGTTTATGGTCACTCCTCTCTGGCCCCCGACCCCTCCTCCAGGGGTGCGAGCGTCTCCAAGGCGACGCCCCCGTTGTCCTGCACGGCGGAAAAAGTGACGACGGTCTGGAGGAGGATGAGGACGAGCATGCAAAGCCTGAGCCTCCCGGTCCCGCCGCCCAGCCGTGGCGCACCTGACACAGGCCGCGAGGAGCGCCGCTGCCATGGCGACGAGCCCCGCTGGTTGGCCGACTCGTCACAGGCGCCCGAGTCGCAACCGTTCCATCTGACGTCACAGCACTCCGGCCCTCCGTCCCTCATATGGTCTTCCTCTAACAGCCCTGTGGGGTTACACAGATAACACACACACACACACACACACACACACACACACACACACACACACATAGATGATTACGAAAAAGAGAAAATAAAAACAGTCTTGTGTCTTGATCTGATTCCACTGACCGTTCAACAATCTGGAAATCATCTACACTGTCCGGTTTTCTATTTCATGGCTCCAAGTTGTAACATTAGTTTCTTCACAATGCAGATTTGTCTTTTCAAACTGGGGATTTTGAACCTGGCCAAAATGAATGTGCTCGGACCGTTACACTCAGTTTGGAACCCCTGCTTGGGCCCAGTGGCTACAGCCTTTAGCAAAGGTACTGAACATGAATTATTTCCATAAATGGCCACCTGTATAACTGAAAATATGTGTGAATCATCCTCCATCCCCCTCTACCTTCTTTTAAAAAAGATCACACGAAATGAACAAATGAAATTTAATCTACCAAAAACAATTGCCTGTAAATCCACCATAGATACTTTTGTTGTACAGATGTAGTGGAATAAACCACCATAGACGCTTACCTGTACAGATGAAACTGGATAATCCCCCATAGACTAAATCGTCATTGTCGGGTAGCACGAAGGGGCACTTTGTCTGTACCTCCAGACAGTATTGCTTGCAGGGAATTCTATGGGGGCACTGCCACTGGGTCACGCTGAAATATTCAGAGCATAGCCAGGCTTTGTAGACTGCCTGAAAGAGAGGAGAGAAAGGAAGGATTGAGAGGTGATTGGTGGTGGTGATAGAAAGGAAATCCAGAGCAGGGTTCAAACACAGTTTGTCCTTAGCCAGGTGTTAAAACTAAGTGGACATTGGGTCTGTCTCCTGAGATATTTTCTGGAGCCTGATCCACACTGTCCTTCCCGATTTGAAATTTAGAGGCAGACAGAGAAGGGGTTATAACAGCTCAGACAGACAGTAAGGCCCCTGAAGCCTGTTCCCATGGTGTTTCACAGTGCACCAGGGAGGTCCAACATCACACATCAAGTGGACACAGGGTGCGACATTGTACATGACCTGATGACACAAGCATGACATCATCACATGACCACAAAGGTGTGGCTACATTGCATGTCACCTGACCAGATTATGATGAGATCAACATGCGTGACCTAAGCAGTAAGGTACGAGATCAGCACATGCCACCTGACCAAAGAGGTGTGCCTTCAGGATGCGGCCTCCGGGTACAGCTCCTAGGTCACATGTTCACCAGTCAGACCCAGCAGATGTGATATCTTAAATCACCCTCACCCTCTCACTCTTACTCTCCATTCACTGGAGTGAACGTCCTTTGAGTAAGAGGAGACAGCGCCAGTCGAGTCAGATATCATTTCTCTAAAACAACAGCATGTTTTACAAGCAGTGTCTGTTACTTATTAAGGCCCTTGTTACTCCAATTTGCTGTTCTTGGTCTTTGTTTAAAATACAAAAAGCTGTATTATGTATCACTGCAATATTATCTGCCATCATTTGAACCATTTGCCAAGGCAGCACATCATTTCTGAAGTGAGGTGTGACCCTGTGACTTTGATCCAGTCACTGCACAGCTACTGTCACTTAGAAATGTTTGTCTTCAGACATTACGAGAGGGATGTTTTGGTCAAAATTGACTTGGATCACCACAGGACATGTTCACTGATTGCTAACAAACAAAACACCAGGAATCCTTTCTGCATGGCAACCCAGAATGCAGCAGAAAGGTCTGACATCACTTGTCACCTGACTAGAGGATGTGACATCACCTTATGACACAGGCATGAATTAATAAAGAAATAATTTTTCTTTACTGTCATGTATAAACATAACAGCCTATGGTGCCTAAATAAAGAAAGCAACACTAGCATGGCTAGAACTCACAGGCAACCAATTTGAGAGAGTGTTACCGGCACCTACATGCAGACCATGTAATTTTACAGCAAACCCTACAGCCAATGAGAAGTGTTCACCTTGAGTCTTGCACACATTCATCCAATAAGGATTTCACATTCTTCAAACTGAACCTTTTGACATGTTCAGTGTGTGTGAATCCTTGTGCACCACGACTGCTGTCTCGGTTGTAGAGAAAGAGACTCACTAGCTCCCTCTCCTGGTGAGAGTCAACACAAGCAGTGGCAATGAGGATGCTGTTGTCCGACCTCACCAACCTGCCATTTGACCTGAACAGCATCAGCAAATATTTACTCTCCGGGCCTAAGCTGTGTAAGCAGAACCCGGATCAGGGAGGCCGCAAAGCAAATACATAATGGAGGATACATAATACGTGTCTCTGCGGGTCTGCCAGGCCCCTGTGCACATGAATAATTGAGAAGCAGGAGCTCTGGATGTATTCGGGATTAGCCTGAGCAGCGAAGCTATCAGAAGCTGGGATGAGGAGAATAGTCACGCTTAATGCAGTTTCACCTGCAGCTGATTTTCACTGTGGTCTCAGCGCATCTCCCTCGGTAAGGAGGAACGCGTTTTAACAGAAACTGTCACTCTACCCAAGTCTGTCTGGGAGACGTTTTCTTTTTCTGTTCCTGTAATCGGTTTGCCTAACAGCTGTGTCTGGTGATGAAAATTTTTTTTTGCAGTTGTCATTGATCAGGGTCCTTCTATCCTGAAAGATATTGCATCACTGCCATTGCGCCCTTTGGTAGGGCACCTAAACCCCAACCCTGCTCCAGAGGAGGTGTGTGGAAGCTAAACCTGTGCTCCAACCCCAAATGAAGATATGCATTTGCATATGGGTGTATACATGTGAAGGAGAAGAGGGAAATTCCAAAGTTTCTTTGTAAAATGAACTGTAAAAAAGGTTTCCTATTCTATCAGGACAGACAATCACAAAATACACCTGGATTATCCTTAATCTAATTATCAGTACACTGGTTTCACTACACCTGCTGAGGGTCACCTTCTCCATATTCCCAGTTGTCAGGCACAAAGCTAACATCATAACTATGAACTTTGCCAATAAAGAAATGAGCAGATACCACTTTTAACCGTTCACAAACTTGAACAGACAGGAAAACTGGCTATTTCAGTCAATGTCAGAGGGCCATCAGAGGGCCAATCAGGTAGACACTGCAAAAAATCTATTTTAAAGATAGCACACTATAGATTGAGCACCTGGTGTGGAGACTACCACCTGCCAACATAACTCTGAGGGTTCTTTGAGGTGCTGAAGCCCCCTTACCCACAATGCAGTAGGGCATAAGGAGGAGCACCAGCATGAGAAATGGCGTTAAAAACCAGACAGAACTGGATTGAACACAGTTCAGAGCAAGGAACTGCAGCAGGTCCCCCCCTCCCACCGCAAATCCTTGGAGATAAAATTCACAAAACTTGATGTGGGCTGCCTGCGTGTCACGCTAATTTCACGCTAGGCTGACGCTAGCCCAGATGGTTTAATTAAGAGAATGTAATTATGAACATGCAATAAATAAATACATAAAGATGTGGGTCATGGATGGCGCTCGGTCGCAGGGAAGCTGCGGAATGGGGAATTTCACACGGGCCTCCCGGTGGGGAAGGGGTGTTCCGGATGACCGGTGTTGCCATGGAAACGTTGCAAGCAATCTGGGGAAACGGCAAGTTCCTCAATCAATTCCACAGCGTGCCATCACAGAAAATACAGACCCACTAGATACTCCACTCTTGCCTTCCTCTATTATTCCCTGGAAACAAGAATTCCCGTTTTCAGGGCTTTCAGTGATGACAGCACTGAGCAAGTATCCGATATGTGTAAGGAGCCAATGATAGCATTGGCATCTCAGCACACCTTTGAACTCCACCCTGGAGCCAAACAGCTCTACTTCTCCCCACTCATACAGCTATGAAACCCCATGATGAGACACTGTGCCCAGGACCAGAGGGTCAAGAGGTCACGTCCCCAGGTGATATGTGACAGGTGAGTCCTCCTTCAGCCCTTAGCCAGAACCACTTCAGGTAACACATCACCCCACATAGACGGATAGATGAATATGAACCTTTAGAGAATGCTTTGCATCTGGGTATGGCATTCTTATAGTGACAGGCTGTATGGCCCGGATTGAATTCACATCGTGGGTGAAACACAGTTGACTGCAGCATCCTGCAGTACAGCTCAAGGGTGTCAAAGTCAAGTTTTACAGGGCTGCAGTGTATGCAGATTTTTGTGATCAATCACTTTAGTTCTGCTACAAACCAGCAAATACTGCTACATTCCTTCAGGAAAGAAGTCTGTCACCCCTGGTACAGATAGCATAGTACTGAGATTTCCATATCACAGAATCCCATTGCATTTCATTTTCATGAGTATAAATACATTTAAAAATGAATTTCAGAGTTTACGTTATTGTATGGTAAAACTACAGAACAAACAATGACATTCTTACGCTACTAATCTTTCTGTAGGGGGGAATGCTATAAATCAAAGGATTGGATTTATTGTGAAAGAGCCAGATGAACTGTATTTATTCTCTGTATAAACTGAGAACATATGAATCTGTGAATGAGTGCTGACAGCTTTGCTGCAGTAATGTTTCAAAAAGAGAGCCAAAATGGCTGATTTACAAGTCTAGTTACAATCTGTAAATGTGAAATGAACAGGTTCTGCTTGCAGAGGCGCTGCAGGTCCCCCTATCATCAGAGCCAATGCTTCCACAGCTACTGAGATGGTACGTTTATGGCCTCTGTCAGTCAACCCTAGAGTTTGCCTGCACGGTCTGATTAGTGCAGCGAAAACATAACATCTCAGCACATAGTAGCATGCTTGAATGTGCATGTTTGTGCCTGAGCAAGTGTGAAGGTGTGTGTGCACATGCGTGTGTGTGTGTGTTTGCGAGTTTGTGCACATGCAAGTGTGAGTGTGCATGTGCACATGTAAGTGCCTGTGAGTGTGTGTGTGTGTGTGTGTGCACGTGCATGTGCAAGTAGCATCTTTTTCTGGATGGCCACATCTGATTAAAAGTATTTCAAACATGTGAGCGTCTGTGTGCGTGTGTGTGTGTGCATGTATAAGCGTGTGTATGGATGTGTGTGTGTGTATGTGTGTATTCTCACATGTGCGTGAGTTCTGCATGTGCTGGACACTTGGTGCTCATCTTGTTTCTCAATAGCTTTCTATGCACATGGTGTTCAGCTGTACAGCGAACAATTTCACAGAAGGAACCAAGGATACAAAGTAAAGGGTACTTGCACTCTGCACTGTGTGCTGTAAGCCAAACTGTAACAAAGAGCAGGGACTGATTTGACTTTTTGCAGGTGAAACCCTTCAAAAGCATTCAACAGACAATTTTATTCAGACCAACTTACACAGCTTACAGTTTCACCCGGATATTTCCTGAAGCAGCAATTGTTAAGAAATTTACTCAAGCAACTGCTGTGCTCTTCCTGGTAATCACACCAGTAACCTCTGAGCCCAGCCCCCGACTATTATGCTCATTACCAGAAATTGCATTTGAATAAACTTTATCATTCATTTCTTCTGTTGAGATGGAGAGCGGTACTTTCATGAGTGCTTCTTGCATAAGAGAAATTATAAAGAATGTAAAGGGTGTTTGCATGTGTGTGCCTGTTGGCTAGAAGCAAAGAGACTAGATGCATTGTTCTAAAGTGAGGGTTTTGCAGGAGTATGTTTTTTTTTTTTTTTTGGGGGGGGGGGTTAGTGGGGAGAGCAGAAGATCACACAAGATAAAGGCAGCTATAAGAATAAGACAAAGACATGTGAAATGTGAAATCTCTGCACCCACTTCATTCAAAATGGAATATTTTTTTACACGTATTGCTTCGCTGACACGATGCTGTGGCCTGCCACGTATGGGATAGGTATAAGTAAAGCCATTTCAATGAGCCACCCGTTCAGCGTCTGGCATCAGACACACAGCAAGCGGGTAACCGAGCTAATCAGCCCTGGATCGCTACTCCCCAAAAACACATATGCTTTTCATTTCAAAGAAACGAGTCAGACAACTCATATTAAACAAGACAGAGAAGCACTTTTCTTAAAAAAAAAAACAAAAACGGAATACTACCGTTTGAAACTAAATCTATTTTGGCTGTGTGAACTAAATAGCATAGATTTAAGGCAATTTTCTCTCTTTGGCTTTTTTTTTTTTTGCAATAAAAATAAGCACAACTGGCCTTGTCATCTGACAAACAAACCATTTGTTGATCTGTATGCTATGTTACATATGCATTTAAAAAGTCCAGACTCAGCGTACTTGACATGGCTTGAACTTTCCTGCTCTGTATTTCTCTGTTAAGTTCACAATGTTCTCGGTTTCAGCAGGAACAGTGACTGGATCTGCACTTTGAAATCCTAATGAGAATGAAACACTCTCTTGTTCATTCCTAATAGCTTGACACCTGTTGATGGTTATACCTTCTGACTGTCACTAATTACTCAAGTTACGAATTGGGTTGAGTGTGATTTTGTTCCCTTTACTTTTTATACTCAGCTGTTGTTATTTATTGAAACTTATGATTTCTGATTCATGTTCCCAGTCTTACAGCTAATAATAACAATCTCAATATTGAGCAGCGATAATCCCAGTTTGCATTTCTGGGATAATCATGTGGCCCGACCCACTTGTGGGAAATTGGTAGTGCAGTGACCTGTAGATGTGCGGTAGATGGGACCCATCTGGTGAACGAAGGCAAAACAGTTGATGAAATCACAATTCAGCCTTCCACAGCATTGACCGGCCGTCAGCTTTGGCCGATAGCAGCTTGCTCATGGCCAAAATGGATTTTAAAATGTACATAAAATCATAAGAATGCTTCCCATCCCCCACCACCATTGTGGAAAACAGAACAGTTTGCTCTGGTCTTGTTTGCTCTGGTCTTCAAAATGTGGTCATGAAATGACAGCAGTACTAAAAATAAAGTCTGGAAGTAACTGAAGATAATCATTGTAATAACTTGTAATAACTTCTATTCCACTTCTGTGTTCAGTGTATGGTTCTCCACAGTGGCAGTGCAGCCTCTACCATGTACTGCTAATTATTTTATTACATCACCCTTCAAAATACATAAGACTATGAAAAATATGTTTACAGCACTGATTATATTTTATGATATACCTCAGCTGCACAGAGATATGAAAGTTATTGGAGTTGCGCCTCCAGCTTTCTCTGTTTAAATGATGTGACATAAACTGACAGTTGGCCGTGACTACTGCCCCCCTGTGGCAACATCCTGCACAAACGACCCATTCTGATAATAAAATCAACATCTTGTTTTCTTCCGGCTGTTTAAGTGATCGAAAAACCCAAAAAACAAAGGAAAGGAGAAGAAGAGAGAATAGAAACACGTGTTGTCCCTGATCCTCAGCCAAAGACTCTGTTTCTTGTCATGTTAACGGTGAACGATGAGTCTAGATGGCCCGACAGGCCTGTTCTCATCATTATGTATTCTTATGTACTTATATTCTTTTTTAAATTTCGTATTTATGTCAAAACGGAACACTGAAATGAGAATGCAAGTTTATACTTAAATTTGTTCTGGTAAAAGTAGACTTGTTTGGCTTTTTACGTTATTCTCAAGGGGGGTCTACAATCCCACAAATGAAAACTGTGGTTTATTTCAGTGCAAGGTCACCTTTTCCTTCAGCATCCACCACAGCGAAAACAACAGCCACCTGACCTTGAGTGCAACTCACATCACTTTCCATGGACAGCAGCGAAGAGGAAGACAGAATTGAAGAAGACAGATACTCAGATACATTGTTTTTTTTTCTTTCCTCAGTGGGTCAGTTAACATGTCCTATCTAGTGATCATACGGACGACCATCAAAGGCTGGCGCATTTTAATGACCTCGGAACAGATGTCATTATGACATCATCACTGTGGCGGAATTTTAACTGCACCAATAAAACCCCCCGTGTGTGCATCTTTATTAGAAGCGCCATATATAGCCATGTGTATTAGTTGCATATTGACAGGTCTAAGAAGTATAACATGTGGGTTTTCCCACAGTGACAGCTAATTCGTGCATGCGTGTGTATGGATGTGTGTGTATATGTGCCTCATGTTTTTGCAGCTGACAAATACAAGCCTGCAAATTGCAAGTTCTGTCAATAAGTTGTGAGTTTTTATGTGCAGTCTGGTAAACATCCCTCTGGCATGGGATTACTGTGTGCAGCTGTCAAGGTCACTGTCATTTAGAGTAGCAACATACTCCAGCCATGCTTGTGTGAACATGAGTGTGTGTGTGTGTACATCCACATTTGAGCGTGTGTGAGAGAGTGTATGTGTGTGTGAGTGTGTGTGTGTTTGTGCATGTGAGAGAGAGACAGTGCATGAGTATGTGTGTGTGTGTACATCCACATTTGAGTGTGTGTGAGAGAGTGTATGTGTGTGTGTGTGTGTGTGTGTGCATCTGCACATGTGAGAGTGTGTGTGCATGTGTATATTGCAAGTATATGAGTGAGTGTGAGTGCATGTATGTGTGTGAGCACTGGTGTGTGTGTGAGTGTATTTGAGTCTGAATGTCTGTATATGTGTATGTATGCAAATGGATTTATGTTACAAGGAACTATCAACAAAAATCTAATTACTTTCCATCTGACGGTGAATTGATTTTTACATAATTATACATTTAATTTGAACAAAAATGAGTACAGGGTTAATTTCAACTTGTAGATGTAGATGTAGATCTAAATAATTGTAGCTACTGAGAGCTGAGGTACATTTGCTTTGTGCACCAATGAGATGATGCATGACTGGCCAGTGTTTCACAATGGGAGGCCTGTAGTCATGGTTCACCTGCCTCATTGGCCAATTTGCATGTTGTAATCATGGTTTCCCCCACCTCACTGGACAATAGACATTTTGAAATGGGTTGCCTCATAAAAGCCCATCAGCATACATCCCCAGGTGTTCCTGCTCAGGTGTGCCTTTAAAACACATGGTTGCTTTGAGTTAAAGCGCATTACATTACAGTCATTTAGCAGATGCTCTTATCCAGAGCAACTTCACATACACCTGGTTAATATGAGCAATAGTGCAAGACACAGTCACAGACCAGTGAGCATATGATATTCAACAGCACTGAAGCAGCAATTCAAGGTAGCTATGCTAACCACAACTAAATACACAACTAAAGCAATTCCTACATGAGGATGCGGAAAAAAACAAATACTGTGGAATAAATTGCCCTGTGCTCTAGTCATCAACTAAGATGTGGTATCAGAAGTTGTCTGTGAAAGCACGGTACTTAAATGTTATGTCCAATTAAAAAAAAAAAAAAAAAAAGTGAAAAAATTCTGAAAAGTACAAAAAAATGCACACTTAATTCTTAGGAAATGGTCTCCGACTGGAAGGCCCTCCAGCGGGTAATGAAAACTGCTCACCACATCACGGGTGCCCAACTTCCCTCCATCCAGGCCATCCAGCAGAAATGCCTCCTATGGAGAATTACAGGCATCATTAAGGACACCTCCCACCCCAACCATGGACTTCTGCCATCTTGGAAGCATTACTGTAGCTTCTGCTGCTGGACCAGTAGAGCTAAGGAACAGCTTCTTCCCCTCAGCAATCAAACTCATAAACACGACCCTCCAGCACTGACCCCATGTCCCCCACCTACCTGTGAAAATGTCTGTTTGCACTGTTGCACTTTTTTTGTTTTTACAATTGCACTGTACTGATTCATAACCTATTGTCCATTTACCCTTCAACTGTCAACCCAGTGTGTTTATTTCTGTATATATTCAATTTGATGCACTATACTGCCTTATTTGCACATTCAACTTGCACTTACGTTGTATGTCACTGTCTTTGTCTTTGATTTACACTGCTCTATATTCTGCACCTTAATGTAACTCTACAAAAAAAAAAAAAAATAATCTGTACGATTTATGTTATTATTATTTTGCACTTCTGCTTAGATGCTAACTGCATTTCATTGGCCACGTACTTGTACTTGGTCAATGACAATAACAATGAATCTAATCTAAAATAAATGACCATAAACACCAAACCATAACCAACACCATGAAATAGTATAACCTCAATTTGTAAGATGTAGTCTGAGGTGGTGGGTCTGCAATCTGCAATTGGAAGACTGACGATAATTCTGCTGTCCGATCTCAGTGTGAAGTTCACTCCGCCTCTGGGGGGCAGCACAGACAGGCATAGACATGCAGGAAGAGGACTGGTCCTCATGTTGCAGATTTGAGAGACCTGGCTGTATACACCTGAAGGCCCTTACAGTTAGACTGTGACTGGCTCTACCATCTTGTCCTATTTTGGAAAGCATTTCCAGTGCCACATTAGAAAAGATTTGGGTTTCCACAAATTTGGGATGTTTGATCTTCTGTAAAAATCATTCAAACTGCCCCTGACATGGCCCAAAAGGGATAACCCAAATATGTTCTCAAACACACCCTAAAAGCATTCGAAACATGCTCCAAACGTGTTTTAAACATGCCGCAAACGTTCCGCGGACCCCAAACATCCCTCCGGCCTCGTCTCAGAGCTTAAAAAGGACAGGGCCTGCTCTCTCATCCTTCGGAAACCTTTGCTGTCGGCCCTGCTCCCCGCGTCACCGCGGGAGGCCGCAGATGTTTTGGCAGCGCTTGCACGCCAGTCCGACGCTCCCAGAGAGCCCTCTCCGCTGACAGATAAAGACATTATCGCAAATTTTGCTGCAGCGACGTTCCATACATATTTCATTATGGGGGGGGAGCGGCGTATGAGCACTCACTCTTCCCAAAAGCAGAAGCCAGCCAGAATGCTGGAAATGACAGGACCGGAGATAATAATATTCTCTTGACAGCTACAGGCCGGGATACAGGGCAGGACGAAGCAAAGGAAATGTGCGGGTGCATCTGCTACAAATTGCTTTAAAGATACCCCACAGGACTTTTGTACATCTAGCTTGCATTTTGTTACCTTCAACTTTCAATTCAACCTTCAAATCTCATCAGAAATTAAATACCATAAAGTAAAGCATTATCAAACCTTCAGGTGACTTTATTTCACAGTCCAGCGAGAATTTCCTTAGTTACATTGATATCAAGTTTGGAGGATTTTAGCCAGAATCAGAAGCTCTTTCCCAGATGCGGTGTTCATTTTGACACAGCTATGCTTCTGGCTCGGTTGCCTACAGCAAATCAGGCATGGCTGAAGTTATCATTCATGACTGGGCCTGGTGTACACAAGATGGTTGGAGTTACCAATCAGGATTACGCCTGATGTTGAAGTGGCCAATCAGGATTCACCGTGTGTACATGTGATGGCGCCTCAGATTTGTGCTTATGTCACATTGGGATCCCAAATACAGGGGGTTAAGGGGTATTACTTTCATCTTCTTGGCTAGAGAGATTTCAGATACTGGTGAAACTTACAGCAAAGGTTCTTTTGGGTAACTTTGAAATCCAATAAAAGCTGTGCCAATGTTCAGAACTACTCCACAAGATTATGAAATTCAGTAAGGAATAGGGAATAGAGCTGTGGGGAATTCAAGTGACATCAATAGATGCTGGAACTTCTTTAGTTGTGGGTTTTGTAGTTAATCAGCACTTAAGGATCAGTTAAAACGGTTAACTACACAACTCTCCTGACCTGGTCTCTTGGTTCTGAGCTGGTTGTACAATTTTTAGTAAAAAATAAAAACCAAGGTGCTCCAGGGCCAGGAACAAGGCTTGCAGAGCTAAAGTGTTGCTGAGAAAACTAAAAAATATATGGGCAGATCTTGTCTTACACCTCATCTGTTATTGTAACCATTTCTGCATAGGAGAGAGTCATCAGGCTGAACTAAGAATGAGGCGATGGAACTACCAAAAAAAATAGTAAATCAGATGTTTAGTCATACAAATGTGGATCAGAACTGGATAGTGCCCCCTGAGGTACCCGTCCAAAGCACAAACACGAAAACCATCAAGACAGTCCTGTCTTTCGCATACTGATGAGATGGTGTGAGATTTGATTCGCTGCTGGAGTAATGCCAGACTGATCCTGCTGGCCATTCTCACTGCTGCCCTAAAGAATGATTCATCTTAGGGTTACTACAGCTGGTCAGCAACCAATTCACTGCCATCACATCAAAACGGAACGGATGCTCTTTGCATTTTTGTGTTTGCAGTTATATTTTATGTATGTTTACACCCTCATCCACTACTTGCTGGTGCACAATTTCCACGTTTTCCTATATACTCAAATTTTTTATAGACATTTAAGTTGGACACATTATATTCCACTACATTTTTGGTTCTGAGCGGACACTCTTGTCCAGAGGGCTTTACAAAGCTTATATTTTCTCACACTAGAGAGCTGCATATCTAATAAAGCCATTCAGGGAAAGTACCTTGCTCATTGGTACAATGGCAGTGCCAAACCAGGGAAAGGGATACAAAAGCAAAACTCCTAACCAACAAATTCCTTACACAAGTGAGTTTGAAAACAGTAATAATAACAGCAATTATTATTATTATCATTATTATTATACAGTATTAGTAGTACTAGTGATATTAGCAGTCATAGTATCTGAGTGATTGAGTTGATCTAGTTGTGGCCTTGCTGCTGCTATTTCACTTCTGGCCAGCAGAGGTCACTGCTCACATTCATTCTCGTGGCCTCAGCTGCATGGAGCTGAAGTGGAGGGTCAGTTTCGGTTGTCAGGGTTATGCCAGGACTCTCTGACCAGGACAGCAGAGGCTCTCTGGGCTGAGGGGCACTTAGTGATGTCTGAGGGGCTGGAGTAGTGGTCCTCAGCCCAGCCCCACTGGAGGCCTGCGGAGAGTGTTGCTTCTCATTTCACTCTTTCAGTCAGCGCTCAGCCATGGAAAATGGTGTATATGCTGGTTTATCCTCCAGACTCCACACTTGATTAGAGTGAAATGATGAAGTTCAGAGAAAAGTAGCTGGTTGGTTTGAAAAGTTGTGTGTGTTTGAATGTGGGGTACTGTGTGTATGTGTCCATCTGTTTACTCTAATTCTCCATTCTCTCTCACACAAACACACATATACACTGCAGGATCCAATCAAACAAAAGCACACGGCTCCATTACAATCAGCCTCCTCCCTCCCTGCCTCTGCTGAGCACGCACTCTGCTCCACGCTCCTCCAGACAAAACAATCACACACAATCAGGTGTGAACCATGAAACAGCACACGCTGTGACTCGTTACCTGAGGACCACACACAGCACACACAGGTGAGCTGCTACCTGTGCGTCACTAGCGCTGTGCTAGGCAGGTCGCCCATCCTTCCCTGTCGCTGCTTCTGATTACCAAACCTGCAGCTGGAGCTCAACTCCCTCATTTGGAAATAATCAGCTTTTCATGCATTCATTAATTTGTTCTTTCACCAGTTCATCATTTCATCCACCTACTCATTTCTCCATTCATTCATTTATTCTTTCATTCACACTCAGTGTTCAGCTCATCCATCCATCCATCCATCCATCCATCCATCCATCCATCCATCCATTTGTCAATTAATCCATTTATTAATCAGTTCATTCATTCATTCATTCATTCCTGCAGTCCCTGTTACAGTGCAGCCTGCAGTCCCTGTTATAGCGCAGCCTGCAGTCTCTGTTACAGAGCAGCCTGCAGTCCCTGTTACAGCGCAGTCAGCAGTCCCTGTTACAGCGCAGCCTGCAGTCCCTGTTACAGCGCAGTCAGCAGTCTCTGTTACAGAGCAGCCTGCAGTCCCTGTTACAGCGCAGTCAGCAGTCCCTGTTACAGCGCAGCCTGCAGTCCCTGTTACAGCGCAGTCAGCAGTCCCTGTTACAGTGCAGCCTGCAGTCTCTGTTACAGAGCAGCCTGCAGTCTCTGTTACAGCGCAGTCAGCAGTCTCTGTTACAGAGCAGCCTGCAGTCTCTGTTACAGCGCAGTCAGCAGTCTCTGTTACAGAGCAGTCAGCAGTCTCTGTTACAGAGCAGTTCAGAGCAGTCCCTGTTACAGTGCAGCCTGCAGTCTCTGTTACAGAGCAGTCAGCAGTCTCTGTTACAGCGCAGTCAGCAGTCTCTGTTACAGCGCAGCCTGCAGTCTCTGTTACAGCACAGTCAGCAGTCTCTGTTACAGAGCAGTCAGCAGTCTCTGTTACAGAGCAGTCAGCAGTCTCTGTTACAGCGCAGTCAGCAGTCTCTGTTACAGTGCAGCCTGCAGTCTCTGTTACAGCGCAGTCAGCAGTCTCTGTTACAGAGCAGTCAGCAGTCTCTGTTACAGCGCAGTCAGCAGTCTCTGTTACAGTGCAGCCTGCAGTCTCTGTTACAGCGCAGTCTCTGTTACAGAGCAGTCAGCAGTCTCTGTTACAGAGCAGTCAGCAGTCCCTGTTACAGTGCAGCCTGCAGTCTCTGTTACAGAGCAGTCAGCAGTCTCTGTTACAGCGCAGTCAGCAGTCTCTGTTACAGCGCAGCCTGCAGTCTCTGTTACAGAGCAGTCAGCAGTCTCTGTTACAGCGCAGTCAGCAGTCTCTGTTACAGCGCAGCCTGCAGTCTCTGTTACAGTGCAGCCTGCAGTCTCTGTTACAGTGCAGCCTGCAGTCCCTGTTACAGAGCAGTCAGCAGTCCCTGTTACAGTGCAGCCTGCAGTCTCTGTTACAGCGCAGTCAGCAGTCTCTGTTACAGAGCAGTCAGCAGTCTCTGTTACAGAGCAGTCAGCAGTCCCTGTTACAGTGCAGTCAGCAGTCTCTGTTACAGCGCAGCCTGCAGTCTCTGTTACAGAGCAGTCAGCAGTCCCTGTTACAGTGCAGCCTGCAGTCTCTGTTACAGAGCAGTCAGCAGTCTCTGTTACAGCGCAGTCAGCAGTCTCTGTTACAGCGCAGCCTGCAGTCTCTGTTACAGCGCAGCCTGCAGTCTCTGTTACAGTGCAGCCTGCAGTCCCTGTTACAGTGCAGCCTGCAGTCTCTGTTACAGTGCAGCCTGCAGTCTCTGTTACAGAGCAGCCCTTGTGCAGTCATGCCTCTCGCAGCTGTAAGTGCTCACTCTAAGAAACTTACTGCTCATTTCAAAACTCCCACATCAAGGTAACGCAGAAATGAAGGGGAAAATAAAGGAATGGGAGTGGCCACATCCATCGCTGTGTGAGAAGTGCAGAGGCAGTTCTGTGGAGCGCTTACACTATCATAAGATATTTAGAAGATGTGTGAGAGAGTGTGTCAGAGAGGGGGAAAGAATGGTAGGAAGACGGAGGGGAAGAGAAACAGAGAGAGAAGGAGAGAAAGAGAGGGTTAGGGGAAGTGCAGGAGATAGAAAGAGAGAAATAGGGAGAGAGGAGGAGTAGGACAGAGAGAGGGAGAGAAAAAAAGAGAAAGAAAGAGAAAAGAGAGGGAGAGGGGAAGGCTGGAAGAGAGAAAGAGAAAGAGAGATCTGGGTGGGATTGCAGCCAGAGTAGAAACCCAAAAAAAGCCACCCCTCAGCCAGCTCTGGAGAGCCTGCATTTGGCTATAGGCCACAGTGTGGTAGCTGTTTTTGGCTCCTGTCTCTTTGTACAGTATCTCTCTTTTGAGATTCTAGGCTGTCTGTCATCATAAACTTGGTGACCTTTCAACCTCAGTGTCTTCCAGCCAAATTCTCAAATTCTCTGTGTTAGAGTTCCTCTCTAGGTCACCCTCTGGTCCTAACGCAGTGAACTCAATAATGTGTTTCTGCACTCAGTATTGTATATTCAGTATATAGATGGACAGCAATCTGTGTGTATATGTATATGAAAAACACATTATGGGGGATTCTGGGTCTTGTCTTCTCTTTCTCCCTCCCCCCCTCTCTCCATCACTTTCTCTCTCTCTCTCTCTCTGAGAACTCAAACTCCTCCCAGTGCACACTCTTCCATCTGTAATTACAGTTGCTGATTACTTACCATCCCCAATTAACAGTTTAATACAAGAGATCAGCGCGCTCTTTATTTACATGGAAAGGTGAGACTTTTGTTTGACGGCTGTTGCTGAATTTGGAAACCGGGTCTGCAAACGCCTCTCTTAACAAAATGAAATCAACTCCTCATGCGCACATCGCCCAAATATGGCACGGCACAGTGCTTACACAAATAATTGCATTCACAGGTTTATTCACTTTTTCACTAGATTAGAATCACTTCGTCATGGAGAAAGTGCTTAACTCTGCCCAACATTATTTGGGTGGAATTTTTCCAAATTTAAACATGCTTTGACCTCTGAACTGGAATGCACTGTGCAGCTTATTTAAGAAATTACACTCTTTTTTCCCTGGCTAAAATGCAGGGTTGAAAATATGAAGATTTTGAATATTTGTTTTGGACAGCAATGTGGAAGGATGCATAAGTGGTTCTTCTCACTGCCATGAAAAACACAGAAGCAATTCAGCCCAAGATCGAACAATGAAACTGCACAATGAAGCTGCTGGTTTGTTTTGGACATCAATGTGACTACATTATGTTCCCTCACACCGTATTTCTAGACTAGTAGTTTTTCAGTCTGGGTTCTGAATTATGTTTGCACCTTCATGTTCAGAGTCCAGCCAGTTTAGTGCCCACTCCATTCTGCAGGAGTTCACACTTCAATAACCCGCAATTGAGAAATCTCTGTGAAAAGACATTAAACAATTTAAGCCCAAATTAAATATGACTCCCTTTCAGACCCATCAAAAATTCTTTGAGATGTAATTCAAAAGCTTTGAGAAAAAAAAAAGCTGAATAAAATGAAACATGGGGAAAGCAGTTTCTTGGGGCACGGAGCAGAACTGGCTTGTTAAGGAGCTCTTTATAAAGCTGAAAAAATCGCTGGAAAAGCCCACCAGCCTCTTAAAAAGATTAAAGACATGGTAAGCAGCTCTGACAGGAGCGTTTCAGGCCCATTGATCTCCAGCAGTAAAGCCAATTCTACAATTTAAACAACTTTTTACTCCACATTTATGTTTCTTCTCAGCAGCGTCTGCAAAGACGGATTGTTAGTGTGGACCTCTGACATTACTGGGAAACTTCCTCCATTAATTCATCAACTTTTTGCTCAGAAACTTCACACTAACTCACATCTGTATTATATATGGACTCAAACATGTCATTTGTTTTAGTAGGAAGTAAGAAAACTGAGCAGACATGCCAGGTATAATACTCACACTTTCACTAAAATAGTCTCTTCCCAGACTACGTTTGAAAACGTCAGTAGCTTGAGCTCTTGCTATCGTCATCTAACACCCTGTAATTTGTGATGGCTGGTTGTCACATGAATGAAGAGGTGTACCTTGTTCCTTCTTCCTCCTGAGTCAAGAACATGCAAGAATGTATGTCACAGCATATGGACAATTATTCCTGATAACGTAAGGGTGTTAGGCTGGTACAGTTATAATGCTGATAATTTCACTTTCACAGTCAATTTTCTGACAATGTGTAGCACCACTGGCAAACTACAGAACGTGATACATCAGCTGAAAAAGTTGAAATGAGTCAAGAGGGCTTTTAAGAGCCCATGGTTAATAATACTCATCTACAGTGGTTCAAATTCAGCCTAAACGGGACGGAGGACATACTCGTAGGCTCATTGGAGAAGTCGTACGCACAGAAACCGATGCTTTAGGATTAACAAGCGCAGTATAAAATAGAGCTATTCACTCTCGACCCAGACCCAATTTCCCGCCAGGAGATTAATTCACTGCACATAAAAAATGGATTTAGCTTCCACAGACAGGAACAGAATGGTAATAACTAGGGTTGAACTACCCAGAGGTGAAACTTATTAGCTCACACAGAACAAAAAAAGGAAAGAAACAAATATAAGGCCCTCTCAACTCCTGACCTGTACTGCGATGTAAAATCTAGGGCATGAGTGACAGGAGCCTCACTGATTGGCTCCTTCCCTTGCACCTTCCTCCTCATTGGCCACTTGACCATACACATAGATGTAAGAACAACCAGTGAAATGAAAACATTCACTGAAGCTGAGAGCAGGGAAGTTGGAGAGGGAGAGGGCTGAAAGAGATTTCATCCTCTCCTTCATCCCTCCTTCTTCCCCTCCTCACCTGGGGGAGATGAGAGGAGAGAACAGGAGAAGGGGGGATAATTCTGTAGACAGCTGGCATACTAAAGCACAGGTGACTGTGTTATTTATACCTGTGTAAAAACACGGGTGGAGTGAGACAGTTATCACATAGAGATCAACTAAAAATCCTCACTTAAATCTCAGGATAAATGTACTGTTTGCAGATTGTGGGCAAATCTTAGAGTAGGAGTGCTAATCTAGGACCAGGTTTTCCATATCCATAAAACTATCCATCCTAAGGTTATCCATCATAAGCTAAAAGGCAAACCTGATCCTCCATCACTGCCTATATTCATAAAGCTTATCAGAGTGGGAGTGCTGGTCTAGGATCAGATATTCCATGCACTTAAAGTTATCCACCTTAAAGTAATGCATTATAAACTATAAAGTAAAGCAGATTTTCTATCAGAGCCTGTATTCATAAAGTGTCAGAGTGCTGATCTATAATTAGATTTCCCTTTTGACCTGACTTTTGAATTGACTTGACCTTTTATTAATATTTTATCAAGTTCAGTTTGGAAATTGCAATACTTGTTTGGGAAGGAATAAAAATCTTCTAACTATAGTAATGATAAATCGTGATCACATTTTTGAGGGCGAGTCAAACTTAAGGACAAATCTCAATCAAATCCAGAAGAGTGAGTCAAACTTAAGGACACATGTTGATTGAATCCAGGAGAGTGAGTCAAGCTTAAGGACACATGTTGATTGAATCCAGGAGAGTGAGTCAAGCTTAAGGACACATGTTGATTGAATCCAGGAGAGTGAGTCAAGCTTAAGGACACATGTTGATTGAATCCAGGAGAGTGAGTCAAGCTTAAGGACACATGCTGATTGAATCCAGGAGAGTGAGTCAAGCTTAAGGACACATGTTGATTGAATCCAGGAGAGTGAAAAGTTAAAGACCGATCTTAATTGAATGCAGGACAATGGCTTCCACAGTAGAGTCCCGATGGCCACATCAGGGAAAAAAGCTCTGTTTGAGCTCTGAACATCTCCTTTTCCACTTCACCCAGTGCTGGCTAGCTTTTGCCGTTTAATGAACGAATCCTGAAAGGCCACAATACTACTGTTTATCACCATCAGAGAGAAGGATGAAGCCTTCAATATTTAATTTCCGCCTCTGAATCCAAGGACACATTCAACAACAAAAAAAGCCCATTAATTCCACAGCTCGTAATGACAATGAAAGAAAAAAGAAATAGGTAGCCTGCTAACGTCCATCAAATATCTTACTGGTAAAAGCTTTGGAGAAAGAGAGAGAGAAAGTGAGAGAGAGTGAGTAAGAGCTTCTTGGGAGTCAGAATCAATGAAGTCAAGTGAGGCAGATTATGCGTTTTCATCTGAACTCAGAGGGGCCTGTGCAAGGCGGTGTTTTTGTGTGTTCCTTCCCCACATCCGGCCTCATGTAGAACCCGTGAGTGTGCAGGACGGCTCTCTTGGGTCCTCATTAAGGCAACTGTGTGTCCCTCGTATGTACCTATACATTTTATCCACCTGGCCCCCAGCTGGGATGTGTGTGTGTATGTGTGATAGAGTGTATGTATGTGTGTGAATGTGTGTGTGTGAGAGGGAGGGCTCCAGACTAACTCCTACCTGTGTATGCCAGGTCCCCTGTTCAAAAGGACAGCATTATTGAGTTAGTAAGGATGTTACAGACTCACATCCCCTCCCCAGAGACTGTATGTCCGACCCCTTACTAACTCAAACAGGCAGCAGCATGGGGTGTGGGTGGGTCTGTAAAATATCCAGCAGAATGGTGCAAACTGGGTAGATTTATGTATCACCAGCAATGCACAAAAAACCTCTAAAAGACTTTTTAGAACATGAGAAAATAAGTTATTATTAAATTACCTTAGATATACAATAAGCTGTAGAAGCTTGGGGTTTTGAACAAAAAAGAAAAACGTAATTAGTTGCAGAGCGGTGTCAATTGACAGTGTAAAACTAAGAATGCAAGGTTTAGATTCATGGGTGAAACTCAAACAAAAATAGAGGTGCAAGGTTTTATTTACAAGGCCAAAAATTGTAAGTAAATTAAGAGGCTGCTAATCGGATAAATGACAGTATAAGAAGCCTCGTCATTGACTTTGTGCTCTCCATCTTGCCTTCTGAAGCAAAACCCACTGCGTCAAAATGTTCTGTTGGCACCCAGGGAGGAACAGGCCGTTCACACCGGCTGTGGGGAGAGATATGGCTGGTACACACCGTACAGGGGCGTAGAGGACAAACCCTTCCCCTTGCCGCCCCTCTTTTTAATGCTCGTTTCTCAAAAGTGGCAGGCGATTTGTCTTGGCGAGCGCTCGACAGCTCCACGGGGGCGATCTAAAGCCCTCTACACACCTCCCACAGTGGGCTCTGACAAGCCCAAACTGGCGGTTCTGGGGAATATAATTACCGTTCTTTACAATGTGAGAGGCACCGGCTCACCCCGGGCCAGAGGTGCCTTCCTGAGTTGTTTACTCGATGTCCCTGTTGTGTTTGTCTTCACACTGGAGCTCAAACAGTAATCCAGTCATGCACAGTGCTGGTCTCTCATTGGCTCAGTGGGCAAAAGCTGCCTTTTCAACCTCTGAGCTTCTACGTGCACACTTTGGGGAGATGCCTCCAGTTGACATCGGCTCAGTATCCAACTATCATAGCTCATAGGGGAGATTGTGTGGGCTACCCCCACAAAGTGCTCACACAGATTGTGTGTGTGTGTGTTTGTGCATGCAGCGTATGCCTGTGCATGCGTGGGTTCACATAGCATGTTTATGCGTGCGTATGGTGAGTGCATGTGTGTGTGCATGTGTAGCGATGGGGAAGGGTATGATTCATTTTCAGGGGGCAGTGCACTCTGGGAAATGCAGTCTGGGGTCACAGTCATAAAGCTGATGGAGTGGGACCAGCTGATGCTCGGTTAGCTGACTCCCCAGAGGCCGGGCCCTGACCTCATTAGCCTGGCGGTGCGGGGCCTCCTGCCTGCTGTCATTCAGCATTAGAGCCCAGCTCCTGTTGCAAGCAGTGCAGCCTGGTCCTGACGTCTGTTGTGAAAAACCACCGCCCCATGTCCCCACCCACACACACACTCACTGACTCAACCACACTTCCATCCTAACTACTGACATTCCTCAGATACACCACTACTGAAAATATTACCAAAACCACGACCACTACTAGTGCCACATCATTATAATGTAAATAATTATATGGGTGCATATATGTAGCTTGGACAATATGGAAATATTTCTGGTGTCTGACCTAGCATCTCACACACACACACGCACACACACGCGCACACACACACAAATCATGCACACAAAACACACACACACACACACGCACACATACACACACACAACCAGCCCTACCTTGATCCATCTGAGAAGACGTTTTCTGTTATTGCTTTGTATCACTATTGCCTTGGTATAAGATGTATAATAATATCTTCATATCTTTCATATGCTGTTTGGACCTGCCTCCACTTTTAAATGATGCATCAAAGGAGTCTGCAAGGTGACAGAAATGACCTGTGAAGCAGAAGAAAGAGCCAGCCCATGTGCATTATGGGTAAGGAAAATCCTTGCCATACACTGCAGACTTTAATGTGAGAATAAAGGGGGTAATCCTAATACTAAGGTAGCTGGGGAATATGGCAACACAAGAAAAAAAACATTTTATTTTTCAAAAACTGCAGAATTTCTTACAAACTCCACTATCTAAACACAGAGGGCACAAAGCATTCAAATAATTTTTTTAAAGACAGAAGATGAAAACCAGAGAGAAATGCGGAGTGAAAAATAATATGGGTTCTTCACATATTATTATGTAACTAGCTGGTTGGATAACTGCCAGGCCAAAAATAATAAAAAAGGAGGAAGAAGAAACAGTTAATGAGGACCCAGGGTCATTTTCCCCAGAAACACAGTGAGGCTAATCACATTTTATTCTGCCACATTCTACTGCAGAGGATGATGGAACAGCACAATATGCAAATAGCTCTGTGTGTGTGTGTGTGTGTGTGTGTGTGTGTGTGTGTGTGTGTGTGTGTGTGTGTGCGTGTGTTCCATGCACATTTCAGACTCCTGTTGTAACTTCGGCTCCTGCTGCTGACAGACCTGTCTTTAAAGCTGTAATTAGGAACAAAAAACCCCCACGTCCCTCTCTACACCACCTCTCACCAGCCAACAAGAACAGAGGGATAATGGGCAAACTTTCTAGGAACCACAGGAGAAAATAACAGTAACCACAGTCATTTTAAGAGTACGAGAGTAATGAGTTGCTCATTTTCATTTTAACACCAGTGCGCTTATTTTTTTTACTTTTACTTTTACTAAAGTAAATAGGTGAGTGGTTTTCACAACTGTAGCCTGTAATGGTTTGGGAGCTGAGCTATTAACTCAGTGGTTGCAAGCTTGATTCCCAGGTGGGGCATTGCCATTGTACCACTAAGCAAGGTACTTAACCTGAAGCACTTCAGTAAAATATCCAGCTGTACTGAAACATTGAATGTACTAAATGTGAAAGTATCTCTTAACTCTCCTATGATAAACCATTGTTTTGTCACAAGAAAAATTATGTTAGGCAGATGTATATAAAGTACTTATATCACTGCACTGCAAGGAAATATCTGGAGTATGAGGCTGGGCTGTAAGATCATGCTATCAGTAGGCTTCCTTGCAGGCAGCATCTACCTGATTTTAAATTGAATTGGGGGTGAAGGCACTATAATCCTGCCTAAGACTACTTGAATACCCATCAAATCAGTTTGTTTCCTCTCAGTGGGGGGTTGTGGCTTGCCAGACACATCAGTATCAGAAACAGCTACTGGGACTTTCACACAAGACAGTGTTTCAAGAATGGTCCACCAACCAAAAAAAAAAAGAGAAAAAAAATCAACATACGGTATCCTTAGAAGCTTTGGAGTAAGTTAAAAGAACCTTTCGTCTAGGAGACAAGCTCAAAAGAAGAACAACAGCAGGCCTCCAGGCCTACTGGTATGGCTTGACAGAACACAACACAGACAAACAACTTTGGCTGACATTGTGCAGTGGACAAGGAGTGATCTGAAACTCAGAGATTGCTTCAAAACTGGAGCGCAGTTGCTCTGAAAAGCGAAACTATTGTGCCTGTCGGGGGGACGCACTGGGGGCCTCATTGGCTAGTTTCGGATCAGCGCGGATGGCTTCACTGCTGCTTGAGAATCCCCCAGACGGTCCATTGGTGTCAGCAGTGGGATATGTCCATGTGAGCCAAAATGTGGGACAGAACATGTGCAGCCAAAGAGGAGGGTACCACAGATGTCATGCCCTCTGGGGAGGGTGTGAAAAAGAGTGGAGAAATGGAAAAAAAGGAAAAATTAATTACAAATGAAGCTTCATTTCTGTTTCCAACTGTAGGTGGGCTCAGTTAATACATATATAGCTATAGAAGGCTCTTCGGAAAACAACTCATACAACATGTGCTGAATGGAGTAACTATGGCAACAAAGAAATTAACATGTGACTGCATTTGGCTTGGGAAAGGATGCCTGGGTCTTGGGCCTAACATCACAACAAGCAGTGTACATGCCCAAACTGAAATACTAAAATATCAGAAAAAATGTGAAGATTAAACCTTAAGTTTATCTTAAAACTCACTTTTTAACCTTGTCTGACAATGCACAAATACAACAACTGCAAATTCATCAGGTTGGCATTTGGTCCTCCCACAACATACATACGATATAAGATATTCATTCCTTTAGTAAGTACAGTGAATTGCCAAAGGTTTATGAGTCAGTCACACAGTAGAAGTGGGAATTCGAGGCTTTGCAATCCCAATGAGGAAATGGGTGTGGCTGGTTCATGCTTTCAATCAAAGCCTGTTTTGAGCCAATTAAGAATAACATACAATGAAATGTATGAAAGAATCTGAGTCACCGTCAGGGAACCAAAAGGCAGGGGTGAAGGGTGGGGTTAAGGGGTATGGGGTTTTTTACAGACTCAACCCCCACCCTTTGCCAGGTACTTAGTCTTTTATATCACCAGCTATCTCACAGTTAATGTTTCCAGTCTGTAAGCATTATCGAAATCTTCATTATGGTTCATGTTATGAATCTAAACACATTATCCGGGCAATCACAGCGTTTATGTTTTTTCTTCTGATGGTAAGATTACGTTAAAAGACTTCTTCATTGATTTTTTTTTTGTGTGTGTGGGACTGAGAGAGCCTAAACGTTTGGGGCATATCTTGATTTGGAGTGTGAAAGTGTCTGTGATAGATGCTCTGTATAAAAGCAGATAAGAGGAACTGTTCAGAAAGGATTTCAGCAGGCAGAAGGATCCTTGTGGGATTTTCAGAAAGGACTAGATGACTACAGCATCCAGTCATCCAATGGCAGAGACCCTCAGGACAATCCATATGTGGTGCATAGAAAATAAAATTTAATATCATAAAGAGATTACAAATCTTTTTGTCACCCAGATATTAGATATCAGGACCTGCAAATGTCAGATTGCAAGGAAATTAGCAGTAATACCATCAGTAAATAAACATTTTTCTTTTTTATCAAGGACATTTTCACCTTGGATACAATAAATTGTTTCATATTCTTGGTGTAGGAATATCAAAAAAAAAAAAAAAAATTAAAAATTAAAAATGCACTGACTATGCATTTTGTGAAAAATTTAAAGAATCAAAATGTCTGCTATCCTCACTTGTGAAGTAAACAACTTCTTGTATTTTCTCCCTCTCTCCTTCCCCTTCACTCTGTCTTTCCCTCCGTCCCTCCCTCCCTTGCCTAGGCTCATTCTTTCTCTCTCCTCTCTCCATCTCTATTGTTATAAAACATGCAGTCACACACACAAAAAGTAATAATTTACTTATAGACTCATGGTTAAACGCAGGGCTATGCTTTCATGACAGTGTAGTTGTTTTACTGCGTCTCCCTAAAATGCTGGGTGGAACCCCATTATTCCAAGCTGGGGTCAGTTGCTGTTTTAGGGGGATCAATTATATTAAGCGTAATGGTTATCTAAATGCATGATTTTAAAAAATAGGGGGCCCAGGCTTACTGCTAAGGTCCCCCCTACTTTATAAAAGTACACCAACTAGCACCAGCCATGTGCTACCATGCAATATGGCCCTCAAACACAAGGATGAAAGACTTATCACCGGTAAGGGGAACATGACACTAAGAGTGCATATGAGGCCCCTCACTGTGCTTCCCTAAAAAAAGCGGAAAAAATGATGGTATTGTGATCTTCATTTCATTAGAATGTCAGACTACGTTTTCCCTGGAATGCACATTACTAGATGTTGCATGTCTGAATGTTTAAACGTTTTATTGGTCCAACAAAATACTTTCTCTGTGTTTTGTTTATCTCATCTACGGTCTCATCTACAGGGAGAGACAGCAGCTAACAGAAACAATGCAGGGGTAAAATAACCTTCAGTGGAACATCTCATTCCAGACTCAAATCTCATTTAATTTTATTGGCCTTCTAATATGAAAACGTCAGGGATACTGCACCAATGCTATCCCAGTGTAATGATGCCTCTCTTTGAGAGGACCTGAAATACCTATACTGTAAGCCAAGGTGACCCTCTCAACTTACTCTCTTTTTACATCACAGAAATGCTTCACTGAGAGAACCACAGACGCGTCACAGAGAGAACCAAGGATATTTTTAAATATGTGTTTGCCAGCTTGGATGAAAGTTTAGAAAACATTGATGTATCACTGCTTATCACAGTGTATTTGGATTGATTGCACAGACATGTTTATAATGCATGCACACGCAGACACACACATACACACAAACATATTAACACAAGCATACACACATCTCTCACACACATGATCTTACACAAGCATACACAAACATAATAATATACTTATACACTAACACCCACAACCATGTATGCACACAGACACAGAAACATATCTACACACATACACACACACACACACATATTATATTTTAAACAGATTCACCAACACTGATGTGTTTGTCAAATGTGTCCCTTTTTCTGATAAATGTTTTCCATTTGAAGCCCACAAGGTCAATATGCAACAATGAAATGTTTTTCCATCTTTATGCATAACAGGAAAATGAGTCGAGAGCAAAAACAACTGCACCATGGTACAAGACATCCAGAAACATCAAATAACTCAAATGCAACACATGAAAAGAGAAATACATGCACTAAAAATTCAGGTGCATTCCATTTGAAACACACATGAAAGAATTCAAGGGAAGTTTTCACACTATTTTCTGTGTCATAATGAACATTAAATTCAAAATAACATGAAGTTTATTAATGTAATTAAAAGAATGTAATCAATATTTTGGGTTTTAGCTGCCATACATGCTTCACATGCTGTAACACTTCAGAGAATTACTTACTACATATTACTTATTGATTACTTTACTTATTCATTATGTAATGATGTTTTTCTTATACTGCAACTTTATTGTTAAATGTGGTTCCCAGGCACTGAATCATGCTGTATCCATGGTAACTGTGGGGTCCCAGCTCCTAAAGGTCTGACAGGAAGTTCAGGGGTTCAGTCTCCGCCCACTGCTCTCCTGAACACCATTCATACAGGAAGAAATTGAAAGCACTATGCATGACACACAAGACAACAAAAAAACACAACACAACACAGAAAACAACAACACTATGCAGCAAACCAAAAAACAGCACAACACAATAGAACAAACCACAACACATCAAGATAAACCACAACACAGCAAATCACAACATAAAACAGAAAACCACAACACAATGCAGCTCAACAGAACAAACCCAGAACAAAACAAAACAAACCACAATACAGCAGAATGCAATACAAAACAACGGAACACAGAAGAGCACAAAACAACAAGCCATAGCACAATGATACAACTATAGCAATAGTTATATCATTGTTATATACCCCAATAGAAAATAACACAACACAACAAACCACATCAAGCTATGTCAATGTGTACCCTAATGCATGCACCCTTGTTACTCAGCACCAAACAGATTCATTTTGCTGTTTTTCAGCTTAATATCACAACCTGATATATAATGCCTTGGGGTAATAGGCTGTCTTGCACCCAGGATCTTCCCACAGGTGTCCCCCAGGTTCTGTACTTGGTCCCTTCTCTTCTCCCTTTACATGCACTCTCTTAGGTCTGTCATCTCATCCCTGGCTTCTCCTATGCAGACGACACCCAGCTTTTTCTCTCATTTTCCCCATCTGACACCCTGGCTTTTCACATTGCATCTCATTGTTCCTTATGGACATTTTGAGCTGGTTGGTAAAGCATCACCTAAAACTGTGATACTTTACCAACTGTGATGAATGTAGAGACTGAAGTGCTCTATATTCTGTCTGAGACCTCTCCCACAATCTTGCATTCGCAGGAGAATCCAGTCAGATAACCTCCACTGTTAGAAGCCAACGGGGGTAACCCCAGACAATAACCCTCTTGAAAAATCCACCCCTTCCCCCCCACGAATTCACTCCCCACAGATGTTAGGACAGCCAGATTGTTGATGGTCTTCAGACGCAGGCTGGAGACTCGCCTGAATCCCATTTGAGCTCTGTTGTTGAGGGTTTTGGGCTTTTGGTATGTTTTATTGAATATACCAGTCATAGTTATGGGTCATATTAGAACTTACTGTAGCACAGCCAGCTTGTACTGTTGCTTAGTAATGCTGCTTATGCACTTGCTGGTCTAGAAACGTGATTAGCTGAAGTCTGGCAGTATTACTCATACACTCAGGTTGATGCTCTTATGTTCTCCAACATTATAAGTTGCTCTTCATAAGAGCTTCTACTAAGTTAATAGAATTTAAAACAGTGAAAATTGATATCAGTGAAAGAATGAATAAGTAAAAAATAAAAGTGAAAAAAAAAAAACAGAATTTTCTGTTACCCTTCAACACCAGAGTTGCATATCTCTGTACTAACAAAACACAATATAATGCTGTCTAACACAGCATAAATAATATCACAGCCATACAAATCAAATTTAAATCAAATTTATCTGTTTGGCGCTTTTCATAAAGTACTTGGCACAGTATGCTTTAGAGGAGATTCCGGCATAAACCACCACAAAAGCAAGCCTTAGGGTGAAAGTGGCAAGAAAAAAACTCACTTAATGGAAAGGAAGATAGCACTTTAGTTTATGTGCCGTAAAAAACCCATAAACCCATTATTATGTAGTTTATTAATCATTAGTAATCCACCCATTAATCACTAAATATGAGCTGTGATGAAGATTGGGACTTGAGACAGGCTGATCTCAGTAACCATTATTGCCTCCTCTCTTGATGCTTGGGCCAGGTGAAAGTACAGCTGGAAGGCTGACCTGGAGCGCCGGATCAATTACCAACACACCTCAGTTGCAGTTACAAAGACAAACTTGCCCCAAGTCTCAAACAGTGGCATTAACTGATAAGCACAAAAACAAGAATAGATCAGATGGATCCAATAAATGGATTACTTCTGACTAAAAAGCTACTTAACAATGAGTTTTTGAGCGGTTTTCTGCAGAACCCAAGCTAAAGTGACACTGAAAGGAAATGTGGGATTAAAGCAGGACAGAGCCTCTGGAAGGGGCGCCCTGACATTCTGCCGGGCCCTGCGGACTCACTGCTATCTGCTGACCACAGCAGGAACTAATCACGCCCGTAAGAGCCCGGCGCACTCTCTTCCAAGTGCCTCGGTTTCCCATAATTGCACCGTTAAGCCGCTGACAGGTGTAATTAATGATGTACACCGAGTCGATGGACGGAGGACAAAGAGGCCCGAGATCGGCTCTCACACAGTGTATGCATGTGTGTGTGTGTGTGTGTGGCGGGATTTTCTCTGCCACCGTTAGCAGGGCACAGATTTTCCTGCCAGGATTACATTTCTGTTCTTATGGACAATTAGCTCCCGTCCAGCCAGTCTGTGCAAGCCCAAAGAGATTTAGGGAAACAAGTCGGATATCTCATGCAGCTATGATCCCTTTACAGCTCTGTCTTTAGCCTAAACAATATGACATTTGCCTTCAAACTGACTAGTAAAATAGCTATCATGAAGCTAACAATTGATGCTGATGTGTTAGTGGACTTGGGAGAAGCAAGAAAAAAAAAATGCACATATATATGTGTGTGTGTGTGTGTGTGTGTGTGTGTGTGTGTGTGTGTGTGATTAAGCCAGAACGTATCCCTCAATAAACCACACAGATGATTTCACCCTGTTGATTTTGGAACCAACAAAATGAGAGCGTCATTTTGTCATTATTAATTTCCCTCCACTTCCTGGAAAATGATCCTCATCTCGTCAGCCAAACAGTCAGAAAAACCTTGTCATGCTACATCTCTTGTGTCAGATCGGAGATGATAACACAAAGAAAGAGTCCTCCTTTCATCAGCTTAGTCAATAGAGGGATGCATAAAACGAGGAAAATCTCTGGCATTACACTGTAAAAGCCAGCAAGATAAGTTTAATGGGTTAAGGAAACAGATTGCCTGAAACCATTTGAATAGGTCAGCTCAATTAGTTTAAGTTAATGGTGTCACAATCCATTTCTCACTTAAACTGATTAACTTAAACTAATTAAGTTGTCCTACCCAAATGGTTTAAGGCAGTCTGTTTCCTCAAACCATTTGAGTACACTGAACCTGGTGTGTTTTTACGGTGTAATGTCCCTGTTTTACAGATCCCCCTACGGACGACGCTGATAGAGAGGGGACACTTTTTATGCATTATCGCCTCAGATCTGATGCGAGAGATGCAGCGTGAAAAAGTTTTACGAGTGTCTGAATGATGGGATGACAATCGTTCGTCAGGAAGGAGGAGGAAATTAATAACGGGAAAACGAGTTAACTGAATGGCTCCACTGTGCGCTCATGAGAGACAAACACTGACAGACTCAGTGATTTACGGCATGGCTATCTTTGCTATACACTATACACACACTTCAGAATCACTTTGAATGAGAATACATTTCCTTTTGGGCTCCATGAATGTATTCAAAATTGTGTATAGGTGTGTCTGTACTTCAAAGTATAAGTGCATTTGTGTGTAGGTTTTCATGAGTGTCTTTGGATGTGTGTGTCTGTGTGTGTGCTGAATTATTGGTGGCTCAATTCTGCACAGGTGAGAAAAAAAAATGTACACAATCCATTCTCAATGTCTTTGTGAAAATTAAACAAATGTACTAAGCTGTTATATCCTATTAGAAACAACCCATCTCCTGGGCTACAGAGACAAGAAGAAGTGCTCAGCATCCATGATTAAAAGGTTGTTTTTAGGCTTTATTGTTATGAAGAGACATTTGGAAGTACTCAAGGAGTGTAGTTTGTTGTTGTAGAAACACACCATTAGAAGCTTTCACAGTCAAAGAATTTGTTCTGTGACATACAGACAAAGTATACGGTGTGCATGCATTTAGAAGGCAAATACCCATTAACTTGTCTGTTTCACCTGCAGTGCAGAGAGCTGCACTGAGTGACGTCAGCGTTGCCTTGGTCATGTAGCCTTGTTTTCTTAAGACTCTATCCTATTCATTCTGCTCTGAACGCAACAATGCAGCAGAGGATACTGGTGCTGTGTAGCACACACACACACACACATACACACACACACTGACACAGACACACTGACACACTCTGACACACACACACACACACACTGACACACACACACACACACTGACGCACTCACACACACACACACTGACACACACACACACACACACACACAAGCACAGTAACTCTAAATCTTTACCTGCTGGGTAAAGCTGAGCACCGATGGTGTTTCTTTCAGCCTGTAAACCAAACACTCTGCAATCCTTCGTCCCCCAGGGCACAGAGCACCCCCACCACCAAGCCCACTGCATCAAATATTAGCACAAGTCAAATAATGTGCGTTTCTCACAGCCATTATAAATTAATTTGCTACAATAAACCAATGCACAGTGAAAACATTATTTTGAATGTATCCCTTAGATTTTGACACATAGAAGAAAAATATGGTACCTTGCCATCGTGACAACCCTTTAAACAAACACCAAACACACTGATACGCATACAAACACACACACACACAACTACACATACCCGCAAACACACGCACATGGGTGCATGCAAACACACACACACACACACACAGACAGACACACACACACTGGCATGTTCAGATAGGGGAGTTTGCAGGTGGGTGGAACAATTCCCTATGTTCCTGTGTTGCAGTGGCATGGAACAGGGGGTAGCATATGTTTAAACGTGCTCTCCCCTATGGTTACTGCAAATCTCATATGAAACAAGACATTTCTGTTATTCCAAATTCCTCCAAGGACAAGATGAAAAAAAACTATTTTTCAACAGATATATTATGCATGTGCATAATCTGCAGACCCACATGAGTCCTGCTGTTTAAAAATATCTACAGAAGGTGCGAGCACTGAAAACATCAGGAACACTTCAGTTTACAGCCTGCAACTAAATAACCCTTCAATACATTGTTTATATAAATGATCAATAAACTGATTACTAATGAACAACAAAGTACTTAATTCTTATATACTCATGGTCAATACCAGGGGTGTCACCAGACCTTATTTACTGGTGGATGTGCCCCAGTTATATTTTGCTATGCCTCAATAAATGATCGTAATTTTTAAACTAATTAATTAGTTTTTGCAGTTTTTCATAAATGTGGAGGTGAGTGCTAGGGGCCTGTGCCCCAGTGGTGCTTCAAATATAGCAACAAACCTCGTTAATATACACAACGAATGATTAAGATATAAATATGAGAATGTATTTTTTTAAATTATGCTTATGCATTTGTTGCTTGAGGCAGGTTGATTCTTGGTCTCCACTATGGCCTACTCCCCTGCTGCTGATGCCAGGTCACAGTACACCTGGAAGGCTGGTGTAAACGCTGGATCAATCACCATTAGTGATCGATCAGGGGTAACAAACTTGCCTCAGGCTAAAGACATTACTTACTGCCATTTTGTGTGTACTTTTGTGAGTCGCTCTTGGATAAGAGCACCCGCTAAATGCTAATCCTCCCTCTCCTGAACCCACCCCTCTCTGTTTCTGTCTTCCCCTTTCTCTCCATCTCTCTTTCTCTCCCCTCAATCTTTCTTTCTCCATGTCTTCCTTCTCTCCCTGTATCTTCTCTCTATTTCACCCATTATCTTTCCTGCCATCTTTGCTGCTCTCTCCTTCTCCCTCTACCTCTCATCTATCTTCTACCAATTCGCCTCGTCTCTCTGGCCTTTTTTTCTCTCTCCCTCTCCATCTCCCCCCATTCCCATTCTTGTGTCCATCATTGTCAGACTGGAGATACAGAAGCAACCCAACCAAACCACAGAACCCTTTACTGTCTTGTGGTGTAGGGCTTTTATTCTACACCAAGTACCTATTTAACTGGAAAACGTTCAGTGTATGGAGCCAAAGTGGCTGCTAGCATTAGGACCTCATCCTTACTTCACATCAATGAGGACTACCATAGCTTTAATGTCTTCTAAAGGATACACCACTATTAAACATCCAGCAGTATGAAAATAAACCACGACAGGGTTGTGTGATGCAGTTCTGAGGCGAAGCTTAGAACCACCCTGAGCACTGACTTTTCTGCTAATATTTCCAATTGTTAACAGAATGCTCAATTGAAAATCCTGAATGGTGACAAGGCCAGTTTTGCTGGAACTGCTTCACAGCCATGCATTGTACAGTTTCTGTGCAGTTTATTGGAAAATAATCAACAACCTCTCGACCAATCAGAACTGAGTAACGAAGCTGTGGTATAAAGCATATTTTCCTGCTTATGGTATCTAAGGGGACAGAATAACCATCTTTGGAGAGGGGTGTCATGGAGACGTGAGATGACACTGGGAAATTTGTGATTGTAGTCTGTTACCTGAGTGCCATGCCATTCGCTACTTTCTCAAGGAGCAGAGGATGTAGTTTTAAAAATAACAAACATCACAGGGAGAAACAACCAGGACAGAGACCAGACAAGCACTTAGCCAGTCAGGGTGAAACTGAAATATAAGCATAAAGTCAGTCATTGTCTTTCTTTTCCCTAAAATCAATTCCTCAGCTAACCGCAGTGTTCCACTGCCTCCGACTAAAAAGGAAGAGGACTCTGTCCACACGTGACGACCAGCTCTTGCTTCTTTCCACGCTGTGGTTGTGTCATGGGTTGAAGGCCTATGCCACTTGATGAACACAAAGTGAGCATGACTTCACTTCATGCACTTCCATGGGCAAGGCCAGCCATGAGCGGCTGCTGCAGAGCGGTGACATTGACAGAACACCTCTGGCCACTGCTGGTCATGGAGATTCTGGGACTTGATTATCCAGTTTCAGGTCTCACAGCAAGAGCCAAAACGAGAACCACCAAGCCTCTGTTTTTCTGTCTGTAAGATACAATGAGTTCATCGCATGCATCACGAACAATATCTTAACAGGCTGTTTTCGGCCCAATTATTCATAATGACCATGAACCGCTTACCTAATCGACCAAGGTCCATTCACTAATGCTACTGGAGAGCGCCTGTATTATGAATGAATATCCACACAAGCAGGCTGTCGGTGAAACACCATTATGGCAAAAACCATTACAACAAGGTAATATTGACAAATGATGATGATAGATAATGATTATTTTTTTCAATCACTGTTTGGCATGCTGGCTGACCGCCGTAATGCAGGGTAATGTCTCTCTTTACTTTAGTAAAACAGGCAGGTGAGCTAATGTATGTTGCTCTTTGATGATTGCCCGTACAACGCGCTATGCTCTGAAAGCATGCTAATGCCCTTACTGCCTTGAGGTGCGCATTTCAGTACTGATTTCCAGCCCGCCACTCTATCTCTGTATTACCGGCTTTTCCCATACAGAGCCGCTATCTGCGCTCTTGTTTTTTCCGGTTGCTTCCGTGGTAAGAATTTAATGGATCAGACCACAATGAACTGTGTACTGCTCTCCGGATAAGAGCGCATCTGTCAGGTCAATAAATAATGAATGAGGGAAAGAGGCGTAAACGTTTCTAATTTAGCCGGGTCGCTTGATCCTTGTTGTGTGATGTCGCTGTGTGGGGTGGCTGTGGTGTTGTGGGGGGGTTGGGCGGATAATGGTGCTCTGCGTTGCCGTGGCAAGTTGAAACAATTATTTATTCGCTTGTCAGTCGGTCGGCCTTCATCTGTGGGGTGGCTAAGTGGCTTACCTACTGAATGTTTCACATTCGGGTTAAGTGGCTCACTCAGCGGTGCAGTGGCCCTCTGACAAGGATTCAAACCCGCTAAACTTCCTGTGGATTGGGTCCTGAACCATTTACATTTCAAGCAGCTGAATGCAGATGCAATGTGCGAAGCGTTAATTTCAGGTAGGAGACAAAAATTGTGCTTCCACCCTAAGGGTTCTGGTTGTCCTATAGATTAAATTAAATCACTCAATTTTTGAGCCATTAAAATGTTTAATAAAATGGAAATTCCTCTTTGGACCTTAGCTTCAACTGTGGACGACTTCCTGCTTTCACTGTGGACGACTGGATCACTGAACCGTTTGAGGAGTTCAGTGACAAGGCAAATGGGGACGAGTCACACGCACTGAAATTGTGTTTAACTAGGATGCATGAAAACATTAAGGTACAACTTTAACACATGATTTTAATAACCTTATTTAATAACAATCTAAGCACTACAATGGAGGCCAGAATACACAAGGGGTCCTCTGGTCTAGATGGGACCCAATGCTATGTCATGCCTGAACTCGAACACTGTTGTTCAAGTCCCCAAAGGTCTACTACATGACCCGGCAAGCTGTTCAAGCATTGACATGGCTGAATTGGCTCAGCTGATATATTTATGGTGTAATACACTACATTTGGCAATACACCATCTGTACTGTATATTATACTGTATATCATAAAGCAGGCACAGCATATAGGTGTGCATAGTTGCATACATGAATGTATGTTAGAAACGTAGCTGGCAGTAATCTAACATCAGCTTCCCTTCAAAAGCAAGCTGAATACAGCTCACTTGACAGTAACAGGGAACAGCCATAAATGTATAATATTATTGATAGATATATTTAACTTGTGTATATCAGTTTTTGTTATTTTTTTCTATAATTTTATGCTCGGAGAATGCCACTTGTTAAGCCCCTAAAGGGTTTTTTTGGCAATATTCCTTCACATTCTCTTAAAAAAGTTAATGTATCTTTTTTTACACATGTTTCATACATGAAAAAAAGAAAGAAAGAAAAAGAAAGAAAGCCATCTTTAGCAGTCATGTCCAGCAATACACCATAACTCTGTAAAATGTTTCTTAAAACAGACCCTATGTAAACTCATGCATATATGTATGAATTAATTGTAGCTGGTTTGAGATTCTGACATGAGTTTCCATTCAGAGGTCAGCTGAATACATCTCACTTGACAGGGAACAGCCATCTTTGGTGGTTGTTCCCAGTGATACACCTTAACGATATCAAATACATGTTGCATTATGTACAAACAAACACTATGGTAATGTAAGCATGTGTATATGTGTGAAATGCAGCTGACAGCATGACAGTAATCTGATAATCTTCTCCCTCAGGAGGATTCTGAGAGCCACTTTCTCGACAGGAACAGTAAACAAGCAGTTTACAGGGTCACATTTGCTCCCGTGTGTGACCGCACACTCACGGTAAACAAGGAGATCCCTCTGTTTGTCCCCCCCCAAGTCGTCATCGTCGTCACCGTCGTCACCGCCCACCCCTGCACACTCTCGCGGCTGCCAGCCGCCCCGGCGGTAAACAATCAGCTGCTGTCGCCCGTGTCCGCCCCTCCGCCTCTAATTACACACGCTGGCACACTCCCTTAGCAGGGGCGAGCATGGATAAGAGGGATCCCAATTACACAGCCCGTCTCTCAGACCGCGCCGCCACGCACATTCACGCTGCTCGAGAGTCCTACAGATTCACCGCTAATGCTATGCTGATGAGCTGTAGCCGTTTTTTCAGGATTTCCGTCAAGGAAGGTTATACACAAATATTCAGTTCAGAGGTGAAATTTCATTTCTTCTTGATGCTATTGCTTTCATTTTCTTCTTAACTTACATTTGAAAAATGTATGGATCAGAGTGTAGGCCTACTGTTGCATGGTGTCACTGGTAACACCAATACAAGGCAGTGATGGAGCATGAGAAACACTTGAGTTTTTGGATCCAACACTCAATATTCATCATGTTATTGATGAATATTGATTTTAAATTTTATCTTTAAATAAAAGAACAAACATCCCAAAATCTGTGCTTTTATACGCATGCCTAACAAAGGCGATGAACAACAGTTTTGCTCATTATTAGACAGCCTCAGCTGTGTGTTTGTAGCTTCATCCTCAGCTGTGCATAGCTATTGGTGTAGCCATCACTGGCCATGGTCCAAACAGCATGAGCCTCTGACAGCACCCAGCCACTCTGGCACCACGAGCTTCATTACACATTGTCATTCGGGGCAATGTGGAGAGACCACCATGATACAGCAGTATGCAAAATCCACAGCTAAATGTGTTGATACTCTGTCCTTCAGTCTTGACTCCAGATGTTCTATCACTGTTTCAGCATCTGGAAAATGTGCATTCATTTTTGTTAGCAAGCTTCTCGGTTCCTTCATTTCGTGTTTCTTGGACCCCAACTCTCTCTTTGCTTAAGATATGTCTCATCTTAATTAATGAGTTTAACCGGGTAAAATAAGGTTTGAATATACATAAAAGATTTAGTAGAAGTAGAAGCACTAGACAACTTTCCAGCTCTTAATATATGATTCAGCTTGGAGTCCCACCTACACAAGTTGGTGATTAATCAGAGGCAGTAAATGCTCAATGGTTTATCAGCGAAGGCTAATTATCCTTGGCAGTTAGGTGGCATTATGCCACAACAGAGGCTGCAGTTTGTCAGGCTCGTGTTTATGATGTCATAGTTATGAGCCTGACATTTGAGGCTTACATCTCCACATAGAGACTGACTAAGCCCCCAGAGAGCAGGCCTGTGTTTCACTGGGCGAGCTGGAGACAAGAGGATGAATAGAATGTATGGAATCATCTATATATCTTCCAGTAGTAGGATAAAAGAGCCCCCCATTAAAGAGCTGATTATGTCACTTCCTTCAGGTACCACATGCTTCCTGTCCCCATTCTACTTTGTGCAACAGTGCTTTAGCTAACTATGTCTACATCATTCAAGTATTGCCTATTATAAATCCAAAAAAAATACATTCCTTGGTCCTCCCAAAAAATAATGTTATATATCTAAAGCAAGCCACCGTGCAGCACCAGGAATATTCCATAAGAACCATTCACAAACCAGGCTAGACTTAAAAAAAAAAAAAAAAAAGCTTTTTTGAGGCTCCAGAAAATTAAGTAACCAGTTAAAAGAAATGCTAAACAAAACAGAAACAGGAAACATACACATATACATGAGCTACAGTGGTCTGCCCCCTCCGTCACAAAAACATGTGAATCAACACAAGAATTGGAGAAATAATATTAATTATTTTAATATTGGATTAAAATACTTTATTGTCATACAAACCAAACTAAAGTCAAAGTAATCAGGAATTTGTCTTATAATATTTATAATAACAACATTGTAAATCCAATATGGAAATATAACAAAAAATGCATGAAATTCAGCTTGACATTTAAGAAATACGACCTGCAGATATTTCACGAACCCTTTCACATTTCAGGGTATTTCATATGAAAGAAAGAAAAGTTACATGGATACTTAATACCGCGATGCCTACGGTACCTTTAGTATCTCAGAGACCTTAGGTTCACATCCATGATGGGGCACTGCCATTGTACCCTTGAGTGAAGGGACTTAACTGGAGTTTCTCTGGTGAATATCCAGCATTATAATGAGACTGTAAGCACTGTGAGACCTGCGTTAGGTTTTAAAGAAAGGTGCCAGATGAGCTTCATTTCAGGCCACTATAGAGGGGACCGGAAAGGTGTTCAACAGCATGAACAATCAAGCATGCGAAGAGGGATCTTCACCCGGATTACCCCTCTGAGGCCGAACCCCAGGTAAAGAAAAGCTGGAGCACACAGAGCAGAGCAAGACTTTTTTATTTCACAGACTGATGTTTCAGAGTCCACGATGTCATCCTCAAAAGGGAATACAGGAGCTGCATTGAAAGGTAAATAAATACCCTCTCACCAAGTACACATTGTAAGATGCACATGTGACGAGACAATAGCTTCCACATTCAAAAAGTGATGTAAGACACCTCATTATATATACCTGGGTACAACATTATTATTTTAGTTATTATTATTATGAAGAGGAATAATAAGGGTGCATATATTTCCCTTCCGCAGAGCAAATAATGTAATTTAAATAATGTAATAAAGATGGAGTGGCCCAGCGCCACAGGGAATATTTGAGTTCAACGAGTTCCTGTTTAAGAGGCCACTGACAGAGCACCCACCTCTCTTTCTGCTAATTCGCCCCCATCCTCAATCTACACATGTCCTTAATCGGACTCATTTCTGTTTCATTTGTTCTATGGTCGCCCCTGGTCATGGTTTTGATGCTTTCATTAAGCCTCTTTCATCACAGATGCGAGACGTACAGTATGTCCTCATCCACCCGTAATGTGATGCCCTTGTTCTTCAAGGGCCTTATGCAAATAGAGTCACAGTAGGCCATGATAAATTCAAATTAAAATGGCAGTTTTAAAAGAGACTGTTTCAAGATAAACAAGAGGAACACAAGATATCTTGGAGATCACGTGACCAAACAGAATGGATGCAAGAACGAACATGTTAAAAATCAAGTTTCCTACATTTATAGAAATATAGTCCATTGAAAAAAAAGACAGAGTCAAGAGTTGGGCTAACTAGAGGATTACGGATTAGAGGATTAAGGATTAGATTGATAATGAAGAGCTGGAAATAATCACTCTTCCCAACTTGTGGAGATAAAACCTATGTGGGTCTGAATAAAGACGGTGTGTGTGTGTGTGTGTGTGTGTGTGTGTGTGTGTGAGTGTGTGTGTCACCAGCACAGATATCCCTACCTCTCTGTGTGGCGCTACAGTGACAGAACACACCAGAACAGGGATGGGCAGCTCCCATCCTGAAGGACTGGCCTTTGTTCTGGTTTTTGATTACACAAAGTGTCCTGGCTCAATTAGCTAACTAGCTTTATACATCAATGCTTTTTCACTCATATATTAGACCACATTCAGAATGCTTCAAATAAGGCTACAAGAACAGCTTTAAGCCATCAAAACATATAAATGATTTGTCTACCTTAAAGTTAAAGATCAAGTCAGCATGAAACCCAGAAACACATATAGCCTTCTTTACCTGCCCATACACTAGAATAGTGCCTTAACAGTGCCAAAAGCTTGTCTGATTGGGTCGTTTTTTTGACAAACTCATAAAAATGCCATCCGTCGCCTGCTTTCCCCGCTGCAGAATGCTTTGTAGCGGCCACAAGCAGAGGCACTGCATGGTTTCCATGGAAACGCACGCGTGGGAAGGAAGGACAGGGGGTCGAGTTTGGTTCGTGCCCGTAACTCTGGCCGTGAGTGTGAGAGTGTGAGACTGGCCACTTGCAGTGGCCTGGAAATAAAGAGCCAGCTCACCCTATGCATTTTCAACTTTAACCTTTCACCTTTCAGTAGGAAACAAAGAGCCAGCCCATTCACCTCGCATTTTATTCTCTTTACCCACTCACCTCCTACCCTATAACAAAGAGCTAACCCAACCTACAGGTTATATCCTATAAACTTTCAAAAGCTCCATGTGCTTGATTACACCTTTGACCTATCAACAGCAGTGTCTCTCCTTCTCTCTCTCTCTCACACACACACACACACACACACACACACACACACACACACACACACACACACTGCCTGCTGGCTGAATAAGCCATGCCATGCCATGAATACAAACTGCCACTGACAGCTTTTGGGTAAGGAATGCAGGGCTCATGGCACACATCCCGTCACTCATTAAAGCTGAAGGAAGATAAGCGTTTTAATGGGACACTGCACAGATTTACACTCACTGTCTTTGGGATTTAGTTTGGCATCACAACCTGAGATGCACGACCACAAGTGAATTCCCTGGGATTTCAATAAGATTACCAAGAGACAAAAAGAGAGAGAGAAAAAATAGAAAATGAGACAGGAGACATTAAACCTAATGTGAGTTTCAACAGTTCCAATTTAAACACCGTGAAGAGATCACTTAGCCTTCCTTCATTCCTCCTAATGGAACTTAAAAAAATGCCCTAAGAGTAAGAATTTGCGTCGCCCTATCTTATTCTTTAGAGTAGTGGTTCTCAAACCCTGTCATGGCAACCCACTGTGTATGCTGTGGCAGAAATGTAAACATTAATACACACACACACACACAACACACACACAACACACACACACACACACACACACACACACACACACACAGGAAGAAATTCACATATAAACACATACATACATGGATGGTTACATATTCACCCAAACATTCATGGACAAAAATTCAGACATAAACGCAATCAGAAATGATACACACACACACACACACACACACACACACAGATACTTCCTCCCCCAACTAAAAGCATAATGTAATATCATCCCAACCCCCACATACTGTGATGTCACCCCTCCATCTCCAACCCCACTGCTCCCCACAGCATAAAGCATACCTTCCATTTAGTCTGTCTTCATTAGGTCACCACAGCAGATATTTTACATAAATACACCATTTCTCTGAAAGCCAATGGTACTTTAGTCTGGCAAATTAATTCTTTCCGACTTTCTCTGCCTGAACTGTTGCAAAAACATTTCCAAAATTAGGATTTTTGGAGAAAACATACAAGAAAACAAACAAGTAAGCCATGCCATTCTATAGCAAATAAAACAGCAGTGCCACACATACACACACACACACATGAAGTTGATGAAAACACACACATGAACACACACCAGTAACTCCAGGGAACCAAACTCACAAAAGAACTGGAATAGCCCTATGAGACATTGAATGAGACCATCTGACAGAACAAAGTACCCATTCATGAAAGCACTTATCATAATCTGCTTGTCCTTAGGATGCATTAGCTGTTTTCTTAAGAACTTTTATGCAATTATCAAATCAGCCGATGATTAATGGAAAAGTCCTTTTCTGTTGGGAGATCTCCATCAGCCCAAACACATTACATCACCGTCAGCCAATCTCTGTCTCCTGCGTGCTTCAAAAAACAAGGAAGCGTACAGTATGTCCTTTTCTGAGAGAAGGCTGGAAATCAGGGGCTTAGGAATTCTCTGTCAGACTCTGAGATTACACTGAAGTGATTTTCATTTTCATTTGTACTAATCAAGAACCTATTTTTGGCACTACATACAGCCATCAATGAGCAATTAGCAAACAATTTGCTACTGTATAGAGCACCAAATGATTCATTATAGAGCACAAAAAATGGTTTGTTAACAGCTGAATAATGCTTCTACATAGTATGAAACAGGTTCCTCTATGATTATGACCAAGGAACCCTCTTTTGGTGCAATTTAGAACCTTCTGGAGTGCATGAGCGCAGGTAGCTGTGAATCCAATCACTGAGTTTCCTCGCTCTTTGAACCTGTATGAAGGCTGAGACTAGCTTAAAGAAACATGCAAGTGCTCAGAATTATGTCACAGCATGTAAAAGTAATAAAATAACAGGGATAATCTACATGACAGTGTTGCCACTTACTTCACTAGGATGTTATATCATAATATGATATAACATCCTCGTGATAAAATTTTCCTCTTGGTAAAAGTAATTATTGAAGCAAACTTCAGGCAGCAGTCCATCATACAATATGTCAGTACACAGATATGTATGAAAAATTGAGTCTAGTGCCAGAGTATTAATTACCAGCCCATCAAGCAATATGTCAATAAACAGTTATCTATGAGGGAAATATGGATGTTTCAAAATCGATATTAGCATATGTGGATGTAAACAACTTTTTGTGCATTTAAATAGCACGGTGTAGCAATGTAATACTGTGAATATTTTTAAAGAATGTTGAGTAGTATTTAAATTGCCAGTGAAGTTATGTCAACTTTACCAAAAAAGTTGGATCATGAAATGCCTTCAATGACCTTACAATAACTCGCTGCAAGTGCAGAGTTCTCTCCTGGGCAGTTATTTAAGCAGCTGAATGTGAAAGACATATTTTGCAAGTCAGCAGTGCCTTTTCCTATTGAAATTTAAGGACAATGAAGCTGCTGTCACTGATCAATCAAAACGGCAGAGGTGCTGCGATGCATAACAATCTGAGAGGCCTGAAACATGCCCCTACTAACAATGTTAGAATAAGGTTTCACAAACCCCACAGTGGGGAGGGGGTGGAGTGGCACAGGTAAACACTATGACGGGTTCAGCTCAGGTACTCAGCGAAGCCTGAGTAGAATATGGTAGCTCCACCCATTATGGGTGTCATGAGGCCTCATTCTCCCATAACTAACTCCCTGCATATTTCAGTGTCCCTTCATAGCATTTGACCCCTGTGCAAGCTTTGATCTGCATTGGCAAAGCTGTACTCAGAGGCTGACAAATTGGTCCAAAGGGAAAAGGGCTGGAATCCACATGAGGGGGGAAAAGATTCAGAACATGCTTTGATCTATAATTCAGTAATAAACTTGGTTTTGCTGAGCAGGCATCCTGATTAGATGAACTAAAAATAATCCTGCCCCACACACACAATACCTGTGAGGACACTCTTTAATAAGGAATAATCCCTTAATAAATTAGACCTTGATAATGATCAATGATATATTTTTTCTTATTTTATGGGGTTGAGACATGAGAACATTGAAAATTCATTGTGATGCAGACTCATACTTGGATAGAACTATCAATCTCTGAGAATATCTTGATAAATACTAAATACTGGTGGAACTCTCAGACATATGCTATATTATCCTTGCATTCCTATATTACTAATGGTAATTTCCTGTGTCCAGATGTCTCTGTGTCTGGATGTTTCCATAATACGTAAGATAGCACAGAGGATGTATTAGGTCTGAGTTGAAGAGTGGAGAAATTCAGCTTTATATACACCATTAATCATAGACATTTTTGGAGTATCTGCACTCCAAAAAGTTTCCAAATCCTGAAATATAAAGACCAAGACAGTTACTGGCTAGTGTCATCTTCCATCAAACCTCTATGTCTCCATCATTACAAGATAGGAAGCTCTGCAGCAGTGCAAAAGGCAAACTGACGATGCTGTATCATGCAGTGTTAGCATTCACCAACTAAATTTAGCATTCGCTAAATAAAGAAGGCTCTAAATCTGAAATAACATCTTCAGAGAGATAGAGAGAGATCTCACATTCTTCAAAGTGTAAAGCAGGAGATTTGACATCCGGAGAGTGGAGAGGGGGAGGGCAGGGGGGCAGGGTTATGGGGTAACTTGACGGAGATAGGGGGTGGGGTCTCAATTTTCATATGAAGGGTAGGGGTGGGGTGGTGTGGGGTCTGGTGGGGAAGCTGTATGAGAGAGGCTGCGTGAGAAACGGTAAGAGCGTTTGAAAGTCATTTGAAACATACCCGCATTCAGGTCATTAATTAAGCCAAGGAAGAGTTTTATTCAATTGAAAACACTTTCTGGGATGCAAATTACATACTTTGCATACTTTTACCCAACCAGCTTCCCATAAAAAGAACCTTTCACATGCAAATACATGTGTAATTAAGTCTCTCGCTAGAACAGCGGATCTGGGATCAGGGTTCCTCTCCCATATGCTAACCTTAACTTTAACAAGATGAATGGTAAAACTGGGCACTGATCAGCACTCCTACAGACATGGCTACCAACACTCTCAGATCTGGGAATGCAGGTACTAAAGCATGTAGTAAAGTATGCCACCCTATGACTCAGATACAAGTTAAGATAAATATCATAATACTATACACCATAAAAAGCTGTATTTCTCTGAATTACGAAGTGCTGGTAGGGATGCCGGGGAAGCCAAGATGGAGTCTGAAGAGGTGGGTCTTCAGTTGGCACCACTAGACAGCCGGGGACTGTGTTGTCATCAGGTGCATGTGTGCTAGACCCCTCCCCTCTAACACTCTGTGGACTGACATATTAAATGTTTGCCATTTTTAATAGAACAAATCTACCATGGTGTAAATGTCTCACCCAATCACCTTGCGCCCTATGTTCTGAACTAATTAATTTAGCTGTTTGGTTCGCATTCATTAATCAGGGGGGATGTCATAAGTCCTTGGTCAATTTCACACAGATTCTAAACAGATGCAAGAGGAAGAAGAACCCCCTCCACCACTATTTCTAGTTTGTGACTGAAGAAAACAGGGTGTGTATGGCCATATAAACAGCAGTTACCCCATGAAAGTTAATTGGGAAAACGTAAAAGAACAACTACTGAGGAAGCATGTGTCAGTGTAAATTCCAATTGAGTTTCCAGAAGTTTGGTTTCATTGTGGCCCTATAGTGTCAAGGACTCTGTAGAGAAAAATTAAATATTTTTCATTAGTTCAAACAAGTCAATGATTGACAGTTTAGTATAGCGCCACCCCAATAAGGGTTCATAAAACCTTTTTCAGCCATCACTAGTTTCAATATGCTGTATGTGCACAATTAATAACTTGGAAGGTGGTCACATTTGAGTGATAATGCATTGTGCAACAACAGGAAAAAGGGTAATCCTTGCTTTAAAAAAGGCACCATGGTGATTAGATTAAATGCTTCCTCTCTCCTGAGCCCTCGCAGTTCCATTACGCTTGTTATGGACAGCGGCTGTAAATCCCCGAACAGCTCGGGAGCTAAAAACGCGCACAACGAGGGAGCTCTGTTTCCGTGGCAGCCAGCACCGCGGCAGGGGTTGGATGGAAAAGGTGAGTTCCCGGCATCCTGCTGGCTTCCTGGCCGCGCCGGCGCGAGGTGTTCCCCCGCGGCTCCGTGCTGCGAGCCTTTTCTGTTGCGGCAGACTGCGGGGCGACATTTCAACGGCAAAGTCGCCGTATGAAATCGAAGCAACAGGAGGGCGAGAAGTGGCTCTACTAACACCGTCTTCGCCTCCCCCCATTCCCCGCACCGTCCCCAGCTAACCCCTGCAATCAGCTCAGTGGGGAAGTCATGATAAGCCATGAAAACTCCTGCTGACGCGCCTTCAGTTTATGGGAAATCTGTCCTCACCCCCACTTCCATCATTTTGTATCTCTGTTTAGTGAAACATTCATGAGACATTTTGAACAAAGACATTCTGGAACAAAATCTCTTGTCCATTCCCTTACTCTTTGACCTGAAACAGTCTGAGTGACTGAGTCTATCATTTTCATTTATATACCCAGTACCTTTTTGGCCTCCTGCTACACATACACATTGTATCACTAGTGAGTTGGCAAGAATCCTGCAAGAAGCATTGATGTGGCCAGCTACTTCGGAACCAGTAATGATAAATTACTTCTATCATTTATAAAATCATACATAATCATACATACTATCATTTATAAAATCCAAATTATTTTGATTGGGTCATGCCCTTTTTGAATCAAGCAATCACATGCATTTTGAAAATGCAGCCTCACCCCTGAGTCTTGCAGCTGTCTTTTTGTAGCAAATGATGGCCACACTGACCAAGACTTCTCTGTAGCTTTTAACACATTAGCACAACTGTATCTCTGTACAGTATACACCCAAATGCTGATATGATGTCTGAGCTGGTTCTGCAGGTACACCACTCCACAGCTGAAAGACATTCAGGGGACAAACATGCCTCTCATAGAATGTTTCTTTCAACTGTGTCCTAAATAAATAGACAGAATATAAAATGTCTACTGAAAAACTATTCATTCAATTTTATTTGTATAGCGCTTGTCACAAAGAAGCTTTACAATCAATCTCACGCCTGAAACCCCCCTAGAACAAGCCGAAGCAACACCTGAATCAGCCTATCAGCCTCTCTCTGTTGTACAACCAACCTACATTTCCTTTGCTGATGCATGGATATGTGTGGCTGATATGTATCTGACCTATATACAGTAATGCTTTTGGGTCTGTAGTCTGCACCATAAATCCAGAAAGACATCCATTAAATAGAGTTTAGGAATACAATGGCTCTCATGCTGTAAAAAAGGGTGCAGGATATTTCTTTACATAACAGGCCCATCTTAGTAAAAGTGGCAGAACAGTAAATACTGTTTACTGGAGAATATAATAGCCAAAAAAACCCAACAAAAACAAATGCAATAACAGACAGATGGTTTATGTTGGAATGCTTTACTGCAATAATCTCACAATAAAAGCAAAAGACACATATCTCTGATTAGCTAAGAAGTGTCAGTGCTTCCCTATCCACCCTTTAGAAAAGAAAAGTAAAGAGAATGAAGAGAGAATCTCCATTTTGACTGTGGTATGTGCTGTGTCACTCCCTCTCTCTTTTTCACTCTCTCCCTCAGGTGTGGGGTCAGAGAGGAAACTCTCTGAAAACAAGGAAGAAGAGGCAAAAGAGGGACTAAGAGGAACATGGGAAAGAAGAAGAAGAAGAGAGAAAAGGGAAAGAATAAGACAAAAGTAGGTGGAGGGAAACAGCCTGGTCCGATGAGGCCCAGAGATCCCCTCTCTACCTCCCATTTAACAGCTCATTATGAGCAGAGCTCCAGAGCGTAGCAAAGCAAACAGATAGCCGACCGCTACCTCAGAAATCAGCACACTCAATCGGCAGAGCTAATGTTTGCTCGCGCTCTTAATAAGTGCTTACGCTAGCAGCACGGAGCCGTCGTCGTAACAATAACCACAAATCCCTTTTTAAATGAAAACCCAGCGATGCTTTCTTCCACTGATGATGGCTCACCTTCCAATTTGACGTACCAGTGTTGTATCGAGTCGGAATATACGGAAATGAAGGAAGACATTAATAAAAGCTGGGCATGTCGATTTCACCTAGCTGGAACATTTCTTGTTGTGGGATATGGACCACACAGTTGAGCCCCTGATTGGCTGGGTCAGCACAAACCCCTTCTACGAGCTAATGAACAGCCACCGAAAGGGAAGAGGATGTCGAGGTTACTGACTCTTTTTTCTCTTATTGACCAATTATTTAACAATCTGCCCCCTTTAGAGCCCCGACAAAAGTATGCTAGCTTTCAATGATAGTATATTACATGTAAAAATATTGTACAGATATTTATTACTTACTTGGTTCAAACATTAAATATCATCACTGTGAACTCGTCAAAAATACTTTTCTGGATAAAACGGAGCAAATCTAAATATAAAAATATAATTGCTCTTGGCTGTGGGCCCCTAGGCACAGTGGTGGTGCAGATGTTTTCATTTGGTAAGTTATGTGACATAATGGCAAGGAGGAAGTGCTGTTTTACCACTGATCTACAGTCAGGAGGCTCTGGTCTACTGCTCCCTGTCACTGTTTCTGCTAAAAGGGAAAAACTGATCCTATATCTGCACCTTGGGTCACTTTGTACCAATTAGTCCAGTTTCAGTGCATCAGACAGACAATAAAATTTCTTGGTTTATCGGTCTAACTAAAGATCTGTCTGCAAAGATCTGAGGTGCCCTTTACAATGTTTCAGCCCCTGCCATGGGGAGAGTCTGTACAAAGCTCTGCCAAACACAGACAGCCTCCACTGCTCTGCAGGTGAGCAAATTAATCTTAGCTGACAAGCAAAGGATCATGGGAATTCGGTCTAGGCCTCCGTGGACAGACGGCGCAGGTGAACTTTTCTGTGTGCTGACAGACCTGCCCGGGTGCTGAATCTCATACCCAAAGACATGTTTGTTGGCTGTTGAAATCGAACGACCGTCTCAGGCGGCTGTCTGGAAAAGACAATTTCCTCAACAGGACATTTATTTACGAACAAATATTGGCAGGGATCACGTTATTTGCTATGGCGTTCAAGGGGCTTTTCCAGTAACGGTTAGCGAAGCTAAGGCTTCTTTGTCTGATCTGTTGTCTTTATTAAGTGTGGTTCTTTTCTAACGTTACGATAAAGCCCGTTCCGACAATCTCCTTCATCTATGATACCCCCCCTTCCCCCGACTCCATTAGCGAACTGCAGATGGCTAAATGTTATACTTACTGGGTGCTGTTTGAACAGCTGTGTGCTGTGATTCTACCCTAGACAAGAAGAGAGCTGAGCCACTGTTGAAGTCTTTTTTTCTGTTTCTTTTCCAAACAGGTAGCCATGCAGTCATCTCAAACCAGGTTCAACCATTTTCTGCCTCCTTAATTGATTCGATTGCTCATTCACTCATATGCATGTCCCTCGGTCAAAGCACAGAGTAAGAACATGTACTGATGACAACAAGCTAGTCAGCCCAACCAGACTCCAACAAACTACACAGTGTCCAGAACTGCATCAAACCTGGACTTCAAGGATCTGTGTCTACTACTTAAAATTAGCAAGCTGTCCCCAGTGTCGACAAATCTTAGAGTAAAACAATACTTCCTGGTCCCAATTTGCCATTTATTAATTTTCATTTATGCCTCCATGTTATGCTAAGCAAGCTGAGCCTGAATAAACCTGATTCAACATTAACCTTAAAGGGAAACATTGGCAAAGGTGGTTATTGAGACAGCACAAATAACCAATTTCACTTCATATGCAGTATGTACAAGCTAACAAGGCTAATTTAGCAAATAATGGAACTAAATATCTAATCAGGAGAGGAGGGTTTATTACAAACCAGTGCACACACCCCTCAGTGGCACTAATTGACAGGCAGATAGTGTGCTCAGGCATATTAAGGAACAGGAGGCCTTATTATAGTGTTTATAAAACAACTCAGACTCCCATCTTTGAGTGTTATACCAAATGTCTTGCTGTCGGCACAGGAATGTCCATTTCACTTATTTCTTTGATTTCTTTTTTATGAGGAAGATGCCCATCTGCAGCAATGAGTTCAGATGCGGCCAAATGATTCCTGGCAGTTTTGAACAATGTGTCACAAGGTATTTTATCGCCTTTATTTTCCCAGACGTTCAGTCCACTCCACCCCTCCCATAAATCTCCCATTGCAGGACACAGCTAGACCCTCATGTGGCAAAAGAAAGAAAGTCACATGTTTGTGGTATAGCTGTGTATCCTGTAAAACTGTGAGTTTGAATCCCAGCCACATGATTACTGACTATGGCAGGACGTCAGTGCTGGCGAAGCACCAACAGGCACAGCCTTGCCAGGAAACATAAGGTCTACACCCACAGAACTCAACCATCTTATTACTCTTTAGTGACCCCTTAAGGCCAGCCAGTGCATGCAGGATTTTGAACTTATTTTGACATCGTGGCAATGAGTAGTTTGTGTTGCTGCTTGACCAATATCAAATACTAGTCACCATGTTGGTGGCTGCTATCTCCTAAGACTGAAGGGCAAATTACAAGTCAAAGTTGGAAAAAAGGGGAGAAATATTTTTAAAAACAATGACACAAGCTCAATTTTAAGGAAAAGCATTTTTGAAAAAGGGATATTCTCATTTAAATCTCATATTCCATGACAATTGGTCAGTTAAGCCAAGGACTGGATTAAATGAGGGAGCTCTTCAGGGCAGTGAGGTCACTCAGCTATCTCGCCACCAGGGGAGACTCATAGCGGAATCATTACAGATTAACCAATCAATGGATCCGGCAAGACCTATCATCCCTGAAACCATGGACTGAGGATTGATGTTCTATGATCCTGAGATGGATTGCTTTAGATACTGTGATACTGTCAATACTGTGTCGAGTCCACAGCTTTTATTCAAAAGCATAAGTGACCATCGTATTTGCTCATTTTGATCCCAAAGAAAGTAGTAAATAAACACAGATGTAAATGTAACAGATGCAGGGCAGATGTAAAACACATGAGAAAGGGGATGGGTCTTCAGTAGTGATGGCTGAAATGAGGTTTCAGGGACCTCATTAGGGTGGAGTCACTGTCTGGTCTCAGCCGATCAAAAATGTTTTTTTTTTTCTGTCCATATCCTATAGAGTCATTGGTATGAATCATTTAGTCAATAGCTCCTTATGGTATCTCTTCCCACAAACCACTGTCCCCTATTGCTGATCTTCTTCAGGACTAAAGCACAGTGTTTTGGTCTGACTGAAGACCCAGGGCAGGTTAAAAAATTGACAACATTGGTGAGAGTAAACCTTGTTTGGAAGCAATAATTTCAGTATGCTTCCTCAACTGCTTTTAACTCATTTTGACCCCAAGACTATATATATACATGCAACTGGAAAGATGAGTAAAATGGCCTTCCCAAAGATACCACTCTAATGGAATTTTCAGTCTTTTCTCAATACTTCCAAGGACCTGTTGACAAGTGTTAATGTGAATATGTTCAGTTTTTGCAGGTCATTTGTAGACCTATAACTTTCCTCATACAGGGCTGTCATTTTGTTTTTCACTGCATAAGAGTTAGGTGATTACCATTAATATTAGCTTAGCTGAATCAAACACATTCCGTTTCAAAAGAATACCTCCACAAATCTGCATCTTAAACTTGAAAACATTTATTTAGATCATGAATTTAGGATTAAACCTGGGGATATGCAAGATAAGCATGTTTCTGAGCTAAATCCTAATTCGATTTAGGTTTTTCAGAAAATTGACATTATCTTGTTTTCAGCAGTAGCGACAAATGGCTAATTACGATGGAACACACAAAATCACCAAATCCCACCCCCCACCCCCACCTCCAACAGGTATTAGTCTCAGTTCTCCACTCAGCTCCATTATGACACCTGCAGTGCAGGGAACTGATCTCTCAAAGTGTTGCTTTTACAGATTAAGGGATGTCAGAATTTAAAGGAGGCCATAATGATTTAAAACTATCCTGGCTCATTACTGTAACTGGGTCACACTCGCACGCCTTCACATCCTGTAATAAAAGCCATTGGCCTAATTTGAGGAAGTCTTCTCAAAGTAAGCCTGCGGGGAGGGAGAGTTTCGTCTTTTTAGTGCGAAGGAGAACCACGGCATTCGGTCTGAGTACTAACACGTGACGTTTTATTGTGTCTTACCAGCTGTTGCAATGGGGTCTGGATTTAATTCTGCAACAGGAATGCTGTAGCAACTGTGGTGTGGCTGTGTTTGGGAACCAATGGAGGGACAATCCCGCATTTTCACATTACATACTCTGCACTTTCCAAAGGCTTCAGCGTCATGGGGTTAATCCTCTTTAAGTCAGTCTTCATTCATTTACAAACATCAGGTCTGTCACTTCATACACATGGGAGATTTTTTCTTCAAAAGCTGAAGGCAACAGCTGTCCACACCCGAGCAACAGCAATCAGCCCTGTCCAGCACACCTCTCCCTCAGGCTCTGGAGAAAGTGGACACACCCCTAACTCCTCTGATTCATGTGGTGACAAGCTTTCCCTGTTTTTCACACTGTACATTCCAGTCACCAAACACATATATGTCGATGGAGACTTATGCTCAGCTCATGAACTTGCTGTCATCTGCCCTGCCAGGAGAGACTGCTGGGGAGCAATTTTTCCCTGGCAAGGCCAAGTCAGTTGACACACATAGCCTGGAATGCATTCTTTTAATTTTAAAATAGAATGGCAAATACCCCTCAAGAGAATGAAGCTTGTTTTGATAGATTTGCATATTCCTTGAAAGGCACTAGATTAGTTTATAATCAGAAGTTTCAGTATAACCACATAAAGTTATCATGTGTTTTGCAACTCTGGAAAATAAGCAGAAAATGAATAACACCACCACAAGAAATTGACCTTACACTGTGAAAAATAAACACTAAAAATCAATAAGTAAATACAGTAAAACATGTTTAAAAGAATCAAACAATATTATAGAAAATCATAACCTGAAGAAAGTCAAGTGTGTGGTTTTCTATCACATTCGTCTGGTACGTGACAGCATGTCTCTGCCAATGCTTGTGTTTGATCAAACAGGCAACGGATTTCTATGAGAAGAAATGACAAATCAATATTAATCTACTTTCACAAATTCTGTAAAAATGTGACCTATCAATTCGACCTTTATGAAATTACAGACAGGATCGATTCACAAAGCGCATGGTCCAACACACAGAATTTCAAGATGGAGCAGTCTCCCAAAAGACTAGAAATACTGTGTGTTGGTCTTTTGGATGGTGCACTGTGTAAAGGTGCATGTTATTGGTAGTTATGGAAGTGGGAGGAGTCATTGAACCAAAAATGGGAGGACCTACTACATAGTACAAGTGACTAAATAACTTGTTCCAATAACTGCAATAGCTGTAAAGGAAAAATCTGACTGGGTCAAACATTCAGCTGAGAGTAGCTCCACCCTCCTGGGGCTCATGAAGCATCAGCTCAACCATCACACTGTAAAACATTACAGCCCCATTTAGTTATGCCCTCTTATTTGTTCTCTGTAACTCAAAGCACGATGACAAGTTTTGGATATTGAACTCAACTGTATGAGGTTTCAAAGATTGAACTTACTGTTCAGAGCTATATGTGTTCATTGAACTTGTGTTTGTAAGTAATCTGTTGAACAAAAAAATGGCAGAAAAGACACCAAGATGGGGTTGGATGATTGGGGAAACAATGTGCAGTTTTTGAGAATGAGAAAAATTTGAAAAACACTAATTTGAAATGTAAATCCTCTAAACTTGAAATGTCAAGTATTATGAACATAGTTAGGTTACTTGAACTTGAATAATGAAAAATTCATGGATAATGAAAAATAATTAATTGTTTTAACTCAGTGTTACGTTTAAACAACAAGTGACCAGAAGTTAAAATGACTTTCAAAACTTAAAAAACAATGTTGACAAAAAATGCGTAGTAGTTACATCAACTTTTTCAGCTTTAGTTTTTGAATTGAAACAATGGTATTTTTCAAGATGACTTCCTAAGTTTAACCAAAATGAAATGTTTTACAGTGTACTAGTGACTAGTGCAGCTGTGCATCAAGCAGCTGGGTGCTTGCAGTCCCAGCCATTCTTTCACAGCTATGGACAGAGGTCCACATTGTTAACTGGAAACTACCTCACCCTTGCCAGGACGGAATAATGGGTAAGACGAAATCACACCTTCTCATCACACTTTAGTGCTGCCTTCCTAGCTGACTAAGCACCTGCATGTCTATTGAGTGATCAAATGATCACTTGCATTCACTGCATAGGTGATGTAAAAAATAGTGAAGCCTCGCCTCGTGTACGGCAGCTTCCTTTAGGCTCCACAGTGGACACTGAGGTATTAGGCTTTGTCCGAAAATCAATACAGAAATAAAGTGAAGAAATACAATACAGAGTGGTCCTTTGCTTTTACATGTGACGTTTTGAAAATACCCTTGAAATCCAATGCAGATTTTCTTTTTTTTGGCTCTGTAGTACAGGATCTTGCACCAGTAAATTATCATGACAAAGAGCATTTGGACTCTTGCAATGCCACAGCTGGGGGTCACTGGTCAGGGCACATGTATTGGAGATCAATGGCCTGACCAAGCATGCGAGTGTTGCAGGATTAGCTGCAAAGTAAATATGCAGGTTCCTTTATTTAATTCCCTGGGAGAATAGGAGCAATCGAAGACAGACAGTATTTGCAACTGGGCCAATGCGCTGTCATGTTGTGGTGCATGGTAAACTGGCCAACAGAGCAACTGTAACTGGGCCAATGAGCTGTCATGTTGTGGTGCATGGTAAACTGGCCAACAGAGCAACTGTAACTGGGCCAATGAGCTGTCATGTTGTGGTGCATGGTAAACTGGCCAACAGAGCAACTGTAACTGGGCCAATGAGCTGTCATGTTGTGGTGCATGGTAAACTGGTCAATAGAGCAACTGTAACTGGGCCAATGAGCTGTCATGTTGTGGTGCATGGTAAACTGGCCAACAGAGCAACTGTAACTGGGCCAATGAGCTGTCATGTTGTGGTGCATGGTAAACTGGCCAACAGAGCCACTGTAACTGGGCCAATGAGCTGTCATGTTGTGGTGCATGGTAAACTGGCCAACAGAGCCACTGTAACTGGGCCAATGAGCTGTCATGTTGTGGTGCATGGTAAACTGGCCAACAGAGCAACTGTAACTGGGCCAATGAGCTGTCATGTTGTGGTGCATGGTAAACTGGCCAACAGAGCAACTGTAACTGGGCCAATGAGCTGTTGTGTTGTTATACAGTGCATGGCAACCCAAAACAGAGTAAATGTAAACTAGCCAATGAGTTATTGTGTTGTGACACAGTGCATAGTAACCTGAACCACAGAGTAAGTGTAAATAAGCCACGTTGTTAAACACTGCATGGTGCGTAGGGAGTGTGAGATCACGACCCCGCTGTCTTACAGATCACTCACTCTGCCAGGATAAAGCAAGATGAACGAGAGACACAGAGAAAACAAGAGGGATGCTAGGCACAAAACATCTATGTTTTCAATCTCTTTTTATGTCTCCTCTCTACCTCTCTGTGATGTTTTCCAGCATATGATATTCATTATTCTGGCCATCTTTAATGAAGCTATTCTGAGGAGTCAACAAAGAAGGGTTGTCTCTTAGCTGTGTTCTGTCTTTCCCCTCTCTCTCACTCTCTAATTCAAATGAGAAATGCTTTTTTTGACAAGAAATGCATATGTATATATTGCCACAGCATGAAAAATACATTGAAACATGAACACAGTACATGCACAATGATGTCATACACAAAGATGACTGTAAAAACAGCAAATAATACAAATACTACCATTACCATGACAAATAATAATTGTAGTGATAATGAAAATAATAACGGTGATGGCATAAAATACGATGATTGTAGTGATACTGCTATAGATAGTTGTTGGTAACTCAAAGGTCTCTTACTCTCTCTCTGTCTCTCCCTCTCTGTGTCTATGGGAGGATGGTGCCTCAGAAGAACTGGATGAGAGGTGAGGACACCGGCGCATTATGTCAGTCAAAAAAAGTGTGCCGCAGCTGGATTCTCTGTGTACCTGAATACCAATGAGAGCCGGCGGATGTGCCCAGGAGTGTTCACCCACAGCAGGCCTGTCACGAAGGCCCGCCTCCCATTAGAGCCCATAGGCTGAGGGTCTGCATTGCACAACCAATGGTGGAGAATGGTACTTTGCCCAACCCCCCTCTTCTATGATGATGCTGTCATCTACCAGGCATTAGGATGCCGCTCATGTCCCAAACCAGGCAGAGCACGCGCGTGTGTAGGGAGTGCAGCTTCGCTGTCGTCTGAAGGACAGTGACTCAGGTAAAATGTAGATAGAGTAGATGTACCAGATGATACCAGAGATATCTGCACTGTTCATTAAAAAAAAATGCTTTTTGTATATCGATTAAGAGAATTTTGAGAGTTAACATTAAATACTAAGTTCAGCTGCCAGTTTCACGGGGCCAAGAAGTTTTAGAAGAGGTAGCAAACCCCAAAGGCCCACAAAGGAAGCAGGTTTTCATTCCAAACCAGCACTGCTGCACTTGAGATAATCAACAGTTCAGTAGTATCATTATTTGATTCACATTTGTTATTGCTGGGTTGGAAAAACTGCAGGCCCTATCTAGGAGCAGGGTTCAGGTCCACTTAGTTAGGACTCATATACACATAAATACAAGATTATGCGTGCACATGATAGTCTATGGTTTGTGTTCCAAGATGGGTGTAACTGTAGTGCAAGAGGGCAGTGCTCAATGTTACACAGAAATATACTGCAATAAATCAATAAAACCTTTCTTCTTTATTGGGAAATAAAGGTGACAAAATTTAATACACTGTAGTTCTGAGAGGGATTTGGTAAAGGTATGGACATAAAAAAAAAAACAATGGGGCGTATCCTATTGTCTAAATGACTGCCAAACCCAGTGTGTTATGCCAAGGGTTTACGACTAAGACTGGAGATATTTGGTGACGGAGCATATTTTTTGTGGACAGCACTGTATAAATGTGCTGCTCTCATTGATAAACACTAGTCCAGTTGTGGTTTTTTCCACACATCTGGAATTGCTGTGCGTACAGGCCCCGGCTTGCACTCTCAGATGGTTTACCCTCTCCTTAGGAAATCATCTCTCACAGGTAAACTGCTATCTCAGCACTCTGCCTCAAATTACGACATTGCTTCCAGCACTCACCTCTACATTTATCAGCTATTCTCTACTCTTAAATCATTACCTGGGGACAGTTTATGCAATCCTAACACCTTCATGAAAAGCATCCATAGTACATTTATTACCACAGAATAACATGTGAATAAATCACGGTCCAGAGCACATGTTCAAGATTGCTGAGTGACAGTAAATATTACATGTCACATTTGAGAAATGAATTTCACATGCTATGTACTGCTTTGCTAAGCATTGCATTTGGTTGGAAGTGAATCAAAACTTTAAATCAGGTTGCAGAAGGAGCTATGCTATACTTCATGACGGGTTCATCAGACAGATATTTATATAAAAACTGTAACCCAGTCAATAACTTTGCATTATTACTGTTGTAACTGACATATTTAGATGAAATTTAGAAAAAAAAGTCTAGAAAGCAGGTTCAAACATTTACTTGGAACAGATTTTTATTTAGTTTCTGCAAGTTTTCTGAACACCGGGGAGGTGTGGTTAGCAGCAGTGGTGCTTGGCAAAATCATTTTCCCACAATTCCTTGTAGACTGAGCAGCTTTTCAGTGTTATGCTGGCAGAACCCCCACAGCATGCATAAACAATAAAAAACCAGTTGTTTTTAACATGTCAGTGGTAGAAAGAGTAAAGTGAAGAAATTACTCCATCGTCAGAATTTGTTAAATTTGTTTTTATGACTCAACAAAAACAGTTGACCTTTCAGTCAAGATGACCTTTTCTAAGTGATCTTGACTGAAATGTTTATTATTTTTGTCTCTGCAGTCTTTGTTTTTTTCCTTTCTGGTACAAGAAGTCCGAGATATTATCACAGACATGCCATCAGCGCTGTGTTAGAACTACAGCCATGAACGGTACCGACAGGTAAATGGCATAAACGAAAAGTTGGCCAATCAGAGGCCAGGTGAATGGAACTTCCATTGCACCTGCCTGCAACAGGAAACATGTTAAAATGGAAGTAGCAGACAAACATGCAGACAAGGCCAGAAACAGTTCACAAAAAAAGCTGAACAAACTGAGAAAATATTAGAGTCCAATTACAAACAAATCAAGTTGCATTACCCTTTTCATACCAAATTACCCGCCATGAGAGGCAGGTAATATCCATCATTTCATAAAGAGACAGTACTTATAACTAAAGCTAGAATCTGTCTGACTCAATAAAATTTGATTTGTTATTAGGAGGAAGCGGCCTCAGGAATTGGGATATAATATTTATTAGGTGTGCACTGACAGAACTGCAGATATGCTTTAAAAATTGTTCATATTTTTAGCATATCAAAGCCATGCCGAGCCCCTGGATCTTGACTGTTTTCCAGTGATAATTAGTCATGGGTCTCTCATAGTGCGAGAGGTAAAACAATCCCCAACTGGTTTCATTTTACAGAGTTTTGTTGGCCTTTTTGTTAGCCAGTCTTTATAATAGCAGTGAAGGAGCAATATAGAAGTATCTAGGACATATACTCACACACAAAGTGCACACACTGGGTTGGGTTCACACAAGACCCCCTCCCCACCACCCCAAACCATCACAGCAGGGGCTGAAGAGGCCAGACAATCGGCCCAAACGGTCACCTTCGATCAGCGCCTGAGTTTGTTTCGGCGGGGGCTGGTGTGGGCGTTCCTCCGCTCCTGCAGATGGGTAAATCCGAAAGGAATGGAAGCGTGTGACAGGTAATGGACTCCGACAGCTGCTTCCTTCCTGTTTAGAGCAGCTGGGGTCTCCAGCACCAGAAGTGACACAATGGTTCTTCTGATTGTTTGCTTGTTTTAGAGCTCTGCTTTGTAAACACACAAAAAGGACGCCCATAGTTTTAAACCTTGCTCACATCTCATGATTCATTTTGTTTGCCTGTAACTTTACGACAGGCCACCGAAATCCACAGTAAATGGATTTGCACACAGCTAAACTGTGACTTATTTCCATATCCTGGTGTGTTTGTGCTGGGGAGGTTCTTACACATGTATCCAGAACATAATAGATGTAATCAATATGTGTCACTAATAGGAGGGAATGGTCCAGTCCTTGGAGAGACAGGAGACTTTAAAAAAACATTCCCAAAGCCAATGACCCATAGCTGTGTGCTATGAACCCTCATATCAACCAATCAAATGATTTTGCTCTCCACATCATGACATGTAATTGCCTATATTCAGCAAATTTCAATTCAGAGTGAAAACCCCACTCTCATATGGGTTGCTAACAATATTTATTATATGAAATGATACTTTCTAACAAAGTTAGGGACAGGGCATCCAAAGGGAAAGTGGTGATTCAAGCCAGTGGTTCAAACAAAGGTAAACTATGCTGCACCATATTACTATTTAGAAGCACATGCAGGAGAGTTGGTTGTTCCTGGTACAGCTGTGAGCTCTGTGTTTTGCTGTTTAAGCTCCAGTCAGCCATACAATTACTTGCCATGGCTACAGGTCTACATTGGTGAGGGAACAACCACCTCAACTACCCCGGGGAAAGATAGGGGTTAAGCCGGTTGAAGTAATCAGTCCCATCACTCTCTAGTGGCCCCTACTGGCCAGTTGGGCACCTGTAATTACATAAACCGGGCCTATTTTAACTATGTGTTCCTCCAGCAGCTCAGATGATATATACCATGTCATGTATTTGCAAAGTGGAAAGAGCGATGGCTATTCCATCATGTGAACTGGAGGAGACACAGCTTCCTTCTCCCAAGTCCCGGTATTCAACAACAAATGTTACAGCACAGTGGGAAAAGCATTGTAGGAGGAAGTCATGAAACTGACTTTCACGGCCGAAATGTCGATGCTTTCACTGACACGCATATTTTGAAGCATGGCTCATTGAGCAGCCCCATTTTAAAGCTACAGCAATGCGATATATAGCTGTAAACTGTCAGGATGCTTCAAATAGGCTTTTAAGGTCACCTGACCCCCTCACTTCAGTTCAGTTCCAATTCGCTACACTATCTTAACATTTAGTAATTCCACACTCTACATTTCGACGCCGCTGCCAAAACTTGCTCGGGCACATTCTCTGGTATGGGGTACAACTCATTATTCTACTAAATAAGCTTTGACAATGTGCCTCTCAGTCGGTTGGTGAGTCTAAATTATTCGCTTGGAGAGACTGACAGGGTATGGAATACCAGGGAGATATGTGAACTGCTTTTTCTCACACGCTTTAAAAGACAGACACTAGGAGGACTTGACAGCGTGTCTGAAGCTCAGAGTAATTACTGGCAAGCTTCACATTAAAATATTTTCAGCATTCATTTCCTCTTTCCAGCATGCTATTAGCACATTTGCCATAAAATACTGCCTGGCTCTTAAGAAAATGTAAATAGCTCATATTTACACATTAATTTAAATTAATACATAAATAGACTCAGATTTTTAAATATGTTTACTAAATAATACATACTAACCTGCTGCATCCTACTCTTAAATGGGATGCAGTGCTGTTCTCTGAGAAATAAGGAGGGAGATATTCAATTACGACTGTAAATACAGGATGATTATTTATTGCAAAAACGTTGCAAGGTAGTATAGGGGTTAGGGGAATGGGTCTGTATCAGTGAGCTTGCAGGTTTAACTCCCAAGTGGGGCACTGCCACTATAGCTTTGACTGTAAGTTACTGAACCAGACTTGGTTCAGAAAATATTAAACTGTAAAAGTGGATACAAAAACACATAATCTGTGTATGCTGCTCTGGATTATAGAGTTTTCCAAATGTAAAATTAATTATTTTAGCCAGTCTTTACGACTGTTGTGAATGGGCACATAAAGCAACAATACAGGGCTGTTTTGTCATTATCTACAAATACTGTGTCAAGTAAAATAATTCTATGTACACTGTTGTGCAGATGTTCAGTATGCTGTCTGGTAGCGGTGCCCGGAACAAGCCAGGAATACAACTGCATTAGCAATGCATTGTGGTCCAGTGATTATATTACTTTAAAGTGGCTTACTTGCTTATAATAATAATTAGCTATTATGGTCAGCCATCTGCATCTTCCTTCAGATGGCTATTGGTAAATGAATGAGCTTTGGCCAGAATTGGATTTGCTGCTTCTTAGGTGACTTCTGGTAATGACGGATTATAGTGGCCATTTCAGAGATCAAATTTACTGATGATGTGGGGGGGATATAAAAATGTAAGCTTTTCATCTTCCATGTTAACATTCCTTACAATTTTAGGCAGGTATGCTTAAAGCATTTATGATGCATACAAGCTGTGTTAGCATGACTTAATGACTTTATGAGTCACTCAGAAGTACTTGTGGTGCTTAATGAAAGACAGAGGAACACATGTGGTGCAAAATGCTGTTATCAGATGTGATTTAGCACTTAATACCACCACTTAATACCACCTTCTGACTGATACTCCAGCACACATTTTCACAAATGAGTCAGCCACATCATGAGCTCATTTTTAACCAGTCAAATGTCTCCCGCTTTGGAGCGCCCAAACTGTGTCTGTAGGCCTGTCTGATTGCTGCAACCTCCTCCATCGGTTTTGGAGGGTGCAGACAAGCATGCACTCTGCACAAGGGCAAGCAGGATCATCGTCTCTTCTTAATTGTGAGAGAAAACATGGTAAAAAGGAGTGTATCCACTGTGTGCAGCCCTGTCATGAGTGCTGTGTGATTCAATCACAGTGAAGGCCTCCCCCTGCAGGGTGGGCGGTGACAAACTTCAGTCCCAGAGGACCGCAGTGTCTGCTGGTTTCCTGCTGTGTTTCACCACTTAAGTGATTCATTTAAGGCATTGATTGGCTAAAGAGTCCACTCACCTTGTTTCTGAAGCTTAAATTGGCTGGTGATTGAAAGGAAAGACCGTGGAAACCTGCCGGCTCCGGTCCTCCAGGGCTTGGGTTTGACCCTCATTCAGGACAGAAGAAGCAGATGGAGCCAGCAGAAAACCGTGAGGATGTACCGTCCTGTCCACTGCAGTTTTCCAGGGCTCCCGATACAACAAGCAAGGTTTCCTCATTTTAATCATCTTATATTCTATTTAATGGCGGCTCCTCAGATAGCCCTTTTCCGAGGTGGGAGGCCAAACCAATATGACCCTTGTCAGCTCTGTGTAACTCCCATTATTTCAATGAGGACCACACAGAGGCAAAAAGGTAAGCTGTACACCTGATTGGTTAAAGTACCACAGCACCCAGGACTGATTACCTGAATGAACAGCTGACAGAGAACTTTGGCCCAAGGTCTGAGTCGGTGAGACAGCATATTTTTGGTGCCAGATAGCTCTTTTGATCTCTCAGGAATTCTGTCCCATTCCACTTCTACTGAGTTACCCTTGGCAGAGTAAAAGAAAACATTTTTTGCCAGTTTGTTTGGACATTTCACAAGTGAAAAGGTGATATGAACAAAGAACAAGTCGGTTTTACATGTAGTATTAAATGCAAACATTTAGCCTCATGTGACAGTTTTTGTTTTCGCACATGAAAATTTCAGCTCACATGTGAAAAAAGCAATTTCTCATGTGAAATGTCTGAAAACAATTTTTATAGGAAAAAATCAATAGAATATATTTGACGTCCTCATGTAAAACTGAATTTCAGGTTTGAGCAGTGCAGGTCTCTCCTCTGGGCACACCCATTCTCTGAGTTGATCTAAACATGGAAGACAGCCTCCACACGGACTGTGCACAGTTTGTAACTGGGAAAAGAAACCATTTGCATAAAACAAGACAGGTTTTGCAATGCAACCCCTCTGTGATAAACAGGTGTACATGATAACAGTGATGGATGCTGAGGGAGAGAGTGTATCCATCTTCCGGGGCTCGTTCTGCACCGCTACACCGTTTAAGTCTTTCAAATGCGAGCAATTCCCTCGAATTCCACTGAATGCGCGACATCTCGATGTCTGCATCTGCTTTCATAGTGCAATGTACGCTTTTCAAATACAAACACAATTGCAAACAGACTGTCAGTTTAACAAAAACAAAATATTGATTTCAATTATGGTCCCATCTGCTATTCAGAAAGCTGGTGTTTCAGGATACACTTACACATTCAAATGCTTGCATGCACATACACAAGTACACATGCACACACATATGCACACACAAACAAAACACATAGGTACAGTGTGAAAAAGTCCTCTCTGAACACAAAGCCCAATTAAAATTTCACTGAAGGGAAAAACATATTCTTAAGTAGCACTCAGCTATGGGTCATTGCCTTTGGGAATTATTTCCTTACTGCAGTCCTCCTTGTCTCCAAGGACTGTATTATTCCTATTCAGTGAAAAACAGCTCACTTTTAACTTCTCTCTAAACTGCCACAGTGGCTAGACAGAGCAAGCGTTATAATTGAGGGACGACTCAACGGTGGGGACCTGAGGGCGGGACCCAGCCATGACAAAGAGTAGAGTGGGGCAGGTGTTCCTGTCTGCCAAAGCACATTGATGAGGGTTTCAAAACCATGCTTCTACACACCCATAGGGGCTTCTGGTGTGTTTTTTATGCTGATTTTTATTTTCACCGGAAAATCAGTGACCAAACTGTACCCCATAAACTGGGTGGTATTCCACGAATCTGTCTTACCGAGTTAGCTGGATAACTTTGGTAAGATGCCAAAGTGAAAATATTTAAGAAGCAGTTTTAGTTCACTGACTGACAACTGTTATTCTATATTTTGAACACATTAATTGATTTAAAGCTAGTTTTATTAAGAGAAAAGCCTATCTGTCTTCATAATATTTATCAAACGGTATACCCCCGGCAAGGTCAGTGAATGGTGAGATCAACTGCTTTAGATGATCAATTAAGTTCTGAGCAACAGCAAAAACCAGCAACCTCTGTAACTCCCCAAGATGAATTACTTAATCAACCAATTAAAACATGAGACTGGTGGAAAAGCCGGCATACACACAGTTCTCTGAAGCACTGAGCTTCACACCGCTATTTTGATGAATCAACGAAGACCCATTTTACTAGCTAGAGAGGAAACATTTGAACCAACATCATAAAATGCTAGGTCTTTGGAAAGAAAAACGCAGCAGTAGTCTTGTCTGTTTCTTGTTCCTTTAACCAACAGTGAAGAAGTGAAATCACTTCGGTTTGTGAAACTGTTTATTATTCAGGCCAAGAAACAGGCAAGGCCCTCTATGTGAAAGGAAGAGAAAATCGGTAAGCATTAAATGCCCTTGATATATTCTTCAGTGGAAGCGTCTGCTGGCACGGAGTTCACAGCAGGGGATATGATGCCCGAGTCTTTGTGCACTCCACAACAATATTTCCAAACTGATCCAAAACTATCCGAATGGAAAAAAAAAGTCACGCAGCAGAATCAGTCGCTAAAATACATCCCCCAATCAAATACATCAGCAAAAAGATGTTAGATAGCCTAAACCTCATGAGATGAAATTAGATTAGATGAGATATCCTCTGTTAATTCCCCAAATGGGGAATCACTTGTCAATGCAGCCCAAAAATGCAAACCAAGCACAGACAGCCATAAATGAACTCAGAGAAAAGAGCATATGGTTTTGGTCCATGATAACTGAGAGGGAGTTTTCTCTCTGTTTAGCGCTGCGCTGCAACCTCCAGAGAACCCAATGCTTTGGCAGTGTCAGAACCAGGGTCCATGATGGTGCAGTGGTGGCCTTGAGGTTCGCAAATCAGACCAGCAACCAAATAGTCACTGGTACGTTTCCCCACACCCACTGGCCAGAATGTGGCAAGGTGTGAGCAAGTAAATATGAGCTTGCTCCTGGCAAGCTGCCACCCTGATGCTCTAGACCAGAGGTCCTCATTCCAGGCCCTGGTGTGCCACAGTAAGATTTCACAACAACAACGGACTCAACAAACCAGATGAGTCCGTTAACTTTGTAATCAACGGTTTTAATTAGTCATTAATTGCTGAGCAACAGCAAAAACCAGCAAACACTGTGGCTCTCCAGGGCCAGAAATGAGGACCACTGCTAGAGATAAACTCCTTCAACCAAAAGTCCTGAATAATTCTCTGGACTGAAAGACTTAGATGTGACAAAGTGTGAACTACCTTCATCACTAACATAAATGTGTGGGTGCATGTCAAGGGTGGTTAGGAGTGTGAAAACACTAATCTCAACGTAAAAATGGACAATACAGGTGTCAACTGTTTCATCAATCTTCCGAAATCTGTTCCAATTTATTAAAGTGAAATTTGGTTTTTTAACAAACCAAATGTAAATTCTGCCTACATTGGGCTTAATTTCTGTCCCTGCACAGAACCCACACGGTAACATTGGTAACTGTGTTTCATTGTTGTCAAGGCTTATAAGTTATAAGTCAGAGTTATAAGTTATAAGCCTGACAGATGGATGCATGCTGGTCCCTCTGATCCTACATTAAGGGTGGACAAAGAGGGCCCAATCTGTTTCTGGGTTTCAGGCTCATTATAAAATTAGTCCAATCATCTATGCAATTTGACACTTCAGTTCAATATCTTGATAAACTCATAAATGAAAGCCAAATCCTTCCATGGCCTAATCTACCAATGAATCGGCATTAGTGTATGCAGCTAATTAGGTAATTGAGCCAGTAACTCATAGAAACAAAAACATGCATGCACACCGGCTCTCCAGCAATGAGATTGCCCACTTATGTCCTGAAATATTACCTCCATTGAGGCACCAGGAAAGCAGTGTACGCAGCCAAATTGCTTGCTTTACGAGACGTATCAAAGAACGTATGCTACCTGTATAAATATGGCAGATTTGGGCAGACTTCCCACGATGCAGCCTGTCAAGATACCAGCATGCTAACAGAGTCACTGGACTTGACGCCCACATACCGGAGCATTCTAAAACAAAGGTGGGTTAGGATGGCCATATCTTGGTCTGAATTTCATACCAATGTCTGCTCTTAATCAATTAACTACCCTCAGTCATTTGATGTAATTTCCACAATGATTTTGTGAATTACAGCCATTAAGAGGAGTTTATCGTAGTGTACTGCATTGCAGAACATAGAAGGCCCTTAGTACTGGATGTGTTCATGCCCTTTATGAATACTTCAAAGCCTGGTAACACAAGCATTGTAAAGGGGACAACAGGAACAGGAGCCCCTAAAAGCTTCACCAATATCATTAATAGGCTAGAGGAGCCAGTGTCATTTCTTTTCACTAGGTCCAGGATTCCTGGCAGTGCCACTGCACATCAAGCTGAAAGTGGCTTCTGCTTCAACTTACAGTATTCAGAACGAGGGAACAGAGAGTATCTGGAGAGTCTAAAGAATCTGTAGATAATTTACCTGAAGCATGCTTAGCTGTGCATACACTCCAATGAGGAAACTGCGTAGAGTTTTTCTTCCCTTTGCTCAAACTGTTTGTTTCATTTTTTCCTCGTAGGCTGGCCCATCCGGGATGCTCGTTAGTGAGGAGGAGTGAGCGCGCGCGACGTGTTGGATAATTACTGCGCGGCCCGATGAACCGTAGCTCCGGTGGCTGTCGCTGTAGGCAGGGCTTGCTGAGCACGTCTCGTTTGTTTCTCCCGTCTCTCAGATGCGTCTCGTTTGAGCCTCTGAGCTCCCAAGAGCAGCACGGGAGGTCAGAGAAGGACTGAATACACATTCTATACAGACAGCTGAGTACTGCTTATGGGTTTGTCATTTCAAAATAATACATGTGGGGTGTCAGTTCCATAGGTTTGTGTGCCATGCTTACATATTTCTGCTTTAAGGATGGAGGCAGCAGTGCAGCTCTGAGCACTGAGCCCACCCACTTTTCTGGACCAAACCGATATTTTCCAACCGCTCGCATCGACTCCACGATGACAGGCCTTATAAGGAGGCCACAGTTCAAATGTAAACTATAGAGAGGGAGGTGTGTGTGAAATACATCATGCCTCTATGAGCCACTCTCTGAAGAGCTAACCAATGTCAAAAACGGCCACGTCCCTGGTGTTGGAGATCACAGCTAAAGTGAGTGCTGCTCCCAGATGGCAAGCCAAGAGCATCTTGACATCTCTAGAGATCTGACATTCTGGGTTCCAAGACTGTGCTTTCAATGATAAAAATGTTATCTATAATACACATGCATGAAGGTTTATTCTATTCAGAGGGATGCTATGGTGTTGAACTTGGGACAGGATTCCTTCATTGTGTGTCAAAAACAAAGAACGCTATCATCGTCATCATCATAAGTGAAGGCCTTGAAAAACTACAGCAAGGCGCCAGCCCTATAGGCATAGCCTGAAGAAAGACCATAACAAGCTAAGATATTCCAATGCCTCCCACACTACTATACCTAAGGTTTAGTGGTTTTCAGTTTCTCCAGTTTTTTATCGATTTTCCCTGAAAAATTCAAGGATTTTTAAAACTGATTTTGATTTTATTTCATCCTGCATAAAATGTTTTTCCATGAGCCTTGACCAGAGCACAACACAAAAAACATAGACTACAAGAGCACATACGAGTTATGGCACTGTCCTGCCAGAGCCAGCTCTTTTTGGACACAATAATCGGACTGCCACAGAAGTCATAAAGGGTGATGTCATCAGCATTTGGTGACAGGCCAAGGACAGGAAGGGGGGAAAAGGTGGCATGAGGTGAAGAGCATTGACTGAAACAAAATGAGGGAGGACTGCTAGTCCCTTTGGCTCCTCTCCTTCCCTAGAGGGCTGGAAAAGGGCCCACTCCTATGAAAGACCTAATGTGACCCTTAGCTGTGAACGTCGCTGTGCCAGCCCTTTTAACTCTAGGCTAGTCACAGCTAAGCCCTTAAATGACAGTGAGATATGCTGTGAAGACCCGCCACGGTAACAGAGGTGTCACCGCAGAGTGGGTGGCAATGGGTTCCAGCCCTGAAGGACCGCAGTGTCTGGTGGTGTTTCCATCAGCAGCTACTTTACGCTATGGAAAGGAGGTGCTTGTGTGCGTGTATTGTGTGTGCAGCACCCTTTAGCCGATTCAATTAGCCAATTAGCCTTGTGGCAGAAAAATACCAATAACTACCAGATGCAGCTGTCCTCAAGGGCTGGAAGCTGACACCACCACTGTGGACAGAAACCCTGCAAAACAATTGTGTTAAAGGGTCTTGGGTCTAAGGGATGGTGGGTGAGAATGCACCACCAAATACCATCAGCTCGAGAGGTGGAATCTGCAAATTCAAGAGCAGAGACTCCCTCACACTGGGGCAAGTAACATTGATCGTTTGATCGATCAATCAGTATATCAATCAATCAATATATATTAGTCTGTGAAATGTACGTGAATTAAAGGACCAGTGAGTCCTTTCCAACATTACCTGAAATGTAAGACTGAGTCTGATTATCTTCACAAATAATCTTGATTCATTTGTTATTTCAATTCCATGCTCTTTATGCCGGGTACCTCTTTGATAAAACTTGATTTACATCCTATTTATAGTGAGAGAGAATACATTGAACCTGTCAATCCATGCTCAGTCTAAGAATGTCACCCATACTTTCATAAAACATAAGTGTATGTTGACAGAGAAGTTGAAGGTGCCCATTCCATGTTTCATTCACTGAACACTCATTTGGCCCAGTGCTGCTCACAGCCTTCCAAATAAAGGACCAGTGAGTCCTTTCCAACATTACCTGAAATGTAAGACTGAGTCTGATTATCTTCACAAATAATCTTGATTCATTTGTTATTTCAATTCCATGCTCTTTATGCCGGGTACCTCTTTGATAAAACTTGATTTACATCCTATTTATAGTGAGAGAGAATACATTGAACCTGTCAATCCATGCTCAGTCTAAGAATGTCACCCATACTTTCATAAAACATAAGTGTATGTTGACAGAGAAGTTGAAGGTGCCCATTCCATGTTTCATTCACTGAACACTCATTTGGCCCAGTGCTGCTCACAGCCTTCCTGACTTGAGCTTGGAGAGAGAGAACATGTGACTTAATGACACACCCCATTCCCAGCAAAGCCACACTTCAATGGCAGTAATCTGTAAGAATTTAATACACAGACTGGCAGTAGGCCAACTGAAGAGAGAAACAACAAAAAAAAATCATAAATCATACCACTTATTTCCAACAGGGAGGACACTGTTCTGTGCAGTTTGGTAGTCAAAGACCGGAAATGTCCCCATGGTGTGATATTAAAAGTAATGGACATATGCTGGCAGAAAAAAGCAATTCCTCTCTTAGCTGAAGTCTCTAAAAGGCCCAGTCCAGGACCAAATCAAATTCATTTTGTCTCTTTAACTACATATACGTCTCAATCAATACATTCTTCAATCATTTTAAGTGTATGTGCTATTTAGTTCTGGAATGACACGTATACTGTGTAGTCTATTTTGACTGAATTGCTATATGCCATGTGTGATTCTAAGTGTGTAGATTGGGATCTAAGCCCCAATGTTTTAAAAGCTTCAGTTAGTCACGCAGTGCTGCAGCATTTCAAGTACAATTTTGAAATTAATACAACAGCTGATAAACTGCAGAATGCAAACTAAGACTTCGGGAGAGATTCAATCACATGCACTTGGTCTCTTTTACAGTGCATATAATTCAACCAAAACAGACTTTAGTCTCTTTAAGGGCATATGTTAATTTATTTACTGATGAAAATAACACATTCCAAAGGACATGCTTATTTGTCTCCATTAAAATGTAACATGGACAAAGAACAGGGTGCTGTACTTTCAAGTGCTGGTTGAATTTCATATAATCCTAAAGAGATTAAAAGGGTTTGACTGAGTCTAGCACTTAGACTTCTGAGTGAAGGTGTGAGTGTAATTGTGGGGAGACAGTTCATCAAAAGGTAAAGTACCCCCCACAAACTGACCACACTGCTAAAGTACCCAACAAGTAGCAGCCTCTTACCTTACAGTCTTCGGTGTGTGATCTAACTGAATAATCCCCCGATAAATACTTGAGAAAGAGGAAATCAAACTCCTCGTATTTTTCCTGAGCATGTTGGTCCAGCCTCGTGTACGCCTGAATGCAGCCGCTGCACACGTCCTCGTCATCGGCTTCGGCACCCCCGCGACCCAAATCCCACATCATGTTCCGAAGACTGCAGTTCAACCCGTCCGGGTTCGACATCCCCCGAAGCAGGTCGGAAACGGTGTAGGAATCACAAAAGGAAAGACTGAAATTCCTAAAATAAGACAATAAAGATTGCGACGATAACGTCGATGGTGTTGAAAACGATGACCCGACGTCGGTGTTCTGCAAACGCAGTGTGGCGCAGGCTAACTCGAGATTTCGGTGAGTTTGGACGGCGGTACACTGAGGACTTGGAGCGACAAATTTGGTCGAATTGCTTAGAAAAACACCACACTCCCCCTCCGTCGGTGTCAGGCGGTCTCCGACGGTCGCGTTGCTCTGGGATTCGCGAAAGCCCCTGTCCTCGGACTGCAGCTCAACTCCGGCACACAGCCAGAGGTGGTCAGAGAGCAGAACTGTGAAAAATAAAAGGGATGCCAAAGACATTCGCCATTTCTGTGCCCTCTCGGAGTCGGCGCAAGGTTTGTCGTTTTGTTTGGGTGCACAGTAGATTTTCAGCACGGCATCGTCTTCCCTTCGACACATCCAAACACCCCTGATCATATTTTAGGGGGAGACTAAAGTGATCCCCGGCTGTTTTTTAACCTCCTCTCCCAATTTTCTCCACAAACAATGTCATCTACCTTCTTAGCAGCATGGTGTTGGCTAGTGATTTCCTCTGGGCTGAAATTAAGATATCAAACCGCTTCCCTTCCCACCTCTGCGTCTAATTTTTCGGACCATCCATTGGCGAAGAAAACGTATATCCCGACAAATAGTCTTTACAAGCCGCTAGTTTCGACATGCTGCAACATAGCACACAGGCTGCTTAACGCCCTGTTGAACCTTTCGGGAAACGCACAAGATTCTCTAAGATTTAATCTTACCGCTGTCATCCTTGAACGAATGTTTTTTTTCTCTCTCTCTTATTGTTTTTTCTTGCGTTTATGGTGCAAAAGGATATACGTGTTCCTCATCGTCCCGATTCACCCGTCCCTCGGCCCCTTGTAGTCTGTCGCCATCTTCGGCTTTGCAGAGACCACCTTGAGAAATTGATTAAACTGAAGGGGGCGGGGGGGTTGGTGGATGTGGTGGTGGTGGTGGGAGGGGGGCGGTGTAAGGGGGGTGGTGGCGTGCGTGCTCCCTCTGTTCCCCCTTTCGCTTCCCCCATTCACGGCAGCTTCATTCATACCCCGCCTCCCGATTCATTCATCTTTTTGCCGAGTACCGCTCTGTTTGTTCCATGCTCCAGATTTTCTTCAAAAAAAAATGAGAAAACGCACATTTAAAAATTAAACACATAACGTTATTTTGAAGATTACAATCACAGAACTTATTTATCTAGCTCTTCCGTAGTATTTATTTTCCTCGTTCGGTGTATGCCGACTTAATGGAAGGTTTAGCGTGAACCGCTTAACCGTTCTGAGTGGAATTAATGTTTCAGGTATTGCGCATATGCTATTTCATGTAATTAACTCTATGACGAATGACAGGTCTGTAAAGTAATCCTATTCAAGTTGTCGGTTTTGGTAATGGCACAGTCTAGCACCGTACAGGGAAAGCGTCTATATGGCACGTTTTATAGCAACATCCTTATTTCAAACAGGACACACAAAGTGAAAATGCATTTGTGACTCTACGATATGTACAGTCGTAAAACCTGACTCAACACCGTGCCCGGCTTTGGTGCACATGAATCGTGACTAACAGACACGTTTTTCTGGCGTATTCATTCAAATAATATGATAAACAGCATTTTCCAGCTGCACAAAGCGCTCCTGATATCCATCTCACGCTACACTTCCACACTAAAGAAACATTCACTGTCACAAATCCAAAGGTAATTACACACAAGGTACTTGGTTTCACGCACCATAACATAAACAAATAGGAAACCGATAGGTGTTCAAATTCACTGCGCCTTAGCTGTGGATTGATGGATCCCGCAGTCACACAGAATTTGCATACTGTCATCTATCAGGGGAACACTGTATGTTTGCGCGTGGGAGTATCTGCCTTTCCATTTCAAACAATTTGGTTCATTCGCCATCACCCGGCGCGTGAGATTCTTGGCAGGCGCTGTCCAGTTTAATGGTGCTGAAGGATAGCTCTCGTGCTTCCCTCGCTGGACTGCTTCCTCGCCTCATCCAGCTGAAGCTTGACAAAATTTGACAGGATAAGGAAAAATGCGAAATATAAATGAAATTCTGTTGAAGGATATGTTGGAGAATGGCTGTGGGTAATGCAAATGTTACGCGAATGGTATGGCATCTGGTAGACTATTTAAATAGCGACCATAACCTAGTTTTCTTTCCTCTTAACTAAAACATATGGAATATGTAAAAAATAATTATGGGCAAGACAACAGTAGTGATTTAAGATACCACATCATTTGTAAAGCTCAGAAACTAAAGAGGAATCGCAATATTATTATACTGTATCCACTTAAACAATAGGCTATATCACGCTGCTGCACAGGTGATCTTTAGTGTCCCTATTTACTGATAAGGAAACTATGATTAAATACACACAGCATCAGCAACGATTAACGATAATCACCTAGCAACCGCCATCATGTATGTGTGGCAAATTTTCTAATAGCTGAATTTAATTTAATTTCAGAACATAGATATGGTTTGATATAGCCTTAACATTATCACGATACAGTGTATCCTATATAATGAAGACCTAACTTCCTTTATACAGATCGATATATAGAGATATTTCATATCGTTTGAATCCACTCATAAACGAAACCCTGGACATTAGGCTGAGTTTTCACAAAAACCTGGCGGAAGTAGTAGCCTATTTAGGGGGATATTTTTTTCTACATCTTGGTTCTAACGCAACTTTGTAGAGGATAATAGATAAAAGCGACTTTTTAAAAATTCAACACTTTAAAAAAGTACAGATACTCATACTTCGCTTCACTCAAAGCACGATCACTAATTTAATCTCAGCAATAACAGATTCTGCGCAATATAATCTTTCGATTTCATCCAATAGGCTCAAAATTGCATAACAATTTTTTTTTCAACATAAAATAATTACCGTCGGATTAAAACTGATGTAAAAGTGATATGCCAGAGTCGTTGCTGTAGTGATAAAGAATATTAATATCCGTGAGGTTTTACTCAACCTTCACATATCAGAGTTAGGCCATAAATTGTCGTTCAATGTTGGATAATCTTTGGATAATCAAAAACAGAGATCTATTCACCGTCATATAAGCTAGATATGATTTGATTAAATGATAAATATAATCAAAAATATATGTCTCAAAATAGGCCATATCTCAAAAATCGTGAAGAGTTTTGGTCTGACTGGAGAAAATAGCAATGTTTTCGTTTAAACATTAATAAATAATGCTAAAGCACATCATTGTAAAATGATAATAATAATAAATAAAAAACAATAAAATAAAAATAAAGGGAAAACAACACAGAATACATGGTATTCACCGAGGTAAACCCATACGGGTGGGTTTACAAGTAATCAGCGAAGAAGAAGAAACATCAATGTGATAAAGGTAGGCTTTTTTCCTTTGAATGACCGTCATGTTTTTGATCCGTTTCTCTTCTGAAACTCTTTCAATCAACTTTGATGTTTTCTCATGTGGAGACATAGAATGAACGGCAATGGCAGCACGGTTACGGAAACATTTCAAGTAGCCTGATAACATTTATTTTCCCATCAGAATTTACTCCCATAGAATGCAGGTGCTTTCACACAGCATGGCAGGAAAAATGTTTACGGATACATTGGTTTGGCATGACCAGCCAATATTAATACGCCGACGGGGTTTATTTAACATACATAGGTGTTTAGTAGACACTGTAATACAGAGCGATTTCCCCAACTTAGATTTTCATATACTACAAATCCATTCAGCTACAATGGGGTACGATGACAGCGTCTCATCTGGGACTCAAACTAGCAAACTCTGATATAAGCCACTACATTACACTACAGTGCACAATGTTTGATAGAACAATGCTTTTATAGGAACAGTGGTAAGGGAAGGTCTTGTATAATGTTGCAACTTTTTTTTTTGGGGGGGCAGGGAATAAAATCGGTAGCGCTCTCTCCAGATGTCGCCTTCTGTTCATCACTTGATCCTCAACACATGCTTACAGTGGCAGGTCACTTATACGTACGGTAAGATACACAATCACGTCACTGTTCCAAAGGTGGAGGATGTCTGTGCACGGCTTCCCCATCTCATATAGGCTACATCTTGTGTAAAATGTAACACTTTAACATTTTGAGAGAACATGTGAATGAGAATGAATGTGAATAAAATGTTCACAACATTACAAAAGTCTTTAAAAAGTGTTTTAGATTACGAATATATAATTTATTTCATTTACCTCATTCGTTGATACACACAGACACACATGGCCTCAGCTCCATATAGGCTACTGTATGTTACTTCATATTGTCCGCTCTCATAATGGCCTAGGCTGCATTACAGTGACACCCGCTGGAAAACAAGCGCTAGTACACTTACAACTGCAGTAACCCCATTCGCTTATTGTTTGAGTTCATACAGGTTGTAACATGTGTATAATTCTTGTTTAAGTAAGAAGAGACCCACCGTTGTTCTAGAAATAGGTTCTTGATTTTACAAGGCATTGTATCTTTTATTAATTTAAATGAAATTGTACACCTGCCTTAAAAAAAAAAACTAGTTTAATACTAAAATGAAATAACATCACAAAGTCGGTATAAAGTGAAACTGAATTTTATCTCCTCTGGCTAAATCTCATCTAATGTTTGAATGTCAATGGTTTAATGAGAACAGTCTGTGACGGTGAAGTGACATTTTCATTCCCTGCACCCCAGTGCTACACGTAGTTAATATAGTCTTTACACCTGCAAGTCTGTCATATTTACACCGATGTCACTTCAGCTGTGTACAGGAAGTGCATAATGTTCAGACGGCGCTGCAGCTCGCTTTGTCTCTGTCATTGACATATGTACGGTGACTCCACATTTCACTCCATATAGGCAGAACAGTTTAAAAAGGCAGACTGCATTTTTTCCATTGAAAGCTCTGGTTTAACTTTCATTGTTAAAAGTCCCTTTCTGAAGTCAAATTTAGTAAACACATTATTCAGCTGCTTAGGTAATAGACACATTCAACTTCAGGAACAGGATATTTTCCACTGGGTTGATATTCGCTAATTCAAGATTACATCTTTTACTGTTTTGTGGAAATATGAAGTTTGTTTGTCATAAAGATTCTAACTTAACGAAGGGCAAAAAAGTGAAAGCAAGTGAATCACTGCACATAAGACAAACACACACACACACACACACACACACACACACGCACACACTCACACACACACACACACACTCACACACACACACACACACACACACACACACACACACGCACTCACACTCTGTCTCAACCCTTACATAATCTGGAAGGATGTTCAGTTTTCAGTCAGGCACAAAAGTATCCATTTGAAAGTCATTTTTGTGTTGGCTTTGCACCATACTCGATCTTATGTTTGCTGATAAGTAACCATGAAATACAGCTTATTCCCTCAGCTGACAAGTCTACAGCAGGACAAAACGACCCTTCTGGGGATTTATAGCATTTTTGTGTCCTTGAACTCGCAGATCGACAATCAAAAGAAAACAACTTTCCGGGAGTCATTTGGGTCAAGAACATGCAAACACACAAACCGGACAAAAGCCACTCCATTGAGATAAGACTGGCTTTTGGCTGTTGTATTGAATTGTTTATGACATGGTAGAAACATAACCTTTTAAGTTCAATCATTTCCCTTTATGTTCCGATGAGCACTGCGAAATCTGTGAAGTAATCTGCACAAAATCTGTGCTGCTTAATCGTATCTCATAGCACATTTATGGCTTTGTCTTATGGAAAACAAACATTTTTCACAATCCTACAATAAATCTGATTGAGATTAATACATATGTGGAAACTATTTCACAGGCTTCAAGTCATGATTTTGTGCTTTAAAATGCTTTGGCTACATAATCCTGTTAATTATTGATCTCTTGAACATTGCTGGATTAAAGTTCATGGCGTGTTTTCTGTAACGGAGTAACTTAAATTAGTGACAGCTGATCCTTGATCAGATTTGCCATCTGTATCTCATTCTTATCCATTATGAGCCATAAGGCCAAACTGATCTTAGATCAGTATTTCCAGTCTGAGATGCTTAATGAATACAGGCCCTGGTATTGATGGAGTTTTAAATGAGGTCTCATGAGCCCCGTAAGGATGGACCTTCACTCAGCTGCCAACCATTTTTTACTTGTTTGAGCCAATCAAAACCCAAAAACCAGAATCATTGAGTCACTTACACCATATGATAGCACCGCCCATTTCTGGTGAAATATAATTTCCTCATCAGTAGACTCTAGTATATTAAATGATAGCTTTGGTACTTTATGTCGCAAAATTTAAGCCAGTTGTTTGTTCAAGTTGCTTGCAGTAGAGAAAGCATCAATAGTCTTAATTGGTTGGTGATTGTAGTGATAGTAGTAAAAATAGCAGTATACACATTACAGCAGTAGCAGTGTACACAGTATGACTTACAGATAACCAATGCAATGATATAATAGTATAAGAGTGAGATTTCTGCACTGCCCATTCCCTCCCCAACAAAATCCAGACTGTTGTTCAGAAAAAAAATTCAGTCCACTTCAGTTTTTTCCTCTCTGCTGGCTGATAGGAGACATTCTCTGTTCCTCTCCCTCCCTCTCTCCTTGTCTTTTTATTTTTGCTTTTGAGTGACTTCATGGGAACTATGAGGTATTTTTTGTTTCTCCCTCAGCATTTTAAAAAAGGGCCATGAGAAGCCTTTATCTCTCCTGCTCTCTTTCTCTCAAATAGGAAATATGAATGGACCCAAGGGTCCCCACTGGCTTTATTACCATAGTGATTCCCTGACAGCTCAAACAGACCTTAATGATTACAGGTTGTCTATACTAATTATATCATAGTAAAAAATACATGTCTTATAAAATAATCCTGCGTTGCTAGAATGATTGATATAGACAATCTCCTTTACTCTCTCTCCCAATATCTATGACCCTTTTTCTCCCCTCCCATCCCTCTCTCTCCCGTGCCAATATGGACTGTTGACATCAGTCTAATGAGCCAGGGCATTCCTGCCTTATCCTGCTGATCTGGAATCAGTCTTTGAGCTGGACAGAAACACAGCCTCTGTGTCCAGGGACTCATATTAGTCATATTAGCTTTAGCTCTGTGTCTTCACACAGATGGATTTCCCCTGGACAAAGAATGTTCTGGACCCTCCCTGTATAAACACACATCTTGAGGAGAATGGATTTTTTTTTTGGTCAATTCAATTCAATGGAATCATTAAACATTACTTTGATATTTTTGAATTATCATCTGTTATGAAAGTCTGTTTTCGTTCTCCTGTGAAATTTGATTATTAGAAAAAAAAATTCTCTGGAACTATGCAAGGCCAAAACACACACACACACACACACACTGCACACTGACTTAAAATATGTGCACACACACAGTCACGCACACACATTCACAAAAACACACATAATGGCTTAGAATATTCATGCACATGCACTGACACAAACACCCACGCAGCTACATGCTTTTACACACAGGCTCACACACACTGTTAAATATGAACACACACTTAGTAGTAGGGAATGGTGGCAAGTTTCCAGGCAGTCTGGTTGTGTCCCACCTCTCACAGGCTGGAAGGGAACATGTCAACAGTGTTCACCTTTGAAGCTGAATCTATTATCTCAGCTGCAGGGTTCATGGAAATGTGTGTGTGAGTGTGAGTGTAAGAGAGAACTGGAAAGTGTATGTATGTGCATGTGTGAGTTTATGAGTGTATGTGTGTGTCTTTGAATGTGTGTGAGTGTTTGTCCATGTGTTAATAAGTGTGTGTGTGTGTGTGTGTATATATATATCATTGAATGTGTGTAAGTGTTTTGTGTATGTGTCTGTACATGTGTGTTTATGGCTTTGTATGTGTGCGCATGGCTGTGTGTGTGTTTATAAATGTCTGTTTGTGTATTTGTCTTTGCATGTATGTGAGTCTGACCACATATACGTACACATTAACGTATGCGTGTGCGCACACACACACTCCAGTACATTACTCAGTGCAGGACGGGGCTGTAAGACCCCATTGAGAGCAGATTGCCTCATTATGCGTGCTGAAGCAGGGGGGTGGAGCAGTGCAGCGAAAGAGCCGGCCTCACAGGGCCACGGGCTGCTGCTGCTCTCCGTGTCCTCGCAGCGGGGGAGCCGTGTAAGCCCTTTTAAGCTGCGGCGGCTCTACCCACTTTAAACGGAGCCCTGGCCGCTGTGGGTCCAGTCATGAATAAGCACATAAACGCCCGTGACCGCCCCCCCTGGCTACAGAGAAGGGACTTCATGCACTCAAGGGCCCCTGTGTAGGCGATGGGGAAAGGGGTCTCTTCACTGGCTGCATATGTCTTAGAAGACAGACATGGGCCCCTTTCTTAGCCATGGGGAAAAAGGGGCCTACAAAATGGGTCCCCTTCACTTACTTTATAGTCCCTTGTACCAGACAGGGGCCACTATGCAAGTTAAGAAAAAAAAGGCCCTCAACACTCTAAGTTCCTGTACTTAACATGGGCCCTTGTGGAAGGTATGGGTTAGATGGCCCCTGAAGACATTATAGAACTCCCTGCATGTAGAAAAGGGCCCCTCCACAGGCGATAGGACTCTAGCCCAGTGAAAACTACCTGGGCACACTCTGTTCCTTCCGCTGATATGCAGACAGTTAAAAGGCAGCTAATGTATTTTGGCCATTTCTGTTCCCTTCTTTACACATTTTTTAATGAGCACCTAGGGCCATACTCAGAATCATTATGTCTCTGCATCCATTATTTTCAAATTCATAATTCAACAGCAGCTGGAAATGACTTTCACAATCCCATAAAATGATTTTATAAGTATTAAAAATGACATGCAGGAATGGTAATTGGTCAAATGTAAGGTGCGTGTTTATAAAGCTGAATTATGTATGCCCTGAGTGCAACAGAGAACTTTATTTTTCACACTTTTTTGTAACTTGTCTATCTTTTGTATATTGCAAGGGAAATAATATTATCAGCATTATAAAACATCCTCATGCTGCCAAAATCTGCTTTTCAGCAAACAAGAAGAGTATTTGAATACTGAATTATGATGCATTATACAAGTCACATTTGTCACATTGTGAATACATTTTAACAGTCATGCAAAATTATGGAAGCTTTCTATGAATTCTTTATACTCAACAAATGTTGGAAATGTTGAATTACTGTGTTCTACACATGTGTGACGCTGCACTGTGCTGTAAATATGAGGTTCCCATCCTGCCTTTGATGGTGTGAGTCATGATTTTATGGTTTTACCTCAGAGTACTGAACAAAACTCAGGACTGTGGATATGCACTGAATTAACCACATGTTTGCACAGATTCCCTTTCACTGGACAACTGTCTGCGCAGGTGTGAGGCACAAATATGCCTGCAGAGGTTACGAAATGGCCACTCATCATTCTGTTTAAACAGCTGATTGCTGCACATGCCCAGCAGAGTTCCTGCTCTATTGGGGTTCAGACACCATTCCTGTCTTTGGAACCACACTGATACATGGCTAGAGGAAAGACAAACCCAGAAGCCTCACACTTATCCTCAGTGATTACACCAATGCCACCAACCCCTCAGGTATGCCTCACCTACAGCAACACCTTCATTTTTCAGGAATTATGCTTTCTGTTACCTACTTATAGTATGTTGTCTTTACTTCCTTTTAGATAACTTTTACGTGACTCTTGAACCCAACAGTTATATATCACATCCTGTTCACTGGAAATGGTAGCAGACAATCATCCAAGTCCAAAAATTGATTTCAGTAAATTGAGTATTCTGGCCATAAAAGTCAGTTTTTTTGACTTCCTCCAAAAACAATTTGTAACATTCCATGACATACATTATATCATATATAACAGATGATATGTAGCTGCCCTGTTTGTAAAATTGCCGAGCAAATGAGCCCATTTTTCTAAATAGTTCAGAGAAATCCTACATCACCACTCTCTGCCACTGTTTTATGAGGATCAAGTTTGGCCTGCCGTGTGCCCCCTTCAACTAGGGGGACTTTACCCTCACTTTCTGTTCCGGGTCCTGGAGACCCCAGACCCTATTAAAAAGGATAGGAAAGCCAATATAAATGACATTTGAAGAATTGCTTTCATTACTTTCATGTTCTGCACATTTACAAACAAGGATGAGCATATTGGCATATTGCCCCACCTGAGGATTCAAACATGAACAGTTTGATAATCATAGGCAATCCCCACCCACAACAACAGACCACCTCCTGATAGGTCATCAACTTTTTATCAAAGCACAGCCAGGGCCAGCAATGGAACAGTCACAGTGGTGTGGGGTGTGTTTTCCGTGTGTGCCTGTGTTTTTTTCTGTCTCCTAACCAGATGGACACTCAGCCCACGGGACCAAGACCAGAATAAATCAAACACTCCCAAAACTGTTCCAAAAATTCCATCCATTCTGCTCACAGCTGAGATGACGGATGACAAACCAGGAGGAAAGGACTAGGATGAAGAACTGAGATGAAGACGGGTGGGGTGGGAGGGGAGGAGTGGGGGGACTGGAAATAATGACATTTGATCAAAGCCAGCGTAATCTTAAAAATATTTATGAAAGTGCGAGCGGCCAATTACAACCATGCTTGATACAGACTCGGTAACGGGTGTCAAAAAGAAAAAAATACCCACCTTTGATCACAGTGGCAAGGTCTGGCGCAAAGACAGAAAACAGAGAGAGAGAGAAATGAAAAAAAAACAGAAAAAGAAAAAAGGAAAGGTCCATGGCGGAATGCCTTTGACAGAACCTCTGAGCTGGAGAGTGCGGGGGGGGCTTCTCCAGGAAAGACTGCGCAAACACTGACGTTAGCGAGGCTCACGAGCAATCCAGCGAGAAGTCCCTGCAGCCATGAGAGGCATCGGCTCCAGACGCTTGGCTGACCCTGAGCACTGTAAATTGGGGCGTTATGGAGCGCAAACAACCGAAGAGAATAAATGGGGGTCCCCTTTATCCAGCATCAGACTACGCTTCACCTCTGCGGCTGTGATGCATTTAGGCTGGTGAAGTGCCCCGCTTTTTAAACAAAACTTCTTCTATTCATGTTTTCCATACTGTTATTCTAACGGCTGACAACTCTGACAGTCGCATTGGTTTGAAAGTTTGGGTTTTTAACTCAATGTAAAACAAGTTTGCATGCTGTTTTGTCCTTGTGCCGCCAAGGCCCAGATTCTGCTCAACAGCTGCTCACTGTATCCTTTCTGTCCCAAATGTTTCGAAATTGGCAAGACAAGATATTAAAAAAAGATTTCAGGAAATACAGAAAATATGTACGCGCTCAGTAACAAGGAGATGTTTTTTATGGTTTGTTTGTTCAGGTCTGGGTCAAGTACCAATTCCCCAAAGCTGTTGTCAATATCCAAATCACCAAGGTCAGGCCCAAATCAAGTCTCTAATTATAGTTAACTCTAGTTTGAATCCCAGCACTTTTCTCCATCAAAAGTCAAAGAAACTGCTATACCAGTGAAAGGGCCTGAAAAAGTGAACCATGTCGTCTTGATCACTATGTCATGTCAGTAAGTTATATTTGACAAGTCAGAGCAATCTCTCCCTCCTGAAAGATGCAGAAAGTGAGTCTAGATGAGTCCAAGCTAGTAATAAAGACAATCACAAAATCACAGAATCCATTCAATGTCAAAAAGCATTACGTGTTCGTCAAACAACGACCCGTTACCAAGCCAATTAATGAAGTGGAAGGCAAAGGCCAATCAAATTGCTCATCATTTCTGAACTTCCTTTATGTTGGAATGATCCGTGGTTATCCTGTCACTGAAAAACAGTTAATTTTGGTCTTGTTTACTTTAAACATTTGTCAACCTCTTATATCATATAATTATAGGGTCTATGCCCCTCAGGAATTTTATCAAAAGTCTAGTTATGAAATTAAGTCAGATCAAGCAAGTGTATGATTCTACTTTGGCTGACAAACCATGTCATAGAAAAAAATCACAAACTACTGACACATCTTAGCACATCCTTTCCACTTTTTGCAGCCTGGAGCAAAAAAAAATCCTCCAAGTCTTTTTTATCATTCAGCTGTTCTTTCTAATCAGAATTCATCTGTTCGTTCTGAATAAATGTGATGGAAATTCGCTTCTTATGATTTCCCACATAATTTCAACATCACAGGATAAGAATTGTGATTAGGCTGTGTGAGCTTTGCTGACATTCAGACTGAAGAGGGGTGACCTTTCTGCAGAAGGCAGCTGAACTGTAACCAGGCAACCAGGATAAACAGCAGCTGCTGTGCTTCAGTTCATGACTGGATGAGTAGCTCCCCCTACAGGTACAGTATACTCTTAGCATGCAGTCTTACACTTTTTAATTCTTTATAATTTTATAAAAGCCTGTGTTTTGCAGTGATGATTCCCATAAATACCACTACCATTACTAATAATAAAAGCTCACACAGTTCAATACACAACTCATTCTTGGCCCTCAGTCATACTTGTGTGTAAGAATGTAGCCGTTGCATTTTTATTTTTCATTTAAATGTTTATTTTCCTTTAAATCACTTATTTTGAAACCACACAAACACACACCCACACACACACATACACACACGTACACACAGGCAAATTTCTGCACAAACCCCCAACAGTCACAGAAAGCAAATGGTGTTTTAAAATAATATAAATGGCCACTAGATGGCAAAATGGCCAAAATAACTGCAAGATGTTTTTAAGACGATACTCTGAATTTTTTTAGTTGAGACTGTTTATACATAAGATAATTAGGGAAATTGTATCCAATGTTATATTTCAATAATTCAGATAGAGCCTCTGAAGAAAAATACTGCTTTCTTTTTTGTCTCTGAGCCAGTGTTTGTTTCTATAATCTCATTTTTATGCTGAAACTCCCAGCAGGGGAGCACAACTGCAGGCAACAGCTAATTTATTAGATTTTTTTCCCTTCCATTTTTAAAGAAAGAAAATCTATGTGATAACTCAACTCAAATCCAGTTAATTAATAACACACAATAATCTTGTACTTTACACTTGTAAATTAATGGATGGAAAAAAGAAAATGTGTAAGATCACAAAAGGAAAACAACTTGCTTACTGCCTCAGATATTTTACTTTTAGAATGTTTCCCTACATAACGGTGGATATTGTCAAAGTGCCACGGTCACATGTTCCTACAGTGTCCACAAAAGGAAGTCACTGACACCTCCTCACCTTTTATGATCTGATCTGGTGTCAGTATAAGAGACCAAGACTCTAAAGGCAGCTACAATCTGAGCTCACCATAGGAAACCAGTAAGGACTTCCTGGTATCACGTTGAATCACTTCAGTAAATATCCAGCTGGATGAATGGATAGAGTATAAAAAATCTGTGCAAGTCTCGCTGTACAAGAATGTCTGCTAAATGCTGAAATGTAAATGTAAATGAAGCCACACGTTAGGCCAGAAAACCTGACTGGACTGCCGGTTGGTCCTGTTACCATGGCGCCATCTCCCATGATTCCACATGTACAATGTTTCAAGTGGTGAGTAAGCAGACATTAACTAGCTGAGCCAATCAGAGAGCATACTAGCATGCCATGAGGATAATTTTAGTTCCTGCTGTCTAGGTCTTTATTCTAACTAAAAAAAAACACGTAAAGATTATTTTTAACACTTCATATACAGGGTCTAAAGTAAAAACACACCTGAATCAGTTAAATACAGACTTTACCATTTCAGCCTTCAACCTTTCCAGCCTTCTACAATTTACTCTTACTTGTTCATATGGAGTGAAGTATGGTTGGAGTTTGACCTGTAGTGAAAATACTTTGTCATTTACTGTGTAGATGAGAATCTGAAAACTGTTTCACTGCCTTCCTGACTCCTCCCCTACCTTGGAAACCACCAATAATTTTAAGGACAGCTGTCCTCTAACTAGATTCAGAGAAGCACCATTGGACCTGTGTGCCCTGCAATATCAAGATTTCTAGTATTAGCACTTGGCTAGTTATAGCCAGTTATAGACAGCTAGTTCTCATCAGTTTAAAATAGCCCTGGCTAGTCCTAGTCAGTCTTTCACAGTTCTGCATAGGCCTAACCAGATGTACTCTGCCCTGATTGGTTCCAGCCAGGTTTACACAGTCCATGGCAGAAACAGGGCCCCTGACGGCTCCCCGTTCGGCCCTGGAGTTGGGCCTGCTGTGGCAGCTGTGAGCCTGACTCCTCTGGGCGCCTGGGAAACGCACAGATGGTAATCCCACCTCTGCCACCAGTGGAACTGATTGTGCTGGATTGTGCTGAATGGGGCATTTTTAAAAACAGCACTAGCAGTGGGGAATTAAGCCTGATTTATATTTCAACAAAACATGGTGTGGCGGAAGAAAAAGAACACAAGTGTTCACAAGGTTGTTTTGGGGGGTTTGTGGCATTTCTGTGGTGATTTGTGGGTTCATTTTCTTCTGTCTTAAAGGACTAAAGAACTTCAAGCTCAGCATCTTCAGAGGCTGGAAAAATTTGAAAGAGTTTGTTTCAGAGGGGTGCTATTTACCACTCTTCCCTTCATTACAATTGCTGACAAAGTGTGAGAAGCTTCTACTTCAGCACATTAACTCCCCACTAGAACTTTCCATTTTAAACAGGAAAATGAATGCTCAGAGGTTCAAAATGATTAGCTATAGCATTCTACTCATAGATGTGTTCGCTGAAATTATACAGACCTCTCAGGCTCCCCAAGCCTCCATCTCGTTTAAGCACCCAGAGAGAAAACATCTGAGAACCTGTGGTGCCTCTAGCCAAATCCACAGGAGCTGCAGGAATAATCAGGGGAGCTGCAGGTTCAATTCCCAGGCAGGGAACTTTTACAGCATTCTCAAGAGAGGTTCTCAAACTGAACTGCTTTCATTAAACATGAGGGTTGAGACAACAGAAAAACACATATGCTTTGTACTTTGAGTTACCCTGGAAACTGTGCTTTATGCCAAAGAAAATACTGTACCAATATGAACGTTCGACCCAAGGTACAATATATTTTCTAATGAAGGAAGTTGGGTCTATTCATGCATGCACATATGGCTGCCTCGAGGAACAGCTGTTTTCTGTGCTACGGGTGCTATATGCTAAGCTGTACAGTACCTGGGCACTCATGCATGCTGAAATTAACTGTACAATAAGCTTGAAATTCACTCTGGCAAACAAGTATTAGATTTCAACTCTTTTCTTACTGTTTCTGCTTTTGTGCTTGCTGAAATGTATTCATTTTGCAATGTTTAACCCACATGACATATCTATCAAATAAACACAGTGAGTAAATCAATGAATAAATAATTTCAAGATCAAGACTTCCCCGATCAATGGTTTGTGTGAATTCTTAATTATTGAATATTTTTTTTTTTGGCAAAAATAATAAAAATGCTTACATTTTTGGTGTCTGGATTTATCATCCTCTGTCTGGGCCTCTGGGAGAGGGTTCTCCTGTCTGTACACCAGAGTCTGGGATGATGGACCCCCCGCAATGACGGCACGTCTCCCTCAGATTGAGGGGGGGGGATGATACGGACTGGCCTCCATCATTCAATCTCTCCATCTCTGCGGCTCCTGGTTATCTCACCCCAGGGAAGGAGAGCCCCATAAATCAGCCAGGGTCAGGATGAGCACAGGGACCTGCAGGAATGGGCAGCATTTCACATACATGCAATTCGTAAATCAATTTGCATGTACGCAATTCATATGCGATATGGATTCCTCATCTGTTTTGTATGGTTTTACACTTATGTTTCACATGCAAAACACCCTACGCCACTTCCATTAAGAATCCTGTTTAAGATGTACATTTTCATTGTACTTTTGCCCATCCCCAAGTACAATGAAAATGATGGAGGCATTAGTTAGCAGGTGCCACAAGGGTATAAACAAAAATAACTTAAAAACCCCATATCCTATGTTATATATACATAAAAATCCTAATTACAAATACATGCATTTAAAATACTGGCTTTCCCACTGCAGCATGCTCCATTGTAACTACATTTTATAGTTTAAGTTTATAGTTCATGTAGGGCTGGTGGAGGTAAGTAAGTGGATGGGATTCTGGTGGTAAATGCTAGCCCCGGTAGAGCTAAGGTAAACAGATTGGCCGCAGCAGGTGAGCCCTAGCCCGAGGGCCGGTGAAGCTAGGCTAAGTGCGAGGGCTGGTAGGCAAACGGTAAGGCTGGTGGAGCTAGGCTAAGTGCGAGGGCTGGTAGGTAAACGGAAGGCTGGTGGAAGGCTAAGGCTGGTGGAGCAAGGCTAAGTGCGAGGGCTGGTAGGTAAACGGAAGGCTGGTGGAGCTAGGCTAAGTGCGAGGCTGGTAGGTAAACGGAAGGCTGGTGGAGGTGGTGCTAGGCTAAGGCTGGTGGAGCTAGGCTGTGCGAGGGCTGGTAGGTAAACGGAAGGCTGGTGGAGCTAGGCTAGTGTGGGCTGGTAGGTGCTGGTGGAGGGCTGGTAGGTAAACGGAAGGCTGGTGGAGCTAGGCTAAGTGGAGCTGGTAGGTAAACGGAAGGCTGGTGGAGCTAGGCTAAGTGCAAGGCTGGTAGGTAAACAGTAAGGCTGGTGGAGCTTAGAGCGGGAGCTGAAGCTACGCTCGAACTCCCCGCGCTCAGAGCGCCAGAAGGGCCCGTAAGCCAGCGGGGTTTAAATCATTAATGACCCAATCAGTTACAATCACTTAGCCTTCTGTCTGTGATCGGGGGCACGGAGGGGGATAATTGGGGTGTAATTAGACACCAGCAGCTCGGCTGGCCCCTTGGGGAGCAGGGGGGGGGGGGGGGGGGGGGAGGAAGGGGCTGAGGTTGGGTGACAGAGTGTGGAACTGAGACCACAGGCAGAAGGCTCATCTCTGTCCTCTCTGTTAAATGAAACACATGTGGAAACAACGCATTACATTTTAGGCATTCAGTTTACGCCCTTATCCAGAGAGATGTAGCACTTTACACACTATCCATAAGCAAAGCTTAAGTTTTTACTGAAGCAATTCATGTTAAGCACCTTGCACAAGGGTTGTATAGCAGTGCCCTACCTGAAAATTGAAGCTCAGCTCCCTCACAATCATACCCTGTTATGGGTTTTATCCTGTTGTTTTGGGGGGTGTTTGTTTCTGAATATAGTATTTCTAATATATTGTCAAAACCTGGGGGGGCCACATCTGCTGCCTTTCTTGATAGGTTTCAGTTTAATTCACTGATTGGCTAAACCTTATTTCCAAGGCCATAGTTGGCTGCCAATGGAAAAGAAACCACAAAAAACCTACAGAAACCATGGCCCTTCAGGACATGAAATTGACACCCCTAGTCTGAAGAACATCACCAGATATCCCAGGCTTTCTTTGAGAGTACAGGTGGGGTGAGACCTAAAAAGGATTTAATTATTCTGAGACAATAGTCTGCGCTTTTATCCTGCACCACAAATACACAAACAGACAAATACAATGCTATTCCCGGAGTGCAAGATATCACACCTTCAAAGACTGGGACGAACGTTGCGGATTAAGGTCATTGTGTTTCCTCCACACCCTTGATGAAAAGGCACATACCCACTTTCAGAATGCAGCAGTGAAACTGACACTGGACAGGCTCTGTGACAGTGTTTTTGTTAATGAGCTGGGGGGGTTCAGGTTCTCCGGCTGGGACGGTGCCAGGTGGCCGCAGTCCGATGCCTGTGGGAAGGGGCGTCCTGTCTTTTGGGTGAGTGTCCTTTGATGTGACAGAGATTAAACTGTCCTTTTGTTGCACACTGACCCCCCTGGAGCTGACCCTGCCCCACAAGGAGGCCACCTGAGAAGATTCCGGATGGATTTTTCCCCCTTTACTTTTTGTAGCTGCCCGGACCCACACCTTTCCCACAGGTGAGCTTCAGAATGAGCACAGAATGAATGAGCAGAGCGGATCCCTCTAATGAGACAGACTGTTCCCAAAAGAAGGTAAGCTAAGCTCAGTCAAGATGAAGATAAGATAGACTTTACTTCCCCAAGGGAAATTTAAGCAGGTCCTCTGAGCATGGGGACATCAATCAATCAGACACGTCATCGAAAAATGACTTCATATGAGAGCTACACAATCCCTGACGTAAAAAATGACATGATATGATTCATCACGCAAAATCCATACCATCACATGTAGTAAGTTCTCACAGGGCTGTCTGGAAACTTACAATTCTCTATGTTGAATCCCAACTTAGAGAATTACTTAGTTCTAGCATATTAGCACAATAAAGTCTATATCATAGAAGGGGTTCAAGACAGGATACTACAGAATCATGTAGAAATGTACTTTTTCTTTATTTACAATGGTCAGACATGCTTTGGCCAAGAGTACTTGAACTGTGGCAGGCCACATTTAACCATGTGCTACCAGATGAAAAGGCCTAATGTATATTTGCTACAGGAAAAAACTGAACAGAGAACTGCCAATGGCAAACCATGGCAGTTAGATTAAAGTTGAAAGTCAGAAAGGTAGAATTTATGCTATTCAGTTTTTCAGCATTAGTATCTTGTATTTTTTGTATAACTGCAAAGGCATGTATGTATATAATGTAGCTGATAAGAATAATTATTTAAGTTAAAACTAACCTTAAAGTTAAAGACATTTTCTCAGCAACTTTCTGTTCACACATAGGACTACATAATACACTTCTATCTCACCCAGCAGTCACAAAAATAAATAAATAAAAAACATTGTCTCATCACAATCTGGGAAAATGAGGCAGTGCAAAAAATAAAATGATGGATCACCCTCTGTCTTATTACATAATACTACTGTCATCATTGTGATGCAAATCGATAAATACATCCAGGACAAACATCTAATGAGACCGGACCTTATATCATGGCTACCCAAACCTGCTGGAGAAAAGGTAAAAGTAGAACACCCACTCCAAGCCCTCGTACTGTTTCCCCTCACATATATATATATATATATTTCACAAAGAGACTACAGGTTCAATTCCTAAGTAGGGCACTGCCACTATACCCTTGAGCAAGGTATTTCACCCGAATTGCTTCAGTAAAATACCCAACTGTTTAAATGGGCATAAAGTTTTTATAGCCGTGTAAGTCTGTGACAGTCACTCTGGATAAGGGTGTCTGCTAAATGCCCATAATGTAATGCAATGTCATGGATTAATGACAAAATTATGAAAATGTGATTTTTGAGTAAACATACCCTTGAATGTTGCCTATAGTGACTGTTGCCAGTCGTGCTGTGGAGGGATGAGGAATGTTCCACAGTGCTGTCACTGATTTTGAAGTCTGGACACATGATGTGGTGAATAGGGGTGTCCCCGGGTCAGCTTGTGTTCAGGAGCCGTGTCACTGGCAGAACCCCCATTTCCCTATCAATCAACACCACAGCTTTGACAGGCCAGGCTGACTGAGGGGGTCAAAGGTCAAGGGTCGGGAGGTTCGCGAGGCGTAAGCCAAAAATGATGGTGTGCAGCGTCGCCTGATCATACTCCCTCCGCTCGGTCCCCTGAGGAAAACTCCGGTCCCTTCAGTGAGGTGGGGTGGGGGTATACAAGCTGCTAATGACACCACAAATGTGTGGGGTAAGACGCTCCCTCCCCCCACCCCACAGGGGGTGTAAAGACATCAGGTGCAGTTGGGCTGTGATCTGTTTGTACAGCTTATGCAACATAAATTACATAAACAGTTTTTCATACCTGTGGGCTAGGATCAATCAGATGTACTTAGTCTCTATAAGAGGATATGCAAATCAATCAAAACATTCTTTTGAGTGCATATGCCATTCTGTTTTACAATGACAACAACACGTTCCAAATAACATGTTTGCTCAGCTCCAATAAAATATAACACACTAACCCAAAGTGATATTGTAGAGTGTAGTCTGTGAGCATCGGGTTCATGAAGGATCCATCGGTCTGTCTGCAAAAATACAGACAGATTCCTCCCCTCACACAAGAGAATTTCCCTGGTAACAAGGCAGCACCAAACCGGGAAACTGTGCCGACAGAAATGTGGCTTGCTGACAGCTGAGTGGAGACATTTAATCAAAAGATAAATCAGCAGGACTTTGATAGAGACTGAAAAACGGGAAGTTAAAAACAACATCTCCTTAAATAGCCATCAGACAAGGGCTCTCAGGGTACAGTGTGATTTCAAATGTAACTGCCTTCTTAACCCAATCCAGCTTTGACTGAATTCATTTCCATTTAACCTTCAATAAAGAAACAGCCCCATAGTTTTAATATATGCTTACATATTGACGTGGTGCAATAAATGAATGTCATGCTGATTTATGCAAAGCGTGATATGATACTCTATAGCTAGTAAACTCCTTATCTTCCAAATCTAGGTGCCACAGAATATTTTATGAAAGCTGTTTTTTTCCACAGCATTCTACAAGAACAGGTAGTAAATTTCCCCATGGTGCTTACGTATAACGTGTCTTGTACTTTGTGTTTTAAAGGCCTTAAAATGCTCCCTCAGTGTGAGATGGATCTGTCAAATCCACCCCTCCCCTCCCTTCAGATGACTAGCCCATGCCCTATTCTACTCACACAGAGACACCACGCAGAGGAAAGAAACAGGCAACAAAATGCCAACTTTGACACAAACAAATGTCATTTTATGCGCTTGCCCTGCATCGAAGTGCCAAAACCAGCAATGCTCGCACTGGTGCTGGGCTATTGCGTTTTTCGTTAAAGGTGAGAAAATACTTACATGATGTTGTGAATCCAAATTTGCTCAACACAGTTGAGAAAGCCAAGATAACAAACCTCTTCTTCTGTTTCTGGATTTGACCTGCCTATACGTCAACTGTGCAGATGTGTCTTCCCCCATTTTTTGTTTTTGATTCAGTAAAATATTCAGCTGCATAAAATGGACTGCTTACAAAAAGTTATACGACCGTTTTATATAAAATTTGCATTGAACATTCCAAATTATTACAGCAATGCTCAAAAAATTGCTTTATTCAATTACCACAAATATATTTTAAAAAGGTCATGAGATTACAGCACTCAAGATTGTTATGTTCTAATTTTACTTGGTGACTCTGAAATGACCCAAAGTTATTTCTGACGTTCCATGCTGTCTGTGACAGAAATGACTAAAATCCTTATTTAAGGGGAAAATGTTTCAAAAACATTTCTGAGTTTCCAAGAAGCACCACTCAGAAAACAAGAAACAGTATTTAGATGCTGTAATAACATTAAAATCCAAATGTTGTTTACAAATCTAAAATAACCTAATGGTAATTTGAACCAATGCTGCAGAAGTTGCTGGGATAGCTCTCAACACATCCATCATTCTGCCAGGACCGAAACAGAAGCCACCAGATCTTGTCCAGATCACACGAAGGGAGGAATCAATACAGATAGATTTTTAACTTCGGTAGTACATGAATTAGCAAGCCCCCTTCATCAATGGCTACCGCGTCTTGGGCCGTGTTCCATATGGGAAATCAATAGGGCAATCCTGTTCTACTGTGGGAGATGAGCCTGACTGGAAATGTGGATGGCAGGGCCTTTGAGGGCTTTGTGTGTGCTGTAGAGGCTTTTATAATTCAAAGTTTCCTCTAGTGAGCCGCTGGAAGACGGCGGGTGAGGCTGCATGGCCTGAAAAGATTACTAGAGACATCTTTACTTTGGGTTAGGCTCATTTATTTGCAATGCTAATGTCTAAAAAGATCACCGCTACATAATTTACAGAATCTGGCACAAGGTGACAATTGACATGATATAATGCAGAATGGTTAGGTTGCTGGTCTTATTACTCAGAGGTTGCAGGTTTGATTCCCAGTGAGGGCACTGCTGCTGTAGCAATGTACTTTGCTTTGGTAAAACATCCAGCTCTATGAATGGATACAGTGTAAAAATGTAAACTGTGTAAGCCCCTCTGAATAAGAGTGTCTGCTAAATGCCTAAAATGTAAAATGCAATGTAACACCTGCTGTCACATAATGGTGTCATGTAATGGTTAGGGAAATGGCCCTGTAACTCGAGAGGTTGCAGGTTCAGTTCCCAGGTAGGACATGGCTCTTGTACCTCTTGAGTAAAATGCGTTAACCTGAATTGCTTAAGTAAATGCTCAGCTGTACAAATGAGTTGTATATAAAATAAGCTTTGTAGGTTGCTCTGGGAGATCTGCAAAATATAACTGTCTTACAGAAGCACTGTAATTCAGAATAGTGCTCGATGTAGAGATGATCCATCTTACTAATTAACATTGTGTGATTTGATATTACAAAAGACTTCTTTGTTTCACCTCTATTACAACACACTAAGCACATTAAACCTTATTTACACCAGCCCGAGACATACAGAATGTGATTCATTTCTTTAAAATGTTCTGTTATTCCAACAAAGCTGAAAATGATTTTTAGGGTTGAACATTTGCCACACACAAAAAAAGTTTCAAGAAACGTCTACATTCATCACTAGAAGCAGGTTACCTAATACAAAAAGCAGCTGATTTTTTTTTACCATGTATTAAGTCACCAAATAGGCCCACTGCTACGAATTATTACTTCTGTCTACTTTGTGAATAGCCCCCATATGCTCTTTAACTATGGTAGAGAGAAAACGGAGAATGCCATTTTGCCAGTGGGTTTGCAGACCTTTCGCCCGCAGATTACGGCTTGCTGCAGCATTTCTCACAGCGAATGGACGATCGGCGCTGTGTATGTATGCGCATGCCAGGAGCCGCGCTGTGGTCACTCAGACCCTCCGCCGCTGGGTCCTTATGAAGACCAGCTTTCATCGTGGCCCTTCATGTCAGTGGGTGACGGGCCCGCTTGCGGCGGCACTGTCCGTGCCAGCGGCCGTGCTCTGATCCCGTCGTTTGGCAGGCTCAGTTTAGCTGACTGTGCGCCGCGGCGTAGCAGCCGCAGTCCTCCCGTTACTCCGCCAAGAAAGCCTTCATTACACCCTGGAAATGAGGGACGCGTAGCTGCTACAGAATGGAAGCGGATGTGCACGGAAGTTCTTTCTCTTTTTCAGAGTTTAGGTACAAAATCAAATAAGCATTTAATATAAGAAACATGTCAAAAGGTGAAGAAGGAGTGCTGTGCTTGCTGCTTGTCCAAAATTGGAAAAAGAGGAAAGGACCAAGAGGGTGGCCTGTGTGTGTGTATGTGTGAGAGAAAAACAAAGTTCATCTATCAGACTCTATTCAAAATATGGCTTTTTCTTTTCAAGTAGGGGGCAGGATATGGAAAAATGAATGCACAGAATAATCGCAAATGTAGACTTTCTATGTGGAAAACTGTGCAATTCACCCCTAATGGAGAAATATTTAGAGAGACTTGCCCCTTATCAAAGACCCCATGTTCCACAGAGCCCCAGGGACTGATTGAGTCAGGAGATAGGGCTGTTAATTAGCTGAGGGTTTTTCTCCGCTCTTTGTTGAGCAGTGTGAGTGTCCTTTGCTCTGATCTGCACCAGGCCTGCCCTACTGGATAAGCCTGGGGGTGCACAAGCGTGCACACTCAGACACACACACACTCACACACATGTGCGCACAAACACAAATGCATGCATCCGCACACACACACACACACACACACACAAACACACACGCACATGCACACACACACTCTCACATACAAACAAACTCTCACATACACACACAATTAAATACGCACAAATATGTACACACACTCAAAAAATACAGCAATACACACACAGCATAGCACACCTTACCCGCACACATTGGAAGTGACAAGGTCAGCACACCATGCACACACACTTGATTGTGCATACACAAACAAAGCATTACACATACACACACAGGTTTTTTTTCTTCATTATAAAAGACAGACACACACACAGCATTCTGATCTTGCACACAAACTCATCATGAGCTGTCAGGATTCTCACATTGTTAAGGCACACAAGCACAAATGCACAAACTCCAGCCTGACTTCTGTTAATCTAGTGCAAACCAACAAACCCCCGAAATACTGCAGAACCCCCCCGGGGGTACTGGAGACAGAGAGAGAGATTACACGCTCAGCCATCAGCAGAGACGGATGTCTGTCACCCAGTACAGACGTGACTGATTTCACTGGCTGTCATCGGCAGCTGGGTGACTCATTAAACCCAGATTCCAATATTATCTTCCCTCACTGTCAACAGGTACGGAAGAGGCCCTAGGGTTACACACAGTGAACAAACAAAAGAATGCAACATGTGCTTACTCCTGCAAAACTAATACAGCTGTCATGGGTGGGTTAGGGTTAGGGTTAGGGTTAGCTGGGCTTAACACCTGGGCACGAGGCCTTCTCTCTGAAATTTGGGTTTTAGGCTGAGGGCTAAATTCCAACCCTTTACTCTGTGACAGATGATCTGGCTTCAGTTTTCCTCACCCATGTCAATAACCCTGTCCATTATAAGAAAAATGGCATAACCGCTCCTGGATCAGTATTCCTACTCTGAGACAAGCCTAGAGCTTACAGTGAAATGGGCAGTAAAACTTAAGTGTGCTGCACCCTTATGAAAGAGCTCACTGCAAAACCAGCTAAAACTTAACCATCTTGTTCCACTGGAGAAATTTAAAGTCATTGAATATAAATCAACTGAAAATACAAATCAAGCACTGATTATCAGTGTGTTTAAATCTTGACAGATCTTGTTCTTGCTTCGTATGTGTGCATTTCGTGATTGAACTTTGGATGCACTTTCGTTCTGTAGAAGTGATGTAGTGTTATCTGTAACAGTGTGTATACAGCCCTCCTGGCCAGGTCTTTGATATAACAGATTTTGATCTAAATGAGAAAGACAAGTATGCGTAGACAGGCATGCACTCTTCTCTGAAGTCTTTTCACACCACAGTGGATGGCAGGCTGTGGATCATCCCATTGGCCAGTGAGGGTCTCTGGCTGGCGAGCAATGAGACACAGACATCCGTGCTGCTAAAATCTCTCCTGCCCAAGACCATTCTACTGCCTGTGATTTGTCACTCTTTTCTTTTCTCACAGTGCATGCTGGTACAGTCTGACAGATTCCATACCATACCATCCGACCTACCCATCCATACTATGGAACTGTGCCAATACAATGGAACTGAATAGGCCACACTGCAGCTCTTTTAAGTGTCAGTTTTAACTGTGTGTGTGTGTATGTGTGTATGTTTGTGTGTGTTGGGAGGGGGGGTTGTGGAAAATTACAAAGGGGAGCCAAAATCTTACAAAAGAGAGACATGGGTTTTACTGCTACACCAAACCTTAATCCTTACGATATTACATTGAGTGAGCTATTAAAGTTCACTACTCGCAATTCGCAGCCTGAGCAACAGGCCCGTGGTCGTAAAATGCGCCACGCAGTAGCTCGCAGGGCCATGTGTGCGAACCAGAAAAGCTGACTGTTAAACCAGAGGTGCGAGCAGCCACAACTTTATTTCCCCTTCAGGAGAAACCTCTACAGTGTCCATTACGGCAGCCCTGGAGGTGTTCCACTGCCTGCCAGCAGGTGGCAGCAGACGATTATGTCGCAGAGCCTCGCTCAAGAAGCTCTGTTTCTCAGAGTTTAAGAGGCTTTCAGTTACTAATTTGTTTCAACTATTTCATCTGGCTAGACCCACCCCCCACTCCCCAAAACTCACCCTGCATCCCCCTTCCCTCCACCACCACCACCAGCCCTTCTACTTTTGCACTCCAAGCTACTCTCATGAATTGTAAATAAGGCAAACTCTTTGTGTGGTTTATGAACGAATTGTCAACTTAATATTTTCCACTTCCATTACTCTACCTCTGGTCCGCCTAAACAAATACAATTAGCGGGTCTGCCTTTTCCTATCTCAAATAAATGACATTTTACTGGATGCACTGGGCGTGTGACTGCGCCACCCCGTTCGGAATAATGACTCAAAACGGCGCTGGAAAAACAGATCCGCCTGGTGCCACAGAGAGAATATCGAAGAAGTTATTTGGGAGGGAAGCTGCTATTAGACTGAAATGGCATTGTTACTGACTCGGGTGAGAATGCATCGCTTGATTAAAGAGGAAATGGCTCCTCCACATCTCAATAACATGGACCAAGGGTTCCTCAAATATCTGAATCTCAAGCCCCTAAAAAATCACCACCTAATGACTCCCTCGCCCCCAAAGGTCTGGCAAGAAACAATTATTTTCATAAGTTCCCGGGACAAACAATTATTTTCATAAGGTCCGGGACAAACAATTATTTACATAATCAACAACTAAATCAAATTTATTTTAAATTTAAATTAATCTGTAACTTAAAATATAGGAAAATAAGTTTACTCTGATAATGCAGGTGGGTACTAGTCATTCACAAATTTATTGACAAATTATTGACACATACATTGAATTCATGTACACTGTACGTGACCTTGTCAAGGACTATTGGCTGATAAACCCCATATTGGGTGTGATATATTCTCATAAACAAATGAAATCAACAACAATCCGCTGCTGAAAGTCCAGTCAATAATCATTTTTCTAAACAATTTTGTTGAATAATTGGTGCAGCTCTACTCACCTTAATAAAATTGTTCAAGATTTTCAACTTCGTCCAAGACCTTCTACAACTGCAATATAGTGGCTTTATAACTGACCAGCACAGGGAAACCTGCATAGATGTTCTTTCACTGCAATATCAATCCAGGCAAAACATTCAGCTGTTTCGTACAATAAGGACGTCTCATAATTACAATGGCCACAGTCACAGGGGGTGGTTTGAACAAAGGTAACCAGGTGGCTGATGGGAAACAAAAATTTCTTTAAGGGGGATCCCTAAAAGCAAACAGGATGCATATTATCATTTTAGCTAATCAGGTGTGTTACCAGCCCTTCTCAAATCTCACAGTGATCACTATATAATCAAGCATGTGTTAGACAAGGTTTATTCTATCTGAAAACCTGAACCATGTAGATGTTAATAAAATATGACTGGAAGGGAATGTGTTTTTCCTCTATCTTACTCAGGGCTGCCTGGAGGCTTGTTCATGGACATGGGTTTTTTGGGAACTCCCCGTCTCTGAGCGGCCCCTGGACTGTGAAATATGACTCGTGTCTTTCCGGGCAAGGTGCAGCTGAGACGGTATCGATCCGTGCGCACCTGTGGCCCGGTAATGTCACTGACTGTGACAGACGGTTATTAGTCTCGGCAAGGGGACAGACGCATTTCTGAGCATTGGTTTCAGCCCTTTCCTCTCAGTGCTAACACAGGGAAATGGGCTGAAGGGAGGGCAGCTTTGAACATGATTGTGTGCTGTTGAAACTAAACTATTAACCTGGTCTAAATGCAGCTTACAGCTGGGGGCAGGAAACTTTTAGTGAAGCTTGAGACAGGATGTACACACCCATATATGGCTGTATCACAATGGTCTCTCTCAGGGACAGAAACTTCTAGATCTAGAGCTGTGCACTCTGCGTCCTAATGAATATTATTTAAAATTACTAAATGACATACACATTAATATAGATGGAAAGGAAAATGATGGAGGGAGGAAGGGATGGGAGAGAGGGAGAGATAATATATGGAGAGAAGGGAGGAAATGCTGGGGTGAAGAGAGAGATGGGGAGGTTAAAGTATGGAAACAGACAAAGAGGTGGAGGGAGTGTGTGAGAAGAGAACATAGAGGGGTGAAGAGGAACTGAGGGAGATGGATATAAGTCAAAGGAAGGCTGAGCAACATAAACAGAGGTAAAGAATGGAGGGAGATTGAAAGAGGTGCACTGAAGCTGAGAGAAAGAGAGTTTGCTATAGGCTACAGGACACTGTTGTCATGTTCATTGCACCTCTGAAATAATTAGCAACTACAGCTTGTGATTTACCTTCCCTGACCTGTGACACAAAGGCAGGCCAGAGCAAAGCCAGTGTCAAAGGCAGTGACAGGTCCCTCAAACCTGAAAAAATTTGCACATTAAAACAGAGAAAAGAATGACCAATCACACCGTATGTTTCTAACAACTCGTGGAATAAACAACCAACAGTGACTGGTAGATATGTGTTATCCCTGTGGTTATACAGGAAATAGCTCTCAGTAACCATAGTCAGCATTTTTATCAATCTGCAGGGGCTCCTCCCTGTTTCACAGGAGTAATTGTGATGTCACAAAACTGTTTTGCTCCTACTTTATGTCAGTGTAGGACCAGGAAGTGTTTAAGTGAGTGCGTGAGCATGTGTGTGTTTAAATGAGCATGAGTACTTCAGTCTGCTGAATCAAAACAATCTATCAATGATTCAATTCTGATCCCCTCCATTAATTGTGCCATAGCACAGACTTATAAATTACAACAAACCTGTACACATAGATGAACATTCAGATTCACAAACACTGATATGAAGATAGATTCCTTTTAAATCCCACATTACAGCACCATAACTAGATATGACATGTTTACCCTGCACTCATCTTCGCCTTACAATTAGCTGCCACAGATCAGAGAAGTGACTCTTAACTGAACTTTATTAAACACACACGTTAAATGGCTGACAGAATGCACCGTGAGTGTCAATGTAAAACACACAACACCATTATCCGAGAAAGATGGCCTTCAACGGGCATACTGATGGCAATGATGCGATTACTTAGCGTGACATTCCGCGCGCGGACGCGACTAATTATAATGTATTCCAGCGGGCTGGAGGGGCTGCCACAGTCAGTTAAGTGCATGAGGCAGATCATCTAACAGGGATGATGTCTGCTGATCTACACCCCCCCCACTCCCACCCCTCACTTTCCAGGACAGATTCTGGTGGATATTGACGATGACGGAACCGTTTCACTTCAAGGCGTGGCGACGCATGAGTGAACGTGTCGCGAATCCAGCAGAGAGCGTGCGAAAAGAATCCTATTTGTGAGTTGTGATGGCAATGGACACCCCCTGTTTTTCTGGTTCCATGAGTAAGTAAGCATTTTCTTCCAATGTACCGGCTATTAAAGTTTAACTATCAATAACTACCCCCCCACCCCTCACCCCCATGAAAAAGAAAGAATGACAGAGAATGTAAGTTCAGGAAAACTGGGGTTTAAGTACACCTTAAACTTTATTTCAAACAGTTTATTCGTTGCCCAGTGGGGTGGAAGATTTGCAATGCTGTTTGTAGTGCTGAGGGAATATTTTTCAATCATTTAGCTAAGAGAATAGGGCATAAAGCTAAACCTGTTCTGAATGGAAATAAGGCCCAGCATTGTAATTTTTTCAACCTGCACTGCTACCTTGAATTAGAACATGATTGTTTTAACCAAAACATACATTCATATTCTGCATTTTCATCCAAACAGTTCCAGTCTGCAGCTCTGTACATGCAGCAGACAGTAGGCAGAGAGAGATGGAGAGAGCTACAGTAGAAGAAGGAGGGTGATGGAGAGAGCTATGAGAGCAGAAATAGGGAGATGGAAGGAGGGGCATAAAAAGTTTGCAGGGTAGATGGAGAGTAATGAGAAGGGAGAGAAGGACAGAGGAAAGGAGGATGAAAGGAGGGAGAAAGGGTAGGATAAAGAGGGGGAAATGGAGGAAGAAAGACATAAGAGAGGAGACGGTGTGAGGGTAAGGGAAGAAGAGTCATTAGAGATGGAGGAAGAAAGGGGAGAGGGAGAGATGAAAAGAGAAAAAAGGAGAGAGAGAGGGAAACAGTAGAAGGAGAGAAGGAGGAAGAAGGAGTGAGAGGGGGGAGGAGAAAGAGGAAAAGATAAGTTGGAACAGAGTGGGAGGGAGAGAGCGAGGGAGAGGATAGAGGGAGAGAGCATTTCACCAGTGTTTTTATTATTTTTTCATTAGAGGAGGCCTTTATACCCATCTAAGTTTGTTCTTGAACTGTTCAGTTCTAATGCTTTCAGTCAATTCAAGGAAAAGCTTTTAATGAATAAAATACACAGTGAGATACACATCATCATGACAAGGAAGGGGGAGGGGATGGACAGAGGGGGAGATGGAGAAAAGTAAAGGAGGAGTACGAGTTGGATATTTTACATTAAAAAACTATACTTGTTTCAGACGACTCAGGAAATTGTGAAATCATCAGGATGGGGGGAAAAACTCTTTTTTTCCAAGGCTAACAAAGCAGACGAACGTGTGGAATTCAACAGTACAGCCAATCACTACATTGTCCTCTGCTGGCTTCAAACACAATAAAAATGTGTTTTTGTATGTCGATTTCATTTCCTCACAAGTCAGGGTGAAAAATGGTCACTGTGTGTGGAGCTCAATGGGATCCCTATCAAGGGGACATCGGCTTAATAAGCCAACACAATGGTGAGGGTTACCGAGGCAGATTGCTTTCGCGTGAGGCTGACAGAAACGTGCTAGGAGTGACCTTTTCGGAGGGACAAAATGGCTACAGGAAGGTGACATCAGGTTTATCATGGCTCTGAATTAATTATCACATCCTGTGTTTGTCACTATGCGAGCTCCAACGGCGAGACCTTCAGTCACACTTGCTTTGGGCTCCTGGTTGCTCTTAGCATTGGAAAGGGTGTGCTGTGAAGAGACATGTGGCTGCTTGACTTATCCCAGCAATTTACAGCTATATTCCACATCATATAGTTTGTGGAAATTGAAATTTCGATCAAAGTAAGAGTACTTTGGCAATAAAAGTTAATTTTCTGACTTCCTCTTAAAAGGACACTCAACTCGTAATGAACATTCCTACATGTATTACAGATGTGACATAGCTATCCTGTCCATTAAGTTACTGAGCAATGAGGAGGCGTCACTTTTCCAACAAGTTCCATGAACTCCCACACCACCCACTCTCCTGTTTTATTTCCATTTCATAAGAGTAAAATCAGGAGTTAAGTTTGGCTGGAGCTGGAGTTGGTCACATAGGGGAAATCTAAGGACGGTTCACACATTCATAAGCATAGCTGAGGGCAGGGCCATGCACATGGCATCACAAGCCCATGTGTTTGGCTGCTTCCTCCTCAGTCTGTTTGAGGGATGTTTGCTGTGGGCAGGGCTGATGTCACAGTTCAGTTCCATTTTAACTCCATTTTATTTTCACAGCCAAATAAACTGACAGGGTTATTTTTACACCGTGGCACTAGGCAGACTATATCATTAACATTTAACACTCTAATATTCTTACAGGAGAACCTTGGAACATCAAGTGCCTTCCCCCCTCACAAAGACGGTTCAGCCATAGAGCTGCAAGGGCCATTTTTCACGCCCGTGAGAGAGGCAGCTGTGAATGACAGACTTCGGAGGAAGCAAGTGGTCATCACTGTCCCGCCCCGTGGGGAGGCGACAGTCCCCACGACTGAGGTCCAGGAGAAGCCTGCCAAAAATTTAGATGACCACCTTGGACGTAGTGTCTGTCTTTGACTTCCTTAGACAGTCTGGTTTTGGACAATTTTCACAATGGTCTATGATTCATTGTGCTATGGCAAAAAGACTACACCCAAGCACAGACCAGGCATGGACAGTATAGGAGAAATTGTTTTCCAGGAATAAACCCAAGGAACAGAAATAAAGTCAGAGGAACTGCTAAGGCTAACATTTGCACTGCTGGAAGGAGGTGAGACCGGTTATTCAGGGAACGGCATTGTGCTCAAGATATTTCTTGGATATTGTCATCAAATACATTGTAAAGAAACGACAAAAGAAAGAACCACAGGGCCAAACCCCACACAGATGCCTGTTTTGTCAGGTGGTTGTGGGACCATGAGAGTGTGTGGTCTGACTCCAGCCTCAACAGGCAAATCCCTCTGACAAAGACAGCTCTGATAAAGCAGTCTGCAGAGCAGTGTCTATCACTACACTGGACAAATAATAAAAAAATGTGTTATATGGTGACCTCATGCAAAGCGGAATTTTATTAACATTGCAGGGAACGGTTTGCTTGTTTGAGGCTGCTTGTTATTGAACAAGACTGAGTGGCCAAATCCACACTACACTGACACCTCCCATTACCTGTCCCTGAACCCCACTTAGTCACTGTCACATCATTCCACATGTTGTTATGTTCAAATGTTCATTAATTCACCATTTCACCGGCCACAACCCCTCAACATCAATTATCATTTTTACCCCTTGCCCTCCACCAAAAAAAGGTCAGTGGTCATTTTGAATTATGGGACTGTGTACAGAAAATGCAGCATGCTTACCTGACCTCTCTTTACCTGCTGATGGAGGTTACAGTAATGAGCCCTACCAAGAAACACAATCTGGACATTCCAAATTGGGAGAAGAAAAAATATAAAGAAGAGGAGGTTGACAAGGGAATAATATTTTGAACCAATCACATATACTTTGTCTGGTCGAAGAATGTGTCAATGGCCCTCTGAGAACCTCAACCAATGCCTTGGCTGGTAGCGTGGCACTACACCACTACTGTCATTCACAGACAGTATGGCGAGAGTTAAAAATAAAAAAGGAGAAAGGAACTCTGAAGAAAAATGAGGCAGACTCCACAGGTCAGAGGGAGAGAACATATCTCACGAGACGAGTGAGAAAGTCCTCCCTCTCCCCCTGGCTCTCAGGGAGAGGCCACTGAAATCGCAGCGCCCATGAGATACGCACTCATGGAGATATGCGCGTGCAGACGCTCAGCGCAATTCAGGGCAAGGTATCTCACAATCACACCACTCATGCTGATATTTTAAGGTATTTATGGGGCTCAGCTAATAGAATACGGCCACAGTGTCAGGCAAAAATTCTTCCTATCGGTCCACAGGTTGTAATTTAACTATGCGCGACAGGCTGCTAAGGCCATTAAAAGCCTGTTAAGCTAGGCAGGCGTGGGCTCAGGGAGATCCACAGCTGGTCCCTCGGCCTTGGACAGGCCAACAAAAACAGACCATCCTCCACTATATAGATTCTTGATTTGTCTTTATTGCCAAGGCCGAACTAATAACTTTGTCTTATGTACAGATGTACAGAAACTCAAGGACGCTTTGAACTGGTATGCTGTGTCTGTTGTGCTGTAACATTTCAATGTTCGGCAACCCCCCATCACCACGACCCTTTTTAACCCTGTCCTCTCTCCAGCGTTTTGGTTGTGGAAACACAGAGAAAACAAATGATACATACTTCACACCCACTACAGAAAATGAGACCCAATTCTGCCAAAATAAAAAAATAACAACAACAAAAAAAGCAAAGCCATAATGAAGAGTAGGAAGATCTGCACCATCTACAACAGTGCCGAACATGGGAGATGCAGGGGGTAGAACCCTATACAAACAGTGTGTGATCTTTCAACAACTCAAAAACCCAACAGCTCAGCATTTTCAGCAGCAGAATAGAGGTCTACAACACTGTGTCTCCAATCTTCAGAGCATCGCAGCAGCTGAAAGTGTACCACATACAATGCTGAGCTGAAAAACCAGAGGCCATTTACCCGAATGCACTGCAGTCCACCAAAACAACTGCAATAGGGTTTTCACAGTGATAGGTGAATGTATAATGGTAAAAATCCTAATACAACTACCACTAATAATAATATTATTGATACCAAGATTAATACTACTGCTTCTACTACCGCTGCTATTGCTCCTACCCATACTACAAATATTACTACTACTACTAATACGTGTAATTTAAGTGGCCAACCCTCCCAATGCTTGAAGGACTACTCTGAGATGCTTTCCAAATCTGTTTCATTTATTGGATTCTGATTTACTTGACCACATAGGACCTATCACTGCTGAAATGTTGCCATGCCCTTAGTTCAGTCTACTCAAAAAATTAATCCAAGGAAATGCAAATAATCTTCAATTTGCCAGGGCAAAAAAGCAAACATTTCCCTTTCCAGACTATTCTTGTGATTAAAGACTCATTTTTGATCAAGGGTGGATTTTACACTTCATAGAACTTTTGTGTAAATAAAAAAGCATTAATTAAATTCGTTCAAGGTCACAAGAACATTAAATAAATAAGCGCCGACTTCCAATGACCCTGGAGCAACTACAGTTTCTGTTAAATGTAGCAACAACATGTTTTGCCCTTAACTTCAGGTTAAAACCTAATTACTTCATTCATTATGTTATTGTTATCTCAGGAATAACCAAAATCAATTTCAGTAAGACGCAGAAAAAACACCTCTTGAACCATTGTTACGCAAGTTCGAGGACAAACTCGAAGTATGTTTTGCTTTTTTATGTAACTTACATTAGATTCCTTAGTTAGTCATTTTTGCTCCAAGAAAAGTAATCGGCTAAATGAAAAGAAGGGGGAAAAAAGCTGATTAACAAAAACAGAATAAGGTATAATATTCCACTGAAGCACAAACCATAAAAGACAGAACTGACGTGCTTTAGAGATGATTTCCCCAGACATTTCCATGCCTGCTTCACGTCTTACATCTGGAACAGGGCTACAGAGAGCTCCCCGTGTACAGAAGTCAGAATATGGAGGCAAACATTTTTAACATGCAGGGGTCGAACACAATGAACGAAGGAAAGAAGAAATATATCAAATGACTCACCCTTCCAACTCCCCCCATCATCTCCCCACACACATATTCAGACAGAAATGTGCCAAGAAATAACAGCACACAAAAGACATTCTGCCTCCCATAATGCAGCTGGAGTATTACTTTTAGGTTCGGCCTACATTCGCTTCTACAGCGTCAAACATGCCAAGTTAATGGAGGCCAAGGATTCTGGGTAGACTTAACTGGACCGAGGCTGAGACGAAGCAGGCACGCATAGAAGCTGACAATATAACGGAACAAATTACTAAAAACGCCACGTCAGCAACAACTACCCCCCCCCCACCCACCCTTCAAAATCTGTCAGCATGTCATGAATATCCATTAAAATACGGCATAATGGAAACATGATGTACAGTACGCTGTAACGATTGATGAATGGCTAAAAAGGTTATTTACGACAACATCAAAACAGAGCGTTTAGGGGCCGCTGTAAATTCCGGAGCTCTCTACATTACTTTTTTTTTGCTGCACCCCTCGTTTGAAATTTGATTCTTTCCTCTTTTATGTGAGTAGCTGGAGCTCGTACAGTAGGTTATAAATAACGGATGTTCAAGGGCATCCTGATTGGTTTGTCACTGCAGAGTATGAAGCAGTTTTATTTTTCCTTGTTGCTCCCCAATGTCCACCCCCCCAAAGAAACAACAATAAATACAAATCAATCCCTATTTATGTTGGAAGTTTTTTACTATCCCAAAGTGAATGACAGTGTTCCCTATTAAAAGCAAATATTACTTGTAGGCTATGGGAGTATGTTCAAAAACAAAAAAGCCATGCCAAAAAAGCGCTGTGAAACTTGAGCTGAGATTAACAAATAGCTTGTAAATATGAGGAATGTACACACTGAAATATAATATGAAATATAATTTATGGCTAAAGTAATCTCATGACCTCCATCCTCCCCAATGTTTTAATATGTATAGTTCATGCACAGTACATTTATGGGGAAAATATATCTGAAGACAAAGATGCATATGCAGTTTCATTTTAGAATAAAAAGAAATTGAAGAAAATTGTCAAGTTCAAATGAAGAAATGTCATATTCAAATGCAAGCAGCTATTTGGTCACTGATACCTATTGCAAATATACCTGATTATTTTACGAGTATTAAATAAACTTTAATTATTTAGATAGTTTTGCCGTTGTTAGTACTCTGCAGTAATACAATATCCATGTGTTGTGACCACTACCTTTCAGTTTGGTATCATTGGAGAAGGTGAAACTAGTTATCCTTAGAATGCAATTGTTCTGATTGAAAATTAGTTTGAGAAATATTTGGTTAATTTACAACATGCCTAATTTTAATTACTGATATGTATATATCGCATGCTGTTCTAGAGACCCCGTGTCAGGAAAATGACAGTCATTGCACACTGGGAATCCAGCATTTCTCTGTTAAGCAGCTAAACATATGTTTTTAAAAAGTGCTGGAAGAAAGAGGCAGACAAGCTTGACAAATAGCCTACCTGTATGGCTGTAAGAGTAGCTAAAAGAAAACCCATCTGTGCAGTGTAAATAAACGAGTCACTTTAGGAAGGGATGCACGCTAATGTGACAGGAAAAGGCCTAGCGCGTTGTCAGTGTGCCATTGCTAATACCGCGCCGGCATAACTCTTATCTGTCTCGCATTAACCGTTGGAATTCCATAATAAACCCCTCCTTCGAGCGCATTTCATGGTTTTATGGGTCTCGCACACAAACTGCACGTACAGTTCCACACAGTCGTTATCACATAACCTGCAAAAAGTAGGCCAACTGACAACATTTAAGTCAGAAATTTGCGGCGCAGTGACACTATATCAATCACAATGTTTGTTAGTCAATGAATTAAAGCGCTGTACACTGTGCTACATAAAATGAATTATTCAAAATATGTGTGGCTGGTGTCACGCCCTAATTTATACCGGTGACAAAGTTATGATAAATAGATTACGCTGTACGCAGTGAGAAATAAACAACTATATGTACCTGCCAACTACATAATCCACCAAAGAATACATGTCAAGTAGTGCCACTTCTATGAAGTGAGACCAGTTGTAAAGGGTATTTCCATGTCTCTCCCGCAGATTATGAGGTAAATACCAGTTTATATGTTGTCCTTCGGTTTAATCTTTATCATGTCCGAGATTCGGATATATTTATTGAATTGTATTTGAAGAGCGTTTTTTTGTGTGTGGTATTTCATACTCAACGCATACCTTTCGGTACTGTGTTGTATTGTTTGCAGGTCTCATGTGTCTCTCACGCGTCTCATGCTGTCTCCCTTCCCAGCAGACAGCTGCACATTTTGAAAGTGTCTTGCTCGAAGGTATTCAAGGGACGGTAGGAAATTACAAGCGACTGTTTATCTATCTTTTTGGTATCGGGTTTTATTACTGCCATAAGCCTGCGCATTAAAAATGCAACAGAAGAGAAGTTCTGAAATATCACTGCTGTTCACGGGGGGAAAAAAATGAATAATGCTGCCCTCGAGCGCAAACTCTGCCCCGGTTTTAATTGACACGGCGGTTTTAGGTAATGACCATGGTTGCCAGGCTGATTCCAGAGCCTCGAGCCAAAGTGACGTAATAAAAATAGCAAAAACCGTTACATAGCGTGGTCAAAATAAAAGCTCATGCCCTCAGCGCTGTTCATTCAGGGGGAAAAAAGGCAGGATCCAAGAAAAACAAAAAACAAATAAATGAAAAGGACCACCACTGCCAACTTATAACAAACTAGTCACTAAGGAAACACAAACATGGCTATTTCTGCATAGGGAGGAGTCCACTGTGCTATTTTTTCATCAAAGTGTGTGTGTGTGTGTGTTTTTGCTAATTTGACATGATGTTAAGGCAAGGGAAATGCCAAAATGCCAAGTCCGTGTGAAACCAGTGACAGTTTGTCTGCAAAAAAGCCACTGGTAAGTAGCAGAGCTGACAATCTGCTTTAAAAAGTCCAAAACCAAAGTGACGCAATGCGTCTGTCAGAAGAGTCAAAACCATGACGTTACTCAGCCAAAATAAATTTTGTTTTGGAAAAAAAAAAACAGAGCAACACTAGGACATTTATAATCCTGTTTCATGAGTATGTGACTGTATGAATATGTTCATATTATTTGGCAAGTTCTCAATAACTCTAATTTACTTTAGCTGCATCTTTAATTCCACTTTTTTTTAAAGATAGTCTATAGATGAGGCTGATGTTTGGGGCCAAGATGCCATATTACAGCATAACTCCCTCTTGAGCAGGAGTTGCCGGTCTTGATAATCTGTAGATGATCTAGGAACTCGGGGAGCTTAGTCTTCAGAGATCACAAGACAGTCCAACCTTATCATTGGGGAACAGCGCATAACTCAACAGCACAGTCAACAAAACAGGAACCTGACAACTTAGACATCAGTCCATTTGTGAGAGGGTGGTTCATGGTAGTGGTTTCCTGATTTAATTGGTATTCACCCCGGTGCCATTGTCCTCATATCTGGACCTGGAGCACCATGATATATGATACCCAGTTAAAACAGCTGATTACATACTTAACTATCCTCACCTGGTTCCTTGGATGTGAAATGGTGGTGGAATTTTAGGTGAAAACAAGAGCTGACATACACTGCGGCACTCCAGGACAAGGACTGAGAACCATGAGCCTTAGGCCTTCTTGTGCTGCATTTATGTCATAGGCCAGAAAGTGTTTGTTATGTCCTGAAATGGGTAGGTTTATTGCTTTGAAAGGCTTAGAGGTATACTCCTGGCGCTAGGCTAATACCAAGGCCAAGTAATGAGGAATGATAGGGATGAGCCCTACTGTTACATATGACTTGGGGCAGTTTCCTGGTAGCCAGTGTGTTGAACAGGACTGATGAACTGCAGTGCGCGTCTCATATAATCACACTGTCTTTCAATAAAGTCTGTCTGGTGGTTTCCAGTATCTATGGCATATGTTTCAAATTGAAGTCTGTCATAACACAATCTTTATTATTATTTTTACATCAATGTCTCTTGCTTTGAAAAATGAGTTATTATTGTCCATAATAAATCACAGTTATGAACTTTAGATATTATCAATCACCTTTAGAGAGAATAAAGACAAGGAACATGTTTCACAACATATTATCAATCACCTACAGAAGGAAGAAAAGGCAAGGGAAGTTTTCCACAAGGACACGTGTTTCAGTTACAATTCACGTGTTGCCCCGGTAGGCCAATTTTCCCTTCTGAAGCTGACTGCCAGAGAGAGAGAATTTTGTCAGAATGCCCAATTTAATTAAGGTCTAGATGAGAAACCTAATGTCGTTCACTTCGCTTGAGTTCAGCTCATTGAGGCCAGCATGGAATGGAATTTTTTGGAAAGGTGAATGTGGACTTGCTCAGAACTTTACAGAAAAGCTCAGGAACAGACGACCCCAGGGCAGGAAGGAGGCCGTGAGTGCGGGTTCAAGACGCCTGTTGGGGGGTGGAGGGTGGTGTGGTTGGTCGCCGGATGACGGGAACATAGTGGCGAGCGCACGCTAAAAGAGAAGAGAAAATAAACATCTTTCTTAAAATAGAAATCCCTTCCTCCACCCCCTCGTTCCCCTTCACTTCTACATCTCTATATGGTTTGTTCAGCCAGCTGAACACAATAAAGCTGTCTCACTGAAGTCGGAACATGCCGGAATATGCAAGGCCTGCCACTCTAGCTGAATGTGAAGAACTCCTTAGAACAACATTGTTTTGACTTCTATTTTCAAACCGGCAACATTTGGTCACAACCTGTGTTCAGTGTGAGCCTATTTTTATAAAAAGTCATTCAAGTTATAACAAACTTCATTTTTTTTTTTTGCAGAGTTTACAATGGACAGCATTCAGTCAGCAGATTAATTAGCTCCTATAATTAAGCATTCATTTGAAAAATAATATTCCTTTGTGTATTTGTTCCTTCCACAGAAAAAAAAATTTCTTTACATATTTTATTTCATTGGTTGGATGAATTGGAGAGTTGATGTTTACTTTTTGAAATTGCTCTTATTGAAAGTCCTTGTCTTAACCTCATGATTGTTCTGTATTCTCATTGAGCAGTAGTGTCTGAAGATTCATTTCATTCACAAAGGCCAGTCACAGACAGGAAGTGTTTCTGAATGGTTCATAATATTTTAAAAAGACTTTTGTTTCACTCAACCCTGTGAGAGAGTTTGTGCAATTAGTCTTTTCATCTTATTTCCTTTTTATCAAAAAACCGAACAAAAAAACAATTCAGTAAGTAATTTACATTTTTCTTCATTTCCATAATTATTGTTGCTCTGTGTGGCTTTATCTGTGTTAGAAGTTATTTTACCTTTTGTTAGTCATTTCCTCATCATTCCTATTTGGGTTATCGTTTTATTAATATTTTGCTTTAATGGGTTTATTCAGGACATCCATTTTCTCAAATATTACATTTTTTAATGTTTTACACCCTTAAGGTTCAGTAGACATTATGCAAGTGAAAGTAATTTTGATTTTTATAATGGAGGGTCTGTTTCATACAATTCACATCCTTGTATCAGAACCATGAGGAAAGCATAAGGAGAAATGGAGATCCATCACCAAGTAAAAGCAGAAAATTTAAACCTGTAGTTTGAAGTTATAACTTTGATGTTTTTTTTCTTCTCCTTTCTCAGAATATGTCTTCATGAATATCAAACAAAATTTGTGAATTCAGGCAAAAAGTTCTTACTTGGTGCATTGCTGAAAGCTAGGTACTATGTGCTTTGTCGTTAGTCTGTATCTTCTGCTGAGGCATCTTATTTACATAGTTTTGTGAAAATAATGTTTTTGCACTATGGTCAATTCTAATGTCTGCTAGTCAATATATTAAAACCTCAAGAAGGTGCAATTAAGGAAGATAGACAGAATAATTGATAGATGTATTCCTTAGTAAGTTTTTAAGGCCCCTTTTTTTGCAAATAAACTATTACCTATCTGCTTAGTTCACTTGCTCCCTCTCCCATCAGCTATCCGTAAACAAACCCTCTCTTTTTTTGAGAGATAAACTACACTATGTTAAGAGGGCGGAAGACAGCCCACCTCCACCGCAGATGTTCTGAATACTTCTGTGATGTCACTGGGCTTTGTTCTCACCGGGGGGTACAGGTAAAGCTGCCAAAACACTGAACGCTTGTGCTCTTTGTTGTGGCGAAGAGAAACTTGGGCCCTCATCAGTTTCTCGTGGTGACTATGACGAACGGGGCCCCAGCTGCTCAGAGATAACAGTTTATTTTTCAATGCCTGTTACACACCTAAGGCTACGCTCCCTGCATTCGGTCTGAACTCTGATTGGCCGGAGGGCATTGGGGGCTTCTCTCTCTGTTGGAGGAGAGGCAGATGTGGATACAGTGTGAGGGTTGTATCAACAAACACTGGGGCGTTGGCCTGCAGGCCTCTGGTTGCCCTTGGTTACTTCAGCATGTTAGAATTTCCCTTATCACACCTTCTGCTCTCCCCCCAGGTGAGTGACCCTTGTATGGCCACCATAAACACACACACAAGCACACGACACATGTGAACAAGTAAGGGCCCACTGGTGTGTGAGCATCTTTCCCATTACCTTCCTTCACAAACACACGCACACAGTCACACATAGGGAAACACATACACATACATCTGAGGTGACTGTATTAGCCGCTACCCTTTCCTCCTCCAGCCCCACCCACTTATTAAGCCCACAACTATGACATCATAGCTATGAACCTGAACTCTGGATTTTTACACCAATATCTGCTGTAACTGGCCAAAATCGGGGGATGTGTGAAGGTAATAGACCAATGATAAGTCCCGAGTTCTGATGAGTGGGTGCATGAAATGTTCAAATTTACCAGTCCATCAAATCCACCCTTTCGTCTAAATGTGCCAGTCCGACTGCAAGAAACCTTGAAAGAAGTTAAGAGATTGAGAGTCTGAAGTCAAGAGTCATGGATGACTACCCAAGTTTTGTTGGTGTTAGTGTTTTTTATGAGGGGCAGGAAATGAAATGCGAAAGGCACCTCGACTGCAACTGTACTGCGGCAGTTCAAACCTCCTGACGCACAGACAAATGCTTATTATAAGTGACCACATGCAAGCTAAGACATACTGAAAACATACATCCAAATTAACAAATTAACGCATTGTCTTATATTCTATTCCACACACATACGAATGCACACAAGACACATGCAGACCTAAACACACACATTGATACAACCCCAGATGAGCACATGCACATAAATGCAAACATATTGGAAAAGAAAGACATGAACCCAAACACATGTACTCAATGCGCTCCAACAAGAAACACAAATAAGCAAACATGCACACATAGTGATACAAATACATGCATACAGACACAGAATTACAAGCACGCACTGTCTCTCATGCACACACACAGACTCGTATACACACACCTTCTCTTTTGCACACAGCCTTGTATATTAAAACACACACACACATAAAAAAACAAGGCCATACTTGTCTCAGTGGTACATGTGCTTAGATGCTTTGAGAGATCACACACTAAAAGAGACTCAATATAAGTGTATGGGGGAGCTATAACCCAACTTGATTACCCTTCTCCTCTATGTGTATGTATTATTATCTCTGATTAAAATGAGCCTCAGGACACAGAAGCCTGTGTATTATGATCTGTCCCAGAGTTTGCCTCCAATATGCAGTTAAATATATACGGCATATTTTGGATATAAAGGCTGATAGCAGAGAGCCATTCATTACTCTTTCATTTGGACTGTTCTGTTACTCACAGTCACACAATATAAAATGCAAATATCCATTATCTTGTGTCACAATGAATTCACAGGAGGCCTTTTCCACAATCTTCAAACAAAAGAATCTTGAACTCTTTTTCTGAATATTTTTTTTGTCATCCAAATTTTATAGTGACTTTTCCAACCATATTTTACATAAATATATTTACACATAACACACAACTGAATAGATACAGTTTACATGAAACATTTATAAAAAAATGGGCACATAAACCATTATGAAATATGAAAAAATATACAATAATAATTTAAAAATGAAATATTACCCATGCACTATGCTATGCCTACACTGAATGAAGTAAAGACAGTGGGTCCCGACCAGATAAAATTTCCATTTACAATCCTTATTCTTTGCTATCAAATCTTCAAAAGGCGCCATATCAGTCAATAATCTTAATCTTTTTCTGAACATTAACACCTTAAACATTCCAGTCGGAATACATTTGGCCCTTTTGTTGGTAACCTGGCAGGTAAACTGAGAGAGAGCAGTCTGAATGTAGCACTAGCCAAAAAGGTCTGATATAGTTATTGCTTGGTCCTCATAATTCTGGATTGGGAATGTTTTAAGAAATATCTGGAAGGAACATGTTTTGAGTATGTCTGTCATTAATTTAATATGGCCTTAATGAAATTGCCCGTCTACTCATTAAGGAACAAAAACAGAACTCTGTTTTTAAAAGTCAGGAAAAATATATCTTTGTCATCATTGACGACTCTTCCAGTCGGATCTGATGTACCCAATCATTCAACTTTCACGGCAACAGCACGTTCACTTAAGCGCCCTTTAAGTTCCATTCCCTTTCAAATTCCGATGGAATTCTGCCCGGATGTCGGATCCCTCTGTTCCAGAATGTGGAAGGGGGAATTGTTACCTTCTGTAATCTCTCCGTTAATCCCACTCCGGAGGGAGGGTTCTGGTTACAGCCAAGACCCCCGAAAGGTCACCCGGGGGCAGCAGGGGGTACAGACAGACCCATGTTTCCCCAGCGTTATGTGCACAGGTGGTACCTATGTTTTTGCATCAGTTATTTCAGAGTTATTTCAGCCCCCTCCATTACCTTTGGCTAAACATTGGATAATCTGCACCCACAGTACTTTTAATTCTTAAAAACAGTCATTTTTGTGGTACGATACAATGGAATGTACAAGGATGTGCCTTTAAAAGCAGGAACAAAAAGTCTCAAAAGTACCAGGTATGCACTTTGTATGCAGGTTTGTCAAATTATTGGGGACTAGCCTAGACATTGTATTAGATCACACATTGTACAGTCAAGATACCATTGAACATAAATGTAACATGACATTAAAACATAGTAGGACATTGTAAGTCTTTATTGCAACTTACTGATTACAAAATTCAACATTTAGCATTTTTAAAAACACATACCAAAATGTATTAACATCACAGTTAAACTTTTAGTAACAAAATGAGAAAAATCATTTGTTTATTAACAGAATTTTAGTAGAATTGCAGGCAAATCTATATGACCTGCAAACATGGCTTAAACTAGAACACAGAGCAATGTAGTCTGGAAGTCATGCATAAGACTATGACTGAATGTTACAAATGACTGTATTAAAGCCTTGTGCTGCCCGTCATGACACATTTCCTAATGAAAATAATGGATTTCCTTTTAATAATAATCAGCATTTATGTAAATGTGCCTAATCCACCACAGCAGATCCCAACAGGGTGATGCATGGCAGCCATGCATTTGTGCCAGAATGCTCACTGCACATAAGCTTGTGAATTCTAGTCTTTGCAGAACTGAGGTCACTGGTAGGTCATAGGAATATTTGCATTTATGAAACAGTGTAGTATAGTGGTGAGGGACCTGGGCTTGTGACAGGGATTACAGTGTGGTGGTATGGAAAGTAGACTAGTCCTGTAGCTCAGAGGCTACTGTGTAGCAGTGGTTAGTGAGCTGGGATTGTTCCTCAGAGGAAAAAGTTTAGTATTATGGTTAGGGTGCTGGGCCTATGTTTGAAGCTGAGTTTGAAGCATCTGGCTGTAGCCATCTATTTTCTGGTTTGTTCATAAAATTATGTCCTGTTTACCATGACATACATTAATGACATGTAGTACAGATGTGACCTGGCTATCTTGTACACAAAGTGAGCAAACAAAAAGGATGCCACCTTTCCACCTTGATCTGGGAACTCCTACATCACCACTCCCTCCTTCCTTCTTTATGAATGTTACTTTACTTTAAATCAGGAAGTACATTTCTGAAAGGGTGGGCCTTTATCTTTGCTTGCAGTCATCAGTGAGTGAAACACCATGGAGGAAACCCATGAGAGATCCATGCGTGAGCACAAGTCCAAAAAAAAAAAAAAAAACCCACCGGATGCAGACGGCTTGGACTCAAGATGCTCTCAACCAGTTGGCACTTTAACAAGGAAACCGAGACAGCCTCTAAAGGAACACGCTAATTATGAGAACATTGACGAGTTGTTTTCTTTCCGAATGAGGGCCATTTAAAGACTCTTCCTCTTTCTGAAAGGGGTTGGGCAAACATAATATTATCTTATCTACGGTGGTGAACAGCGTTACAGTGTGCAACGAGTTGCCACCCTCCACTTGTCTGTTATTCTTTTACGTTCAATAACATCAGGCGATACGTCTCGCTGTGGATTTCCTTTGGTTTCAAAGTACAAATGATTTCCTTCTGGCCGAGGAAAGGTTTTTTTCTTTTTAAGCTCTGAGAGCATATGAAAACTGAAACCTGGCTGCTAACGCAAAGGGCTAAGGTTTTAGCTGAAGCTATAATCCTCTTCAGGATCTCATACCACCACAAGCTTGCACCTAGCACCAAATTTGCACACGGAAATCTGAACAATCTTTTGATTGTTCTGATTTGAATCTGAAAAACAGTTGATATCAGCAACAATACAGATATCAACATCCATAGGATAAACCAAAAAAATCAAGCATAACTTATTTGATGAAGAAAATGGTGACTTTTGTTGACGACCCTGTTATATACTGGACTGAAATTTGTTGAACATTCTGTAGCTGCAGTTTTTGTCTTATAAGGTAAATAATGTATGTAAAAGATGTATCAATCAATAGCAGTCCATTTTCGTAGTTTTCCTATAGTACCCAGAAGGGAAGCTCTTCTTACTCAATAGCCATAGGATGGAATTACTGCTATATATGATGCAAACAAATTTGTTGAGACAAATATTATCTGGGTATTACAGATATACTTTATGGTTTTAGGAGGAACATATTCATAATATTATATTTCCCTCTGTACGAGATGATTGAAATTTATGTATTTAGCTGCAAATGCTTTTCCTGTCGTATAGTTTTTTTCTCATAGTTACTTCCCTCTAGGAAAGAGAAAAGCAGGCTCATCGTTCCCAGATGAGGGGGTGGAGGAAGGGGTCCCGGGGCCTTGCAGTGCCTGGTCGCCCCCTAATCCCACAGAGATAAGGTACCCCCAGCTCCAGGTCTGTAGTGTCAGGTCTCAGCTCGAACCCAAGCCTGACCCCCTTGACCCCTTGACAGGGCAGGTATAGGATGGGGCACACTGTAATCCCCCCCCCAACCCAGCCCCCAGCCCTCTGGCCAATGGGGCATAAATCTCTGGTGTTATTTATGTTGTTCTCTGCACTTTGTTCTTTTTTCAGAGCTAGGTGTTGTAATATAAACCAGATATTTTACTGAAGGAAAGAAATCCCAAGTTTGTCTTTTGGTGGTGGGGGGACACAGATAAGAAGAGATTTATGCTTGGGGTGGGGGTGGGAAGGTAATGGCCAGAGCCTTTGATGAGAGTCCTTGCAGCGGCTAGTCCGGGTTGGCCCCTCTCCCCCTCCCGTCTCTGCCGCTCGTTAACGAGGAGGGTAACGGACAGCCGCCTGCTCCGTCCCTGGCATTCGGCCGCTCGTTAGCACAGGGTAACGGAGAGATCAGGAGATTTATCGTGCCGTCGCTGAGGTTCGGGGGGAATATTTATGAGGTCTCAGGAATAGGTGCACGACCAGGCCAGGAGCTATTCCTCCAAATTCCACACAAAACGGCAAGGGTACCAACTCAGCCCACAACTGTGCTAGGAGCCAGCGTCATTTCAAATAAACGTTGGTGGTGTCCCCTAAGTGGCATTTAACAGGTTGAGGGCCTGAGTTTAAGAAGGTCTTGTTTCACACCAAGCTGTGAGGGGACACTTCCCAGCCTCTATTGTGGGCTGGTCTGTAAATAAATCATTGTACTTTTCACACAGCAGTGTGCACGTGGTTGGCAGTGTTGTATAATAGTAAGGGACTTGAGCTCAGACATTATTGATTTGATTTTCAGGTACGGCCCTGCCATTATACCCTTGAGAAAGATACTTCACCTGAATTACACAAGTAAATACCCAGCTGTACATACTGTGTTAAAGATGTAAGATATATAAGTCAGCATAATAAGAAAAATAATCATTATTATCTGGATAATTATCAATCTTGTTACTGTTATATTTACCCAAGTGTTGGGTTCATATTGATCCATCATCAGATAGAATACAAACAAACTTTGTGTAAGAATGCATGGCGTAGTGCCTTTAACTCCAATTAATTCAATCCCAAACAATACAGGTAACATGTTTTTGCCATTTATTTCTGTTATACATTGCTTTTTACAATGAAGCTATTATTCACTTTAATGTAATAAAATTGTAAAAACGTGTGATTTTGCATGTTCTTTAGAGGAAATAAATCAACGCTATGGGTGAAGGTTAATTAGATAAATGCACTTAAGTTTTCCCACATTGTAGGTTCCACTGGAGAAGCATCTGCTACCTGAAATATAATGTTATTCAGTATTAGGTGACATGTCGTCTTTGTTGTGGGGAAGCCAGGTGATGGGGATATCAAGGCTATGCAGGACTGCACTTAATCAATCCTACTTAGCACAGCATATGGGAGGAAAGATTAGCAGTAGTGTAGTATGATGGTTTTTTGAACTGAGCCAGTGACTCAGAGGTTGCAGGTTTACTCCCCAGCTGGGACACTGCAGTTTTACCCCCAGAGAAAGGCACCGAATCTGAATCGCCTCAGTAAATATCCAGCCTTGTAAATGTACAGCAAGCATCTTTCTAATGTTAAGGAAATTCTTTAAGTTAGCTGGGATGTTAAACTGTGTTTTTCCTTTAGTTTGACTTTACCTCCAGCAGTGAAACCCAGGGAGGATAACGACCGGGGCTCCCAGCGTGGGTTGAGAACGCTCCGTGACTGTGTGTAACGAGGGAGGTTGATGCGGCCTGTTCTTTACGACTTGCATGGCGCCGCTCTAATCAAGAAACATTCAGTCGCTCGTTTCGCAAATTGAACCCAATTTCCACGCTATTCAGCAACAAATGACACCGGTTCCCTGCTCCCTCCCTCGGTGCACTGAAAGATCTGTGATTGTGATCGCAGCCACCTGTGGAGCGACGTGACATTACCACGCACGATCAACCTGACTCGCTAACGCCTGTCTGTTCCCTGTGCTGATCAAGGGGGCAGAGATAAACTCAACTACAAAAACAGAAAGAAACTGATGCGTGCCAGTAACAGGATGGAACTGAGATTAGAAGAAGAAGAAGGTAGAATGGTTCTGACACTCTAATGGTAATCCAAAACAGAAACACAGTAGAATAAAATGACAAGGGTTCCTGGTAATCATTTTACCTTCATTATAGAATAGTGTGTCACCAATACTGGCCCTGGGGGTACCCCTGTGTGTACTGGCCCTGGGGGTACCCCTGTGTGTACTGGCCCTGGGGGTACCCCTGTGTATACTAGCCCTGGGGGTACCCCTGTGTATACTGGCCCTGGGGGTACCCCTGTGTATACTGGCCCTGGGGGTACCCCTGTGTGTACTGCCCTGGGGGTGTACTGGCCCTGGGGGTACCCCTACTGGCCCTGGGGGTACCCCTGTGTGTACTGGCCCTGGGGGTACCCCTATGTATACTGGCCCTGGGGGTACCCCCTGTGTGTACTGGCCCTGGGGGTACCCCTGTGTGTACTGGCCCTGGGGGTACCCCTATGTATACTGGCCCTGGGGGTACCCCTGTGTGTACTGGCCCTGGGGGTACCCCTGTGTATACTGGCCCTGGGGGTACCCCTGTGTATACTGGCCCTGGGGGTACCCCTGTGTGTACTGGCCCTGGGGGTACCCCTGTGTATACTGGCCCTGGGGGTACCCCTGTGTGTACTGGCCCTGGGGGTACCCCTATGTATACTGGCCCTGGGGTACCCCTGTGTGTACTGGCCCTGGGGGTACCCCTGTGTGTACTGGCCCTGGGGGTACCCCTGTGTATACTGGCCCTGGGGGTACCCCTGTGTGTACTGGCCCTGGGGGTACCCCTGTGTGTACTGGCCCTGGGGGTACCCCTGTGTATACTGGCCCTGGGGTACCCCCTGTGTGTACTGGCCCTGGGGTACCCCTGTGTATACTGGCCCTGGGGGTACCCCTGTGTATACTGGCCCTGGGGGTACCCCTATGTATACTGGCCCTGGGGGTACCCCTGTGTGTACTGGCCCTGGGGGTACCCCTGTGTATACTGGCCCTGGGGGTACCCCTGTGTATACTGGCCCTGGGGGTACCCCTGTGTATACTGGCCCTGGGGGTACCCCTGTGTATACTGGCCCTGGGGGTACCCCTGTGTATACTGGCCCTGGGGGTACCCCTGTGTATACTGGCCCTGGGGGTACCCCTATGTATACTGGCCCTGGGGGTACCCCTATGTATACTGGCCCTGGGGGTACCCCTGTGTGTACCACAACCTCAGCTGCAGCCCCCTAAACTGTAGCAAGCTGATAATTGTTATTGATTAGATACTTTGGATGTCTTTAGGGATGTTTCACCCACAAAAACCGCATTATTTCAGAAATAGTTATGCATGCCAGAGGGGAAAAATCCCATTTTCATATCCCTGAACAAGTAGTCAGTCAGACAAACTAATTCTTTCATTTTCTTGTTGTGCTTTATGGGAAATGATTCCGAGTGTTAAAAGCCGTCCGCTTGAAAAATGCACTGTGATATCCTTTTATGTGTAATTTATTTAGCCAGGAAGTCTAACTGAGATAGAATCTCTTTTTCTGGAGAAATTTAGCCAAATCTGGCACTGTGGCCGTACATAAAACAAACAAATGATGCAAAAGTATTGCAGTTCATAAGAAAAACAGAACGAAAAAAGGGCTAAGGTCAACGCGAAAACTTTTAGGCGTAAACAGAACATTTATTTGCACGTAAGTAATGAGTAAATAGAAGAAGGCTTATCTAAGCAGGGGGCAAATAAGGAATGAGTGTAAACAGAGCTGAATCGGATTTCTCTCTGATCTCACGCTGACCGGGCACAGTCGCAAACAAGTGTCTGCATCATGGCAACACTCTCCCAGTCCGTTCCTGAGTGGAAGAAAACACAACCTAAAGCATCATATGTATTCTCCAAAAGAAAATGGCTGTGAATCACACTCCTCCAGCTTACTTTACACTATTTTACACTAATTTACAGAGCCAGTACAACATTGGCATAAGTGTTGAATGTATAGGTTTGTGGGGGATGTCAACAAAGTTGCTGTAGCCTAAGCATGGAGCTGTTAAAATTGCAGGTGATTTTAATTGAATTACTAAAGGTTACTGGTTACTAAAGTTACTAAAGTTCTTCAATTTAAATTAATCAATGTTTTTGACATCTTATTTTGACAGTACCATCATATTGGTGGTACAGCATGCAAGAACATACTGGCTTAATTTTACCACTGCTTATGGGTACCAACCCAACATAGGGTTTAGTCTACAGAACACTACTATGCTATGCTACTAAGCAATTCTTTACAAGCTATGCCACATTATGCCAACACAAAGGTAGTATTGGTACTCTTGCTTTGTGGACAAAGTATAATAGAAATCTGGTCCTAGATGAGTGTCACTTGGAATGGAGTACAATGTAGTTGTAATGCAATGTAATTTGTGATCCCAGCTGTAGCACAGGTTTATGGTAGATATTAGGAGGTCCTGGGACTGTGGCCTCTGGAACAGTATGTATGGGTTGTACCCTGTCTGATCGTTTGTATTCACCCTGATTATTACTTTAGATACCAGTGTCTCTCCGCTCAGAAATTCCCTCATTATTACGACGTGCTCACCGAGTGGCCAAAGTCCAGTGCAGTCAATAATAATCGATCTTTCAATGTAAGAAAAAAGAAGAAACCTGATTTCAGGAAAATCATGCCCTTACGTAATTTGAGGTGATGAAAGGTTAGAGTAGGGTCACGACCTCAGGTATGTGATACTTTTGTTTTTTGTTCCCTGCTAGTACTGTGTCAATCAAATTTAACCATGTCTCCAGGGAAACCGTAGCATGGCAACCATTGTTCCGGAAGGTATGGATTGTGCTGATGCAGGGCAGAGTGAAAGATATCCTGATATGAAATGAATAGTCAATTAATGCATGAGGTGTATGGGGTTACTTTTATAGTGTGGGATGGGGGACTGGTGTATAATTTGACCATTGTTGTAACTAGAGATGAAATATCTTATATCATACATAATTTATATCATATAACCAATCGTAGCACAGCCAGATAACCTACCATCATGTCCTTTTTCACAATTTTTCCTTGGTTGGTTAAACAATTAGTTAGTTCAAAACTGCCATGTGACCAAACCTTATGGTTAAACTTTGTGTAGATAGATAAAAGGTCCAGAACGTTCAATTTTTTTGGAGTCTATGGTGGGATCATGTGCATCTCGGCAAAGGTTTCTTTGATATATCACATTTTCCAATTATGCTCTTGACAACTTTTTTCATGCGTGAATGAAAGGAACACCTAATGGACAGGTGACATAGATGTCAATTATTCTCTTTGAAGAACTCCCTAATATGGCCTTTTGTTGGGGTCTTGGGTCTGCACCAAACAGCATATATCTGATCTCTAATGAGGTAGGGTTGAATGTGGTAAGTGAAGAGAACATGGAAGTCGTGTAATCACCCTCAGATCTCCGAAAATCAGATTTGGGGGCCCAGCTCAGCAGACGTAATGGCCTTGTTATGCGGCCTCAAAAAGGCTGCACATTTAGACCTCAAACGCACAGTAATTCACCAGGACCCGGAGGTGAAGCCAGGCCATAAATCTGCCCGTGTTTACGGCTCAATTTATCCCCCTTATCTCCACCACATTACTGAGGTGCCAGACCAGCCCCCAAACCCCCAACCCCCAACCCCCAACCCCCAGCCCCCATTCCCCCCAGGACCATTCACCCTGCCTAAATCACTCTCCTTATCACCTTATCACTATCAGAAATCTCTCCCATCCCCCCACCCCCCATCTCCATTCCACCTGGAAAGACCTTACCTTTTCATGAACTGTGCCACAAACACATTCTGCAAGGACGAGCCGTATCGGTCACTGGGCTTTGCATGCATCCGTTTTAAGGGAATGATGATTTCAACCTTTGCTCAAATGAGAATGAGGAACCAAAGTTTTTTTCATATTTGCAATAGCATGTAAAAGAACAGATCATAGAGTCTTATTTTAAAATGAAAATTTTAATTCAAAAGCCTTTTTTTTCCAATAAAAAATGCAATCAAAATTTTGATTTTAATTTTTAACTAAGATAAAAATGTATGATTCTTTTTCTCCCAGTGTCTTATTTGCATCTGTTGGTCTGCCTCACTGCTACCATGTCAGTCTACTTGGATAAGTGCTATTTCTTTCAGGTCCAAAACCAAAATAAATAAATACATTAATAAATATTTGAGGATGTACCTGAAATTCTGAGCCATTTCTCCCGCCTTTGTTTTGTCTTGTTTAGATTTACAGATATGTGGCTGTGAGGAACACAGGAGAGGAGAGCTGTCAAGTTGCCTCGGAAAACACCAACAAGCAACAAGGAAGAAGGAATGTTTGGATTTGATGACAGCATTCAGTTTTCCCCTGGAATACATATGAGAGGGATCGGGTTTGAAGACACCAACAGAGACACTTCTCACCAAAGTTTGGAAACTTTTGACTTTGTCAACAACTTTTCTGTGACAACTTAAATTCTAAAATAGATCGCTAGTATGAAATTGTTGAGAGCTGTTTTCAGTTGGCTGTTTAAATGATATTATTTTTGAAAAACAGTGTAATCGATCAGTCTTCTATTCAGTCAATCAATCTGTCTGTTTTTGTGATGCTGTATTTACAAACAGGGTATTTCTTCACAAAAAGTTTCCAATGGGGAAAAATTCAGCATCTGTCTCTTTTTTTTAAAAAAATGTATACAAAAAATTGAATCCACACTCATAGCCCTGGTTTAATCGTGACTGATATTTGTTTTTCTGACTGGAGCCGGTATATATTGTCAGCCAAAGCTTTCATTTAATGGAGCTGGAACATACAGGCCGATAAACTTGATTACAGATTGAGCCATCATGTGCCAGTAACTACTGACACATATGAACCTATCAAATAACTAACTCCACTTTCCCAGAGAAAAACACTCTGATTGGGTGAAATAAAGCACACCACGAATCAGACGCCTAGCTGCTAAGTGGACATTGAAAAGTGTGGCTATGAACTGTTGGGGAACTTGCTGGGCTCATGCCTTGTAGGTTGCAGGTACAGTTCTTAAGGGATGCTCTCTCTGTATGCTTAAAAAAATTATTTAACCTAAATTGCTCCATGCAATATCCAGCTGTAAAAATAAGAACTATAAATAAATGTCAGACACTCTGGACAATAGTGTCTGGAGAAATTAATTTTATGGGGTATATCTGGAGAGGCTCCCTGTTTTTCTTTTCAAGTCGTTTGAATGCCATATTTCCTGGGTAGAGATTGGCATCAGCTCTGGGGCTGTTATCAGGTCTCATGTCCCTCACCACCGGATCACTTGGATGCAAAACCCAACTTGTAATGATTGATAAACATGAAAATATCTTGCGTCTGAAAATAGATCTCCCACCCCGGCTATGTGGCGACAGTTAAAATGTTACGGCCTGTCGGAGCAGCCATCATTTCTGCCCCAGCCAGGGTCTGCCGAATTTACAGCCATTTATGACGAGAGAGAGAGGGAGAGAGAGAGTTCTACCTCTTTGTGTTGGAGTTATTTCATGGTGACATAAATGTGAACCAAAGGAGACTTAAGTTCCATTGAAACTGTGAGATTTGATATCACCATTCAAATATATAACTTTCACCTCTCTGAAATGTGAAAAAGCTGATATATGTGTAAGACTTTTTTCATGAAATTAGAAAAAATCTGTTTTATTATTACATTTAATATTACATTAAATTTACAAGTCAGTCACATGCAGTTTTTGAAAAAATGTTGTAAGTCGTTGAGCACCGACAGTACACAGCTGATGATAGACAGTTTTTATTCATCTGTCAAACTGAACAATTTGAGATACAAGCTTGGTTTTACAACTATCTTTTTTCTTTTATATATGTATGTAAATGGAGTCTTTAGTCATGATATATTTGTCATGCAGTGTTCTCCCGTGGTACGGTCGTTTGGTTTCCCAGGGGCGGAGTTTTATGGGAGCCAAATTTCATGTCAACGCCGCCATAATCCCACAGCCACTGAGGAGAGAAATGCGATAAATCCGTCAGCGGCTTCCAGAGGGGGAAAAACGCGGTCACTTACCAGTCCTTCATCGGACACGCACAGCGTCGGGCTCTCTTTTGACGTGAAAAGAAAAAAAAACTGCCAAAAGTGCAGATTTATTTATGATGCAGTTGGCAGATTTCGTCTAGACATTGTGAGTTCTCTCGCGGTTCTCCCTCAGTCTCTCTCTCTTTTCCTCTCTCCCTCTCACTTTCCTCCTCTCTCTCTGTCTGTAACTCTCTCTTCCTCTCTCACTCTTTAACCTAAAATGCCTCCCACCCCCGGAATGCCATTTTGGCTCTATTAAAAAAGAGACAACACAGCTGCACTCCGTTCCGGCCCAAAGGACCCATGGTCTCCCACACTGTCACCACACACTTCCTCCCCTTTGCTGGGTTGTTCAGCTCCGTTTCTTTTCCTGTCATGTCACTTATCCACAAACTTTCCATCATGATCCCACAGAACCCCTCCACCTCACCCCACCCATCCAAGTGCGCTTCTGGAAGACCTCATTTGTATGCTAGTCTCTCATGTATCTCATTGGTCAGAATGACCAATCAAAACAGCTGACTGCACAGGTAAGTCACCTCACCTGGGCTTCTGTTTGAATATTTCTGCACACTACCCATTTAAGCAGCTGGATATTTTCTGAAGCACCATGCTCAAGGGCACAATGACAGCTCCCCAACCGTCTTACTGTAACGCAGAACTATGCTACATCCTCCTTCCTCTCACACATCTCGAGCAGCTTCTGTGAACATAACGCAACTTATTTTACAGGAACTTGGAAGGAGAATTCAGAGAGTTTTCATTCTCAAAGCCCCCAGGGTGAAACAGCGGCGTTTGACCTGTCCACGAGCGGAAGAGCCGCAGCTATTCTTAGCTGGGCTTGCCGGATCGCTGCTGCGGACGAAAACAGCCACCCCCGGAACCCAAGCGTGGAGGGTCATGTTACAGACACCCAGCTTGTGCCAGAGGGCAAGTAGAGACTCTGTCTGCTCTTCAGACTGAAGGCCAGACACTACCTGATTTACACACACATTTAGGCTAATGGAGGGCAGCTTAGCAATAAACTGGCTGTGCAAGTGGGATGGCTGCAGTAACAATTAGTATCCTGGGAATGAAAGCCCAGGTGTTGCAGGTTTGAATCATAAGTAAAACATTGCTATGAACATGTAAGCTCTGTAAGTCACCATAGATAGGAGTATCCACTAATATGGCTGAGACCGTGCAGTATATCTACGTTCAGCATAAAAATAGTTTATTATTTTGATGAATAGTTCAGGCAATCAAGGTCCTGATTTACCTATAGCCTTGACCTACAGACAGATGGAGGGCGGTGGAGTGTTGAAGTAAAGAGCATTCATTTTCCACAGTACTGTATTAGGCCATGCCCCCTTCATGAATATTCATTAAGTATTTCTCAATGTTGCAGCTTCAATGTTAAGATTGTAAGGATATATAATGATGAGAGCAGGTCATTCCACGCAACTAGGCTTATTATTTCCCTACAGTCTACAAAAGATCTAGTACTTGCAACATGCCTTGATTTGAACACTCCAAGGATCTCTGCCTGAACTACAAGCTGTTGCAAGCATTGACAGCTATTTATGTAAAACAATACTTCCTGACATCAGTTCTGAATTTATGCTTTTATGAATGTACCCCAACTAATTTCCATCTGGCTTCTTCAGTACAACAAGGATGACGGTGTAGTATAATTGTCAGTTAGCTTGGACTGGGAATTTGGGGGTTGCAGGGTTGATTCCCAAGTGGAGGGTTGCTGTGAAAATGTAAGCTGTGTAAGTCACTTTGGATATAAGAGAGTCATATATGCACACTCCATACTGTCAGTAAGTAAATGTATAGAAGAGACACAGTGTTTGAGCAGAGAATTCACTGATAAGCGTTTACACATTTGCATGTGTGTTAGACTGTAAAGTTGTCCCGCCATGTCTGACACCATCAGAGATTCTGATCAGACAGGGGCAGCCCTCGGCGTGATTGAAGGAAGAAGGCAATCATATGTAAATGTATGTTCTCTGACCATGTCAAAAAGAACAACACGTATTTGTTACAAAGTGCATATATTACCATGCATGTGTTTTTCCCCAGGCTGCAGTGCTGTATGTGTAAATAAACATTCCTGATTACTTACATTTTTCACTGGGTCTGTCACTCCATCAACACCAAAGTAACAACACAACGTAAGAATGGTAGCTCATTTTGCTCACAAGAACACCCTGGCTAGAATTATCTTTTTGGTACTGTCTTGTGAACACCCAGCACTATGACAGATCCTGGACAATCTAAAGGGACCCCCTTCTTTCTTTGTGACTTGGCAACTTACTCATATTAGTCTTCCCCCCTTAATTTGTCCGGGTCAGAAGGTATTTACATATTCCGGTGGGTGTTTGCATAATGTCTAGTGAAACTAAAAGGTATAAGGAATGCTTTCTCACACTCCAGGCCATCCCATCCATCAAACGAGCTCCGCTCAGAGCATGGCAGTAACAGGGTGAGCGATTATCGTGGCGCGGATAACCTGGTGAACGAATGCTTTCCAACGTCCCCAGGACCGTGAAAGGGAGGCTGTTTTGGACCAGATGGGTCAGAGCAAGCGAAGGGCGGGGGAGGGGTAGGGTGGGGGTGGGGGTGATGCTGAGAGAAGAGAGGAAGAGAAAGAATAGAACAGGGAAAAGGGAAATAGAAGAGGGAGCCAGAGACCGCCAAGGAAAACATGAGGACGTGAAGCCTCCTTTAAATGTCTTTATTTCTTCCAGTTTCACTTCAAAAATAAATATTTGAAATGAGTTGGGGAAGCTGAAGGGTCCTTTCTCCGATGCTCCTCAGATTACATTAAGATTATTGCCGTGTTTCTGAGGTGCTGTAAAATTCATCGAGTTAAACATCAATCATATTTACAGTGCACCTGAGAAAAGAAGTGGCTGGATGTAGTTATGTTCTTAAAGTCTCCCTTTGCATGGCTCTGTGTGTGTGTGTGTGTGTGTGTGTGTGTGTGGACAGGGGAAAGCAACAGGTCCACTCTACCAATAAATAAATATGAAATATGTCGATTTCAGACTTCCAGTCATTGTTTGCCCTGCTATAAATTTTAACTTTCCAGCACAGCACTGTTGCAAAGCAAACAAAATTAGCAGTTATTCTTACATCATATTTTCCAGACAAAAAAATGAAATCATTGCACATGCAAAATGTAAGGGATTCAGAGGGATAGGAGTGTTGTTTCTCAGCTATTTAAACATTTCACAGTCAGCTTTATCTTAAGATAATCCAGCAGAAGGCCTGCACTCAAGGGTACAATTACACTGCTTTACCTGTGAATCAAACCTGCAACCACTAAGTTACAAGCTCAGCTCCCTAACAGATATTCTACGTTTCCACACAGATGTTGACTAATGTCCTCTGTGTATGTAAAAGACTTATACATGAACCCATTTGTTAAAAATAAAGCAATAAATCAACAAATCAATGGACAGCAGAATTAATATTTCGGTAGCACTATTTCTGCTTTGGATTGCTTTGGCTTCTAATTAATACTGTCATAAATGTTTTCATGTTACACCCTTGTTTTTTTAAATATCTGTTTTTCATTCTCTGTCAAAAAAAAATCTAGCATCGATAAGGAGGGCAACTGTTGAGAGAGCTTAAGTAAATTTCCTCATTACATCCCAGGCAAAATCCCCTCCCGTTTTCTCAGGCTTAAACTGGAATGTCCAGAATTCCATCCGCAATATTCCGCACTCAACCCGGGGCTTAGGGAGCCCACCCACTGCACAAACCTTAGAACGAACGCTCAAAGGACTCATTCCGCCAGGCGCTCCTACAAAATCCCTTCTGACTGTTTGGAAATCTCACATTCGGTTTTTCTAAACTTTTTTTCTGTTAAAAGCTCTTGATACACAGGAGTTTAATAAATCCTCTCTGGTGCCTCCTCTGAGCGCTCTTTCTGTGATGTGAATGTGTTATTTTACAGTAAGTCATTGACTTTGGGCGATCCCCTGAAAACTGGGACTCCTCTGTCATATTTGCCTGGCTTCTAAATGAAATTCGGCAGTGGGATATCTGAGGTCTCGTTTTAGAAGAGTGTCTGGTTTTAGTGTCTGGTTATAACTTTTGAACTTTAAACTACTTTATTGTGCCTGTGGGTCCATTCTTTGTGCTGCCAGTGAAAACACATAAACACATAACGCATACATAAAACGCAGGAATAACAACATCAAACGGAAAATGGATCAGACGACATTCATCTGAAAACTGCCACCACATACGGACATAAAGCAGTGAAAATGGCACTTTACAACATCAATGTCATAATCACCAACAATGTCATTATCGATATCACTATTATTAGTAACAATATCATTATCATTGAACATTTTTGTCATATTCACCATTTGTCACAGCAACATAAGTTCCCCACCCTGGGTCAGAGGTCAGAGGTGAAAAGCCAGGGGTCAAATTTTCTCAAGGGCAGGGGCACAGATGGAAAGAGGCAGTGCCAAGGAGTCACCTCTGGATTTTCAGCTAAAACCACAAGATATACAGGGGACATAGTATGTGATTTGAATGGGAGTAAGTGGGATTTTCATAGAAGCTTTCTGCCAACAGATCTTTTTTCTTGGAATGATTGGTTGGCAATACCAAGGTGACAAAAACAATACTCTGATAAAAATACAAAAAAACATTTTCAGAGCAGTAATTTTATAAAATGCTACTGTCAGTACACACAATGCTTCTTCACACATATTTATGAAGCTGGTATAAAAATGTTTACGAGGCCATACCTAGCTGGATTGAATAGATTAAATGAATTTAATCATGGTGTCATACAATCCCAAGAAAGACTGGCTAGCTAGCTTTCGCACTCTCTCTTACTATTATTGCCTTGTTGAGGACCCATTTGCTTCTCTTGTGGTCATATATTCACAAAATGTGATTGCTGGGTCTCAGTGCATGACCAGTAACTTCCCCAATGGATAATAGTTCAACTAAAGCTTGGGGACATCGCGTTCCATTGACTCACATTATTACACGTCTACATTGTTAGATATTCCCCTATCTTTAGACAGGAAAGCAGCAGCTGTGCAGTTTGGAGGTCAGAGGTCAGAGGTCAGGACTCAGACAATATCCAGTGTGCGGTTCCGAAGGGCCTTTCTGCTGAGGTAAGGAGTCGGGTGGTGGCCAGGGGGGAACTGGAAAGCCGTTATTTTCAGAGAGTTAATTTGTTTACGGCGCAGCAGGACAAAAGACTGTCCTGTACACCGCCGGCTGCCATAGCGCGGCATTAGCGGAATTCAATTCCGCTAACAAAATTATCTCGAGTTGGACGTTTGAAAAAGACAAGCTGGGGCAGAATTAGCAGCCACTAAAATGAGGGTTCACAGTGTCCTCTCACTCACTCACTCTCTCACTCACTCACACTCTCTCTCTCTATCTCTCTCTCCTCACCCCATGAGCTAAAATTAGCCCATGGTTGTTTTTCTGAAGGTGGGAATTTTTTCTGTCTTGCTTTTCAAAATATTTCAATTCCCACCCATATGCACTCAGGGGTCAGAGAGCTTTTCGTTCTACAGCTTCTGTATCCCACTGACATTTCTGTGGTTGCTCTGGTGTTTTTTGCCACCATTAGCCAATACAGCTATTATTTCATTTAAGATACAATTTTTTTTTAATTAAGAGAAAACTGTATTTTTCCATTTCAAACTGTGTTTTGACCTCATCTTTTAGCATAACCCATTAGAATGAAAATAATATATATGGGTGCGTTTCCATATCCTTTGTATAACTTTTTTTTAAGTTTTGTGAGTTTAATATAGCTTTATGTGTCTGATTTTTTTTTACATTAAGATTTTTAATTTGGCTGAACAATGTATTGCCAACCAGGAACAATAAAGGTTCATTTATTGATTTATTGATTGAAAGTGACATTTACTACAATTTCTGGAGGTTATTTTTATTTTGGGCAACCATTGAAAAGGAATGTTTCTTTTCAAACTGTGCCACAGCTTTATAAAGCACTGTGGCACTTCCTGCTTGGGAGTGCTCAGGTCGAAGCTCGGATTTGTGCCCGTGCTCCACCATGTATCGGTGCGCGGTGTCACCGGCGGGCTGTTATGAAACACTGTGAGGCTCTGACAGATTAATCCGATGGGGGCTTTAGCCTAGGAAACCGAGAAGCGACGAGACAGCGTCTGTAGCAGTGCCGAATCAGTTCAGCTCAGTTTGGCTCTGCACCTTCTCCTAATCAACACCATTCGCATTCCAGAATTCTTTGGCTGTCACTCAAAACCATTCCCGAGACAGAAGAGGTGGAGGAAAGTTAACATTTTCACGTTAACTGACTGCAAATAAATCTTAATTCATGGGCCACGGAATGACATGACATTTGAAGAATAGGGACTGGTTAAAAAAACAAACAACACAATGTAAAAATGGAACCACTGATGACGAGCATGTTACGCCATGCCAAAATGTGCCCCGACCACAAACTGCATCTTCCACTGAGCTACGAGATTGTTTTGAGAAACAGGAAGAAGAGGATTTTTGTGTTTTGTTTGTTTGTTTATTTGGTTAGTAAAGACCTATGTCTGGGAAGGGACGAATGCACAAACCCAGTTGATTCCAATCAGCACAACTCTTTCAGCCAGGTAGATGAGCTCACCCTGCTCGGCTCTCAGTGGGTCACTTCCACTGAGAGCCGAGCAGGGTCGCCCCATCATCACAAAATATTCTCTGATGTTCTTATATGCTTGCAGCAGCACAGCCATTATCGCTCCTCCTTATTCAAAAAGCTCAGCAGAGGGAACTGGGTCTGACAGAATTGTTTACCTGCTCTGGTGTAATACCTACCATAAGGCCTCCATAAAGCTAACCAAAGCTATTAATAACATCTCTTTTGCATATTCCTCCATACACCTCTACACGAGTCTCTGGAATGTGGCATTTGCAGAGCCTGAATGGCATTCGCTGGAATTTGATAAGGTCCACCGGGGCGGTGAATGCAATCTTCTCACTGTCCTGTGGGGCCACCTCTACCTGCCACTACCCGATCACAAGATCTAATGTAGAATACCTCTCTGCCTGCTTCATACATGTTGAGAGTTCCTCCATGTGGGAGAGAGGGTTGTAATCTCTGTGGATAACAGCATTCAGGTGGTGACAGTCCACCCCAAACCACAAATCATTGTCTTTCTTACTCACTGGTACAACAAAGGCTGCCTAAGGACAGGAACTTTCAGTGATTATCCCCTGTAGAATACACTTCAGCTCTGGGTACAGGTGAGGGGGAACAGGGCAATGCCTCTCACGGATTGGGGGAGCAGTCACAGTAGGAATGTGACGCTAACATACCTGGCCACTGCTGAGGCAGCACCTGCAGCTGCCATTCTTTCACAGAATGCCTGCTGTTCCTCCCTCACACAAACGAAAATCGCCCATCCACACTCACTCACCGAAGATTTACTGTCCTTACATTCCTCACGTGGATGCCCAATCATTCAATTATCTTGACTCCGTTCACTTTCACCACCAGACATTTATGTAAGTCCTTGTCCAAAAATGCCATTGAAGGTCCAAAAATATCATTTGCCAATTATAAGGTTTTTTATGGTAGTCTTGACTCCAGACACTTAATCTCTGACAGATCGTCTGGCTAATTTTGTTCGTCTCGCCTAAACTCCATGTGATCTGCTCAGTGCCCTAGATGCCTGATGATGGATTTTTTTGGTGATTCATCACTACCAGACTTGTGATTCTTCAGAGGAAGTAAGTGACCATTGGTTTATTGGCCAAGCACATCCCCGGTAGTTGGGCAGAGTTATACCCCATTGGAGTGAGAAATGACTGTAGCTCATGTTTATGGGTCCATCGAATACTGTTTTTTTAAGGTTGCCTTAAGTGTAAGGTAGGGCTGGTCCATTAGGGAAGTCTTAAAGCACTGTTGTGGTGTTGGATGGGGGCAGGGCAGCAGAACTGGGGACTTTCTGGTCTTGTTTCTGTGGGGGCATGAGAAGTCCTGTGAAATAACGAGTTACAGATCAAGCACTAGCTTACACTGGCAAAAAATGAAATTAAATATCTCCCATTTGATGCTAGACGTAAGTGACACGTGGTGAGTAGAGAGATGTTTTTATAATAAGAACAGATGGACATAGGTTCAGGATGAGACACTCCATGCCACTTCCAGAAATGATATGCATTAGCTGCACAACGGATACCCCTCCCTGAGGAGAGCAGGGCAAACACAATCTCTCACTAAATTCATTCATTCTTTCCATTATATCTTTCTGCACATGCACGTCTTGCCAAACTGACCTCTTATTTAAGCACCCTGTGAGACCCCCCCAGCGGGGGGGTGCACAATAACATGGCTAATTACCACAGTGGACCACGAAAAAGCCGTGTACCAAGTGGCCAGTTTTTGTCGATGTAAATGCCTGAGAATCAATGATGAAAGTAAGCACTGCTGGTGCTGGAGTCCCTGAAGTGGGGGTTGGGGTGAAGTGGGGGAGGGAGGGGATGACCGGCTCTTTTAATCCCAGGTCAGGTGAATGTCTGAAGAGGTAGTTGAAGCTGGGTGTTATTCCACACTTGACCTGGCTTAGTTGGGTTTATGGGTCTCGGTCCAGCTGAGGAAAGACGCCCCTAAACCTCCTCCCTACCCTGCACCCCTGGGGCGACTGAGTTTGTGGCTTTAAAATGGCCATGACCTTTGACCCCGGCTTGGTGTGACATGCAGAGAATGCTGTGGTGCCTCGAGGCCCTGGCAGAGATCGGCAGTGTCCCTCTTACCCTGATCTGACCCCATACACACACAGACTCCCTCTATCTCTCTCTCACACACAGACACACACACACATAGAGCCAGAGTCCCTCTTGCTGCAAACTGAGCTCACACACATACACTCACTCCCTCTCTCACTCATAGGCACACACACACACACACACACACACACACACACAGTCAGAGTCCCCAAGAGTCTCTCAAACTGGCCTCTCACAATCTTTCAAACACTTTCTCTCCCACTTGAACACACACACAATCACATGGCCAGGGTCCCCCTTCCCCTAAGCTAACCTGACACAGACACACACACACACACACACACACACACACACTCATACACTGTCTCTCTCTCACACACACACACACACACACACACACACACACACACACACACACACACACACACACACACACACACACACACACACACACACACACACACACACACACACACACTCATACACTGTCTCTCTCTCACACACACACAAACGCACACACACACATACACATTTGGTGCACAATACATAAAAGTGTTATCCCCCTTACACAGTTATTCCTCCCTCAAAACAATGCTATATTTTCCAACAATCTCAACAAAACGTGAAATAAAAAAATGACGAAGCCATGGGAAGCTGCCGGAGAAACTCTGGAATAAAAAATAATGGCTCATTAATAATATTCAGAAGAAAGAAGGTCTGGATTCAATCAGCGTTAGTTCCTATGTGATTTCACTGACAAATAAATTCAAGTCAAGTGTTAGTTTTTATCTTTACCCACACAAGTTCATTTAGACCAGTTCAGCAGTCATCAAAACTGACTTGCCAAACAGAGTTTGTGGAGAAAAAACACACATTCATTTAATTATAAGTCAAAAATAAGGGCAAAGTTTGACTGAGTCCAGGCCTATTAGAGAGATGGAAACCTGATAGTCCACTTCATTCCTTAACAATGAGCTGATTAAGAGGAGACTGGATCCAACCCACCAGAGTGACCTGGGGCTTCATTTATCAAGCGTACCGCAAATGAAAACAAAAAATACATACAGTGCGTAGGATCATGTCTGTGCATTAATGTATGATTTATCAAAAACATAGGGTTTCCTGAGAACTTTCTTTACCATCTCCTACCATCTCAGGGGGAGTAGGAAAAGGTTTCATTCGGGTGACTGACGGTAAAACAATGAGAATGAGGAACCCTGTTCAGCTGCTCTTAAAGAATGCATTAGACTAGTGATGAATTTGTCATGATTTCATATGATATAAAGCACAGAGCTTTTTAACGGCAAAACTAAAACCATGACGAATCGATAATGTACATTAGACCAAAGAAAACGTTTAGTGATAACAGCCTCACTTACATTGTTAAAAAAAGAGAGAAAATCTTCATCTTCCAAAGCAAATCACAAGATGGGGGAACTTGTGGTAACTAAGTTTGATTTTGTTTTAATAGATTAAATAAATTATTTGTCTCATTAATTCATCATTTATAAAGACAAGAACCCCAAATATGTAACATAGTGCATTTTGGTCATCCTTCAACCCACAATCTAATTATATTTTTTGTGGAAATAGCATAATAAATAATAGGGTAGTCGTTGTTGAAAGAGATCGCGGTCAAATAAATCAGTGGTTTTGTCATGTGTGGGTTCTGGCTACTAATGAAATGATTGACTGTACATTTGACATCCTTCCAGGCTGTGGTTTTTGACATATAGTTTCCTTGGCTGTAAAATACGGTTATTTGATTTTCCTTGTCTACCTTTTTTGTCCTCCATAATTATCTCTATTTCAGACACTGAGAGAAAAAAATCTTTCCAACTGGCAATTCAGATCCAGAAGCTAGAGATTCTTTTCCATGAAACGTTTAAGAAAGAACATCCTTGTTCCTACGGTATCGAGCGTTGTTAGATGGGGCGTTATTTTTTGCTAGACGTCAGAGTATTCAGGCCATTGGGTTGCTCACGGAGTAAGAATGAATGAACAGCTTTGCTTTGCCGGAGTAGAACAGGGGTAAAAATTCTCATCGCTCACTAGTGGCCTCTCCTGGTGGGACAGATGCATTACAGGTTTGTGACAGGAACGTATGTTGATTTCATACTCTTGAGAAGGCATTGGTAATATGTAACTGGCATAGCATTGAGTTTAAAAGCAAGGGGTTCCCATATGAATTGGTATGCCACCTCTTCCACCCGAGTCTGTGGGAGACAGTCACTGTGTGAGAATGATAAATCATCAGTGTCATGTGGTTGGAAAAAACTTCAAAGTACTTCCATGTGAAAGAAATCAGTGATCAAATCAACCTTTCTACATACATATAGTAAACTTTGTTTTTAATCTTTCTCATACAACCAAGCTAAAAATGTTTGTCCACAGGAATATTCCTGTTAAATTAAGGTTAATGTTCCCACAACAATCACTTTCAAAACTCCCAGTAACATAATTCTCCTACAGCTCAGACAAAATCATTTTAATTCCAAGAGACTTTGCATCTGTACAGAAAGTAGTTCTGTTTATGATATTGGATATCAGTGTTAACTTTATTTCGACTCAAATGTGATTGAAGCTTTCACGTGAAGCACACAGGGGGTCTCGGAGGAAATTTGCACATACACACGGATAATTAAAAACGACTCGTCACCATCCTCAGATGGGACTCGTCATTCATATCAATTAAACCCCTGTACTTATTCATTCAAATGTGTACAAAGCTGTGAAAGACGGACATGGGGACAGTTTTCACTACATTTTAATGGAAAGTTTTATTTTTTTAAAAAAATGTTTCAGTTAGCTTGTGTCTACTGGCTTCCCTTCAGTAGGCCTGTCAGTCAAGAAGACTTTGAGTGTGTGTGTGTTTGTGTGCCTCGGGGTTGGGCTGGTGGTGACAGAAGTGTTAGGGTAGCAGGAGGGTTCTTATGGAGGGGGCATGTGAAGGGCTTTTCGTTTCAGATACTGCAAAGCCCTAAAGACACCCACTTCCTGCTGATTCAGACTAATCAGTACGAGACATTGCTGTTGCTACTCCTGATTCACAGTTTATGTAAATAATTGCTTTGGCAACACTGTGTCAATGTACGGTAATGCCAATAAAGCTAATGTGAATTTCAGAGATAGAGAGGGAGAGATAAAGAGAGAGTGAGCGAGAAAGACCTTTGATTCCCCTTTAAAACTGTTAAGGAGACAATAAAATCATGATTTCAAAAAAACAACTCATAACTCCCAGATTTTCACTCATATAAAAAAATCTAATAAAAAAGAGAGAGATAATGGGAAACACTGAGAGAGACATATAGAGATAGGGAGAAAGACAGGGAGAGGGAAAGAAAGAGAGCGATGAGGGTGAATCACTGTTAAAACGCAGTGAATATGATGCATGCTGTTCAGACAGGCCTTAGTCTGTGTGTGTGTGTGTGTGTGTGTGTGTGCGTGTGTGTGTGTGCGCGTGTGCGCGGGGGATTGTGACGGTCTGCCGCAGACACAGAGGAGCTGGCTTAATGGAGGCTTCAGAGCTCAGAGATTAGCTGAGTGTTGCGCAAAGTCTTCTGAAATGTTGAAGGAGCGTTGTCGTGACGCGATAACACAGTGGAGAGGTGTGTGTGTGCTGGCGGTGGTGGTTGGTGGGGATGGGGGGGGGCATGAGAATGACTCACCGGAGGGGTTGACAGCCCAAATTCTGGAACACCTTGGATTCTTGACAGGAACTGCTTCACGCCCCACAGAGGAGCCCTCAAGCCAAATTTCTCACCAAACTGCACTCTTGGCCTTCTTGGCGACCCCGTTTTTAAAAAAATATCTTCCCATTCTCTCCCACTTTGGAATTCTCCAGTTTTGCCCGATTGCACCAATCAAAAACCAGTTTGTACTTGCCCATACATTTCAAAAGACACTAAGCAGAAGTTAGCAGCAACTGGCTATGTGGGTGCTTTTAGAACAGAATGATATTGTCAGCCATTTTTAAAAGGAAGACACATTGGTTTACATAACATACCATATACCATATGTGAATGAGCATGTGTGTGTGTGTGTGTGTGTAGGTGTGCTTATATGTACATACCACATGTGTCAGCATATTGTTTTTTCTTCTGTGAACTCTGAACTCCTCTTATGGCTCTATTCTTTTACCAGACCATAACTTTAGACATGCAGCCTGGATTTTTGCTTTAAAGAAAAAGACTCTTTTGATTCACATGCCATTGTAACATCTTCATGGACCTCTGTCCTAAAAACGCCTTTTCCATGACCAACATTAGAGCTTTCCGAAGGATATTTATTTCTGTCAATAAACCCAAAGGACAGATTTACTGAGGTGATAAGTGCAACGTTAAAATAAAAAAATCCCAGGTTTCATGAGGCCATGTTCATCCCAGTAACACGAAGCATATGCAGGGCAGAGGGACATGGTGTTTCCATCCCTAAGAAAGAGTTTATTGCAAATTTCACCATTTACAGCTGATTAGTCAGTGCCTCTTACAGCTGCCAGTCCGTACTTACTCCTTTAATAAACCTAAATGTTTTTCTTTCCTGCTTCCCAGGGGTAGAAAGGAACAAACTTTAATCCAGTTTGGCAGGAGGGGGGGAACATAACGGCCTGATTCAATCAACATTTTGTCCTTAATTTCAGCTTTGAAGTAAAGGCAGGTGCTACTTTTTATCTTTGCCGTCACAGTTAAGCGAGTTCGGAGAGCACCAAAGCTACCAAAGTTAACTCACTTAAACTTTGTTTGTGGTGAAGGAGGGAAAAAAAACATGGGCATTTTCTTTTTAAGTGAGGACAAAACGCTGATGGGATCATGGAGCATTTTCTGCAGATGTAGCAAAGATGCTAAGGGAAGAAGTTTTGGCAAGTGGGGAACAAGTACAATATACGTAGGATACAGGACAGGTAAAATACTGGTGAGTCACAGGAAGGATACAAGTACAGTTGGTGAAGTGCACGTATAGTTAAAGGTAGCAAATATACACAGAAATGAACCTCTTCAGGCTTAGCAAACGCATACAAAGGCAGGGTTTTATTGAGGTTATGAATATGAATAAAATGGTTCAAAAAGGTGATCTACGAAATGTTTTATTCAAAGAGGTATAGACAAAATTAGTTAAGAGTTAATTCCTGTCTGATTTTTATTTTTAAGTATTATTTAAGTCAAAGAGTTGTCAATTCTTGGAACAGGTTGCCAGGTCATGTAGTAGAGGCCAGAACCCTTGGAGCGTCCAAGTCTGAGCTTCATGCAGTAATAGATACTTTGTAGACTGTTGGTAAATAGTGAGCCTATGCAGGGCTGAACGGCTTGTTCACGGCTTTGTACGTTCTTTTGCTTTAATGCTGTAAATGAAACAAGATGCATGAAGATTGATTCCTCTCCTCGGGCAATACATACCAGACATAAAATCATCACATTGTCACCATCTTGTCATCGATCATAACCGTCTTCATCCAACCCCTTTTGTATGAATTTGGCACCTTGGACTCTGCCCATGTGTTTTAATTGACAGACAAAGTAACTTCCTCCATACCAGTGGGGAGTGGAGAGGACTGGACACTGATTCAGTTCTGCCTCTTTTATACTACGAGTGGAGAACAAACCTGACACTTGTATTTAATTGAGGGTCAAAGTTAATAGCGGGCTGACTGCTGATTGGATCCAGACCTGTGATTGCAGGAGAGTACCAGGCGCGGTCATGAAAAGTGTGAGCTGTGTGTCTTTTCACTTATTCGAGGCATGGAAAGTGTCAGGGGCCAAAGTGCTTACCTGCTGGACGTGGGGATCGAACCCTCATCTACTGCACTACAACACAGTGACATTACCTCATCACTAAAATGTCAGAGAGAACTGGGAAAACAGAATGTTGTGCTATAATGCGTTTCTCAGTGATGTCACCCAGCCGTATACTGTTCTCCTTCTCTAGCGCAGATTTCCCATTGTGATCTGTTACAGGCAGACAGAGCCACAGATGGAGCCGCAGAACTGAGGGTTTTGATTTTATTCCTGTGCACGGGCTTGGGAGTGAACGTCGGCTCACCTCAGAGGGGGGGAACAATGGATCTCTGTGCCTTGGAGCACAGAGCAGGGCCGCTTGTGATTTTTTTTGCCAGCATATGATTTATATTAGAAAAAACATAAGGAAAATGTTCATATCCATATGCGCATGAGTTTCAAACGATTTCTCCACAAGCTTTTAACCCATTCATAATGTATGAAAAAGGAAATCATGCAGCATTTTTCATTGCTAAAATAATGGCGGGTTTTGTATCCGTCCATACAAAAGCTGAAACTACACAGTGAGCGTAGCGTGGAGGACAAATGTGGCCTGCAGACCTTGTGCTGGAGCGTAATTAGACCCATTTTTATCAAAATCAGAGGCATTCATTTACAAGGTTCTCACATTATACAAATGGCAAAATAGTAACATTTTAAACAGTTGTAAAAAAGAAATCAATGCAAGAAAATCCATTAAAAACAAAGCTTGCAATTTTCATTCACTCACTATGTTTCACCAAAACGGAAACATTTTGACTTCTAAGGATTACTGGTTTCTCCGGAAAAGATAACACTGGAACCCCTTGGGATTGTCAGTTCCACACAATACATGTATATATTGAGTTTCTGTACTTTTTTTAGGTACGCTATGCATGCTAATGCATATATAAAATCACAGCTTTATGCTACGCAGCCTACCTAACACTCTACGCAGCCTACCTCACACACAAGTCTAACACTCGTCTGTAGGTACAAACAGGTTTCTCACCCTCTGAATTTTGGATCTCATGACTCGAGTAAAGTTTGTCCTCTTCTCCCCTGAAAGAGATTCGGTTAACGCTTAATCGGTTTTTGATTCAGGGCAGGAATTTAAGATCAAAACCTGAGCTTAATCACATCCCTGCCTGCTCGGATCTGCCCAGCTGTACCCACATTCGCTTCAAGTAAAGCACACCACATGATATAGTGTAAGGGTTCCAGGATTAGCGCTATGGGAGAATAAAACCTTTTAAATAGTTTTCCTTTACCACAACTGGACTGAAAAGGACTGCGCACAGCTATGTTCATAATGAAGCAATAGACAAGTGACAAACTGAAATACAAAACCATTCATTTTGGTATTTATGAGCTCTGAATACAAAAAAAGGTACGTCTGAGATTCTCATTGCTTATGCTTACAACTGGGGAAATATTTTGTGCCTCAGATGAAAGAGCTTTCATGAAATGTTAGCATGTTTGCACGAGGCAAATCAGCACAGCAGTGGTCTACTAGTGGTTGGACCATTTGGAAATGTGTTTGCCATCTCTGAGCAACATATCCTCTCAACTACCTTCCCCTGCTTGTTGACTAGTGGCCTGTGCTGACGAAAAATGTGGTTAAGTGATGGCTAGTGGGCCTCTCTATGCTTGCTAGCTAAATGGCCTGGGCCGGTGGGGCACCCAGGGTTCCCAAAGACAAGGGAAGGGAAATCGACGGAGGCTCATAATGCAGCGCCGACACCCATCCACCCACCCTTCCCCCCCAAGCCTTGCCCCAGAGGATGCTGGGATGGATCCAGCCTATCTGCTCATGAGGAAACAGTTTTCAAGTTTCCAACTTAAAACTATTAATCCATGCTAAGATTTTTCATGAAGAAGTTAAACAAATGCAGTTATATGTATGCCTTTTGGGTAACAGTGTACTATAACTATAACAGTACAACACCTACATAATGCTGCCATAGGCACTGTCATAACCAGTGGCAAATGCTGACCACAGTTTATAACAAATGTCGTCATTAAATATACATTGAATGAAATTTTTTTACAAATGATTTCATATTGGTCGCACCATACATAGTCATATGACATTAGCCACAAGCTGAACAATACTGTCATGTCTGGTTATGACTGCTGTTGTGTCTTTTGACAGCGTTACATAGGCCTTATGGCATAGTTTGAGTAAAGAGCTCTATATACGGCAGAATGGCTAAGAGGGTCTATGTGTGTGAATTACAGCATTCATATTTCACAGAGTGAGACTGCAACCTTCCACATATTTCACAAATCACGTCTGAAATATGTTTGATGCCCACACTGGGGGAGCTCTGTTTTTGATGATACTCTTTGTTCGCTGTTATGTTTTCTTTGCCTTGGCATGAGCTGGGGGAAAGCACTCCGGAGTGTGATTTATACCGTTGCTATCATGCATGTAACTGATAAAGGTTTTCCATACCTCTCGGCATTTTTCTTTTCGAACGGCTGAACCAAAGTGTGGTTCCTGTTATTTTAGCACTATTATTTTTTTTTTTAGTGAAAAAATAACCAAAAAAAAAAACTGTTGGCTGAGTTATCTGCACTTTGAAGTGAAAGGGAAAAATCTCGGCATTGTAAAATTGCAGGTGTGCATCTCGTAGCTGCGGCCAAAGTAGTCAGCGAACAGCCTCGCATTCTATTCAGAAACGGAATAAAAGTACAAAGAACCAAACTGCATTCCAGGGTAAGAAAAGAAAGAAGAGGGGGAAAAAAAAGGAAAGCCATTTTGGTATTCCAGCCCCATTCGTGTCCAGAAGAGCCCGAATGGGGCACAGCAGTGATCAGCTCGTCTGTGCTGGGTTTGCAGGGATCAGCTCATCTCTGTCGGTTTGGAACGATCAGCAGACATCAGCTTTTCTCTGTGGGTTTATGATGTCCTCCTCTTGTCACCCATGCTTACACACACACACACACAGACACAAACATAGACTGTCGCACAAACAAACACATACTCACACACAGACAGACACAGTCGCAGGCAGACACACATGCATGCACACACTTAAACAAACACACACTCATGCAGGCATGAAAACACATACACATAGACACACACACTCACACAGAGACACACATACACGCACAAGCACACACACGCACAAACATGCACACACACACACAAATACACAAGCTCATAGGCACAAACTCACACACAAACTCATACACACACTCACATGGGTACACAAACACATACTCATACACAAACTTAAACACACACACACACACACACACACACACAACCATGTATAACCTTTCATAAAAATACACACATAGTGGACTCATCCAATCCCTGGCTGAGCTGCAGGGGTCTGTTGACCACCATTGGAGCCCGTGCCTAATTGGAGAGAGAGAGAGAGACAGAAAGAAGGGAACATTGGAGGAGTGGTGTGGGCGACAGTGTTCTCATCATTCTGCTGTGGGCTTCCAGGGACTGCCTAGCAAACCACATTTTTTTTCATGTTGTTTTGTTGTTTTTAAAATATTTCTGGCCTCCTTTCTCTGAAAATAAAGAGGAAATAAGAGTTACTGAGGACACCATGACATGAAAAAATAGGGAACAAGTATTGGGTCCATAGAGGAAAAATCGTGCAGAAAGCAAATATAAATACCAAACAAACAAACAAACGAAACAAAAAAAAAAAAAAAAACAAACGTACAGTCTAGACAATCCCACAAGATTAATGAACTTTTTCCCATCACCCTCAGAACAATCGAGCTACTCGTCACCTTTTCATGACTCACCTCGTACCTGTGTTCACCCAACCTGAACCTGTCCCAGGCACACTTTACAGGCCTGATTTCGTCCGGCACGTTCCAAAAACACATGCGAATGGTATGTTTCTCGGGCTCTGTAAATTCTGTGATTCTAATCTGGGGCGTATGCCAGAGAAGTAGGCGATATTTACAGGGTGCTTTTCCATATATTTCTCTCTTGGTGTTTGCAGCTTGGAAAAGGGGAAAAAACCTGGCACAAATGGAGAACTCTTTTCCAGACGTAAGGCAGAAAATTCATGTTTTTTATTTGCGACAGAGGTTTTGTTAATAATTGTAAAATATGTGCTTTCCGTGATGGCTTAACTTTAGCCGTAATTAGAAAATAATAAGATTATAAATAAGAAAAGTCTGGCTGTAAAACGGGCAGGTCTGTACAGGAAGGTAGTCCCGTTCATGTCAACCTATTATATGTTGAGACAACCTTAACTCCAATTTCACCCACAATCTTTACTGCATAAACCCTGAACCCAAATTCTAACTTCCAACTCTGACCTTGACCACAACCCCAATTTATGGCTCATTTTGTATATATTAACATTTGTCATAACTTTTATTTTGCCAAACATGTTCAGGATATATCTTAGTGTAATTCCAGTCTGTAAGGTTATAGTCTTGGAAGAGATCTGAACATGCTGATTTACCAAAAACTTGAATAGTTCAGTCTCGTTATGACAAAATTAATCAAGAGGCATCCTGTTTACGTTGCTGGATATTTGTCAAGGCAATTCAGTTTACAAGCGCTGGGGGAGGGGGAGGGAGAAGGCTAGCACAATATTACCTCTCTTGGGCTTTGAACCTGCAACCTCCTCATTTTGAAACTAGCTCCCTATGGTGAGATGAATGATTGCATAGGCTTTGCTGCGGTGTATAAAAATTCTATGCTTGCAATGCAGTTGTACGTAACATCCGCCAATTAATTCGTAGGAGGCATGGCGCTATAACTCCAGTCCTGGGGCATGTACGGGAGAACATTAAATCTATTTATAACCCCTTCAATTTTCAGGCTGAGCGCACCACACCCCCCACGCCACCCCCATCAGCCCAAGCCTCATTATACTGTAATGCTATTGTGTCTGAACTTCAAGCACTGATGAGGTTGTGAAACGCTGAGGAAAAATCAAGATCGGTCTGTTTTTTTTTTTTTTTGTGACGCCTCTGTCTAGTTCCTCCGCCAAAAAAAGGAGAAAGAATTCACAATGGGGCCTTTTCGGTTTGTGTTGTTCATCATTTTCAGGCTGAGTGTCACCGCCATGCAAAACTTCATTCATCAACCACGGAAATTCCATGGCTCAGAACGCCCCGGCGTAGGATTAATTAGCGACGGGTGGGCCACACAAAGAGAAGAGGACGCATCGCTTTCTGAATGCGATGAGGGCGGTATCAAAAACTGATATCTGAAAAGAGTGGAATTACACTGAGAGTCGCTCCATAATGACAAGGAAGGCATGGGAAGGAGGGAGTATTTCCGACCCCCTCCCCCCCACTCCAGAAATCCATTTTTCTTACGAATTAAAAAGACAGGAATTTATTTGGATTTAGCAAGTGGCACTCCTACTCTTCCATCATAGTCACAGAGCTCTGACTCCACTCTCTACATTCTCTGATCCACCCTCAATTAAGCTCAGTGTTGCTGAAATTAGGGCTTATCATGGCATAACGCATTGAGGTGTGAGTTATGTGGAAATGCAGGGGAAGTCTGTTGACAGATCTCCTCCAATGAGATGATGACAAAACTAAAAACAGCATCAATTTCACAAGATGAGACTGAAAGGTGCACTTGAAGAGGAATTACGTGGAAACAGTCGTACTGTTACACTCACGGTTGTTGTTCCAAAAGTTTTTTGTTTCGATGTCCCTTTAAATGAGTACCTATAGACAGTGAACTCCCACCTCTATTTATAATGTTAATACATATATCCAACGCCAGTTACAAGGCCATGGCTGTTTCTAATGACAAAAGATTCATTCAAAAGAATGTAAATCATATATTTTATATGGAAATATGAAAGTAAAAATAATTCAATGCAGGGAGTCTTTCATGGACCCACAGAGGTTCCTAGGCCCCAGGTTTGGAACCACCTGGCCAAGGGAAGATGACTTTGCCAAGAGGTTGCATGTTCACATCTGGGGGCAGCGAGTATTGACATAGTAGTTCACAGAAAAATAATGGCCACCCATTCACTCAGTAACTTTATGAAAAGGATAGCCATGTCACAGCTGTAATATATGCCAGGACTTGTATCATGGTATGTGGTCAAATAGTTTCATGAGGTCACAAGAAAACTGAATTTGCAAGCCCAAATACTCTAATACTTCTACAGAAATGCACATATTCAGACATGACAAATTACAGAATGTGGCATATCAGCTGTAAAACATGAAAATACTGTACTCCTTCATCTGTCCTGCATAGCCTTGCTGGTCTTTAACATAATTAAGCTGTTTGAATGCACGGATGCACTTAATTTTGTAAGTCACTGTGGATAAGAGCGTCTGCTAAATGAATGTAATATAATATAATGTAATGTAATGCAACATAACCTGCCTCGTCCAAGCTTGAGCTGGCAGGTACCCCAATCTTCACACAACCTTCCTGGCACCAAGCGGAAAACTCTCTGCTATGAATACATTTACATTGCGTCCGATTAGGATGCTTTATTGTTCATAGTTCCAGAACGTTCCGGCATTGCGCCAGCAGGGCATAATGCAATGAATGCGCAACTCAGCTGGGGCAGTGTGGAGCAGCGGCAGACAACGCACACGACAAATGATACAACGGGGAATTCCAAACTGTGAGAAAAGGGGGAAAATGTGATTAAAAATAGATAAACTGTAACAACAATCTTTTTTTAATTCTTTATTCTGTTACCCATATCTAACTATGGAGATATGGAAAACAACACTAAATGCATATGTTCTGCAAACCAAGAAGGAGAATCAATGTTAGTGTTGAGGGTAAACCTTTTGATTGGTTAAAAGATGTCAGTGAATGACAGCTGTGTTGCTCCACCCATTATGGGGTTCATGAAACCTCACTCTACCGTCTCTATCAGTTCACTTTCTGTAGCATCTCTGTCTTAGACAGAGCTGCTCGTCCACTTTTGAGTAATCTCTCTACCCTTTTATTATCCTTAATTCTGCCATATTTTAAACTGGAAAGAGAAGCTGATGCTGAAGTTCTCGACAGCAGAGATGTGATCATTGGGGCATGCATAGCCTCAAATAGAAGCTAATGTACTCCTTCATGATGAAGTATATCAGAACATTATATGCACAGAAACGGCACGGGGGAATCGGTTACAAAACTGAGTTACACACACACATAAACACGTGGTCTCTACACTTGCACATACTTACTCACACTAACACAACAAACAGGACACTGGAAAACTTTGATGTGCCAGCCATCGCAGAAGCCGGGCTGATTTAGTTACGTTTTTAAAAGCCGCTTTGAACCGCAGACATTGTTTTGCATTAAAAATCTATCACAAAGACTTCACTACCCTAAGCTTTTTTAAACGTGTCTCAAGAGCCCGGTTATGCAGCGAAAATACAGAATACCCAGAAGGCAGTGAACGCAGCGGGCACACTGACCCCAGTAACGAGCAGTCAAAACGAACGCAATTCACACCTTCGCCAAGCATGTGGGCCCATTGTTGCTGGAGAACAAAAGAATCATCAATCATTAAAAAAAGTAAATAAATCAACTAATTAAAAAATGGATAAAACTGCATCACTGTGTGTGTATATATATAAAGTCAAAAGGTACCTGCGGGAGTCTGCAAAAACCCTTTGAGGGTAAGCGTATGCATAGAAGGCACGTACTCACGTACCGAATCGTCCGTGCCAGAGGAGGAAGCAGAAGGATGTCTGGCAGAGAGGAGACGATGACTGAAACCTGTTCGGAACAGAAGAGCAAAGTGACGCAACTTAAATTGAAAATTATTTCTTAATTATTCCGTGCTGATGGGGGAGGGGCGGTGCGTGTGTGTGAGTGTGGGGGGCTGGGGGGGGCTTTAATTACTGTCTCACAAACTGATGATGTAGGCCTAATCGCGGTTGTGCTGGGAAAGTGTAATTACTTGTGAAGTGTCAGTGTTTTTGATTTGCCGCTTTTCGAAAGCGCGTCTTGTGGGAGGGCTTTTCTGAAGTGTTCGGTGCTGTCAACTCCCTGTGGGGACAAGGAGATGGAGGGGAAACTGGCAGGACAGTTCTCAGCTTTTAAGAGGCTGTTTGGGTGGGGTACATTTGCAATTGAGTGTGTGTGTGAGCAGGTATTTGTGAGCTAATGTATTAGTGTGAATGTGTTTATGCGTGTGCATGTTTTTGTATGTGTGGTTCGACGCATGTTTATGTGTGTCTGTGAATATTCGCATGCCTTACTTTGCATATGTGCTTCCGTGTATCAATCCTTGTGTGTGTGTAACACGCACATGGGGGTAGTGTGCAGCGGGGCTACAGCAGACAGAGAGTTGTTCGACTCGCCAAAAAGGCACCAAGTTTCCAACAGAAACCATGTCTCTCCCTGCTTCCAAAGACACAAGAGAGTTTGGCACTGTCTAGTCAAAACAAAGTTAAAGAAAAAGGCCCGGTCTCTCTCTCTCATTCACTCCGGCCCTCGCTGGTGTTCTGTGAAATTTATCACGCCATCTATCCCCCAGAGAAAAATGTCATTTCCTTATTTTCCCCATTTCTGAGGTCTTTTTCTGGAACTCGTCCTCTCGACTAAAAAAAGAAAGTGCGATTCTGAGACGTGAGGAAAGAGCATGTTAATTACTACCCTCCTGTTAGGGGCATGAGACTGTTACCTGAGTGTACCTGAGAGCAGCAGGTGACTGGCTCAGACAGATTGGGGCTGTCTGTAGGTTATGTTAGCAGGGCATGTGAGGCGGTCCCCGAGGCTAGCTCAACGGCACAAGGGGCTCCAGGCACTGGAGATAGCACTTCGGTTCTTTATTTAGGACCCACGGATTTACATATGCAACAATACGCTGACGTTTGGTGTATTTTTAGATTTGCTGATTTTTTTTACATGTTCTACCCAGTGTCTATAAATACATATACACATAAATATACATATACATATTCGCACACAGACACTCTATCTTGAAGTCTTTTTCATACACACACACACGCACACCACACACATACACATAAATATACACAAGCACGTTCTTGCTCTGTCTTACGCACACACATACTCCCATGTTCCTAAAAACACAGAATCATACACATTTGCTCCTCCCTTACATACACACGCATGCACGCAAACACCAAAACACAGGTGTGCATACCCACCTATATTTCTATTCTGTGTTTCCCACACACACACACACACACACACACACACACACACACACACACACACACACACACACACACACACACACACACACACACACACAGGAACCACCACCCTCCTATGCGTTCCCATTTTAGATGGATTTAATAAAGATTTTCCATGTTTCACATTTTGCTATTTAAACAGTTCAGCTCTGCTATTCTTCTCAGCCTAGCTACAGGCAATGGCCATCCAGTGACATGCTCAAGCATACAAGACCAAAGGGAGCAACATCTCTGCCATGTAAATGCAACACAGTATGGGCAGTGTCTGTGGTGTGCACCGAGTGAGGCATTATAATGCCGTACATGGGGTGCTGTCACGCAGTCCCCCTCAAGCGAGACACTTAGCCTAGGAACCCTAGCCGTGTAGAGTGGGTTAATAAATGCAAAATCATGTCTGTCGAGCCGATGCATAATGCAACACATATGATGTGAGGCGAAACAAACGGGAACAGATCTGGCAGGGGTCGGATCAGATCGTGGGGGTCCAAAGAGAGCCTGTGGGTAGAACTCAAAGTATTACACCCCCACTCAACCAAGAAAGGGTGCAGAAAATAGATGGAACGGGGACTGAAGAAAGGAGGGGTGTGTACCCCATTAGAGCCTGTGGGGACCCCCTATACCATATCCACTACCTCCTCCCACAAACAGCTCGTTGTGCATAGAGCTGTAATACATGCAACGGAGGTGAGAATGCCTCCCCAAGGGGACAAGCCCTGATCCCCAAACTATGGAACTCATCATTACAACTGACTGATGAAGAGGCGCGTCGATCACGTAGGAGACGAGCGGCATCTTTTATGAGACAGGATTAAGGGACGTGTTGCTTCTACATTTTTACTGCATATTGTCTATGTCTAAAGGGGGTGGGGTGGGGTGGAGTGGGGGGAGGGCGGTAGGGTCTACAGTGGGATCACACAGTCGGAGCTCTGCCCTCGTGTGTGTGAGAGGGAGGAGGCTGGCGGAACGTTTGACAAACTGGCTGTGTGGTCCAAAATTTGCTCTATGTAGGCTTGCATTTCCCTGACAGGAAGAGGAATGCAGAGGCCATTCACCCCAGCTGACTGATGTGTGTGTACACGTGAGTGTGTGTGTTTGTGTGTGTACACACAGGCATATTCATACAAGCACGCATAGACAGATCCACTCATGCACACAAGCATACATGTGCAGAAATAAACAGTAAGACATAAATAAGCACGCTAGCACACCCATGAACACATGGTCACCAACACAATCATCAGCTTTGACTCTTGTTGGCTCTTGACATTAATACCAAATATATAAACGGCTGTCTCTGTAAAACATATGTATGTAAATACCATTAAATAAAAGATCCCAAGTCCAAAAGCCTAAAGTACATACAGCACAAATAACACATTTCAATCTACTGCTACCATACTTTTGGACTGACTGATGTATATGTGTCTATAATATACGTGTGTGTATGTAAATGATTGTAAATACATTGCACATGCAACATGCTTAATGACAAAATTGACTCTACTACTGCCATACTTTTGGAGGCCACTGCATATACATATGTGTGGTTGTTAATACACTGTGCATGCTAAATGCTAAATGATGACTGTGAGTAATATGTTGGAGGGTATTCAGTAGCACATCCTTTATTGTTACTGATCCACTTGATCTGTGCGGGGCACAGGGGAGAGATGAAATATTATCAGTCAATTATGCATGTATTCTCTTTCAATTCCTTGGCATAATATTATTCATAGCAAATTATTGAGCTTTAAAGAGCTTCCCTGAGGGTCACAGACGATGCTGCCAGTCTTAAGTCAGCTGAATCGCGTCGTTTAGCCCCCCTCCCCTCAGAATTCTGCTATCTTTCCATTTATCTGCGCCTGTCTTTCCAGAGTTGAAAAACCATGGAGATAATTGCAGCTAATGTCGATTCATTAGAGTGTTCGTCACCTCTTTGTTTCCCTTCTGCTCGTTTGAAGGTTTCGGTGTAATTAACCCTCCGGAGGGTTTTTCCATCAGCGTTAGCGGTGGCTAGCAGAAACGTTGAAAGAACATTGAATGAATGTCGCCCTTTAGGTTGTTGTTTGATTGTGAGAACAATATGGTGGGTACATTTCCAAACACAGTATTAGAACAAATGTATTGTTCCAAACATGTCAAAGTCATAGAAAAAAAGGTTGCAGGCCATTTTGCATGCTGGCTTTCAGGCAATGTCCCTTGATGGTTATTATTTAGACATGAAAAAACACCATGGAGAATACAATGTCAAAAACATTTTAAGACTGTATCTGCATTAAAGCACTGAAATGACAGATTTGCTTAGCATTGCTAACATAGTGATAAAATTAACACAAATAACAGTCTCCATTCAATTTCCTCCTTAACTGGAATAACAAAACTGAATATTATTCTAACGAAGTTCATGTAAGGTTTCTTGTGACTTAGAGGTAACTTTCAAGAGACACCCAGGACAATGGACATATTCATGAGTTTATAACTTTCCTATCTTTCCTAAAGTTTATAGAATGTTCCGAGCTGCACAATTTGTTAAAAGGGAGACCCTTGCCAAGACAGCTGCAAACAAGACCAGCCAGTTGAATGTAATGAGCCAGAAGATATTTGATAATGACAGCGTCGTCTGACATTTCATACAAAGGGGCTCACAGTATAAATGACCCGGCTTTAACAAGTCATGGTGAAACTAATAACGTGCCGTCCAAAGGAGAAACAAAGAATGTACTACTGGCTTACTCTCATGCTGTAGTTTTACTTTTTGAGAATTCAGCAGATATCGTTATGGCAGTTTAACAAACGACACATTTACACAGCTATACACTTACCGAAGCAATTTAGGTGAAACATTACTCTCAAGGGGACAATCTCAAGGGAATTGAACCAGAAGTCTGAGTTACAAACTCAGCACCCTAACCGTTATACAACACTGCCAGTGCCAGTGCCAGTGCCAGTCCATCTTAAGGGCCAGTAAGCCATGACATCATTGTAAACGCAGGATCCTTTCCTCCCAGTGACACGTTCCTCCCCCTTTGTCGGTCAGCCAGGCTGGTTGGTAATTTTAGCAACATGGTGTAACGGAGTACGTAATGATGAAACCCCCACCCTGCACAGGGGGAGTAGAGTGCTTCCTCCCTTTGTTTCGGTTAGATTTGTGATACACCTCCTTTCATCTAAATATGGACCGCACAGCTGCCCCTGAGTCAACCTGGTGACATGAAAGTGTTTTACACATGAATGGGAACATATATTTAGATTCAGTTATCTCTGTATCGACATGTGTTCATGTCGACATAATCCTTCATGTGTTCGATGAGGGGCTCCTTTAAGGGGTACCATGCAGCCCTCTCATCCATTCATTCATTAAAAATAGTCTTGTTTTACATTTTTTAAATTCTTTTGCATTGAAAACACATCTGATGCTGTCTAAGAATTTTTTTTTTTACCAAGCATGTTAATTACCAAAGTATACAATTATGATATCATTTGAATTTTGTTGACATTTCGTTTCTTCTAAACTTGTCAGTGAACTTCAAGGTATTTTAGGTAGTCTAGTTAAAAATTTTAAAATATTTCAAATAATTATGTATTCACGCTTGCTAAAATATATATATATCATGATATAACATTATATATTTAATTTAAGTTCAAATACCAGTGTATGCCTTCTGAAAACTTCAATAATTGATGAATTAACACTAAATTTTACAAAGAGTTCCTCATGATACTACAGAAATGTGAGCTCCATTTGATCTGAAAAACTGAAGATGACAATATACCCCTCAAAGAAAAGGAGAGAGAGAGAAAAAGAAATCCTACTTAACACATACACTATATTACATTCTCGCTAAAGCACCATGATGCACTGGCAATAACCTTTGATGTTTTACTCTACCGTGCATCGCTCTAGAGTTTTCAATCAAAGCTTGAGGCTCAAAAACCAAATAATGAAAAAAGCCCCCTCGTAGTCTGTAAGCATTTATATTCTGCGGGGATTCTGACTTCGGCTCATCTGCTCCGCAGGCGAGTACCGATGTGAAGGTGTGATCGTTTACGGGTCGCAGCAGCTAACGTAACACGGCTTTATGGAGAGGACAGGCCAACATTTTGGCTGCAGGACAGTGGCTAAGCCAGAGGTCCTGTAACACTCATGAAACGACACCGTTTTTATTGAAATTTCTGGAAGAAAAGATCCACCGATTCGCCAGTGTTTCTATGGCAAATGCATCTGTTAAGGGTCCCAGACATCCGTTTTCCAATTCAGGCTGTCTGTAATTGAATATTGCAATAGATAGTGGAATCGAAAGGATTTTAACAAGACAATGACAACCTATTACATCAAATGCTGACAGTGATACTACCACTACCACTACAACCAATAACAATAATAAAAAAAAACACATGGTCAGCAGAAAACATCAGAAAATGCACAACTTACGTCATTATGTCCAGCATTTTACAGGCCTACTTGACCCAGTCTGATGTTTCCCAGGTATATCACATCCTATAGCATGAAAAGAGTGTTGCCCAATAATATAATGAGTTATCTTGCTCATTATTTTACATGAATTATATAACCTGGTCATAAAGTTATTGAGTTACTTTGTGGGTGTTACTTTTCCAACTAGCTCTGTGAAGTTTATTGTCACTGCTCCCTGACTCTGTTTAATGAAAATATCTTTGAGTAAAACCAGAAAGTGAATTTGGCTGGAGAGGTGCTTTCAGACAGCATAAGATGACTGAGTAGATTCTTAAAAAGTGAGGAACAAAGACAGAATAGTAATACAATCAGCCCATAAAATAAATATCACTGAGCGATGTTTAAAGATCAAAGTTATTTATTACTGCTGTATTAAAATGCATGTCTTGTGTCTTATTGCTCCCATCTTATGGACTGATAAGTGGTATGAATGTGGAGTATTTGGCAGTGATTTCCAGCCTAATAAAAGTGAAGCTTGTTGGTGCTGTGGGTTGCCAGCTGGCTAGAGGTTGATAATATCTGAGATAGATGCATTTATAGGCTTGACTGAGAATGATTCAGGAGAGACTGTCTAAATATCAGATTGTTTTGACGATGCTGAGGAAAACAAAAACGACCCTAATCTGAATTCAAAAAACTTTCCTGACTGCAAATAAGTTTTTTTTTTTCTCCCTGCCACTCTCCTTCCCTTTTGAATTGTTCATTTCCTACATTTTGGGGGTTATTCTCCCAATCTGGCAACCATGCCTGGACCTATTTCTATGGCAAAAAGTGAATACATGCAATGCAAAACATTTCCACTCTCTGCTGTTCCTTCTCACCAGACACACAATGCGTCTGATTTATGTGCCACGATAAACAATTACAACCTCAACACCCTCAAATGCAATTACGGGCATCATCTGCATCAGCGCTTTAAAAACAAAAGAAAACAAAAACCCTGCAAAAACAGAAAAATCTGCACCTTTCTCCAGCAGACTCCATTTCCAAATGATGTTAAACTGAAACACCCCCCCAATCCGCCCCCCCCCCCCCCGCCCCTCCTGCCGCACGCGGTTGCACAATCTGTGCTGAGTTTTTTCTTTTCTAAATCCCTCTCTCAGTGAGACACTCAGACAGATTAGACGAGGCTTCTGTCTGACGGGGCTGGCTCCACCTGTGTGCGAGACGGGAGACAGGTAACTGTGCCAACGGCACACAGCGGCGAAGCAGAGTATCTGCGGAGTGTCTGTCTCTTCCTGTATGGTGCTTCCCAAAGCCTTACTTAGCTCCACAGAGACTCTGTATCTCTCTGTACAGTGTTTCCCAAGGTCTTGTAGTTAAGTCTCTCAGTGTCTCTGTTCCTCTCTCCACCGCGCTTTACATGGAAGCCTCTGGAGATGATCCGTACTGTAGCTTGGCTGGACTTGACTTGTCTGCTTAGTGATAATGATAATAAATGTTGTGTTTGTTGTTACTGTCCTTACTGTAGTAGTATTGCTGTGATGATGATGAGGATGATGATGATGATGATAAATGTTATCTCAGTTTTTTGGCTGTATCTTTCTGCGCTAATGAATAATAGTAATGACAATCATCATCATATCATTATTATTATATTATTATTATTTGTAGCAGTAGTAGTATTAGTGTTATTATGACATTGTTACAAGTAATTGTAGAAGTAGTAGTACTAGTTGTGATATGATCATTATTGCTTCATGTATTTCTTAACCAAATCCCGAGAGACTAGATTTTCAATCAGATGATTTGTCACTGTCTGTGACTGTAGTTTCATCTTAAAGAGCTCCACCTCAGCGCCGCACCCTTTCGATGTGTCCGACCAGACGCTCGCGCATTACATCACCGAGCCTCGTATCGAATTTCAACACCCATCTGCTGTCAACGCTAAGCTGTGATTCAGTTCCCTTGTTCTTGGATAAAGTGCTTCAGAACTTGCAGCTGCTTTTTTTCCGTTCCTGCGGTGTCTCAGCTCAAGTCGGAGAAGAGACCAGGCCTTGGTGTCTGATGGCTCATTGATCTTAATGGGCCGACGCTTTTCTAATATTCACCGGCCTCGTAATGGACCTGGACGATGCTTCGTGTTTTTTGAGTTGGAACACCGGAGCCGTTGGAACAAAGAGCACTTACTCTTAACGGGAGGGCCAAATGTGAAATAAAAAAGGACAAATTGCTGCTTTCAAACCTGATACATTCATTCAAACCCCCTTGCCCTCTGCCCTCCTTACTTTGCCAGATACGGGCCGGTAAATCATCCCCCCGTTCTGCAGTGCAGAAATCTGCAGTCCCATCGGAACAGAGAGGGTACCGCTCGCAAACTTATTTTTATTTCTGTGACAGATTGCGATCGCGGGAGCTTGCACGTTGACGCAATACCGTAAATAGAAATCTCTGAAAAACTGTCTGGAGTCATAAATAGTTGGGGAGGTATTTTGCAGTGGTATTTCTGCTGTCGTGTAAAAAAGACTGTGTTGGCATTGTGCTTCAAGGAAGAGGGGAGGCAAAATGGTGCTGGGGCAAAGAAGTTAAACAAAATTAACATTTCTAAGTCACAATCCACTAGGACAGCCTTGAGCGAAGACAGACAACTCTCTGGTTGACTGATTATACCTACAGGTTTGATTACCCATGAGCACCTACACTCAAGTCAAGGTGTTACACACAGAAGATAATTATGATAACTGACATTGTGACCTTAGCCAAATACTTTTAAAGATGTGAAAGCTGATGTTGTCGATGTGGAAAATGCACAGGAGTCTATATCTAGTTCTCTTTTGTTCCAGTCACATGGAATGGCTCCAGGGACTGAAGTCTGCTTACTGCTAAACTTTGGCTCCACGTTTCCTGTTTCTTTTTTGTGTGTGTTGGTTTTTTCTCTTTTTTTCCACTGAATGGCAATACACTGTGAATTAAAGAGGGAAAATACGAGTTGAAGGATTTAAGAGAAAGCAGGCCTCACCTCTTGGGGGTCAGGAGTGGGCCAATGTGCAAGCTATCGGGAGAGCGATCGTCTCAGAGTCTCCCTCATTCCCTCCCCTGCCTCCAGATCCTGGTCTTCTCCTTCCTCTCTTCCTTTCCGCCTCCTCTCTCCTCTCCTTCTCCCCCAGTCGTACCCTGTGGACTCTATTTTAATAGTCTAAACTCATGATGTGGCGATCAAAATGGAACATATTACTTGAAGTGATTTGTGTTTATTAACTCTGCAGCACCAGTTTCACACAAGCAGAATACTTTGGCCACATGGCTGATGCTTACATTCCAACCTGCTATGCGATAAACTTGCCGTGATACAGATTACACTCAAATATGGGTCTTCAAATAGATGATGCACCCATTCAGTGAGACATCATTTTTAGCATTATGTCATGGCTTTGAACTGTCCAAATGGAGCCATCCCTGAGTGGTTTTGCAGACCAGCATCCATTCTCCCAAGACAAAGAAAATGATCTGCGCAGGATTTCCGACAATCCTGTTCTACCAAGGATACCCCTCAATTCAGTCACAAATATTATGCTTCCTAAGTAACAACCTTCGACCGTATTTTTAATCTTTCATGAAAATCTACAAATCGGGACTGCTGTCTAGTTACAGTATGACAAAAATGTGATTAATCTGCAGAGGTGGAAAATCCAGACTTCAGAAAGTGTTTGTGCCACCTCACCCATGCGCTACACCAGCTGATTAAAATTAGTGGAACTTTTTAAAGACAAGGGTTCTACATGTCTGGGGATTTGTTATGAAATTACATTGAACCCACCTCTCCCCATCCCAGTGTCATCAGCCTACCCCACCCACCAATGATATAATGACAATAAAGCCCCCAGCCCCAGGCTGAACAATTCTGTTGTGTTGTCTCCTCCTATTTGGGCATAGGAAGGCTGGTAACCTTGTAAGACACAACTGTGAGCTAACGGCTAATTCACATGCCCTTGTGTACAAAAGTTCATCTTGACTTTCATGTTGGACAAGCATGAGTGTCCGCCGAAGGGTCTGTATGGGACATCCAAAAAAATCCTTGACAAAGTGTCGATGTAGACCTCCAGCCATGTGGACCTGATCCTTGTCCCAAATGAAAAGAAAGGAGAAAGTCATATTTTGAGGAGATGCTGAATTTTGTCTTTGGAGAAACAATAAGTTTTTTCGTTGTTTGCAAACATTTCTCTCGTTGTAGCTTTGCATGAATGTCCACAAGCACTTAAGTAGCACGAGAGCTTATGCAAACATCCACATAGCCGTTAGGTAGCAGCTCTACTCTTTTGAGAGTATAAATTAGGCATTTCATGTCTTTTGGTAGAAAAAAGGGGGAAAACATGGAAATTCAGTATTTTGTAACTCAATGGTTTATTAATTCTGATGGAGGACAGATAATACATATACCTCATGGTCTAAATAAGTTCCTAAAGCACAGAGGAAAATTTTACAGACAGGCAAGGTGGGTAACTGCTTTGGACCTTGAGCATGAAGGGGTCCCCAAGGGCAATAAACAGGGGTAACATGGTGACAATGAATTTAGGTCATAAGGGCCCCATGGTATTTTTTGCCTTGCACTCCAAAAGTTTTAAAATTTGCCTTGGAAAATGTATAGCCAGTCTGACGTCAGTCTGATTGGTTTAGAGAAAAGTATAAAATGAGCTACTTTGAAAAAAGGTCAACATTGAAAAAAACACTTACTTGCAAATTTGCCACTCAAAGAGCACTAAGCCTAACTCCCACAAACAAATGCGCCTTGCCCCTCCCCCACGCATTCCATCGATTCCCCATTATGAAAGTGAAATGCCACCAAAGATCAAAATCAACAGCGAGGACATTGGAATGGAAAAAGCGCTTGGACACCAGCGTATGTCACAGACAAAGGTAACAAAAGAAATGTAATAAAATAAGAAAAGACCCCAAAGATAGACTGATCAATAAAAACAAATGAAAGAGGAATCCTGTTGAGAGTGAACCACATGTTTTCAAAAAGGAAAAACGAAGTGGAGACAGCTGAAAGGGAACTCAGAAAATGAACTGCAGCCCTCTCCCTGTCACACCTACCCCCACCCCCCGGCTTGCTCAAAACGTACACATTTTTGGAGATGTTGTTGCCTTAGGGCACACAGTGCTAAGGTACGGTACGCTGTAGTCACACCCTCAGGGCAGCGGAGTCTAGCAGAGGCCTGTCTCCTAGACGCTGTGACTTGGCGGTAATTACGCTGTCATTTTCCTCTCGACATGTACTGCAGGCACTCAGTCGCTGCGTACCCCCACCTCCAAAATCCGGAGACACTTGTCCGCACTCCTCTTTGTTCTGCTGCGATTACCCTGCAATTTTTGCAAAAGACAAGCAAGTCCCCCGCTATGGTCTGTTTGCCTTGTTAGAACGAGGAACAACGCTCAGAACGAGGTTAACTTGACGCGTCCCTCTCCGATGCTACATCTGTCACCCCACAGGGGGTTTCTATGGAAATTTAATGTAATTTTTTAAAAATGACAGGGCACCAACAGTCGATATCAGTTAAAACATACCAACGCACTGGTTCTGGTCCTGACAAGGGCTGCTGAAAACAACTTGAAAATCATCAAAACTGTCAGGGTATGATGCGGGGTGTCAGAGCCTTGTTCCAGAAATTGATTAAATAAAATAACATGCACTTTCATCAGAAGACAGTAATGGCTGGCCTTGATGTCTGCGTGACGTTCTGCCACTCCAGAGAAAATTGAGGTAGGAGAATCCATCAGACCTCAGTCAATCACACCTTTAAAAAAATCTGTAAAATCCCTGCAGATGACTGCCAATTTTGATTGAAACTTCTATTTAATAAACATTTATTCATTAATCATCATTATTTTCTATGATTGCACATTTCAGTTGGTAACATTGCAAGATTTCTGAACATTTACAGGATTTAACATAGTCCTGAATCAAGAACATGGACCATAGAAAATATATCATATGTGTGATTTCGTCAATATGTACAACAAACTAACAAATTTTTAATAATCTAACAAAGTTTGATCCCATGTTTTTCCATGCATAGTCATTCTCTCTGTCTGTGTCTCTGCCCCAACCAGACAAACTCTTTATCTGGCAGAAGCAAAAATTAGTGGTGTTTGATGCACTGTCAGGTGACCTCCAGTAGCCAAACCACCCAGAACCGTACTCATATCGAACTGCCACATCACCTAATCATTACCTCTGATTGGATACAGAATGCCTTGAAGTCTCTGCTCACTTTGATTCTGCAGATAACCACCACAAGGGGAAACTATGAGTTGACCTACTAGGTTAAGTGAGCAAAAAAAGACTTTAAGTGCTACACCCTTGTGGTCTGCGGTCTGGAGTTCGGCTGGACGAATTATGGACAGTTTGGGACCAGTGGGCTGTCTGGTCAGGTTACATGCCTGAGGGTAGCCATTGGAATCCCATCCTGACCTTTGACCCCCCTCCTTCTCCAGCTTCTCCATGGCAGATGTACTCTGAGGACCTTTGGCTGTGTTTATGGCTAGTAGGAGCCCATAAAGCCATGTGATCTGTATACAACGTAACACGACAAAAAAATCCACCTCCCCACATTTAAATAATGTCGCTTCCAAGACTGGAGTTCCCTGTTCTGGTCATTGATGCCCTTTGAGCGTGGGTTTCTTTTGTCTCCTTTCAGTTGGTAACCAGTCGTACATCTTAACCAGCTTAAACCTTGGGACATATGCCAAATGGTCTCTTTAGCCAAGCAACAACTTAACTACTTAAGAACTGAAAGACAGCAAAAATCCATGATGTTTACTGTCCAGGGCTTGATTTGTGACCAGGTTTTTAAAAAAAAAAAATGAAATGATATTTGGATGGTGTTTCCTTTTGCCACTCTGTCTTCCCTTCAGTGCTGAGATGGGTTTATAGCACTGTCAGTTGGATGTTCAGTCCTGGGCAGGACATCAATCCGATGAATGTGTCTAGTCCGAAATGCACAGGGGGTATGTCTGCTAAGAATTACTCCCACTTAACCTCTCTATTATCTTTTTGCGCGTATATACATGGAGCAGTTTGACAGCGCTATATTTTTTTAACATTTCCTGGAACGGTGCTATAAGAATTAGCAAATGAAATCAAGGGAAGAGTTGAGAAGGCTGGACATACAGTACAAAGAAAAACATGAACTTAAAGACCTTTACCCGGCTGATTTATAAACTCTTGGCAAACAACTAAAATCCAGCCAATGAATTTCCTGTACCCCAAACAAGGAAGTACCAAGTAAACACTCACCATTGCACCTTCTGTATCCTGAGATATATTTTACATGCAAAAATCTGAAGCCGTTTATCATTTGTGAAATAAGATGTAGAATAAAAATGAGGGTGGAGGCATGTCCCCCGATCAAAAATGGTTCCAAGACTCTTGCCATGACAAAATGTAAAAGTAACACAGTCTTGATTGTTTAGATTGACCTCCCCTGAAACAGTCACAGCTGGTGGTTGATTTAGCGCATCAAAGTGAAGAAATCTGTTAATAGGAGCCCGATTCATTCTTGCACACAGAAACCGATGCTTCTTCTTTTGTGTTTGATTGATCAATTTTCCTTTCCTCGCTTTTTCTCCAAGACGTCAGTGGCAGTCTTTCTTCGACACGAGTAGCACTTAACTCCGATTCTCACAGTGATGGTCTTCTCATACTGTGTCCTTTCATTCTCCTCATATTTCTTTCGTATTCTTGTTCTCCTTTTCTCGTCATTGTTCGGTTGCACTGAAAAAAGCAAATAGCTGCATTAATATGATCTTTATTGAGCAATGGCCTTGAAATAACCAGGCAACAATACCATGTAATTTGACAGTCTATCTCAAAGTACATCGAGTAAAAAATCTGCTTGAAATGATCAAAGTCATATGGTATGTACTTTCATGAAACAAAAGATAACAACATTGTCGTGTATCCAAGACATCGGCCAAGATTGTCTTACTTGGATGCACAACCACAAGTTAGCAGTTTTATTACCCTCTCAAGATGAATCAATCAACAAGGTACTAAAGTTTACCCTGATCCCTCATGCATTCATTTCTGCACTATACAGTGGGGTATATCATGTGAACCAGCCACACTTGTATAACTCCAGGTGTCACATGGGCAGTGGGAAGAGGATGTGCGTTTGGGGAACATTAATTAACCCCGTTATTGAGCTGAGGGGGGAAATACCACGGCCCTCAGTGGTTTGTCGAGTAGCTGTGTGCGATTCTCCTCTGATTAACAGTCACTGTTTCAAGATGTGTTGTCTGACACTGCTCCAGTGTGATTCCTTCAGCACATTAAAAAAAAAAAAACAACTTTCAAATGAAAGCCAGCTGTTGCAGCGTCGCCATAGATCCTATAGACTCACCAGATACTCAGCTCTTGCTTCCATCCTGATCAGTAATTAGCTACAGGAGTTTCTGGTGCTGTTCTGAAGTACAGAACATCCATTCCCCACAGTATCATATTAGGTCATGACCCCTTCATGAATATTCATGAAGTGTCTCTCAAAATGGAATGTTGAAGCTTAAACAGTAGGAAGAGGGAGCTTTCAATGTTAAGAACATAAGAATATTTGATAATGAGACCATTTATCCCAACTAAGCTTATCATTTACCTAAAATCTACAGACTATCCCATCCAGCATCAAATCTGAATTTGATGCTGTACTACTTGAGCTGCTAAACTGTTCCAAGCATTCAATACTCTCAGTGTACAGTATGGAGTTGAGTATCTGGAATGCCTATAGAATCTGTGGTGTTTGCCTCCACAGTGCAAAGAGATAGTGTGTTGTTACTAAAGGGTCACATGACTGCAAAAAAGTAACCTTGTAGATTAGCATTTCCCAAAATGTTCAAGTTCAGAACTGCTGTAATGAAAAAAACATTTTCTGTGACCCACCCTGATGTAACACAGTAAGGTGACGCACACTAAATAAATGGTTCGAATGTTTTTAACATATGTCAAAACACTAGACTGTTAACTGTTACTAGTCTTATGTCTTATGTTTGCAACTGGTGGAGTATTTTGCTGCACTAAATTGAGTGGATAACATGTAATGTGCATATACAGTAATACACAGCAAGAAGTGTTGTCACATCCTGTGATGCCCCTCCCCCACACACACACCTTGAACCATTCCATGACCCACCAATAGACACTCATCCAGAATATGGGAATCATGTATTCAAAAACTCATGGATTTGCCCCAACTTGTGTTGACCTCTGTGGTACACATTTTTCCTCTTTCCACCACTTGAGTATCATGGCAGAAATGTTCTCTGCCAGACGCTGTGTTCAGCTGTCTGTGACTCAGATTTACAGTATTCTTCCCATCCATGCTTGCACAACATTCTGCCACATATACTGGAGAGGCTTTTATTATGAAAGCCATCATTCTTGTCAGTCAGGTTGAGGTTCTGTCCTCCTTGGCCTGTGGGATTTTGGCTATACAAATGGAGAAAGAGAAGGATTTATCTTTGTCATACAGGCTTTCGAAGAGAAATTTGCCCGAGAGTGTTAGTCTCAGTCAGTTTTTTTTCAGTTTTGCATTTTTCTCACTCATTGGTGTTTTATTGGGCGCATGTCTTCCTGAGGCATAATGAATCTGATTGGCTGTTAGCCAGGTGCGATTTCATTGGTGGATGTTGGAAGGATGTGGTTACATTGATTCAGCTCTGTATGACCATATAGGTCAACTAACCCATTGCCATCTGATCCATGGAAAGGGAAAAGACAGTTGACAAACCCATCCAGAATTACATAAACATTAATATAATAACCCTTGTTAGTGTTATGTAGTTCACTGATATGGTTTTGTGTTTATGGTGGGACACAAGTTTAGAGAGTGAAACTTGTTCCGCCCCAGCAATTACTTTAATTATATTCAACACAAAAAAAAAAATTCTCTTCCGACTGGTTTAAGACCCACTTGACTTATCCTGATATATTATATCCTGTGGTTTGACAATGGTGTTTGACAATGATCCAGGTCAAATGTTTGATCTGTCAGTGAACGTATCTGCATTTTGAATGCAAAAGTCAATTTACTGACCTCTTATAATGGTTTTGTATGTGTGATGATATGTGTTCTTCTGTTTGTTTCAGATGCAACGCTGCTATCCTGTTTTTAAGGTTACAGAGGAAATGAGGCAGTATTGCTTTTCAAGTTCCATTAACTCCTATACCATCACTTGCTGGTTTCAGTTTACGAGTACTTCTTCAAGTAAAATCAGGATGTAAGTTTGTCGGGAGTGGACTCTCATGTTCACTCACAAACATTGGCAAGTCACAAGGTGTAGAGGAAATGTGTGAGGAAGTCCTTTGTGGACCCAAGTCTCCCAAAAAACGCAAAAAAAAAGTGAACACCGGATGCAGACAGCTTGGACTCACTGGGGCAAGATGCTTTCAAATGTTCGGGACTTTAACGAGGAAACCGACACAGCTGCTGAAGGAACATGCTAATCAGGAGAACATTAACGGGCTGTTTTCTTTCCGAAAGCACATTTTGCAGGAGAGGGCCTTTAAGGCTTGTGATTGGGTGGAGCTCGCTGGTCCTCAGCCAGTGCTTGTGGGGGGCCTCAAAGCACCCTCAGTGCCCGTCAGCAATCACACACCCTCTGTGGCATGAGATCAGGTCGACAGGGCCGCCCGATCGTATCTAGGCCAGGAAAGCTTGCGATGTTACATGGCCTGCTTCTTGGAAAAACGATCTCCCTGATTCAGTCAGGTCCCCACAGAGAGGGTTGAACTGGAAGATTCAGCTTAATTAACTGTGTTATCGCTCTGTCTGATGGTTCAGTTCTCCTTAACTGCCCTCCGTTCATCCTGGGATCAGATACGCCCTCTTAGGCTCTTCAGCTATGGGCAAACCATCCGCACTGGACTGCAATACATGATGCCACGCTAAGCTGATATGAAGACGAAATATACACCATGGCAGCTGCCTCAAGCAAAAGGGAAAAACAGAAAATCTGTTTGTAGAGCCTCATCCTGCTAGAGGGCCCAACTGACATTTGTATTACATTTATATTTAAGTATTTACTTAACTTAAAATCATTAGCCTTTGTAGCAGCCAGGCAGGTCAACTAAGAACTCTGTTCTCTCAACTCTCAGTGGCATCATTTGATCATTGGTTGATTAGATCATCATCATTAATGGGCAAGGTATGCAAGAATTTTTCTAGCTGATCAAATGTTGACAGGGGTGGTTTAGTGGCCAGATGGAGACAGCCAGTTTTGTGTGAATTTGATCAGGCTCTGAGAGTTCACACCCCTACAAACCTGAAATGCAATATGACACCTCACAAAGCTGAGTGGAAGCAGACACCTATGATCAATCCAAAGGACAGACAAAAATCAAGTACGTTTGCAGAGCTGTTCTGGAAAGCATATTTTGTTAGTTTGTGAGCAAGCAGAGAGTGATTTGGAAAATTCTTTCCACAGCTAAATTTGCAAAATTTTTACAAAGTCATTGAATAATGACAAAACACTCACCTCTATGGTATACATATTTCTGTGGTTGAAGTTCATGAAATGGTGAAATTTGTTGTAAAGAAATTGTACCTGTACAGTTAAGCAAGTAAATATGAAATCATAAATACACTGAAGCCCACACACAAATACAAAAACACACACACAAGCACACCATTGCCAGCCAAAATTGCCTGTGTTCTCTGGAAACTATCCTAAACACCAGAGCTCAGACAGTCAGAAAGGAAAGGCTAAAACGTGGGCTTAAACGCTAACGTGCTAATGTCCAAATTTCACACCTCCACCTCTGGAAACCCATTAGCATTTAGCCCACTTCTCCTCTTTCCTGCCAGAACACCTTATGTGGAAACCATGAGCGTAAATCCCTAAAACCCCCAGAGCGGAACAGGCCAAACTTCCTCACAGAGCTGTGTCTGGTGCTCCTGGGGGAAAAGAAAACCCACCGTTTGTTTGTTAGCACCATTTCCATCTCAGCTGTGACTTCAGGGAACTAGCTGCTGCTCAGCTGGGTATTGTGTTATTGCCATTCTTTATTTATTTGCTTGCTTGCGCTTTTTTACGCTAACGTCGCATGCACACAGCTGGACAATTACCAAAAAAGCACCTGGTCAGGCAGGCAGAACTTCAGTGCATCGGCTGCTACTTTAACCTTTGACCTTCCGGTGTTAGGCCCCGATCCCAAACCACATCTCAACGTTGCTGCCAGATTTCACCTACACTTCACAATTATCCCAGATGGGATCGATCTCCATTGAACCCAAAAGGCTTATACTTGGCTGGTCATATGACATTCCCTTTAGAAACACATTAGAGTAATGTTTAGTTGAGGTGGGGGAGAACGGCCATATATGCAGTCTAAACACTTTACATAAGCTATTCATATCAGATTCATGAGAGCTGCAGAAACAGCTTTTGTACATTTATACTGAAATCATATATTGAATAACTGTATGAAATAAAATGTATCTTTTCATGAGGTAATACCATTTACGACAGTTTCACTGCTATTGCCGTTCTGTCACAAATGACATGCTAAAACAAACATGGTAAATAAATACTTTATGAAAGCTGTCATAGATATTTCTACAGCCTTTGTGAATGAGCTATAAGTACTTTATGTAAGGTGTTGTGAATGTCTGTTTAATCCCTCTTCAAATAAAGTTTGGCTTTTAGTGGTTTTGTAACTAAATGTGCCCTCAGGAAGATTTTTTTGGTTAAATTGACTAAAAATCTAGAGTAAAAGGGTTATTGATTTGCTAAAGAGTCTGCACACCTTGTTCTCTACACTTAAATTAGCTGTTGATTGAGAGGAAGCTTCAAAAAAGCTGAAGATGCTACAGCCTCCAGGACAAGGGCTTTGCAACCCTCATTTATTTAGAGGGAAGTGGGTCTTTTCATGGAGGGGATTATTTTCTGAACGGAGGAGGTGAATCCTGATCTCCCATTTCATGGTGCTTAAGGCAGTGATATCATCTCATCCCAAAGACTATACCCTCTGCAAGGTGGAATGTGCTGCTACAAATCTATTTGTACTGTTGCAACCCTGACCTGCAGAGGCAACTGCACGCACATACATGCACACGCATTCACACACACACACGCACATTTCCACACAAAAATAAACACACATGCACACAAACATCACATACATCACATTTACATAGCTACAAACATACACATCCATACACTTGCGCACACACACACACACACACACACACACACACACACACACACACACACACACACACACACACACACACACACGCGTACTCAAGCACAACACACACATGCACACACAGACACATACATACGTGTGCTCATAACACTTTTGCACACACAAATAAACACACAAGCTCAGATACATCACATATTCGGTCATTGAAATATACACAAACTTACAGACAGACGTACACAAACTGCTCACAGACTCAGAATAATGTCACACAAACAATATGACCGTATGTCTGTGTGAAATCATCAGGATCGGGCCTGCTGGCAGCTGCCGCCTACCAGAACATCTCAATAAACACAACCTTATTATTATCATCATTAATGTTGGTCTTTTTTAAATATTTTGATCACTGCAGTTACCACATTTCCATTAGTGGCAGTCACAGCTATGACATTCATGGTCTTTTAGATGGAATAAGCCGTTTGATGAAGTCAACACAAAATGGAAATCTCTGCTTAGAAATGGCTGAAATGTAAATATTATTATGGCTGACTAAAGACGGACCAGTCTTCAGATACCGCCAAATAAAATCTTGCTAAAACTTAATTACTCCATGAAATGAAATATGCATCATAGGTTACACTGAGGCCATGGATGGCATATAGAAAGGATGTTTTTTTTTCAGTTAATCCTATCAAATTGTCCAGGCTTGAATCACATCGTTTCCTCCTTGTGGTGAGACATGACTAACTCCCTTTGATTATGTTTGTTTTATCCCATGTGTCTTGGGTGTAGCTTTGTAATTACAGTGTGCCGGTTTGTATTTGCTGATGTAACATCTGATAAAAGCATGGGGGAGGGGTGGTTTGGGGGGGGGGGGGTGAGGGGTTTCTCCCACATGTGTTTCCAGAACTCCCGCATGATCTGCATGGTGATTGGCAGAACCAAACCCCACCCTTTCAATGTTAAGATTGTCCCATTGGCTAGTCGTCCACAGCCACAACGGTAAGACAGTAAGAGCACCATAGACTGCAATCAACAGTAAAACAGTGAGAGCACCATAGACTGCAATCAAAACATTTTTGAAAAAAAGAAGGAATTTAAAACAAACACAGCTATCACAGGAAGTATGAAGATGGAATGGAATTTGCTACTGTTTAATTTCATTTTTCAATTTATTTATTTTCTTCTTTTTTAAACTTCCCTTTGTCCCACTTAAAGTTTCCACTCATTAGTCTGTCATATCAATGCAGACGGATAAGACAGGAAACAAAGCTTTCTGTTGAGAAAGTTAATGGATGCTAAGGACTAAAGATTAAGTGTGTTTTTAAGATGACTCATGCCAGAACTTGTATTAAAATGTGAAATTAACAAGCCAGTAAGTCATTCCTCCAGAAGAAAAGAAAAGAAAAAACACCAGTGGGTATTCTTAGAGAAATAATTTCTTGTATTTAGGAGCTTCAGCTTTGCAGTATTTCTCATGTACCACAAAAATATTCAGAAACACCATCACCATGAGTCATGCCGATCAAAGCTGAGGGGCGTTGTAATACGACCTCCCATTCAAATTTCAGCATTTCTTTAAAGGCCATTGGGGAGACCTGAAATGAGATCTTTGGTAGAAGATAAAACCAAGTGAGCGAGTGGGAGTAGGAGCACAGCTATTTGTCAGGGTGCTGGCTTGTAAGCTGGGTACTCTGATGAAGGCACTGAGAAAAATGTTGGTGTTCAACAAATCTTGAGTTTTTCTAAGAGTGTGTGGCTTTCTCTCCTCCTCCAAAGATAAAACTAAAGTGTTTACATACCAAGTACTCATAAATCAGAAACCCCAAAAGCAGTGGCAACTAAACCACCATGAAATTAAGGAGACTTGAAAGACAGGATTTAAAATGTTTATATTAGCCCAGATTTGTCTTACTTGGTAAGAGAGAAAATGGATCTTAAAATATGAATATTCATGAGTACTGACTACCTTATCAAGTGCCTTATTGGACACATTATATTAAAATATTACCCAACCCACAGTGTATATCGAGCAATAATCACATATAATGATGGCACTTTTTGTTCACTTGTTGTATGTTACACAAGTAACATAAACATATGATAAACTGTGTACAGCACTCATCATTGCATAGTTGTGAATATTTCTAAGATTAATTACTATAATAAAAATGCATAACACCAGAACGTGATTTCAAAGTAAATTCCCTCCTATCACTCTTTTTATTTTAATGAGTCTCTAGAGCTAATGATGCAAGGCACAAAAGTTGTGTATTGAGACATTATCTTTCCCTGATAGCAATATAAAGCTAAAACATTTTTTTAAAATACTTCAAATACCTTTTATGCAATACCAGTAGTATGTATTTCCAGTGATACGAATTACATTCTGTATTCTGTATGTAATTTCCAAGGATACCACAGATTTCCAAATGTAGGCCACATATTGTCCTATGTGTACATCATGTGATCATGTGTTGTCACATTAACTTCATAGGTATTCACATGTGATCTCATGCAGACATGCGTTTAATTAATATTTCATGTGTGAAATCCATATGATTTTTTTCCTTAAGGACAGGCACATAAGGGCATAACCGCAGTCATGTTCTGCTCAATGAGGACTGACACAGCTTATAAACGAACAGAAATCTGGTTACCCTGGAGGAAAAAGTGTTTTAAGCTCTCAAAAATTTAGTGAAGAAGAATCAATACATGCACTCAAAGCAACGACACAGCATTTTGCGCAGTAATTGCTGGAAAATATGAAGCTTTGTGTTTATTTACTGAGGAATAACGCATAATGGTTCAGCTGTTTTGTATTGTTTATGCATTTTTTTTTTTGGATAACGTGAGCTGACAGGAGCTTGTCTGTGCCACAGAATTTCTGTTTGATTGAGCTGCCTGCTTCATCGCCCATTGTCAAATGTTAAGTTATTTCCAGACAGTCAAACACTATGTATTCTACAAACACATGACCCGTAGATTTCTTTTCAAACTTTCAAAAACTGTTTCTTTGCTAAAGTTGGCATGCTAATAAATGAAGAATCCTGTTCTGTCAGTTTCGTGTTGGTTGACAGAGGTGACTCAGAGAGGGAAATTATAGGGTAAAAAAGAAAAGCAAGAATGTCTGAACTGTGAGACGTTAACCCATTTGTCTCTCTGATTGTTGTGTAACAAAAGGAACAATACATCCTCCACTGTCTTGTTTAGAAGACACGTGTTATGGATTAAACATCTTCAGCTCTTCTCTGTCCCTCAATTTCAAACACCCTGTCATCAGTGAGTCAGCAGTAATGGACCAATGATACACCTCCTTAATACCATGTGACCTCTCTAGGCCAATTAATGACCCAATTACCTATCATAAAACACCCAATGACAATCACAGGTCTCCAAACACTGGCTTCACTGGGCACTAATGATCCTCTCAGAGGCCTCCATACACCGGGTTCTCTTGATTTTAATACTGGAGGCTGTTCTGCTTATGTCAAGTTGGTATGCAACCAGAAATCACTGAGGCGCTCCATTCTGACGGAGCTATGGGCCACACTATTTCTGAGGCTTCTGGCCTTCAGGCACTGTACTCAGTTTGGGTGAACTGCAGTAGAGTGTGCCAATTTCTGTAATGTATTCAGTTGCTCAGTGGTGTTATGTTGGCTAAAGAGGTAGATCTAGTGAGACTGGTAGGTTGGTTATACTTTAAATCAGCATAGGTTGATAAGGATATACTATGTATACTTGTGCATACCCTTGACTTCACCATTGGGTGAGCTGCTGTAGAAACAGCTTATTTTTGTACTTTTCTCAGTATGGGTAAGCTCTTGTAGAGAGGGCCTAGTTTTCTGTACTGTACTCAGTTTGGGTAAGTACTTGAATGGAGGGCCAGTTTTGGTACTGTACTCAGTTTAGTACTTGAAAGGGCCTCTGTACTGTACTCAAACTTGAATGGAGCAGTTTTGGTACTGGCCAGTTTGGGTGGCCTTGAATGGACAGGCACTGTACTCAGTTTAGGAAAGCCTCTTAGAAAGTAAACTGCCTCTGGCCTACAGGAAATTCCTAAACTGGTTTCCCCCCACGGCTGGGTAAAAGCTGTTCTTTTCCTGCTGGCAGAGAGAAGAGCAGGTGTAGGCTTCAGTTTACCCGCCGGGCGTCTTCCTTGATTGACAGACCCCCGTGGGCTTCCAGAGTGCACCCTGTCTGTCGTTTGACACTGACATGGGTGCACCTCTGTTGGGGGTGGGGGAGGGTGTGGTGGTAGAGGTGGTGGTGGGGTGGGGGGGCTAACTGTGAAAAAGAACGTACTCATTTGAATAACCGAACAAGGAGTTTTGAAAAGTTGTAGCTGCTGTCACTGAGTTTTTGCTTGCCCTGAAGTATGTCTGTTTACAAATGCTTAGGCTCTCAAGCTAAAAATGTCAACACGTAGCAGGTCAACACCTGGAAAAAAGACAAATTAAGGCCCAGTCAAAGGTATGTATTAATATGTCAGTGATCTCCAACCCTCATTCCTGAATCTGAACCTTAATGGCTTCAGTTTGTATAAATAGGTAACATCTTAAAAGCTAAAAACATGTTTTTTTACATCATTATAATCAAAGGCAACATACATTATGTAAGGTGCTTTTCATTAGAGTAGCCTCTAAGCAAATAATAATGAATTTTGTTTTTAAGTGTCACTCAAAACAGCAGGTGAGGAATGTGCAGGTAGGTTGCCACTTGGCACCTTCTCCCCATCAGCTAACATGCTAATGTAGAGTGCAGTTTTTCTTAGGACAGCTGTCAAACTGCTAACAAACAACAAAAAGTCTCCTCACATAATTTGATATTACCCAGGCCTTGTCAGCACAAAACCTTTACTCTTTCATTTAGTTACAGTCACACAGACAGCCAGATTTTTAAAAAAGTAAAGTCAATTTTGTTGATTGCCATAGCTAATGTCTTTTTCAGGCCTCTCCCAGCACAAAGACACACAGAGATAAGCGCTTTTGAAACGGTGGATTTATGGCTATTTTCTCAAACACCTCCATCATTTTGTATCTCAGAGGGGATCCCGGAAAACAAGCCTGCTGTCTACAGGTACGTGCAGCAGAATTTACATGACTCCAGGGGGTCAGATCCCTGGCAGCTCTCTGCAGACGATGCCGGTTCCTGAGCACAAGACAGAAAATTAGCAAATTACAGCAGGACCAAGCACGCAAATCTCAGGCCAAGCACGCATCACCAGAAAAGCAGTGTTCTGGTTCAGTTTCTCCACTGCACTCAGGCCTTCTGTTTCCACGGTGATGCAGGACAAGAGGGAGGCAGAGCTAGTGGATGGTGTAGCCGCCACCAGTTTAGCCACACAGGTTGTTGCACCTGAAGGAGGATTTGTGTGTGAGTTTCTCTAGATTCACTAATAAGGTTGTGGTTGTTTGCTGTAGTCAGCATTACAGATGTAAAGGTGTCCTTTCACCCTTCCATGTACATTTCCCATCTATTACGATTTCAGCTAGTGGACCATCTGTGATAGAACACTTTGCTCTGGCTCACTTGTAAGTGTAGTGCACAAAATACAGATAACAGACTGTGTTGACAGTGGACATTTCATGTAATTTAATGATTCTGAACTAAGTGAGCTAAGTGCATAGTCAGAAAGAAGGAATAATGTGCAAGCCTGATTCTATCCCTGCAGTGGGAAAGAGGTTCAATAAGCCAACCTGGTTCCAGTCCTGAAGTAGAAAATAGGTATAATGGGCCAGCCTGGTTCCAGCTCTACAGTGGGAAAGGAAGTATAATGAGCCAAACTTGGTTCTACCCCTATAGTGGAAAAGGGAATGTAATGAGCCGGCCTGGTTCTAGCTCTACAGTGAGATAAGTGGTCAGCCTGGTTCCAGCTCAGTAGTGGGAAAGGGGATATAACGAGCCAGCATGCTTCCAGCTTGACATGGGGAAGTTGGGTATAATGAGCCAGTCTGGTTCCAGTTCTATAGTGGGGAAGGGGTATAATGGACCTGTCCGTTTCAAGCTCTACAACGGGAAAGGGGATATAATGAGTCAGCCTGGTTCCTTCTCAGCTTTAGCGTCTATGTTTTCCAATGATCTGTTGAAACCATTGATCCGGTAGCAGCACTGCCTGGTCTGACTGACCAGTCAGTGACCCGAGACAGACGGCGAGAAAGAGGGCGTCTGGGGTCACGCGGTCCACAGCCGCCCTCACATCACAGTGTGGAAGACTGCCGCGTCAAGGCCCAGAGGAACACAATATAAATAGCTGACCCTCAGCAAACTCAAAGAGTTTACCAACCTATGTGAAAATGTTCTAGCGAATCTGAATAAAGCTAAAATAAATGCCCATCAAATATGTTTGTTAAATATTATTGTTTTATTATTAGTTAGAAGAAGATGATGAAATATAAGGTTATGTTACAAAAATATGGCAACAAAAATGCCCTCTTTAATCTGAGTATTAAAGTTAAGACCAAAAAGGGATGTGCAATTTCCTCTTCCCAGCACATGTAAACCATTAAAAAACCCACAGACCTATAAATCCTCACTCACATAAAAACACAGACCCTAACTCTATCAGAATGACTTTCAGGTACATGCTTTGTCCAGTGCAGTTCAATACAGTTTATTTTGCATTTTCTTTAGGTCATTTAGAAAGCCAGTTGTTACACTGGACCATTCTTCCAAAAGAATTCCTTAAACAAAATACAGATACATACATTAACATATAGTCTAATCAGCACAGCAATGCCAAATGACAAAAGAGTACAAATCCACCAGCACAGGAAGACGGAAACAACACTGACTGTTGCAAATGTCGACTACATCCAGAACAGAGTTGTTTGTTTATCAATTACATACAAGATTCCATATTATAGTATTGCACAGCTGTTGTACTTTGACATGTACATGTAAATGACAGACAGTCCGCATACATCAACTGCTCAGTTTTTAGGGGGAATCTGATAGTAAAATGAGCTCACACATTCAAAACACACAATATTATTCTTTAGGGGATATCTATATGGAATTTGAACCACAGATGGACCCCGAAAGCTACTCCCGTCGACCAGTGACGTAATTAGTGTGTCACTAGGTTAAACATACATTTTTCCTGGTCAGCTACTTCCATTGGTGAACGGAGAGCTATCTGTTTTGCGCTATCTTATGGGTTAATATGTGAGTGATATCGATTGCCTCTGGAATGAGAGGGCTACGCTGCCTGCATGCTTCTCTCGGAGACTAATCCTCTCCTTGAGATAAAACCGGCTTAATATTGACACAGACTATCTGCTGGCTAAGTATTAAAGATAGGAGCGTTTCAGCATCTCCAGACGTCAGGCGGTTTCACATTCTTCGATGATTATGGAAGCTAACGAGTATGATGAACGGAGGCTTAATGGAAAACGTCTGCACTGTCTGACGTTTCGCCAAAACAGTCTGAGGCATGGACATTACTTTCAGTGAAGTAAATCTCCGTCACAAAGTGGTTTGCTCAGAAGAGTTCAAATCAGGTGGCGCACGTTTGTATAATAAATAATAATGATGATAATGATAATAATAGTAAAAACCTTTAATGGCTACTGTTATGAGTCACAGAGCAAACCTCTTGATGACAAGAATTTTCAACTGGATTTCATGTATTTGTACATAATTAACTAATGCAAGCTAATTGCCTGTAACCAGACGACTAGAGATGAACACATATATGTAAAATGGATTTGCAGATAAGGCACTGACTGGACTGACTTTTGGGGTGATATCTGTGAGAAAGTAATGCAAGCACATATCAATCTGTGTCGCTGGTAATTACAATGACATCCGAGGGAAGTGGTAGTGACTGCGGCGTTAGTGACTTGACCTATGACACGTTTTTATTTTTACATCCAAAATTCCAATTAGTGCCATTGAAACACGTTACTGGATGGTATGTTGAATGGTAGTCGATTTAAATTCATGACGGCAGTTTTAACCTACGGCGTATGTACTGTCTAATGCTGAAACATTGAATTGTATCATCAGCGCGTGTGCATGTGAGAACTCCAAAAACTCAAGGCTGTGTTTACCTTATTACAGTTACCTTATTGCAGTATCTCCCCGTGATAGCAATATCCATTTTACCTATCAGTCCAATATATAGAATTCCAAAGCTCAAAACTCGCAAAGGAGTTGACCCTATTGTGAAATGTTATGCCCACAGCCCCCACACATTGTACAGCTACTCCAGCTGCACATTAACGAGTTCCAAGTGAAAGGTAAGAGATACAATAAACCAGGCTAGACAAGACACCCCTGTCTTTGCACCTTTGGCATTATCTTGAATCAGTCAACCCCGCAACCACCACCCCTCCGTCTCCGATTGATTACATTTGCGCAATGGCGTCGGAGAAATTAAGTTATTTTGCAATGTCGTGGCAGCCGTGGAGTTTTTGCTATCAGAGGCTGTAAGCATTTAATCAAAGACAATTATCGGATTTCGGATGAAAAGTACACTATTCATTAAACTATTTTTAGACGGTATGTGCTCATTTTCCACAGCTCAATCGAAGTGAACAGCTGTCTCACCTAAATGGAATTCCACATTTCTCGACCTGATTATTATATGAAACAGGGAGACATCGAATGCAGGGAAGCAACAGGAGGGCGGGTAACTCCTGCCTCGCCTTCTATCGAAACATCTCCAACACACCGATTGCCTTCGCTGTCCAAATCCGTTCTGGTTCGATGACTCACAAGTAGACCATGTACAATATTAAGCGTACTTTTTTCTATTTGATGTAGCCTGTTTTACCAGGGTATGTGGTTATGTTGAGGCACTTTTGTTAAGTCCCATGGCAGGTCACAGCAAGGTTAAGTGCACGTAGGCCTACATAAACACACACACACACACACACACACACACACACACACACACACACACACACACACACACACACACACACACACACACACACACAATCCACATATTAACAATTCAGATACTACAGACAGACATCATGCATCATGGTAAACACAAGACACTGAGGTTTACAAACGCACAAGAGGATAAAAGCGTTGAGTAATATGTTACAGTTACATCAAAAAAAACAGCGCTGAATAGCCTGCCTATAGCATGAATGATTACAAAATGAAGACTTAGAAAATCAAGTCTCAGAAAATCCCGTTTCTGATGTCGCCTATTTAATAATGTGGTATAGCTGCTGTAACTGAATTTCACCGCGAACCCCTTTCCCACTGAACAGACACTTATTTTGGCGAAAGGCCAAGTTTACAGTTACCACGGTAACAGCGCGCGCTATTCATCTGTGGATGTTGATACTGCATCTGGGGCCCTTAGAGTTCGCCGTCATCCGTCGGGGTCCATCACAGCACCCCGGGAGGACTACGTACCAGTTCCCAAATCTGTTAAATCCATTATTTGTTGTTTTTTGTGATCTGGCAGTTTAGTAGTTTAACGTTGCTGTGTCAATGGCATTTGGAAGTGTCCCGGGAAGGCTGTTTGAGTAGCAATGTGCGATAGTATTTTTTTTCTTTCAGTCGGTAATCAGACGCGTAATGCATGGAGTGAGCTATTTTTAAGGTTTGTAATGATGCTACAGCAAGGCTTTATTAAAAACTCTGAAATTCCCCTGACTTCCTTGATTGGAACTCACAAAATGCAATTACCGAAGCAAACATTCGTTGCATCTAGTGCGGTCGCCGAAGTCCCTTAATTGTGAACTCACAAATACCAAATTTAATTAGACCAAGGACTTTAATAGGCTGACGCTGTTCCAGTATTTTGCTAGATTATTTAAATCACATGAGAAGTTTCTGTTACCCAACACTGGGTTTACATGTTTTTTTAAACAGATGTTTAAATTTAAGAAACTTATGACTGGCGACCAGTTGTATAACCCCCACCTATGTGTGTGTGTGTGTCATTCTAGACACACACACACACACACACACACACACACACACACACACACACACACACACACACACACACACACACACACACACACACACACACACACACACACACACACAGGTAAACGTACAGTCACCATATTGACTCATAGAAAAAACATTACAGTAAAACATTTTTTCTGAATTTAGTCAAAGACAAAAAACACATTGACAGACTGCAATTAAATCGCGTTTGAGGAGTTCAGAGTACAGTGACGTGTAGTGAGAATCTCAGTTTTACCTTAGAAAGTTCACTGAAAATAAACATTTCTGTACTATATTCGCTTTGTATATGTATCAGCTGTCAGTAATGGTAATCAACCATAACTTGGCAACAGAAATCACATTGACCACTCCTAATACGTCATGATGTTTTACAGATTCAAATTCTTAACATGCGAATTGGTCACACTGAATGCTATATTTTAAAAGTTGAAAATATGCGTGTGGCTCCTCGTTTTAAAATTAAGAACCTGAATCTTTATACATGGCTGTAGTAGAAATTAATTTCATGACTTAAAGGCATCAAATTCAAACGCTCCATGTAATGGTATGTGTTAACTACAGGTTGTGTTGTCAGTGCTTTCAGTTGTGTCATTCAATGCTTTGCCTGTATTTTTTAAATCCTCGTTTACACTGTGACCGATAGAGGGCGACATTGACTAAACAAACTTAAAATGAATGACTGTTGGAGGCCCAGTGGGTCAAAGTTTCATTCAAGAAAATGTAAACATATTCACCTGTCACATGTAATACATGTTTTTAAATATAAACTTAATAGTAAATTAATATTGATATTTATTAGCGATTTGCCTGTGGTCAAGAGCGAAGTGACCATGATTGTTGTTATTTTTAATTTTTTTTTTTATTTTCGGTATAAGAAGCAATTTTATAATCAAGTTGGAACAACAGAAATTAAAGGTACACACAGAATAGAAATCAATCATTTTAACTGTTGAATATACAAAAATAACTAGGCAACACTAAATGGTTCTGAAAGTCAGAATAGAGGTTATAGTCCACTCTTTGATACAAAATAGTGGAAATGATTTGATAAATAGTACTCCCTCCCAAAAAAAGGAAAACGAATAAGACAAATTTATTGAGTAATAATAAACCACCAACCAGTCAGTCTTGTATTTAAAAATCTATAAATGAAAGTCTTTAAAGAACAAATTGATGGTAATCTCACAGTAGGCTAAATCGCCCCAGATTACACGTATCAGAACTGTAAAATGCTGGACAGGACCTCAAACTGTGCTGTGATTGGTTAGAAGTCTGGGGGCGGTCCTCGGTTTGCCAGAGCATCAGATTACGCTGGCAGTTTGCGCGAGGAGGGCGCAGTTTGAGAGATGCTGGCGAATAGAATGTGACAGTGATCATATTCCGAGTAAAGCAGAGCGAGCAGTAGTTGTGACTGTATACTAGCCTACTTTTATTACTTCTCTTTGCGCATCAAACGGAAGGAACGGCTCTCGACACTCACCTGAAAGCTGAACGAACTTGCGGTCACCACAGCACTGCCTTTTGGAGTACGCGGTTTGGTACGGATTGTAATGCACGCATGGTAATACGCAGGGCAAGACGAAGGAGATGTTTTGCAGTGATTAAAATCGTTGGGATTTTATTGCATGGGAATATTGGAAGGTAACGCCTGATCCACGCACTAAAGGATAGAGGACACAGCTATCATCTTTGGAGAATACCTCGACGAAGAGGCACTTTGGACAGAGATAAAACGAATACTTTGGAGTTGGCATAACCAGGAGATGGACATGGGATTATCACTTTAGCTCCAGAGACGGGTACATCATACACATACAGATTGTGCCCACAGTTCCAGGAAAAATCCACTACAACGAAGGGGATAAAACGCGTCGAGACATAGTTATTGATAAAAGGCAAGGCGCAACCTGCCTGTCGAATATACATTGCTATCCATTCCGTACCTGTGCAAAAACTGTTTTCTTTGAACATAACAGCGGATTTATAAGAACTTTTCGAATTAGTTAATTCTACCCTACCTGTCTCACGGACAGGATATCATGAATATGCATACAAAACTGGGCACATTTTCTCAATAAAAATCTTAATTTCTTTTCGTGCACCGTGTGACATCGCTACACCTTTCACCGGGTGCTCGCTTAGCAGTTTAACCAAGGACACGCGTGCACAAAACGGAACACTTACTGTCTTTAGGAAAGTCGGATTTGCATTCGCCGTCTGTTGCCCATGACTGTGACTAGCTGGTCAGCGAAATAAAAGAAAAACTACATGTGGCGTTAAATCCAAAGAGGTTTACATTGTGACCACCGTTTTCTGAAACACAGAATCGCCTCGTTGATCGGGTTCATTACTGCTAAAAGCTCAGAGAGGATGGCTGGAATAGGGTGCTGTTGGAAATATTACCTCTGGATTTTGGTTGCCATTTGCAGATCGGCGCTACCAGTTGCAAAATCACTGGAATCGGTCATTTGGAGCTCCCAAAATCCCAAGTAAGTAATTTATTTCCTTCGGTATTGTGCAAAATCTCGATTGTAACTCATGTGGGCTCATGGATCAGAGAAGACGCGAACTTAAAAATATTGAGTAACTACCATCATAAGGTGAAGTGTAGATTTGGGGGTTCATATTTAAATTTAGAACCCCCCAAACATCTCAGAAATGTTTCGAGATGTTTTGGTTAATGCGTTAGTTTATCATGCGCTTCAGCAGCGTACCCTACTGTAGCAATTTCAGCGAAGGTGGTCACAGATATATACGGAGCTTCTCCTCGTTATTGTCAATACATCAAGTGCGGAATGACAATTGCTGAAAACATAGTGCAGGCTTGCTTTTGCTAAAAAATAGATTGTCTTGGAATTTTGCGCATTTTTATAGTTACCTAAAGAATATTCGGTCGAGAAAGGCTGCCTCTCTACAGGGAAAAAATATATCAACATCACATAGACTCGCCGTTTCATGCATTTTTGGAGGAAATTCCAGAATTGTATTTTATGCGTATAGCTATAAGGATTGAAGCAAACTGGTCCAGCGCGATGTGCGCTGTGCATCAGGTGAGCTGTAAGGCCTAGCTGGTTCTCAATTCACCCACCGTTTGAACTCGCTATTCGATGCATTTATACCGCTATCATAATCAATCACACATCAATGAAGTTTTGAACAATGCGAGGCAGTAAATCAATGTTGCATTGTAACTGCGCTGCAGAGGCTTTTATGAAATCGTAATGATAAATGTCTGTGTATCAAAGCTCTTTGAGTAAATAAATGTCTGTTTAACACAGCCGTTTGGGGTTACCGACTTTAATTCCTCATAATGAAGGTTCGCAATTAGGCTTACAGTAAATGTAGATTTAAAAATCTATACACGCCGTAAATATATTGTGTAACTGAAATTTCTTCATCGGTAGATAGTCATGACTTATCGTTTAGCATATTCCGCAGTGTGTAATTGACTTTTTTGAAAGGAAAAGATTATTTTAATTTTTAGTCTGTCCTCGATCGTCACGGGTATTGCTTTGTATTATTATAACTGATCTCTTCCGAGTACGCATGATGCATTGTACCGCTGGATAATTGTCATAAGTGTAATGAAAATCTGATGAACATTATTTATTTGTCATATTATTTTAGTATGTATACATTTTAATGTATATATAGACACACACACATACACACACAATATAGACTTATAGTGAATCATACATACTGATTTTTGCGCCTTTAAAAGGGGGTTTTCTACAAGGGGTTAGGCTAACGTTATAACTTGGTAACTTATTGTGAACCTATGCTATGTACTATTTTTTTATTTAATTATATTTAAATATATACTATTATTAATGTGCTGCTAAATGGCTAAAATAATAATACAGCTCCCTTGGGAACTATATGCGGGTGTACATAGATTAATTGTGAGGGGAATTCGTAACACTGCAAGTTTTTTAAGTTGAGGTGGAACACTCAACATACATAAAACTTTATTAATAAGACAAAGAAGGCTATATTTTACAGTTTTACAAAATAAGTGAGTGTCTGAGGAATTAATCACTAAGTGCAGTCTATGTATTGAGTCTGTCATTCGCCATTTAAACCCACATCCCTTAAGGCTCTTTGAAAATTCCCCGCATCTGCTACTTGAGTTGATAAAATCTGTCCTTTTAAAACGACCTTTTCGGCTGTTTTTTCAGCACTCCAAATGTACTTCTCAAACTTAAGGGGAATGTTGTGTTGTGATAAAATATTGAATGCGATAATGATCTTTTTATAGAAGGAAAATCCAATTGTAGTGGCCTCCAAAATATTACGCTACTTTATGAATTGATTTTTATTTTCAACATACATTGCATTCAGAAAAACAACTTTTTTAAGATTAGCCGAACAACTTGTGCCGTAGAGGGTAGGGTAGAGTTTATCGGTGTTTTGGTCTCAGCACGGTCTATTGGCAGCCGCATATGGAGGCTTTTGTCAGCATGTCGATATCTGCGGGAGCACCAGTCTAGGCCTCTAGTTGTGACAGAAACCGGGTTCAGAATCGCAGGAGGGCAGGTGTGAAAATAAGGGATGTTGCTTTGGAGCAGTTGGTGGTTGTTTTGACAAGCAAACCGAAGTGTTTGTTCACCCTACCAAGTGGCATTCCCATCGTTCTGTGGCCCCACTCAACGCGACGTGATTATTCTGCCACATTGCACGACTCTCAGAAGCGTCAGGAGCCACACATTTGCAAGGTCACTGAGATAATGACACAAAGTTGTAAAGACTAACCTTCTGAGAAGATGACAATGATTTTTAAAACTGATATTTATAGCTGCATATTTATTACGTTATAAAGAGTTGGCATTTACCAATGCACACAGAACTGTAGCCGAGATATGATTGTAGCCTAGGATTTCATGGATCATCTCTTCAATGGTTGTTAATACAAACTTTTCAGAGATTTTCAATACTACAGGTTCTGAACTATTCAGTTGTGTGACTCATTCCTGCAAAGCGTACTACGTGGAGGTATTTTAAGCAATAACTATCCCAAACTTAACAATTTTGACAGTTTTGACTCCTTAAAACTAGTAATTTGAAAAGTATTTATTTGCTTTGGCTAAACATTTTTTGTTAATGTCAAGTCATACATGAACTTTTATTTGCTTTCAGAAAACATTCCTATGAAAGTATTTGTAATATATTTCAAGTCATGGGAAATACAGTTATTATGTATAACATATAACATTTGTAAATATATACATAATAACTGCAAAATATTTCTGTAGTAGTACAGTTTTTTAATTAATTATATTACACCACTATTTTTTGAGAGGAAAAATAGTAATTAATTGGAATTGAAAATTTTCGTAAATTTCTTTTTTTTTTTGTATTTCTGGTTTATTTTGGAGGTGTCTAGTTGCAACAGCAATAGCGGTAATACATGTAAATGTTTATGTCGGTCCCATCCATGTACAAATGTGGCATGTTTGTGTTATTGACATCCGGCCACAGTTGTGTGGCCAGCCTGGGGGGGAGTCTGCTTTTAGAGGCGCTGAATAAACACCATCACTGTTCCCGTCGGGTGTAATGGTTTTACAGCCTCAGTTGACGATCCAGCAGGAGGTCGGCCTGCAGATACGTGACCCCAAACAGACATGTGCAATAACGCTGCGCCATTTCGCGGACCGGTAAATCACCTTCTGAAGAGACTGGAGAGACCCCAGATTTTTTTAGGGAGTGTACTTTTTCCTAGGGGAAAACACACAAGCTGATATTGAAGGTGTGGATGAAAATAAGCTCCCTTACATCCTGTTATATAATTTTTTTCCATTCTTTACCTCCCCACAACACCCCCCACAGGCCTCCTCCCACCCCCTTCGGCCTGTGGCACCTTTTTCGCTCTGTAATTTTCTCACTTGGCTAATGCTAACTCTGTGGGGAAAATTAAAGTTTAAAAAGCCAGAAGGTTTCCTCTTTACAGCTATTTTAATAGTTTTTTTGTCCTTTTTTTGTGGATACTGACTTCATGCATAGGCTTCGTATCTTCGGCGTGTTAGCTGCCGGGAGAAGGGAAAGCTGTTCTCAGGCAATTGAGCAGATGTCATTTTTTTAAGGACCTTGCCTCGGAGCTGCGCAGCAGGGACGGTGGTATTTTCTAAGGTGTGACCCTGTGGGATCCTGCTCTGCTGAACTCTGTGTGCAGCGAGTTTAATGAGCCGAACTGCTGAACCAGTCTCTCCGTTTGCTACGTCTGCGCCGGAGTTGCATGACTGCACTATAGTCCTCCGAACAAGAGTCCTAGACAGATCGTAGAGCTAGTCTGGCCCTCCACAGGGAATTACCTGAGAGCTGGATGAGTTGGATGTAAAAACTGTCCACTGAAATAGTTAATCGTGGACTGTGGAAAGCAGCACAGAAATAAGCAATAATGGAATTTTAAGGTTTTGCATTTCGCCTTTCCTCTCATTATCTCAAAATTATGCCTTTCCTTTTTTTTTGTCAATGCCTCTGTTGTTCTTCTTTTACAACAAATGCGTGAAGCATTTCATGATACTGAGACTATAGTTTCTCTTTTTTGTTGTTTGTTTTAAGGGTGGGTGGGGAGTGTTTTTTTCTGGTTAGTGTACTTAAGCTTATCCGTATAATGTGTTTACAATGCACGCTAATAGTTCTGAAATCCATGTTGTTACGCTGACTTTTGACAGAGCTTGCATGCTAAGCTTCAGTAGCAGTGGGGGGAAACCTGTGCTTGTTTTGAAAAGAAAGTGAGGCCCGTAGGCAAATGAGAGGAAGTAGATGCGAATCTAATCTGATTACAGACTTGATTGATGTCGCCTGTTTAAGACTAATTTCTCAAGAGGAGCTCGAGTGACCGAGGGAATCAGGAGAGGGGAAAAGCCTGTCTTTGATTAGCAAAGGTGATTTGCGAAGTTCCTAATAGAGGAGAAGTTGTTAAAGTGCTCTAAACCGATTTATGGTCATTTAATTCCGGCAGGAACTTTTAAAACTGGCAGTCACCACGGCCGTCTCTCCCGAGGCCATGAACCAGACACAGAGCTGCCTTTGGGTTAGTGTGAGCCGAGACTCGGCCTAGTCTGAGCCCTGTCCCAAATGTAGCGGCTAACACATATGACTTCACCTGGATTCAGATGACATTAGTCCTTTAGGTTTGACTAACAAAGCGGCAGGTTTTGGGGATTTTGTTTTCTTCACAGGAGAAGAAATAGTTGCACCACTTAACTGCATTCAAAAAAGAAGTTACTTGTACTTGTAAATTAAAATTCTCACATTTTCTCTGTGGATAATATAGTTAATACATATTTGCTCCTGAAAGTCCTGAGTTTTTTTGTATTTCTTATAATTTAGTTTTTTAGTGCATCTCCCCTGTTATCTCCTTACTTGGACTGCACTGTGGTACTCACAAGCTGGGCTCATTGCTGAATTTTCTGCTATCCAGTCAGGAGAATGCAGACAAACATCTTTTTTTTTAACCAAACTTATGATGTCCAGCTCCACAGTCGTTGATTTGCATAGGCATGAGCTGGAGGAACACACTTCATGGGAAACTCATACTGTATGCACCCGCTTGACCAGTGGGGGTCGCTGGAGAGTAATGAGACAAGGACATCTGCCAATAATACATAACCCTACAGGGCTGTGGGCCAGTTTCCACTGGCATGACCTTGATCTCATACCAGACTGTGGGGCCCATCCACACACTGGGACAGTGCCTTAACAGGATGCAGACTGTGGGGCCCGTCCACACACTGGAACAGTGCCTTAACAGGATGCAGACTGTGGGGCCCGTCCACACACTGGAGAAGTGCCTTAACAGGATGCAGACTGTGGGGCTCATTGACACACTGTAACAGTGGCTTGAGAGGATGAGCCACCCAGCAGCCCCTGAGTCAGTTAGATCCAGGCCTTTGTCATGAGTTGGAGGGGATCATGGCTGTGTAATAAGTGTAATATCATGGTTTAGGAGCAGAGCTTGTAACTCAGAGGTCACAGGTTCAACTCTAGGCAAGGCATTTCCATTGTACCTTTGAGCAAAGGTACTTAGCCTGACTTTCTCCAGTACACATCCCAGCTCCACAGAGGGATAGAGTATAAAATGTAAGCTGCCTAAGTCCTAGTGAATAAGGGCATCTGCTAAGCGAATAAATGCAGAGCTATGATAGTCACTGCTGCCACTGCTGTTTCGCTCTCCAACTGGGTCAGTGTCTCAGCAGAAAAACTTGGTGGGGGTTCTCCTGGCGCGACGGATCCCCGTTAGGAGCCTGCTTTTGATCTGATGAATGGGGCCTGCCACTTCCCCCCCCCCCCACCCCGCCCCTTCCTCCTCAGGAACAATAATAATCCAGTCTCCCAGCACCCCCACCCACCACCTTCCAGCTCCGGACGCCCCTCGTGCACCATGAGTTATACCCCTGGCCCGATGCTGAGCAGGTGTTTTTGGCCCGTTCTGATATTTATTTCCCAACCTGCAGTTTGTCATCTCCAAAACCCTCATTCAGAAACATCCTCCAACAGACTTTAGACCCCAGAATCCGGACGGAGCGGCGGGCTCCAATTGATTTGTTTCCAAAAGCAAAAAAAGATAAATAAATAAATAGATAAATAAATAAAAAAAGAAACTTTTTTCCCTCCAGAGGCAGAAGGATGATAAGGACGAGAGGGAAACAACTTTTTACCGAAAAGTGAAATAGATCTCATTTTCAGCAGTGAAGGATGGGACGGGGGGGGGGGGGTGATGGTTAGAGATTCACTGCCAAGAAGATGCTGTCTTGTGTTCACTGAATGTAAAGCCAATGTTTCTCTGTACCTCCCCATTACTCACAGCCTTGAGTTTAGCTGTAGCAGAATAAGTTATACGCTCAATGTGTACACAAATTTGTAAATGTTGTAAAAGGGATGAATATTAATTGTGGTAGTAAGGGTATGTCACATTTCTGCAAATTAATTTTACACAGTTTGGCGGCATTTGAATTATTCCTGGGCAACCTACAATATAAAAGTCACACACTATTATAAAATAATAAGAACTGAATGAAGATTTTTAATAATGATAATGATAGTTTTTTAAAACACAGAAAACAAAAGTACTATTCTTTACTTTAGGTTGAAATGTTGAAATGAACCCCTGGTGCTGGAAAGTTAATTTATAATTTTGGGTTCTGCATCTCATCGAGAAAGTTGCAGAACTTGGGGACGGCATTTTCTTCCACTTGATTAGTGAATGACCGTAATTACGTTGAAGAGGTAGTGAGAGAGCTGGCTGGATCTCACCACACTCCATTGGCAGTCATTGGACTTTCAGCAGCGCAAATGGAGGTGCTAATGTTGGTAATTCGCAGTTCAGGATAATTGCCCCAAGTTAACGCTGCGGCTAAATTGCACGTATTTTACCCCATTAGGTGTCATAGCAACGCCCACAGGAGGGGAATTGGGAAGGGAAGGGAGTCAATTATTACTTTTTCTTCACAAGCTAAGGAAGGTGGCACTAGATTTTTGGTTATCCTTAAGATTTATCTGTGAATACTGTGATCATTAAAGACTCCTAAATCAAGTAATTCCCTAAATGCACGGACACTCACCCAGACTCTCGCATACATCCACTCACAGACCAATACACACACCCTCATACACACACACACACACACACACACACACACACATACTAGGTCACAAAAACACAAACAGGTCAATATCCAACATCCAAATATCCACACTCACACACTGATACATACACATTCATATATATGTATATACATACACAGACATACACTTGCACATCTTCAAACACACACACACACACACACACACACACACACACACACACACACACACACACACACACACACACACAAAGCCACTGAGTATATAAACATAAAAGATTAAACCAAGGGCAATGCAGGGGTAACAAAGTTGTTTAAAAAAACATGCCTTCAGATTCGATTTGTGCTTTAATTAGGTTTTTCCTGAAGTGTCATGGAAACAGCAGCTCCCAAGTGCTCCCGTTAGAGAGAGAGCGAGAGAGCCTTTTGCTTGCCCCTGATGGACTCCCGTGTCATACATTATAAAAGACGGGGGTATTGAGTGGGGCCGGACTGTGTTTAATATATTAAAGTCAGGCCAATTCAGTGGGTGTAGGGGCGGGGCCTCTGGTGCATTGTGGCGATCGATGTTCCAGTGATTAGAAGTGACAGTCTCTGGATTAACCATGCCACTTTTTTTTTTTCGGTGGGTGATGCTGGGCCCTCTCTCCGGGCCCTTAATAAACTTCCCTCCATGTACTCAAGAGTTTACCAAAAAAGAGAAGGGGGGCTCCTGAGAGAAGTGTCACAGAGGAGTTTTTGTCCTGTGGCCGTCATCCATCCCCCCCACCCCCTTCCACTACACACACATACACACACACACATCCCTGCCCCCCCCCCTCTCTTCACGTAGGTTCTGATCACATTTCACAGGGATCGAGATCTGATTACAAAGAACGGGTTGGGGGGGAGAGAAAAGAGTGCCGGGATGTGGAGGGAAGCTTTGAGCCACCTCATGAAGGCTTAGGGCCAGAAAGAAAGTAGAAAGTAAAAGCGCGCATTGTTGGATTAAGGGGCAAACTAATATTCCGCTCGTGGAAAAAGCAACTGGTCCGTCTGCCTCGGGAAGAGAGTCTAAGTCTGGAGATATTTCGGGCAGCTGGGGTTGTTTCAACCACCAGGGCATCTGTCCCCACAAAATGGTTCTTACGTATGTGTGTGTGCGTGTGTGTGTGTGTGTGTTTATGTATATATGTGTGGATGCAAGAATGGTTTTAAATGCAGGACAAAAAGGAATGTAGTCACTGATTGGATTTGTGTTATGGTATAATTTTTTGATATGTTTTGTGTTTCTATGGTTAAACTGGGATTATTTTATGTGTATCTTAATCTCTATGGGATCATTCGTTTTAAAATATAGGTTAAATAAATATCCATAAACATGCGGTGTAACCACACACAGATTTCTCAAATACAAGGCTAAACTAAATCATAATAAGATCTTATTGGTTATTTTGAGCACTCAGTTGCCCATCGGAATGTGATAAATAATCTGTGAAATGTGCCATTGATGTCCATTCATTTGTGTGTGGTAGGTATCTGAGGGCTGTGTCGTTTACCGCCAGCACTAGTCTGGATTTATGATCTGAGTCAAATACGTATTTGATATTCTGTTAACTCCTTAGGGGTTAGGGTAAGGATTAGGGTTAGGTTTAGGCTGATAAAACTTGATAACACTCTTGCAGAGTACTCAGAATGTTAGCCTAAAGGAAACATGCCCTTAAACTAAAATGTACCCTACAATATCACTAAAGAATAATTTTGTGCCCAATTAAAATGCATTTAATAATCAATAAAATAATAAAAGTTTAACTTCATTTGGAATATGTATGAAGTACTGGTCACAGTCTGGTGTGTAAAACTGCACCCCAATTCTTATAGTTCTGTATAAATGGAGGTGAAGTGTATGTTGGATTGTGGAAAGTTTACTATTCCAAGGACATTCCATTACCTCACCATGGATACGGGCATCAACTAGTAATAACATGTCCAGATATCGATGATAATGAATGTAAGTATAGCATAATTTTGCTGGTGAAAGAAAACAGGAACTTGACCCAACAACTTTCAACCTTTCAATGCAGCAATGAAATTGGCTTAAGATGAAACATTTTTGTCACAGAATCACATTGTAATGTATTATTATTATGATTTTCATCATCATTATTATTACTATTATTATTATTATTACTATATTATTATTATTACGGTGATTTTCACCATTGCACAGGCTAAGAGTTACCGCGCTTCCTCTTTCAATTTGCGGGAACATTGCAGGCGACCTCCTGTATTTATGATTGTTTAACTTGTTAGAAGCTATTGCATTTGTTTCTTAGACTTATCACTCTAGGTGGAGTGGGTTTTTCATTTATATTTGATGATAACAGTGTACCTCTCTCATGTGTCCATAATCTCCTCTCCTCCACGCTGCTGGACTCTGGTCATAAACGCCAGCCAGCCCCCTTTACTACACCACTATTTAATAAGTCACTAATTCAAGCAAAACGGTGAACAGGCTCTGGCAGCAGCCTGAGCACTGTCAAACACCATTCATTATTCAAGAGTCACTTTGTGGTCAAGTACAGATGCTTTATTCGTGTTACATTGGCCGAGATAAAAAGCGCACTTGAGGGGGTCAAGCTTCGCCCGCCGCACCTCTGAAGAGCTGCACTGTATTTAATGTTTGAGTTTCCCTCTAATGGACCAATGAAAAACAAACAGGGGGCGAAAAAAACCCTGGTGCAATCCCCAGTATTGTGTTAGATGTAGACGAATGTGGATGTTGATGCTGTCCTAGTCCTTGTTAGTGACTAGTTAATGATTGAAAAAAATGAGCGGACCCTTCTCCAGGATAGCGGTGAGGTTGGGGGGGTGAGGGGGTGGGAGTGGTTCATGTGAAAGCTGAAAGATTGTGCTTGTTTGCAGTGTGTGCATGTGCTATAATTTTAGCCCCGCATCGACATTAAAGCAAAATTGTGATTGATTTGTATTTAGACATTTAGCAGTTGCTTTTTTCATGATTGGCTAATACTTTCATTTGTTTTTGCACACTATCCATTTATGTACTAGGACATTTACTAAAGCAATTTCAGCGTAGCTTGCTCAGTGCTAAAACAGCAGTCTTTGAGTTACAAGCCCAGCTCCCTAACTATTATGCTACACTGGCGCCTCTAATTAACTACCTGAATCACAGAGAAGCAGGCGCTCTCTCTCTCCCTCTCTTACTCCCTGGGGTGAATTCTCACAGTGAGGGAAATGGTTCAAATGGTTTTGAAGCACAGGTTCTCTCACCTACACACCGGGGGGTCACCTGGGGTCAAAGCCCCATCCGGCCCTGTCAGCCAACACCTGTGAAGGAGAGCTCCATCATCGGGAGAGAGAGTGACATTTACAGCCCAAAATGGGAGGGGGTTTTATTACCTCTGAGCTAATGAATCCATCCTAATTGGGCCCCGTCACCCTAACTTGTACATTACTCCATCCAATTGGCTGTCATTTCTAAGAAAACATACATAATTCAGACATTCACATGTCTAATGACCTGACACGTTGAATTCTACCTCACAGTATATCTTATTAGCAGTTTTTTTAGAGATCATTAGACAAAATTGTTATAAGCTGATGGTTAAGTGTGTGCCCACATGTTTGCTACACCCATTCAGGTAGTCTTGTATCATTGCCTTAAGCTATAATTATAACTATACATCTTTACCACATTCATAGTTAGGCATTTCCTTCCGTTAATTTCACTGTGTAATCTAAGCCCCTTTTGCTTTCAGCATTTTTCCTTTTAACAAGAAGCTTTAATCTTTGACAGATGCACCATTGAAATTAAAAAGTGAACTCAGCAAATGTCGTTATATCATGTTATTTGCTAGCATGTGAAAATTGCACTTTCAGTGTTCTTAAGAGCACAAGTCTGCAGTTTTCTGAAGAGTATTTTCTACTTGCTAGCTGCTAGCCTAACACAATATGTGATCCAGCTAACAATAGATAAAGGGATTGTGACACAATGGGTGGAGCTACAATGACCTGCCAATCACTGGCTTGTTTCAGCCAATAAAAAGAAGTTTTACTCTTCACAATAACTGACATTTAAAATCCTGGAGTTGATGGATTACACCCGTTTTGGTGTCCTGAAACCTCAGTCTCCCACCGCTACATCATGCTAACTGTACTGAGCCCACATCAAACAGCAACAGATGCACAGCTAAAAAAAAAAAACCCTTCGTCTTGGTTTTCTTAAGAGGTATTTCAAAGCACCAACACAACTTTCCATATAGAAATGGTTAGCAGTCAGTGTTTAAGTTGTGCTGAGTGGGAGGGTTTGAATTTTGCCACTGAGGTCTCGGTGAGGCCTTATTATCTGCCCAATGGGAGAAAAACAAGAGCTGGTCCTGAACCACAAGTCACCTGGGGATCACGCTTTGCAGCTCATTTGCTTTTAGGTGTTCCCACAAGGCATTGCAAGAGTCAGGATAATTTACATTAATTCAACATGTTACAAATGTCCTTTTACTACTATAACCACTACAGAAACTGCAGTTCTACTACTACTGCTACTGCAGTGTCAGTACAGTATCTTGGTTACTAATGCTAATTGTAATACCACCACTGTTACTACACTAGTTCTACTACAAGTGCAATACCACAATATTAATACCACTGCTCACCACCACTGCCACTACAATACTACAGCTGCTGCTATTACTACAATACTACAACTATTATTAGCTTCTCATGCAGTACTAAAACTGCAGCTTGTAGTACTGCAGGAGTTATAGATACAGAAGACAACAGAGGTGAATTAGCTATCTAGCTGAGGTCACAAAACAGCTTTGTACTTCATCAGACAACTATGTTAATGATACCACAAAAAACTTTGAACAATGTTGCTGTAACTATCTAGTAGTGTATGGTCCCTGTTAGATAAAGCAGTAAATGAAACTTCTTTTGAGAGTAGACTTTGCCTCTTTTTGTTATTTTTCTCCTCCTCATGCAAACAGGGTTTTGATACAGAGCGAATGCCATGATGTTAGTGTCAGATCCTTGCCAGTGTTGGATACGTGCCCTTCGTTAAAGTGAGGAGGCGAGCTGAGCCGAGCTGTTGGCTGGAAAACACAAGTCCTGCCCCCTCTCTCTCTCTCTGTCTCAGCGAGATGCTGAGCCCCTCAGCCAGAAAGCCCTGACAGGCATTAGAATCAGTGCGCTCTCTCTCATTACAGCATCGTAACGCCAGTGTCAAATCTGATACTCCTCTTTCGCTTGTCTTGTCCTCATCTCGTAATTCTTTTTGAACTCAGTGGGCGTGCTGTAAATCAGTTTTCAATTAAAATCACATGCGTACACTTTTTTTGTGGGGGACGTGGGGTGCGGGATTGGGGTTGGGGGGGGTTCAAGCTGAGCAACAAATGCAGGAAGTTTTAATTAAAATGATAGGCCCCGGACCGATTCGAAGGGGTAAAGTTTACAGATGCTGTATACACTCAGTCTTGATTACTGGTGCAAGCGAAAAGTTTGCACATCTATTTTAAAAAAGCTAAACAGTATCCAGTTCCTGATCATGTTATTTTTATTATTTAAACGCCAGCATTAGCCTCACCGTGAATGCCAGAGAATTTGTATTTACCTGGGCCAGGCCGATGTCGAATGGCAAGCGATGGCGGTCGATACATAACGGTTCCCAAGCAAAACTGCAAAATTAATTTTGGTACAGTGAAGCACCGCTGGAGGTGCTGGAAGTTGGCAGGTCATACATTCCTTTTCCCATGTCTTAGCCCCGGCGCGGTGGATATTCCCTGGGCTGTTCGCAGAGCGGCGGATGTTACGACAAGGAAGAAAAGGTCAAACGCATAGCCGGGGCCGCACTGCTGACTAGGATGTTGGGGGGGGGGGGTGTAGAGTGAGCGAACGCATGGTTCATATGACTGCGCCTGCTTGTTGCATCGCGTGATTTTGCTTCAAGGTGGTTCTTTGTGGGTCGTTGAGACTGAGGTTGGGGGCGAAGGGGAAGGAGGGAGAGAGGGGGGCGATGGGAAAGGGAAGCTAAAAAGATGCTTATCCAGGGGACACTGGAGCGAACTCTTGGCTCTGAGCACAATGATCTTCTGCCACGTTTATACATTATTCATTCCGTTCTGTTCCATTCCAGAGGAAGAAAGAGAAAGGCTGTTGTGTTTTTTTCATCTGTGCAGAGGACAAAGATTACTGTAATGTGCCCTGACAGCTCCTGGGCTAAAGCTAAAGTGCTGAATGAATGTTTTAAAGAAAAGGAACCTCTTGCAAGACTCTTAACCCCACCCCCTGACCCCGCCCCTGACCCATGATTGCTCCATGAGGAATGCAGGTACTTTCAGTGCATGTAGGTGCGTCTGAAGCAGCATTGTAAATGCATTGTAAATAGGGTAGGTCTTAATGAAATAATGTTCAGGTAGAGGTCACATGACTAAAATCAGCATGGCTAAACGACTGCTGTATAGCCATTGGCTGTCTGCCTTTGTCAGGGATGAGGAAGGCCAGGGTTAGGAAGTAAAAACCTTTTAGAGTTGAAAAAAAAAACTGATGATGCTTCTCCATGAACCTGTGGAAATGGGGTACCCCTCCCTGAACACATGGGTCTGACAGCCGTCTCAAAACCCATTAGCACTCCACTTTCATTTCATTTTGTTTTGTCAACCTGCGGATCTAATTGAGTAGACGACGCCCATTCCTACAGGGTGGAACCTCTGTGAGCACGTCATGGTTCTGAGCGTCCCCATTATTACGTAGGAAATGGCCCCCTAATCCGTCCGCAGCAGGAATATGAGAGACGTATCAGGGAGACATGATTATGGGAGCATGAAGCTAATGTCTCACCGTTCATGAGATTTTCAACCATCTATCCATCTATCAATCTACCTTGCACTGCATTACATTATAGTTACTTAGCTAATGCACTTAACCAGAGTAGCTTATAAACCAAGAGAACAATTTATCTGCCTGCTTCTGTCTATCTATCTGTGTGTGTCAGACATGGGTTGAAATACTTTTTGAAATCTTTTCAAAGACTTCTCTGTGATTGATTGAAGTTGCCTGGCACGGTGCAAACAACTGAACCAATAGACCCAAAAGTGCAAAGCACTCCCATCTGGCACGTAGCAATGCCTAGAGTGCCTGCTTTTGCGGTATTTTTATCCAATCATTTATTTCAGTGTGAAGCCATGCAGGACAAACAAATATTTTCCTGTTTAAGCCATTGCCAGTGCAAACCCTACCAATAGATCCTAGATGTGAACGCTAGCTGCTATTTGTGAATGTCCTTATACTGTTACATGTACCAAGCTGATTTTCAGTGCAGTGGTTCTGCTTAACTTCTGAACTCAGTCTATTCAGGAAATGAGCTGAAATTCAGTTAATGAACCGGTAAAATTCCTCAATGAACACTTATTACCATTTTTCAATTCATTAATTGAATTTCAATACATTTCCTGAATTGGCAGAAGTGAAATTCAGTATTGACCTTAACTCTGCACACAGACCAGTTTTCCACTCATTCGTTTTGAGGAATTAGCCACGTTAAGTTGTATTTATATGGGGGGGCCGGGCGTGGGCTGCAGGTTTCAGTGGGGCTTGACCTGCCAATCACCATGGCAGCTGTTTCTGCTGCTTCAATGAGCGGCACTCCAAGGGTCCACGGCCAGCTGAATCCCCCCCACAGAATTCCCCCAGATTCCCTCCTTTTCACTCCTCTGGACAAATCTGAAAATCGCGTCACGCACAGATTCCGAAAGCTTACCTCACCACCCTCGCACCCCCATTTAATTATATCCAATTCGCATGCCTCAGCTGGCTCTTTCAAGCATTTAGGTTTTTTTTTTGTTGGGGGAACGGAAAAGTCCAACCACTTCCTCCTCTCCTCTGTACACTTTTCCTATTTATTTTCCTTTCCAGTTATCATTATTACACGTCAGTATATTTTTGGTACCTGGAGTGGGGGATTTTAGACATGGTCAATGGAATATTGTATTTAATTGTGACTACAGAAATCCAACATATTATTAATTCTGGCAACCCAGGTCCACGATATTGAGGAATGTCGGGGAAACGGTTGCCTTTTTTACCCCTTTGACAGTTTTGGCTTTAAACTCACGCTCATGACCAGATCAGCAGGCCTTAATCTTGAGTTATTTGACTATGGACCCTGATTTGGGATCAGTTTAACCTTTTAGCTTGCAGTCATGTCCAGATCAGCAGACATAGTCTACTGTGCATTGTGGCTACTGCCCCTGATCTAGGATCAGTTCAACCTTTACACTCATGGTCATGACCAGATCAGCAGACCTACTCTGCAGTGCATTGTGACTACTGGCCCTAATCTAGGATCAGGTTTACTTGTTAGTTCACAACCATTGGCAAAATCAGAACTTCATATTCAGTCCAACACATCAACTCCACAGCAACACTCCCAACATTTTTAAATATGGGCCCTGATTTGATTTTGGAGGCCGTAGAGACAACTGTTCAGGTTGCCTAGAGAATGCAGTATGGCAAGCGGCACTCTAGTCGAGAACGCATTCTTACGAGATTAAAAATGTAAGTAACGAGGGGGAAGGAAAAAATGATTGAGAAAAAGTATGTGAAGTTAATGCGGTTGTAGTTTTGGACGCATTGTCAGCTGTATTTGCCCGTCGGCGTCCGATCGCGGGACTTGAGCCAGAAGGATTTGATGTCCCGTAATTGAATTATTTTGATTGCCTGCTTGATTGATGGAGTCAAATGTTCACAGATTTTCCTCTGCGCTTTTTGTCCGCCCGCTATTCAGTTCCTCCCGGCAGAGGCATTTTAGAGACAATCAAAGACAATAGGGGCCGGCAATCGGAGATTATCCCGGGTAACAAAAGCGTTTGTTTGGAAGAGCTCCGAGCGAAAACGGGGGTTGGGGGTTAAGGTTACAGGAAACAGCATACCGTCTGCCTTCGCCAAAGCCGTCTCCAGTTTCCTCTTAGCGTATTTTGTTTTCTCTCTCGGGGAGTTAAATATGACAGGTTGTGAAGACGCGAGTGTCCCAGAGGGGTTCTCACGATTGTCTGCCCTGAGTGGTGTTGGGAAAGGAGACTGTTGTCATGAGAGGAGGTGGTGGTGGGGGGGGGGGTGATGGCACCAGCACTGAGCACCCCCCCCGAGGGCCATCCGCTCAGTGTCAGACGTTAATCCGTCTTTGAACGCTCGGCGGACTCCTCAAACGTGCATCCTCAGCTGACTCGGCATGCTGCCGTCCCCGACGCCAGGCCCAAGGTTACTGCTCTTTTCTAACATAAAAAACATGTTGTTTTATTTTGTTAAACAAGCAATAGCACAAATATGTCAAAATATTTGTGTTTTTGGTCAGCACTACCTATCAGTCTGTCTGTCTGTCTATGTGTGTGTGTGTATATATATACATATATATATATATATATATATATATATATATATATATGCACACACATCTCCCTGTCAGTACATTAATTAACATACAGAAAAATTAAATTGAAGGGGGTAATTTATGGAGATGGAAAGAAGAGCTAAAGGAACTTTGTGCATAACCAGTTGGTTTTATGATCAGATCCCAGCTTGTGGTTTCTTTCAGAAACAACTCATCTGTATAAACAGACAATATCTATAAACCTAACCTTCAGCATGTCAGGCCACTCCTTTTGAAGATGTTTGCACAGAAAATGAAATGTTAATTTGGACAGACTGTGCACACAAGACACTGCTTTTAATGGCCGTGACGTCCGGCGGGAGGGACCTGCCAGCTAACTCTCGGACCGACGAGATGCACCGGGCCACAATCAGACATGCAAAGCTGCAGAATTTAAGGGCCGCGGTCGCTAACAAAGCACTCATCATCGTAATAGGGCTTCCACCTGAATTATGTATGAGGCCACTTATTTCCAAACCCTGGCAGGCTAGCTCTTTTCTGTCATTATGTGCGAGGGATGGGACTATTATACACGCGTTGTTTCTGAAAAATTATATATATTAAAAAAATAAAAAAGCTGCACATTTTTTTTTTTTTAAAGCTGAACGTTGGACGTAATTGGAGTTGCAGTGCTGAAAGCTCTCAATAGTTGACAAATTGTCTCTGCTTCCGACTATATCCAACTCAGTTAGATTCAGGGCCTTAATTAGGTCTGGGGTAAGGGTAGGCCCTTGGCCCTCGGAGACCGGAGTTTTATCCTCATTATCCTCTAATTCGCATGTTACATACACACACGGGCCCGCTGTGAAATGCGACCTGTTGCTTTGGGGTTCCTGTGGGAACGTGTTTTTTTTTCTAACGGGGCCCTTGGTCTAGCCTTCATCACCTGGGGCACGAGCGGAGATCCCAAGCAGCTGGTCCAGGTGGTCACAGCTGTGCAAGGGTGGGGTGGGAGGATAGAGCCCAAAAAAACCAAAGAGTATTTTAAAATGTGATCAGCACAGCCCTTTGTTAATTCATTTTGACGTTTAACATGAATGAACTGGCAAGTATTTAAACACTGGACTCAGTTAAGTTTTCTTCATCCCTTAAAAGTGTCTTTTCAGTTCTTGTGTAAATGATTTCCCAGCTAACCAAATAGAAATAGCAAATGTGTTTTTATTGGTTATGGAAAGTGGTGAAAATATTGTGTTCTTTATTGGGTGGCAAACAGTTTTAAAACATTTTCCTGCAGAAAAATGTGTGTGATATATACCTGTTTACAATGTACTTTTAAGGTTGTAGTTTTAGGGAAGTGGTAAAAAGCACTGTAAAAACACTGACACAGTGTTATCTTACTGCAATGATGTAAAGATTTGTAATAAATTTTTTTTTGCTAGCAGGTGTGCTTGTGTCTTTAGCTGATGCCTTTAGGAGTCCTTCCAGGAATTTGCGATTACAGAATTTCAGAAACGCACAAACAAAAAAAATCACCAAAATTCTTTTTTGGTAACTTGCACAAGGAGAATTCAGCTGTGCCGCCTTCGGGACTTGAACTTGCAAGCCCAGGGGTATTACCTCATTATTCTACTCACTGTGTCATTCCATTAAATCCCAGTTACTGTGAGCGCAGACAGTAGATCTGTATGAAGGTCTAGTAGCATGGGAGGGGGATATTTAGCTCTCGCATTGATGTCTCTATTGAGTTTGACAGGGGGAAAAAAATCAATGTGTGACATTGGCGTGCTTGCAGTGACCCAGTTGTCTCTGGCTAAAAATAAACTCAAATAAACTGAAAACTAAAACGTAGCCTATATCCCAGAGTTTATATAATAAGTGAGCCATAAATGGGGTAAATGTGTAATGATTAAAACACAGTGCATTGTGGGTATCTGTTGCCGTGGCGTTTGGAGAGTCAAGTTGATGTAATTCTCTGGGGTCAGAGACAGGCTTTAAAAAAAAGAAAAGGAGGATGTGTTTCTGCAGCAGCTTATTGGTTGGGGGGGTGGAGTGGAGGATTGTGGGAAGACGTCACACTTGTAGCACATCTGGCACAGGTGAAGGCCTTAGCATCACTCCCCCCCACTGCTTACATTTCCTTCCAAAGGGGTGTCAGACTGTAGGCCCCAGAGGGGTTTAAATCCAGTTCTGGAGGCCTTCAATGTCTGCCAGTTTTTGTTGTTTCAGCCATTAGGTGTCTTAATTGAAGTCATATATGTCTCTCTTCCAAAATACAGTACGGATCTGAGATCAGCTTGTTAAACGAAGGTTAAATAGTTTTCATACCTTGTGTATAAGGCCTAGCTTGGCTGCTGATAGAGTAAAGAAAAGTATGAAAAAAATAGAGATAACATGAAATCCCTTGGCTAAGCAGAGCTTAAATGTGCTTAAAAGTCCACTTCTGTCAGATTTACCAAAAAAGCCACTCATGACCTTCTTTGACAATTTATACATTTTTAACATACAGTTTGCCGAATGGATTTCCACAGCCGTTCGTTCCAAAGCAAGGTACTTCACCTGAATGGCGTGTGTATTCAGCTGTATAAATGGATAGTGTGCTAAATGTAAGATGTGTAAGTCACTCTGGACAAGGTGTACATGTAATAGAAGGAAAAAGATGCTATAAAAAATAAATGTTGTCATAATATATACACCCTGTCCATTCAGCACTCCACCATTACCCCAGGGCCCAAGCTAACGTGCTAACAATCACTGAATCTCCTAACCGAATCCCATGGAATGATTGGTTTGGGAAGAGGAGGGGGGTTGATTTGAAGACACAGAGTCACCCGGAGCATTCTGCTGGCATCAGGGTTGCCAGCTGCCCGTCCCGAGCTGCAACAGCCGCCCGTCAACGCAACATTTTTCCATTACAGCGCCGGCTCTGAAAAATAGCCTGAGTGCATTGTGTCTGGCTTCGGTAACCGCAGCAAATAGCCCGCTGAGTTTTACGAATCAGCTTTTTTTTTTGCCTTTTCTCTTCTCTTCTCACAACCCCACCGCCCCCCCACCCCACCACTGCTGCCACCCCTCCTTCTTTCCTCTCCTCCTCCTCCTCCCTGCTGGCCGCCCCCTCTTTTGGCTTTCTATTCTTCACGGGGAATTCCAGAAAATTAAGCTTTAAGGCATGCAGAGCAGTATGGGGCGTTGTTGGAAGACCCTGGCGTGTTTTATTTTTTTTTAAGGGGAGGTGTGAAAGGCTAGCGGCGCAGAGTTTTGCGGTTTATTGCGACGACAGCTGAGGGGAGCCAGGAGAAGGTGGGGGTGAGGGGTTATCAATTTCCCCCTTTTTTTACTTCAAACCTAAAACCCAAACCTCATCCCATGATGCTCTTATGAGCTCAAACTGACTTCCACTTTGAATTTAATGCGCTGCTGTGTTTCTGTATTGTTTGATTGTTTTTCACTGAACCTACTGTTGCTTTCTTGGGCAAGTGTTTCCCTACATCTCAGTGTGACTTTCTAGTTAAAGGGAAGCTAATAAATATAATAAAATTATAATAAAATCAATTCAATTGTCAGTACCAGCTGATGGAAAGCTGCAGGCATGTACGGGCCCACAAGAACAGCACCATTACCCTGTCCCTCTGTTCCTCTGGTTGGCCCTTGCCGCCATTCTCCACCACCCCCACCCCACTCTGTCTCACCGCGGGGGGGCATGTGTGAGCATTTGTAGGGGTGTTTGTTCAGCCATGCGAGAGAGAGCTGAAGGGAGGTGGGAAAGCAGGTTTTGGGGGTTGCTAATGGGCTGCTGGGGTCCCTCTAGGCCCGCGGTCCTCATTTCGGGTCCTGGAGAGCCGCATTGTGTGCTGGGGTCTGCTGTTACTAAGCACTCAGTGACCAATTAAAGCAGGCTGTTACACAGTTAACTCACCTCTCCTTGTTTTTAGGTCTAAACTGGAGCTACAATTTCAAGTTAAAATAAAAACCAGGAAGCAATTTAGCTGAAAGAACTTGCTGAAGGATACAAATGCAGTGCCCTGTCCAGGAACTGATACAGCACCCTTGGAAATAAGGGCCAAGATCCTGAGTGATTATCCTGCGCTTATAGATGTTTTTTTTTTAATATGTGAAGTTAAAAATAAATTTGGATGAAGTACTTTGCTCAGTATTGCAATGGCAACTGGTGCTGTACCTGGAAATTTAAACAACCTGCAACCCCTGAGTTAAAAGTTCCTGCTGTTTGTAGCAAACTGCAGCTGCAAAGAAAGGAAGGCTCTGGAAATAGCTGTGTTGCATAGCATTGCTTCCTCATCTCACACAGTTCTGAAGATAGAGCGTCAATCATGTGGCGTTTCCTCGGTTTGACATTTTTCCTGTTGTTTTTTTTCTTTCTCTCTGAGACTGCGGACACTGCGGCCTGGATTCAATCAGAATTAGTCTGCAAACTCTGACTTTCACAAACGAATTCAAGTGGCTTTTCTTTCTTCAGAGACAGTTACAATTACCAGCAGTTATAGCAATTACCAAGCACGAACCCACAGAAAGCATGTTTGTGACAAAAGGAACAAATGTTAACATTTGATTGTGAGTCAAAATTAGGGACAAACTGAAAGCATTGGATTATAGGGTTTCTGTCTGACATTTATGGCAAAAATTATAGCATGGGAATATCGGAATGCTTTTTGTTTCCATGCAACAGATAAAACTCCTGAAATCACATTTTAAACACATTTCTCATGGAAGAAACAAAGCTTTGATATGGCACTTGAAAAATTCTCAATATTCTCCCAAGAACTTCAAAATCAGAATATTTGGAGATAAAATCCCAAATGCTATTGGAACCATATAACCCTGCCAAAACCCTATAAATTATAGGTAGAGAGAACTCATAATACTGTCTGAATCCTATAATGTGACACAGCCGGCAAATAGAGCCCTATAATTCTACGTTCAAACAGAAGCCTATTGATACTATTTGCTGATATAACCCTATAGTATGATCAGAACTCTAAAATACTGTCTGCAGATCCTTATACTATCAGTACTCCACAATACTCTCTGCTGACAGAACCCTGTAATGCTAAATGTGCACAGAACCCTACAATTCTTTCAGTACTCCAGAGTACTATCTGCAGACTGAACCCCATAATTGTAAGCTGTCTCCAGCCCGTGTGCTGTGCTTTGGAGGTCAGGAGTAGCAGGAGGAACGCGGGTCCACAGGCGTGTCCTCCCAGCAGGGCTGCAGCTGTTTTGGGGAGAGGGGAGGTGTGTGTGTGCACTGTGCGTGTGTGTGTGTGCGGCGGGGGTGTCGGGGGGAGTTTCAGGTGTCACTCCGGTCAGCCCCAGGGGAAGATTAAGCCCGCGTATCGGTTACAGATACCGCTTCATATGATAGCTTAGCTTCCTCAACAGCACGTCTTCCCCTCCCATAGCCAAGCAGTGCACGGGTTTCTGCACAAAACTCAAACACATGCGCTGTCTAAGCACGCATTATTTCATATGGTAATTCAACAGTCATCATAATCATACATTGCAATTATTGTAGTATATCATAATAGTATCATGTCCGATTATTGTATGCATACTATAATGGTAGTAAACCAATGATAATCAATATTCTTCTAATTTTTCTTAAATGTTTTGTTTTTTGTGTTGTTATTAGTAAAATGTGGACATTTGATAGCAACAGGATGGAAGAGTGAACACCTCAACACCATGAAAAAAACTGATGTGTTTTATTTCTTCATTTAATTTTTAGCAGTGAATGTGATACATGTTTTGCTTATTGATTCACACAGGTCTATTTTTTCAGTTTTATTTCCAGTTGTTATTATTTGTGTTTATTTTTTCTCACACTAATCCAGAGATAACTGAACGATGGCTGTATATCACTTTAGATGAAAACTTCAGTGTGATTCAATGCTGATTAGATTGATTCTCTGCCACAGTGAGGAAAATGCGCAATTTTAGTATTTCATACATAGACCATAAGCCATGTAAATACATTTGACATGACACACAAAACACACATGCAACCACACACACACAGCAAATGCTATTCCATGCATACACACATGCACAGAAGCATGTACGCACACTATCAGAAACACATCCACACAACCACCACGCACATGCTATCACATGCACACACACACACACACACACACGCACACACACTGTTAAAGACACATACACACATTTACATGCTGACAAATTCAAGTTGCAAAAGTAACTTGAAAACACACATACACATACACACACACACGCTCCTCATTTGTTGAAATTATGGCCATGTACCAAACCAACAAGAAAACTAGGACTTGATTTTGTTTTTGTTTTATTTACAACCATCACCTTCAAATGGCTACATCACATAACAAGCACATAAGAGGGTGTTTACAGCTGGAATGCTAACAAACTCAATGTCGCCTTGATTGCTGGAACCCACAACCGTAACCATGCAGAAAACACAAATATGTATTTGTTTTTTATATATGCACACAGAACCGATGCTATATAACTGTCCTTCCCCAAAAGCATGGACATCGTTCACATAAATTGCTATCATCTAGAGAATGCTAGCTCAAAAATAAGAAATGAACGGTTTACTTCATATTTTATGCTAGTCAGCACTGTTGTGGATTTTTGTGTTTTCGGTTTTAGTGATTTTCTTCCAGTAAATATTTAAATGTTAAAATCCTAGTCTTACCATTTCAGCAGAGTCTAATTACAGACCAGGAAGGGCAAAACAGCAGAGTTCCTGAAGCCACTGGCTAGGGGTGGGAGGGCGGTGAGTCTGGGGTGGGGTGGGGGGTGGCAGGATGGGTCATCAAAGGTGGGCGGTGAGATGACACATGAAGTAAACAGCTCTGTGTATGGAGGCCTATAACTCTACCCCTTTCACTTCACATCGGTCAAATTAAGGGTCCACTCCAGCCAAATCTTCCTTATGTCCTTGTTTCCTTATTTCACTGGAAGAAATGCTCACCAAATGGAAGCAGGCCATTGTGACACCGGAGGTAAAAGAACTAGCTGGAAAAGTGTCACACCTTCATTTGCTCAGTAAGAATTAGCATTTACAAACAAGATAGCTGCAATGTATCTGTAATATATGAAAGGACACATGTCTAAGCATTTGGGAAAACATTTCAGGAGGAAGTCTGGAAATGGATTTTTACCTGAAATTTCCTCAGCTTTATAGTGACCTTTGCACTGACCTTTGAAGGAGTAAAAATTCAGTGTTTAGAGCTATGATGTCAGGCTTCACATTGCTGAAGATTTAAATGGCCAAACAGATGTGGCATGACTATGTAAGAATTGGGTCTCTACATTCATTTAGATATAAATAACTATTGTGTCTCCCTGCAATGGATTTCTAACAGTCTATGTGTTTTTTTCAGTGCTAAGATGATGTAATGTACAATCTGACCAGGTTTGTACATTCCAAAAAAGTGTCAGTATCATACATAATCAGGCATGCAACACATTAAAACCCAACCATGAATGAAACGCAGACATCTGACTTGCTGCTGTATCGGTTAGCAGTGTGAATGGGACATGGGGCGGGGAATGACAAGCGGTTTCTACCCCCCCCCCCATGTTTGGAGAGCCAGCTCTCTCTTTTTTTTGCCATTGGAGCCAGAGGAACATTAGTCTGTCAGAGAGGTCGTATTAGCCTAACGCCACTGCCTCATCGCATGGTTGGCCTGTCTTCTTTAAAGCTGGGCGGACAACTCATTATTATCAAGACAGAACATGGTTCCGGGTCCATCCCCCTAGTTAACCGGCGACAAAGGGAAGAGAAACGCTGTCACTGATGGGTTAAAAATGACAAGGCCACATAAATATGCACCCCCCCCGCCTCCTTCCTCCCCCGCCTTAAAATTTTTTGAAAACCCAGTGGGCTCCAGGCCTCACCTACCACTGCCCGTGAGGTAATGGAGCCATCTCTTTGAGTGACAGGCTGTCATTTGACGAACATTGTTCCCTGGCAACGTTTCATGCTCCGCTACCGCGCTGGCGTTTATGAGGGCCAAGCGAAGGATCCAGACAGGCTTTTTGAAGTTTAAGATACGGTTGCCACAAATGGGAAAAAGAAAAAAAAAAAGGAAAATGCACAAAGACTCCATTCATCCTAATCATTTTCCAGGATTGGGATTATAATGATTATAATTATTTATGTCTGACAAGCATTTGACACTATCTGCTAGGTTAAGTCAACATTTTCTTAAAATATGTATTTATGATTGTCATGGTGCTTAAGTGAACACATGCCAAGAGTGGGTGTTACTTTGAATTTGACTTAGAGTGATCACAGCTTGCTGGTTCCACTTTCAATCCCAGCTCTCAGAAGATGAGAATTTTCCCATGTCGCAGAGGCAGAAGAAGAGGACCTTAAAGAAATCAGAGTGGATTTTCGTATCATTTAGTCCTGACATTGTCAGGGTATTTTTAGATTTTCAGACTTCAAAGGCGACCGAAGCGGAAGCCAATGGTACTGCTCTCCGGGAAAATAACTGATTGCACTTGGGAATCAGGTCTAAGTGGATTCTAATTTTTTTTCTTCCCTCCATAATCTAAATTAGTCCCCATGACAACCTGTCAGAAAGGCAGATTTTCTTGAAAAAAAAATTTCCCCAAGATTAATTAGCTTCTTGTACCTATAATGTACTCGTGGATGGCCTTGGGCTTCTTCAAAACGCAGCCTTGAGTTCAACTTCAGAACGTCAGCTGCTAAGGCTTGCTCAGAACCAGGTGTTGATCACATATTTTTCCTTGGAATACAAGGTTAGAAAACACAGATCCACACCTGGAACTGCTGAACAAACCTTGAGGACACATCTGTCCCACACCATCACTGACTCATCACAGCACACAGTTTTTTCCTGCTAGTTTGGTCTTTGTTCACTATCCTCTCTTAAATAATATTTTCCACTTAAACCAGGGGCTATTGCTTTTTTCACTAAAACCAGAGTGGGCCCTTACATTCCCATCGGTCCAACCAGGACCGGGTAGGGTATCGCGACCATACTGTCTTTCGGGACTTTGTGACTCGCCCAGACTTGTTGAGAGGTGGGAGATTAGAGTTGGGAGTACGCCATTCACAGACTGGCACTTATTGTCTGTGCCTTAGGGGAAAAAAACTCTGGTACATTGAAGATCAAGGTTACAGAGGTGTGACGATTCACTGTTGCTCCTCTCTTACTGTTCAAGGTTTTTTTTTCTTCATATGGCCCTCTGCGTTAAAAACCCATCTCCCCATCGGCAGAGTACAAATAGAACTACCTTCACAACAAATAGTTATTGCACATCGGGGAAAGATTCTGCTTGAGGGGGCAGCGCCGTTTTCTTTCAAGGGAGACAGAAACCAGGGGACTGCTCTCCGATCCAGGGTAGCGTCAGTCACCTTGAGTCTTTGCTGTAGCGTAATGTCATCGAGCAGTAGTAAACATTCTTCATCACTGTGGAAAAAGGTCCATGTGTACTTCTGTCAGGGCATCAATGTATCTGTACAAGAACAGCACTGCTGGTGATTTTGATCTGTGGACCCATAAAGTATTTTTTTCTTCAAACATTTGGGTTATTTATATGATCAATTATTCATGTGGCACAAGTTTTAATTTTTTTTTTGTCTTTGACAAGAACAGCCACTGTCAAGGTTAAGCATTTGTTCACAGAGACAGCAATTGGGAGTTTGCTGTGTGGTAGTCTGAGCATGCCCTGTGGGCTTTATCGTTAATGATACCTTTGAGTTTCATTTTTTCAACTGCATTCATGTATTTTATTTTTTTTTTTTTACAAGGGAATTGCATTCTAATTGCAGATGCGTGAGAAAGATTTACACAGTTCTCACAGTGAGAGGAGTAACCACGTGTTGTCATTAGCCCAAGGCACCAATCAAAAAAACGTTTACTCTCCATGAAAGAAACACTTTGCTCTCCTGTGATTGGTCCAAATCTTTGGAGCTCAGATTAACTGATTTGAATCTGAACTGACCTTAGCTGTTAAGTGTTATCACAGTGATACCCATGGCTCTGACCAGTAGATATATAATTCCTCACAAATGAACATGTTTATGATTTTGTTTTGCATAGGAGCAATATTTATACTGCTGCTGTTCAGTATTTATTTATATGTCATGCATTTTCAAAGTCATTTGCAGAGAGTTGTCAGGCCCCATAAGTTCACCAGATGAAATGGTAATTCATTGATTTTATTTCCCGGCTTTGAAAGCCAATTAAGGACAAGTAAAGAATGCAGCCCGGAGAAGGGCGTTATTCTCTGGTAGAATTTATTCTCCCCGTGGATACAAAGCAATTACAAAGCAGCTGGGACTGCGTGCGGGGCTAAGGCCACAATGAAGGTCTTGAATATTCATGATGACGTTAATGAAGTTTGGAGCAAACGCTTCTTGGCAACCGGTTGGAATCCTGGCATGGAAACGACAAACCCTTTCCAATCAATTATACTAATCAACAGCTCCAAACTGAGCAAACTTTCACTTGTTTAAAAAAAAAAAATGGTTTCCGCTCCATCCAAATTGAGCTCTCCTCTCTCCCATTTAACACCTCATTAAAGGGAAATTTATTACACTGCTTAGATGCGTTTCTGAGGTTATGCTCTGTGAAGGATTAGCTTTATCTGTGATAACGGTTATAGCTGCTAATTGGGCTAACACGGAGCCTCCCTGTGTTTTGTTCCATTTGAGTAGGACCCAGATCCAGCATGTAGCTGACTACCTACCGCCAACCTCATAAATTGCAGCAGGTTTCTCTTTTAATGTACGACCTTGTCCAAAAACATTTCCCGAAGTTTGTCAATAGTGAGGACACTGTTACACTGCTCTGTGAAAAACACCGTGTTTAGCAGTGTTAGCCTTTTCTAGATGGTCATTCCAGGGGTTTTGCATGTTGTCATTGCTGGAATGTGTCCACAAATTAATCCTTCACTTTGTCCAGTGGGCCAGAATCAGTAAAAGTGCCATTTTAAAAAAACTCCTCCTCTTTGGGTTAAATAATAAGTGCTACAGACTTTTTTGATTCTTGCACATTTTCTTTAATGTGGGCACCCACCCAAAATTCATGATTTGTGAACCAGTGGGTAAAAAGTGTTAAAGTGACACTTTTCTTAAATCGGTCAGTTGGAACAGAAGTTGGGGACACGGCGTTCGGATTGAACAGGCGCCAGAAACGGGGAGCAGAATCTGGCAGTGGCACGTTGCTGTTGAAGCTTTAAGGGGTAAAAAATGCTTTGTCTGCTTTTATTGACTTGTGGTCCCCTCTCCTGAGCCCAGCTGGCTGGCCGAGGGGTGTGGGGTATGAATGTGGGGGGGTGGGGGGCTGGCATGGGGGGGTGTCTGGGAAGCACCGTCCTGGAATGCCGCTTCACTGTTAGGGAGTACCTAGGAAAATGTGATTTGTGACAGTTAATCTAAATAGAGAGAGATATTTAACACCAGCAGGGAAGGGGGTGGAGTGAGGGAGGATGAGAGAGAGAGAGAGAGAGAGAGAGAGAGAGAGAGAGAGAGAGAGAGCCGAGGGGGCAATAAAGTGTGTATTCAGTTGGTGCAGAGAAACAGCAAGATTTATGATCTCTCTTGATTTGTTCTTGATGTGTTGGTGAGAGTTATTGCCAGTTAGGCGATGTTGGTGGGCTGCCAGATTGGGGAGAGGGGGAATAAATAATAAAATATGCCGTCTCCAGACCGCCTGCGCAGATTAAATTCCTACCCTATAGGGGGAGCCAGACCCGGCAGGACCAGGCAAGACTTTTGCACTGCGTTGAAGACTTTGGGTTGAGTAAGAATCTGTGCAAGAATCTGTGTGCCTCATTTTGCCTTCTCCTATATTTTTGAAATTACATCTGACACTTAGAATACTGTCTTTACAAAAAAAAAAGACTTTTATTATTCTGCATCAAAAGCCAAGTCTTGGAAAATCATTTTATGAGAAAATGGGCTTTTAAAGCCAAAATGCTAATATCACTGTTGTTATATACAACTTCAAAGGGTTGGGAAGAGTCAGTTGATCTTTTAATTTCCTCACTGGTGTTTACCAGTGAATCTAGGCTGCCATTTACCCTGCATCATATACTGGTGCTTTAAAGCAGGTGTGGTCGACCCTGGTCCTGGAGAGCCATAGGGCCTGCCGTTGTTTGTTGTTACTCAGCAGTCATGGCCGACTACAAGAGCTGATTACACACTCACGTTGCTTGCTTTCTGGGGTCCAAATTACTCACCCACTTTATGGAAAAACAAAACCCAGCAGACCATTTCTTATACATTTTGCTTCCTCCTATCAGCTTAATAATTCTTGCATTCCTCAAAACTCCTGACACCCAAGTTCATACTTTTATAATTGTGGGTCGCCCACTCACTGTTTATCCATGGGTTTGATTCCACATGGATTAGGAACGAATTGTTGGCCTCATTCTTCAGTGCTATTCATTATGAAGGATAATTGTGGGGCCAAGTGTACACCAGCCAGCCCACTGATCTCAGATCATATCAGTGACAGTCAGCTTATGTGTGGTGAGCATTGTGCCACAAAATGGCTGCCGTACATCACCCAGGTGGATGCTACACATGTGGTGGTTCACTGTACAGCAATTGGATATCTGGAAAATTGTTATATAAAAACAATCTATTATCATTTATTACCACAACCCAAACATGCCTCCTTTTCTAAACAGCCACTCTCCATTCGTTGCATAATCCCTATGAAGCACACAAAAACCTTCCCTGCCGTGATCTAGATAGGTACAGATGTTTATATCTGTGTGAAGGAGAGGGGAGATTATTCTGTGGTTTCTCCCTTTGTGTTGTTAGCAGAATGCGGAGCGGCAGGTAGATGAATGGCAAGCTATCATTAGCATTCCACATCAACCACAAGCATTCTCTTCACACAGCCGCTCCTGAAACTGTAACTGGCCTATTCCAGTACCCTGCGTTCCCAAACACTTTCCGGACTCACAAATCACTCATTGACCAAACATGTTTTCTGTGATCCACCCCTCATTACATATGTAGCCCATTCAAATATGGAATTAAAATGTGTATATATACACACATGCTCTATTCTGAAACATGATGTAAAAATGCAAAAAAAAAAACATATGAAAACAACTGCATTTTCTATGATGCAAGTGCACACAACAGATGCAGTTTGTTATATACAATTGTTTTGTATATAACGATTATGTATAGCCAATAAAAAGATAGGCAACGTGTTGGAAAATAAATGCCCCTTCATTAACTCTGTAACCTTGATATCCACCTTTGGCTACTTATATCTATTTTATGTAAAACATCTGTAATATATATAAGAACGTTGGTCGGACAATGTGGGAAATAGTTTTAGGATAATATCGGAAAATTTAATGATCAGTGAAATTACTGATACTTCCACTGATGTCATGTTTTGAACTTGGATTTTGAATTGTTCAGTGATATTTTAAAACTACAGGATATGATAATATAGTGAACATAAAGCACCAGGATGAGTAAAGCAGGCCTTTAGCAGTGAATATTTCACACTGCAGTGCAGAGTAGAGCCATGGAAGTCGGACTCTGGCAAACCACTAACGTCCTCGTCTGTCAGATCCCACCCCCCCCTCCCCCTGACTCCTCTAACGACAGGTGTCTCCCGCTCGCGCTCCAGACACAATGCAGCAGACTCGAGCGCTTCCTCATGTCCGCCGCTCAGAAACCAAAGCTAATGCCGTGCTGCCTCTCATCCGCTATCGATAAGAGCCGAGGCAGCTTATCCCCTGCCAGCTCCTGTTCTGTGTAAAAAAAAAGGACAAAATAAAAACAAAAAAAAGAAAAAGGGAGGTGAGCCATGACGCCTCGGCCCAGCTGACAAAACAGAAGGACAAACAGGTGGTCCGATATGGTCTGGCAAACTGGAAAACAGTTACCCTTGTGATACAATACAGCCCAATATGATACCTTCTTCATCTGTTTGTGCAGAAAATTATTTTGTGACTGTGAGCCAGCACAACAACAAGACAGCGCCGCAACTATGCAGTCAAAGACAAGTTCGGTCAGTTGGAAAGAAGGGAAAGGACAGTAGGAGGTAGACACGTACCAGGCCAACTTTAGAGAAATTAACCCTTAGTTTGACAGTAGGGATGCACTATGTAGAATACATAATGAAGCAGAACAGGGAGGGTGGGGTAGCCGGCTACTTCAGCGTGAATGAAAAAGTGGTCTAGATAGAAGAAAAGAATGCAAAGGAGAGAGAGAGAGAGATTTTTGTCATGTCCCCACCCTGGTTTATTCACCATTTACAGTTTGGTTTCCAGCGTCTCCATGTCTCTTCAGAATCGGGGGAGGGGTGGTATTTGGGGAGGCGGGGGCAACTCTGCACCTGTTGAAGGCAGAAGGGGGGTGAGTGAGCACCCTGGCGACATCAATCACGCTCGAACTTTGACAACAGGAAGAATACGCGCCTCTGGTAACTGCCGCGGCAGCTGATGGGACGATACTAGATAAATATTGGGCTATCTCGCTCCTCTCTGTCTCTCTGTCTCTTTGTTGTTCTCTCGCCGGTCCCTCCTCTGACACATTAATAATGAAACCTGTTTAAAAAACTTGGGGGCTCCGCTATCTTCCTACTCCCTTGCCGCCCGAAGATTCAATTCAGACTGTCAAAACTGAAATACGGCCACTGTAGATTCAGTGTCTGCAGCCTCAGCCTTCTCTCTTTCTCTTTCTCCCTCCTCTCCTCCATCAAAGTTTGTGTGTGTGTGTGTGTGTGTGTGTGTGTTTTTAATGAACTGGTTTCCCAAATAGCTGCAGTACATTAGGGCAGCTTCCAGAAGTGACTCTGTAAAGTTGTACTTTGATATCAAATTTAAAAAAGGAAAAATTATCCTCAAATTAACTACTTTCTGGTTGTCAATCAACATAACCTGGCTTCACTTCATAAAAAGTACACAGAACTTTTAGTTTAACAGTTTCTACTTTAAAGACCAACTTGCACAGAAGAACAAGACACCCATGTGACTTTCATTGGTGGAAATTACCAGAAAAGTATCCATTACTGGTGGAAAATACCAAAAAATAATTCTCTCTGAAATTGTATAGGAAATGGGAGAGTCTTAAATGACCTCAAAACCCAAATGGCCTGTTGCAAACTTAGGCTTTATGATGTCACAATCAATCTTTGCTTTGATTATGACTGGACCAGGTATTTTGAGGCCATGCTGAAATTTTAAACATATTCATGATGGTATCTTTCTTGCTCTTAAATTTTAATTTAATTCCCATAATCAATCAATGGAGTTAAGCTGCCTTTAAGTGCACTGTAGACAAGTAATGATCAAGCATCTGCAAGAAAGAAAGCCCCCAAGACCTCAAAAACCTCGCCGCTAGCCTTAGCCAAAATCTGATTTGTTTATAACTGAGGCTGTACGATACCGTTATTGGCTGTGTGCAGGCCATGCTAATGAGAAAGAAAGGCTTTTATCTCTGTATTTGCTGAGCAGAGAGATTGCTTTATCCAGGGAGACTTAACACAGCTTAGGTTTTACATTCTTTTTCCACAGCTGGGCTATTTACCGAAACTGTTCAGATTAAGTACATGAGCCCAAGGGCACAGCAAGCAGGCCTCCACCCTGGATTTGAACCTGCAGCTCCAGTCCCATGATCCTCATGGAGCGTGTGAGTCATTGCCTTAGAAGGGGCGAATTCCGGCCCTGGTTCAATTATCTGTAGCGCCATCGTGCTGTTGTCTTATGCTATTTACTTTTAGGTGACCCACTGTGGACTTCAGACATTATGCATTCCAGTTGGCTTTTAGTGTCCAATATTGGGAGGTCTGACAAAAAGACCACTATAAATCAATATTTTAAAAAAAAAAATAAACCTAACGGAAGGGATGCAGACATAGAGCCGAGGATATTAAATTGCAGATGGAGCTCGTTGATGGAAATTCAAAACACGGACAAAAGAGGAAGACAATACATACCACAAATAGTTGAAGGATCTGCATTTCCTTGTCGGCACACTTTTCATCATATTTGCAATGGTTTTGGCAAAACCCCAGAAAAACTGACTGACAAACAAAGGGAATTTGTCTGAAACTGTCTTGTGGCTGTCTATGTGTCAGTCTCAGCACCTCCCTTTAGAAATGGAAAAAGAGAATACAATAGAAACATTATTGTTCACAAAGTGAAAATTTGTCTTTGGCTTTACCACACATAACACATTGAAATAAAATATATTTTCAAGCTCATAACAGATATTTCTCATATGAGTTAATACACAGGCAAACAGCAAATAGGTTAATACAAATATTTTGGTGAGTTTCAGATATAGCTGTGAAATATATTTATAATTGTATCGTCCAAAAGGTCGAAATATTTAAAATATCCTGCTGTATAATCTGTTTCTTCAAAGGCTACTTTATTTTCTGCTTCGTTCCTCAAAAAAAAAAAAAAAAACAGAGAAACTTTTTGAACAAAAGTTACAGTGAACTTTCAGTGCTTAACTCTTGGGTCTCCAAGTGTTAGCCGACAGACACAGTGAATTCTCAAGTGGCAGTCACAGTCTCTGTCTTGGACTGGCTGGTTGCCTTGCCTCCTCTCTTCTTTCACTTTCTCTCTCTCTCTGTCTCTCTGAGACTTATGGTGGGATTAATCTGGGTGGAATATGGGATTAGAAGCTAGTGTCTCTCTTGAGATAGAGTATGTCTTTTTGCCTTCCTCTGCAGAGAACTACAGACTTTATTTGTGGGGGGCGGCGGTTGGGTGGGGTGGTGTGTTTGTACCTCAGAGGACTGACAGTGTCAGACTGTGCGGCTTAGCCGTTGTGCAGGGTGTGATATAAGTTCTTTGTCTAAATGTGTGTGTGCTTCAGTGTGTGAGAGTTCAGATTTGGTGAGGTCGATCGTCCTTGTTAGAACCTTTCTGGTGATTGCTTCTGGTGCATACTGAATATCAGCATTAGGTAACGGAACTCTCACATATTTCTGCCATTTCAACTTTAGGCCTTGCTGATATTTTGCAGCACCCCCAGCTTTCAGAAAAGTATGATGCTTGACAATGTAACACTAGTGCAGTTTTTGAAAACCGTTGTCACTAAAGACAAAAAATCAGACAAAAAATATCTGAAATGAACCTTGTAGACACCCCGTTGACCTTAAACAACATCTTAAGAGTTAGCGTATTTAAATATATAATCAATCCAGGTCTCATCTTTCATATGCATTTATACTTGGTAATATTTATTATTTATTGTATATCTCTTGTCAATATCTCTCACAGCACTGAACAGACCAGAGAGTTCACTGCAGTTTCATCATCACTGCCAGTCTTTGCTAGATAACTATACATGCAGAGATCCTCCTACGTAAACAAAGTTTATACACTCACTCTCCCTGTGGAATTTGGAGTTCATTTTTGGGGTCCAATTCTTAGCCTTGGCTTCCCACTTTATTCAAGCACTGGGTGGTATTTTAGCCACTCTCCTGTGCACCCAGGGTATGAAAAGGGGAAACATGGGGTAATGGCTGCGTATCTTCTGTCACTCCAAAGTTGAGTGGAGGTAAGTGCTTGCCCTTGGAGTGCGGAGTAGCTGCTCGAAACATCGACACAGGGTCACCATTGCACAAAGCCAGCAATCTGCATTCAGAGGAGGGGCAGAGATCTGGATCCAGGGCTTCAAAGTAGGGTGTGTGCGCAAGTCCAGTCCTGGAGGAGCAGTGTGAATGCTGATTTTTGGGGAGTTTCAGTGCTTAAGTGCTTAATTTATATTGATTGGCTCAAGAGTCCACTCTCCTGGTTTTTAAGGCCTTCCTTGGCTGCTGATTGAAAGAAAACAACAAAAGCATGCACAGCTGGTATAATGGGACAACATTAGGTTTAAAGTTACATCCAATTACATTTGTTGGTTATTTTTGTTTAGGTTATGCTTTATTTTTTAACACAGAGTTTATTTAAATCATTTTCCTTTTACGTGTTTGAGCTACTTGATTTAAAGCCGTCACACACGTCCCCACAAAGTTGATTTTAATTTATGTGTGTATGCATGTTTGTGCGTGTGAGGATGTGAGCGTGCACGTGGATGTGTGCAGATGTGAGAGTGTGCGTATGTGTATATGTATGTGCCTGCATGTGTGCGTGTGTGTGTGTGTGTGCATGTACACTTTAACACTGAAATCCATGCTTCGGAAGGGCTGTGATCTGTTATGACTGCAAGGAGGGAGAGCACACCCAAACTGGCTCCCTTGGCAGAGAGACAAACTTTTCAGCACCAGCTAATTATTGTACAGAAAGCAAAGAGAAAAGAAAACGGAAAATAAAGGGTGAGGTATTCACCAACTCCTGCACCGATCCAGCAGGGCAAATTAGCTTGTCTGTGAGGAAAACTTTATTAATTCTAATTGAAATAGGGAGGTGGTGGCGGTCGGGGGTGGGGGTGGGAGAACTGCTCATGCTGCTTCTCAGACGCAGAAATCAATTTATTACAATTTGCACCATATGGGTTTGTCCTCCCCCCTCCCTATTTTCTCCCCCTTCCTCCCTCCTTCCATCCCTGCCTTTCATTCGGCGGGATCCGCGGGGCTCGTCGGACAGCTCACAGAGGCTGGGCTTTGAACGTTTTCCTGGCCGGCGGGCCAGCGTGAGGCCCAGGGAGGGAAGGGTTTGAATGGGGGGCCCGGTTGACGGGGGTGGCCGCCAGCGGGGTTTGGGCACCATAGACTGCCAGTGCACCCCGTAGTTCCATTGTATCGCCGCTGCGGTACTGGGGTATTCTTTTTGGAAGTGGGGGTGTGGGGGGGTGCATGGGAGGAGGGTGGGTGTTGGTTGCCAAATCATATGCTTATATTCTTTCTTGGAATGTATTAAGGATGTGTGGGGTTTATGTGTGTGTGCATGTGTGTGTATCTGTAGAGTGATCACGAAGAAACCCCCCCAGTCTTCTTGCTTGAGAGTTTTCTTTCTTTTTACCCACTTCTTTCTGTCTTTCTTTCTCTCTCTCTTTCATTCTTTCTCTTTTGTTTCCGGCAAACTCGAGAGCATTGTTACGTGATGAAAAAAAAGAAAAAAGATGTGTGAATGAAGTTCATTTGCATGGGCCTGGGGTAGAAAATGGGAGGTAAAAAACGCACATTTTAATTGGTTGTATTCAAGTCAGTCGAAATCCTGTGTTCAGTTGTATGGAAAAGAAAGGGGCGGTGAAGGTTAAAAATACTACCCCCCCCCACCTCCACACCCACACTCAGACACTACCATCCCTACCCAACCCCCCCCCCGCTATTTTAACAGACTGTTTTGCACTGAGATGGAAATGCATAAAGCTGTCCTAATGATAGGCTGTGAAGTTCATAACAACTCAGCGCAGAAGGGGGTGGGGCTTAGCGTTTAATTGCGAAAAGATTGCCAGAATAAAAGGAGGCATTTTTTTTGTAGGTCGCTTTTGTCATTTAAATAATTTTGATCAGGGATTGCAGGATTAAGACATCACTGCCTGTCAGAGGCAGAGCCGTCTGAGCCGACTGGATCCTGTGGCGTCAGCGTAGCGAGAGGGTGGCATATCGTAGCGAGAGCGTCCAACATCGTTTTTGAAGCTGTTTGGTTTGTGGACACATTGCAGATGTTTTACGAAATGTGAACTACACCATTGGTTTGGTTATATTGGATAAGGAAGATGCGCAAAGTGAATAAAAATGGTATGTGGTAGAACTGGAAAGAAACACCTGTTTGAATGTGGATTGGTGATAACTTAGTTTTGTTTACAGATTGATGGAAAGGTTTCTGGAAAATGAATTCACTGATTTTATTATTCAGAGCGTTTACCAAAGACTCGGGCCTATGATTGGTTGCCTCTCATGTAGATGACCAATGAGAGAGGAAGAGGCGGAGTCTGTCTGAATTAGGGCAACATAAACATCCAGTGCACTGTAAACACAGAGCGGAGAGGGAATGAGCAGAGATAGACAGATGATTATTGTTATTATTTTAAGCTCCACACTTTGCATGTAGTAGATGTTTGCATATTCCTGTATGTTGTTTTGGCAATACTACCATGGTTGTCCTGCCAATTGAACAAAACGAAAAAGAGAGAGAGAAAGAGAGAATGGGGCAAATGTGTGTTTATGTGTAGGAGTAGGGAACACGGAAGGGATTTTTTTTTGAGCTGGGCTGCTGTTGCTAACCTATTTATGTATATTTATGTATATTTTTGTTTACAGGCATAGATAATGGTAAAACAACGACCTGGTGCAATTTATCACCTTTATAGTACATGTTCATTTCCAGTGCTTGTCCCTAGATGGGGATAATGGAAGAGATGCACTGCATGATTCAGTCCGACTTGGGTATCGGGGGATGTGGGCGCCCACTGGACATTTTTAAGCAGGGAAATGTGGGGGAGGAGGGCGGGGGGTTAGCACTAATTGCATCCCTGTTGGTTCTTGTGTTTGATGAGCTCATGTCTGTGATGCAAAGCAATAACTCACTGAACAACACCGAAGCAAAGACTAGGGACACACGAACAATGCAGTTGTCTACTATTACTACTAGTACAACTGCTACTGCTACTAATAATAATACTAATAATGCGTAAGTATACTTTTATGTTTTCCAAATGCAAATGTGTCAAAATACTTTTATCAAGGGCAATATTGTTACTTGAATCATTTCTGAAAGAGTAGTTGTGATACACTGTAGAATTGTAAGCAATACCATTTGTGAAGGTTTTGAGATTATTTTCTCTTGTCTGGTGATTCATTGAAAGTATCATTTATACAAAAAGACCTGAGCAGACTGAATTCAGTCCTACTCAGGTTTCTCATAAAAGTAAAAGGATGCTTCTGTGTTAAACTGCTGAAGAAATATGCCAGAGTTCTTGGGGGCCCAAGCTTCATAGGACGAGAAGAAAAACAGCGTGTGTGAGCGTGTGTTTGTGAGTGTGTGTTTGTGAATGAGGGAGAGAGAGAGAGAGAGAGGGAGAGAGGAGTGCTGAAGAGGAGATAGAGAGGGGGGATCGCAGAGTAGCCCGGCGTTGCCATGGCAACTTGTTTATGCCTGACTGGTGCATCTTGTAATTCCAATTGGGTGGAGAATGAGGCCTTGTCTTCAGCGCGGTCTGAATGGGGCTCGCCAGAGAAGGGAAAAAAATGGGTTTAAAGTTTAAAGTGTGTCGGAGGCCCCAATAAGTGAAGAGGTGGGGACAAAGAATGCCTGGTTTCTTCTTATCTCTCGCGAGTTTATTAATCGGGCTCTTAACCCAGCACAATTGAGGCAGACTTGCTCCTAAGGCCAAAGAGTTTGCCCATATTGCAGCGGCTGGCTCCGGCACCTGGTACATTTAGCATCAATCACCGGCGCGGTGGGAACATTTTAACGTTTCATTTGCTTTTTTACTTACCTTTTTCCCCATCAAAGAGAACAGAAATGATTCGGCATGGCCATTTTTATATCACCTTCCTCTTCGCTGACGAAGGTCTTCGTTTCTAAAATGTTTCATTTTTATGCAGATCTGCGAGGACTTTGTGAATAACGTTGCCTCTTTTTAAATCGCAGCGCTGTGAAATGAAATATTCACTTGGTAATTTTACTGCCCTCATTTTTTATGGTAAAGGGGTAGATCTCCAATCTCAAGTGGCTCCAATTACTTCATCCGGAACAGCAGCCCTGTCTGTGTCATTAAAACGAAGAAATAAATAAATAGGCGAATAAAGGTAGCCGATTTTTAATATTTCCGATTTTCTCTCATCCGTTGGGTGAATTAGCAGGCTTTGCATCGCGTAGGTGTGATAAAAAAATAAAAAATCAGTGAGCAGCACGGTGCTGGAGAACTAAGGCTCGTAATGTTCCTGTTTATACGTTATTAAACTTTAAGAGACGAAGCTCGGAGAGAAAGCCAGAGTCACCGCGTGTCTCGAGGACTGCGCTTTCTGCTCGTGGGTGATTATGCCGTTGCGTGTTCGGTGGAGATAAGACTCGCTACTTTATTATGCAAAACCCTGATCCCTGCAGAAGCGACAGGAAGCTGTGTGGAGATGTGGGAGACAACCTGGGTTACCCCTGGGGAGAATGTTACCCCTAAATTAATAACTTTACATCACTTCCTCTCTCGCCACTTCTTGTAACAAGCGCAGCAGTCAGAACGCAGGGTTGGATCTTCAATCCGGAAACTCCAGGTGTAATAGAACTCAGGAATTGACGTGAGTCAGATTTTTTTAGTTGAAGCCGCTGTATCGCACGGCTCTTACACACACGCACTGAGGCACAGACATCCACACATCCACATACTCACAGACACACACACACAGCAAGAACAGGGGATGAATTTTCATCCGCCAGTATCCTAGATAGCATGTCTTGGCACAGTGGGAGATGAAGATGACTGTGTTTGAAGCAAAAATACTCTCTACTACAACTACATATAACAGAACACAGATTCACAGTACTTACACGGTCAAGGATAACCCCAGCGCTGACTCCAGACTTAAGATTGCACTGTAATAATCACTTTTTCCTTTTCCGCTGCGCAGCAATTGCAGTCGAATAAATAACATGAAAGGATTTGTTAGATGGCACAGTGAATCAGATGGTTGCTGTTGAGCATGCCTAATGAATATGTTAATTTGGTTTATTAATATTCATTACTTTCCCAAAACATGCATAACACCCTACTGTGTCTGCTAATTTCACTCCTAAAAGGAAATAAATAAATTAATAAATAAATAAAAAGATGATGAATGGATAAGAGAGATGATTCTGTTCCAGGGTGCAGCTTTGGGCTGCAACTGGTAAGATGGTAGAAAAAAGGGCGGTTTGATACAGGGAATAACCCCGGACTGAACTTTCTGTGGCCATTTTGACCGTTAACCACTCAAACACATTATGTTTGAATGGGCCTGGGCAGCCGGTGTACGTTTAGACATGGCTCTAATCAGGAGGAGTGGCACTTTATTGATAAGATACGAACAGATATGCTAACCTAACACAGCTGCAAGATGCAAACAACATTATCACGCCGGCTCCGGGTGAAATCTTGGTCTCTGTTCTCTTTGTGCTCATTTGCATGGCTGCAGTCTCTGTATGGCCTCAGGAGGAAGGGTGGAAAATATGCTTTTGTGCGTTTGCCCCTTTGAGGTAGCACATGATTCTCTTCAGGGCCTCATGCAAAGGGCAGTACACGCATTTTGGCAGTAGAGGGGGCAAGTGAGCGAGAATGGTTAGCTATGCTAGGCAGCTCAGCTGTGTGAATGAAGGGCGTGGCAAGCCTGCCTCTCAGTCACCATTTTTTACATGCCACCCTGATCTCCAACCGGAGACGAAGTTCAAACAAAGGCCACTCACCAAGACGGAAACTACAAGGGGGTGTTGTTTCAATAGACTGTGTTATTTTGTCTTTAAACATGACAGTGCCCGCAGGTATTTTTTGTTGGTTTTCTGTGTTTTATTTATTTATTATTATTATTTTTTTTTTGCTATGACGATCACTGCTTCAGGTCTTCCCATTAAAACAGTTTCTCATGAGAGGCAGAGTTTTTTTTTTTTGCTTTGGGGAAAGTTTGAAAACAGAACTGTAGTATTTGCCAACTTTGAAGTGAAAACGTTTACAGTGACCCCTTCACCTTTCCCATCGAAAAAAGAGAGAGAGAGAGAGAGAAAGAAGACGAAGGAAGAAAAGCGAGGTTTGGAAACAATAAGGAAACTTACAGTGTGGTCACCTGATACTTGTTCAGAGGAGATGTGGAGACCAGGGTTTAGCACAGGAAACAAGGGAGCCCGTGTTAGACAGACAGTGCGAAAATGCAGAGGCCCCTGCAGCAATGTAGGGGAGAGAGGACTACATGGAGCCGATTTAGGGGAGAGAGAGGGGTACAAGGGGGCAATTTAGGGGAAAAAGAGGGGTCCAAGGGCGCAATTTAGGGAGAAAGAGGGGTCCAAGGGTGCAATTTAGGGAGAAAGGCATTTAGCAGATGCTCACAGAGTGACTTGAAAAACAAGGACAAGTGCATAGATTGGGGTTGAAGTGCAATTATACCCTAAAGGAGGGAGGTATAGGACCGGTGACTAGAGATGTGCAAAACACAGGATTCAACTAGGACCCTGTAGATCAACCTGAGAGAAGATCAAAATATTCAGTAAGAAAAGATCCAAGATGGAAATGTAGGTGAGAGAGAGAGGGAGGGTTCCAGTGAGCAGAAAGCTCACCCTTCTACCAAACCAGCATAGAGAGTCTGAGTCTTTATAAAAGATGGGGATACAGGCTCCTGGAAGAGCGATTCAGTGTGAAACAACCCAGTGAAAGAAAAAAAAACTCAGGTTTGGCCGATTGGGTTGTTGCCGAAGATGAAGAAATAATCTTTGAAGTCTTTTCTGGATGATGTGAAACATTTCAGCTTGGCTGGTGTTTCATATTGTGATTCATTGTAGGCATGTGGGTATCTAAAAGCTTTCTTGGCTATTACACCAAAAGTAATGTTCAACTTCCCAAGAAAAAAGCAATTTTGACTGGTGATGCAGCAGAGCTTGACATTTCATACTAAAACTTTCTGCGCAGGTGTAGAGTAACTTTACAAAGGAAGTAGATATAAATATAAAAATGTAACTGCTCTTAGGCCTACTACAAACTCATGTGGCCTAGGTCAAGGTTTGAAGCGGACAGTAAAACTTGATCCCTATATCGGATCCCTATGTCGTCTGATGTATTTCCCACGACTGTAAAATGCATTTTGGGGTAGCACACATTATAGAAAATTTTGCTTAAGATAACGATCTGGTGAAACCGGTTAGTCTTTAGCATTGTTGCAATATCAACGTTCACTTTTTAATTGCGCTCGAATGCGCGACGGCTTGGCTGAAGGCCCTATTGTATGTCTGGGAAACCGAGAACTGAGACATGCACATACCTCAAAAGCAAAGGAGCAATCAAGCAAGAAAAAAAAAAACAATATCAACACCATTAACCAAAAGGCTGGTAACAAGGTGTTTGCTCGTACATCTGCCAGGTATGTACATACTTGACACAGGAATGCCATCAGCTAAAAACTGATGTTGATTGTTGTTGGTTTCAAACTATAGTTAAAAAGAAGTGCCTCCCATTGAAAAGTGCAATTACAGTAATACTGTGGCGAGTCTGTACCCGGCAGTCCGTCTTGCTGTCTGCTCAAGCATTTGAGATGAACTAATTGTGGGTTTTTTGTTTCACAGTAGAGACTTGACACCCCCGATCCACTTGTTGGGTGGAATGAGTGAGCGCACAGAAATGGTGCAACATGAAGGGGAGTATCGTGGCTCGCTCTGGAGTCTTTTTGCAAATTCCCATCTGAATTCGGAGACCTTTGAACAGATATGCTCTTTTTAATGAAATCTCATTTAAATATGTGCTTGATAAAGCACTGGTCTTTTCTTCTTTTTTGCATAGAGCCGAGCCAAAACCACAGTCAATGCTGTTGACATGGCCTATAGAAGTCAGGAAGTGTATTGATACCACATGCTGAAAGGTTTTGGTTTGGCGTACAACCTTAGTGCCTAAGAGTAGGGGTAAATCTGTTGGGCAATTATCTGTCTAGGCTAAATAGTTACTAGAGTAAATAGTTGCTGTACATCTATGCTGGTGGTGTAAATAGAATGCTATAAATCTAAAGGCGTGGGGAAAATAGGTGCTGGAAATTCATGGGGGTGGGTAAATACATGTAATATTTAATCCTTTACTTCAGACATTTTATTTACACCCCTGCGGCCCCTAGCCTCGCCAGAGGAACTATAGAAGCCACAGGTTTTCACTGCCACTCTGTTAAAGTTATAAGGTTACAGTCTTTATGGGCAAAGCCATCTTTTTCCAGTTTCTGGACACACTCTTCCTGGTCTTGATTTCCGTTCTGTTACATCAGATGTACGGTTAACACAGAATTTTGGTATCCTAGGAGAAAAATAAAAAAAGACATTAAATGATTCTGGAAAGAAGCATTGGTTGGAAGTACAAGAGGAGGTAATTATGATTCTTGTTTTAAAATGTTTTTTTGAAAACACTAACTCAGTTTTGTGTAATTTGTGTGGGTGGGTTTTGATGCAAGCGAAACTGTAGATCAGGGAGAATGGGCCTTCACTGCACAAAATGAAATCTTAATGAAATCATAAACTCAAATTCAGAGAGTAACCCTTTTTTGTGGTATTTCTCGGTTCTTCCTTGTTCTAAGACACCCTATCAAGTAACTTTTTAATATCACATTGGCAAAGAATATTGTTCATTTTTAGCAAATTGCCCTGAGATCATATATATTGTTAAGCAGCTTTTTTTTACAATCCATAAATTGATTGTTTTCGTTGTATCATGGTAGAAGGGGGACAAATGCTTCCTTGCTTACTTGCAAACCTTGGGCTTTTAAAACAGATGTTTAGCCTTCGGGGATTCGTAATCGTCCAGTGTGTCTCCACACGTTTAGAGGAAGACAGGAGGCAGTAGGCAATAACCACAATCAGGGCCTCAACGCTCACACGGTGCGTTTCAATTATTCCCGCACACGCTTTTAACGAGCTCCAGCGAGCGCAGCAGAACTACTGAATGTCGCTCCCAAACTTTAACTCTCAACCCACTTAGCGCGCAAACACATCCCTCGTGGCACACCCGTCATTAAATTTTGCCTGACATGCAGTCAAATGTGTAATTAAAATATGCAAAACATATGGCAAAATAACTGCAAGCACACAGAAGCTAATGCATTGTATGTCGCAGGTGCGTTGTTTAGTTTGACGGGTGTGAATGTCATGTTGAAATTGTGTCCTCAGTCCTGGTCCGTGAGGCCTGTCAGTTTCTGTATTCACCTTGAATCCCACAACCCATTTAGACACAGTAGACCATGTGAGGTGAATTAACTGTGTAATCAGCTGCTTTAATTGATCAATTCAGTGCTGAGTAACAATAAAAGCCAGCGGACCCTGCAACTGTTCAGGACCGGCGTTCAGAACTGCTGGTGTATGAAATATAAATGAAAGCTAGTTTTATCAGATATGTCCTGTGACCCACTGTGACCCATCCCAAAGCGCAGCAGTGGGTCACATGGTTTGGGAGCCACTGTCCTTTGGTATCGGTCAGGTAGTGGGGAGGGGGTGCGGGGGGGAGTGGGGGGCGTTCTGTGTCCATCTGTTTGATGGTTCCCACCAGGACGGTAAATTTAATTAAAGGAAAAATCGGAGATAAGATGAGGCTTTAAGCGGTCGAGGTCTTGGTGATTTTTTTTTTTTTTTCTCTTGCTGGAGATTAAGATTGTGTCTGCTGAGATCACTTGACTCTGCAGTCGATGATAAGGGCAAAGTCCGAATCAATCGACTGAGATTTGGGCCAACAAATTAGCATTTTGTGTGTGTGTGTGTGTGTATGCGTGTGTGTGTGTACTCACATGTGTCTTTATATTTATGTTATGTCTTCATTTGTGTGGTTGTATGTATATTTGTGTGTGTGTGTGTGTGTGTGTACTCACATGTGTCTTTATATTTATGTTATGTCTTCATTTGTGTGGTTGTATGTATATTTGTGTGTGTGTGTGTGTGTACTCACATGTGTCTTTATATTTATGTTATGTCTTCATTTGTGTGGTTGTATGTATATTTGTGTGTGTGTGTCTGCATGCATGTGTCTGTGCATGTGAGTCTCTTTAGAAATGGCACAGATCTATGATAAAAGGATGGTAAAGATGATATACTGCCAAGCAGACAACAAAGATGGTGCCCTTAAACACTGATATATATTTATGAAGTGTACTTAAAAGGGACCTCCTAACTTAGCAATGAGAACACAGTTTGTAATTCGACAAACTTTATGAAATAGCTCTCCTTTTGTCCCCTAGTGCATACTTTGCTCTCAGTACAGCTCCTCTGGATTCTGCTCCTGGCATATTCTGTGTTGCTTCTGAGATCCCATCAGATTTTGAAAAAAAAAGAAAAAAAATCCATCTACTTAATGCTACCTTGTCTTATCACCCTATTGCAGTTATCTTTTCTGCATTGTTCTATGCCACATCCTATTCCCCTCTTTGTATGCCTATGTTTGTAGTGATAGCTGAAATGAGGTTTCATAAATGCTGTTATGACAGTGTTGAGGGGCAGGGTTACAGCATTGTTGATTGGCCCTGAGCATGGATGTCAATGAGCCCTGAACATCACAGGGTCAGTGAATCTGGAGGCCTCCATTCACCTTTGATCATCCATTCTCTCGCTTGAGCTGGCTTTGGAAAACAGGACGCACCGTTAATCTGGGCAGGCAAAATTGCAATATTGTTCTTGTGAAAATTCCCCATGAGACGGTCAATCGTGATCGCGCCGTCTACTGCGCTCATGCCATTCAACATTCTGCTCAGACTCAGACAGCTTTATCCTGGGAGATAACGTTATTCCCCTGCAGCTTTCCCCATCCACGATCCTTTCACTGTCATCTCTGAAGAATGACAGCTGCTTTTCCGAAAGCTGCAAAGCTGCTGCCCACTTTGTTCCAAAGCACGAAATTAAGAGTCCTTTTTGACTAGCATATTGTTATTTGTCTTGTAGCTTCCTTAAATGCTATCAATGTAGCAGTTAGAATCTAGTATATGTAAGATGGCACTATTACCTGTATGTTAACATGGTGCAGGATATGATGTTGCTGCAAAATGTGGAGGAATTAATCAGCCAGTGGTATTACTGTGGGTTTTTAGGCCAGAAGTAAGGGATCATTTTAGAAACAGATGGATTTTTTCCCTGAGTATTAGTCTTTTACTGCGTTATGAGATCATTTGTGGCGAAGATGCAGTCCGAACTCCATCTGTCATAGGCTGGCACTACATTGTGCAAAGGCTAAACAAGTAACAAATGCTCCCAAAGGCCACGTCTTAAATTTGATTCACATTGAGGCTGCCGCGCACATGCAAACAAACACGCAAAGCATGTTCGGGTTCGCTGGCGCCGCCACTGTAACCAAAGATGCACCATCAACCTGTTTGGGTTCAAGTCGCCCGGGTAACAGGGAAATAACCTGCAACTTAAAACTCAGACCTGACTGATATTGGAAGCTGAGCTGAATACTGAAGAAAGGATTCCTTTAGCCTCTCCACCGGATCAAAAAAACGGTGCGATTCTGCCACGGTTGTACTGCGTTGAATCGTGTTTTTAATGCAGCCCCACCTAAACAACTCATCCAGAGCATAGAAAAAAATTACCCTAAAAGAAGTAACTGAGGCCTTGAGAATCGTTGAAGCTTGACGATTCCGTTTTGTGTGGAATTCTTAATTAGAATGCATATCGAATCATGTCACTATGAATTAAGGGGGGGGGGGTGAAGACTGGTTTTTGAGAGATGAAGCACAGAATGCCATCTGTGCTGAAGGGCAGTCTTTTCATCGTCCATTTTCTGCTCAATAAGCACAAATTAAACAATATCAAGGGTGGAAGAATTCTCTGTCCTGAAATAGATCGCTCTACCATTCAACATCTGCGTGTGTGCCGTTTCGTCGATGAGATAAATATTTAATGATTTTTTTTTGTTGTTTTCCATTGCTGTTGTTGTTTTTAATAGCTGTGTTTTTGTTGTTTTGGTTTTGTTGAGCTAAAATGCTAATACGCTGGGTGGATGGTTAGTGAATTTTGAGATATAGCCTAGAAGAGGGAAACAGAGGGGAAAATAGCAGTTTAGTTGATTTTTTTCCTGAAGGCGGTTGTTTACTGAAAGATGTAGGCCCCTCCTTTGCTGTGTATTTAAAGAAAACAGCCCAGAACATGATGTTACAAAAAAAAGAACAGCCAGGCTCTAATTTGTGGACGTGTTTTGCATGTCGTCCCCATTAAATCAGTTTTTTTCTTAGCATATACCACAATGGGAACATGTGGTATATACTATACAATGTGTTTTTTAGAATACACAAGCACAAATAACACACACACAGACACATACATAAACACCAGAAACATATAAATGAAACAAACTGTATTTTTTTTTTCAAACAAACCAACAAGCTGAAAAAGCTGGCAGCTGCACCAGAAGAGAAAGCCAGAAGCTAAAATTTGTCAGAGAGAGAGAGATTAAAAAAAAACGGAAAAAGAAAAACTTGCATCTGCGTGTCAGGGCAGGCATACTGACATTTCAGGCATGGATTTCTGATTTTTTTTTCAGGGTGAGAATTCAAAATGCAAGTTTTTTAATCAGCCGTGTTCTATGTGCGTTACACAGTTCCAAAACCTGTTACCCATAGTCCCTAGTGCCTCCATCCGAAGTTGAGTCCGGGATTTGCCAGCACTTGGTTTTATTCCAAGCACACACATTTCAAGATTTCAGTAAAACAGGCCATTGTCCATCCATTGTGATTGCTTGTGTGTGTGTGTGCGTGTGTGTAGGATTCGCTGGCAGATTTCTTAGTTGATTAATATTTCCCCCAACAGTGTTACACGCATTGAAGAAGCTTGCAAATGAATAGAAACACATGAATAGTTTCAAGTAATTGAGAGAAAAGAGAAGGGAAGTAGGTAATTAAATTCATCCAGCATTGATGCGGGTGACATTGACATTGAAACGTATCCTTGACAAGGGTCCGTTTGTTAACGGCAGCTCAGTCAGACTGGTTTCAGCTTTTCAGAAGTCTTACCGTTTACCTTATGCATTTACCTTAAGTGAAGGGATGTTGTGAAATTGAAGGCCCACCCTCGTCATTTCAGAGAGAACAATGGATCCGCTCTTGGTTGTAAGGTTTGGGCAAACTGCCTCTCTTCATGTCTTTCATCCATCATGGCTGGACCAACACCAGCACGCTACGTCACTCTGAGGCGCTGGCTCGAGCCCACGTCCCGGAGCCATGGCTGGGTGCTGATAGCACGGGCCCCTGCATGTGAAAGCTACAATTTAAAGCAATTTGAGGCATGGCAATTTATGCGCGCTCAAGAAAATCGTGTGAAGGAGAGATCGAAGGAAGTGCCAATAGAACTGGGAAGAGCCTTCCCAAGCAAAACCGTTAGGGAAGCTCCAGTAGCCTGAAGCGCTATGGAAAATACTCTTAAAAAAATTATAAACCCACGTTGTGCTTCGTTTTGAAGGCTAACATGGGAGGATCTCACAGCCAGGTTTAGGTTTTAAGGATGGTTAGCTCTGTTCATTGAGGAACGCTGAAGCTAATAATCTAAAACAGTCAGGCTATCATGGAGTGATTATAGGAGCGGGGGTGGGGGTAAGTAACCCCTTTAAAATTAAGCCTAGCCCACCAATATTTTAACCGGTGTTTCCAGTTGTGTTTAATGCAAGTGGTTCCCTCCTGAATAACTATTGACCACAGAGCCCACCCCTTTCTGAGATGGTGTAGATACTTCACTGCAGGCTACCCGATGAAATATTCTCAAAAAGTTCTTGATTCTGTGTTTGAAATTCTATGCTTGAGGTTTGTCAATATGAATCTGAGAGTGAACCTCTGGGAAAGTGTTCAGTTGTCCGTGCCAAGCACAGATGCGCACCAGCGGGCCTTTTTAATGTTGATTTATCGGTCCTTGGCTCAGAACTCTACCTCAAACCTTAGACTCTCCCTGGCATTTATTTCACCACAGAGCTCTCCCTACACGCGTTTCGGAGAGTGCTGGGCAGTGACAGGGGTTGGAGGGGGGGGGGGTTCACACACATACATCATTTCTGCCACCTCTCCTCCTGTGTGTGATCACTCTATGTTGAGTGTAAGACATGCTGCATTATTTATGGCTACGGTCATTATATAAGTCATATATTAGATAAGGCCCATCCTTCAGGGTCCGCTGTTTACCTGCTTATCTCTCTATAATCTCTTGACCTTAATTCTGCATTTCTCCTACGTCCCACCCCCCTGTCCTTTCTTTAATTTATTATATTTCATTTCAGTTTTTAGTGTTACGCACTTTGGGCTGTAAAAGCCTAAAGCCTAGGTCAAGGGCACCCAGAAGGATTGCTGCTCCAGCCCCGGTTTTGCCACAATAAGATCAGTGCAGCTGTTGGGCCCTTGAGTAGGGCCCTTAACCCCACATTGCTCCCAGGGGCAGGATTGGCCCCTGGTTAGTCTAATCGAGTGTAAGTCACTTTGGATAAAAGTGACAGCTAAGTAGCTGTAATGTAATAAAACACCACATAAAGCTGATTCTTATTAATGTAAATCATAGGATGGCAGCAGCTTTAATGCCCTGTTCTACTTCCCTCTTGTGTGTGGTATAGATTCCAGTCTGGGAAGGGCCTGGTGATCTACCCGGACATAGGGGACAAGCTGGACATCATCTGCCCCAAGGCGGACGTGGGCCGGGCGTATGAGTACTACAAGCTGTACCTGGTGAAGAAGCACCAGGCGGACTCCTGCAGCACCATCATGGACCCCAACGTGCTGGTCAACTGCAACAAGCCGGAGAAGGACATCAAGTTCACCATCAAGTTCCAGGAGTTCAGCCCCAACTACATGGGCCTGGAGTTCAAGAAGAACATTAACTACTACATCACCTGTGAGTAACATGCCTTTAGTCAGCTACTCTGTCTGTCTTTCTGTCTGTGTTTTTATCCATCTATTGAATATGCTATCAATGGATTGACACCAGTATCTGCATTATAAGTTATGCTTTGAGGCATTTTCCAATTGACTTTTTTTACTTGTTTTGTTTGTGCATCCCCCCACCTCCCCCACCCCCCTGTCATGTCAAACATAAAAACAGCATGTGAAAAGAGTTTTGTCATTTATTTCCTCTCGAGATTATGAGAAAAATTGAGTGGGAACAAGACACTGAGCCTTGACTTTGAATGAGAGGGTACCTGCCAACAAATAATTATCACAGAGCAAACAGCGAAATCCTGATGTGTTACTTTCCGTCCCCGCTAAATTCATTTTTTTGTAAATATTTACCCAAGGGCAGCTAATGTCTTATTGAAATGGCGCATTCATAAAACAAGTGCTCCTCACTGAAAGTGTCAAAGCCGTCTGACATTCTGTTTGGATAAATGTAATAGACTGGCACCCAATCAAACGAACTTACTGTCTTTAAGGGCAAATGCAATTCAATCAAAAATGACTTCACTTCTTTAAGGGAATGTGCTATTGTATTTTATGGAGTCTAAAGAGCACATTTCAGAGGGAATGTTTGATTGTCTGCAATAAAATGTAAATTATTTAAATAAACTTATGTTGTAATTTAAGGGCTGTTTTGATATGAGTTTCATATGCCCTTGAGTCCGTTAGTTTGGTTCCCAGCCTGAATCTGTGTTTGCCTCCCCCTGTCTTGGATTCTTCCCTCTACGTTTTTTCCAGTCGGACTCTCTCAGCTGTAATGCTAAGTCTGTGTAGTAGAGAGGTCATCGTCGGTCAAGCTGGCCTTGATTCGATGTGTCCCATGTCGCCGACAGTGACCCCATTGGCTGAGGGGTGGTGAGGCCAAAGGGGCTGATTTCCATAAACCCACCCTTCCTCCACCCCTCTAATCCAATCCAATGGGTCCCTCTGTCTGTGACACGTGATGACATCATAAGGGCAGTGTAAGGGTCATGACCCTGTGTCATGTGGTGCTCAGGGGCGCCACTGTGTCTCGAGGGTTCTGTTGTTCTCCTGGTCTCTCAGCGCTTTCTCGAATAGGCACAGAGAAAGTGCTGTTTTTGTTGTTTTTAAAACATTTAACATTAGATCTATGTATGCTTTATATTTTAAATACTAATGCATTTTCGGTGACATATTACAATGTGTCACATTTATCAAAATTTTGTCAATTTTTTCATTAACTAATGTAGCATGTAATTTGTAATCTCTGAGAATGTAACTGTTATCAGATAATACCTGGGGAGATTACAGTTATTTCATTGTAGTCAGTTGATTATGACTTCCCCCAAAAAAAAATATGAGCATACCGATGGATTAAGGATAGAGGTAATATTGGGCTGAATCTTAAATCAGCAACTTGCGATTAATATGTCTCTGAAGGGTTAGTCAGTGTCCTTAAAAATCAAGGTACAGCTGACTCTCTCCTTGCTTGGCTGTTTGGAGTGGGGGAAATGGCTCCTCCTTTCCTGGTGTTTTGGTAACATTATCACATTAGTGCCATAGCACGCACTCTTACCCTTGCCCAACCCTGAGGATCTGAGCCTTGGTTCCAAGGGGTCTAGATTCTTTGAAGATTTAAAGCGAGAGGACTCAACCTCTCATTTCGAGAGGTTTTGCACAAAGCTTATTTGAATGGTGGATGCTTTTTTTTTCCCCCCTTCCGATTTTTCCAGCAAATAACAAAGCAGAGACTGAGAGCTGCTTTATAACCGAAAAATGAAATTGGAATCCCTTAGCGCCAAGGCACACATTAGCAAAATCTGTAAACCCTTATTGTTTAATTGTTAGGTTATCAAACCTGGCATACGGTTTTGTTGTTTGCTTTTTGCGGCAAATGAGAGCCAAATATGGAGCTCACTCGATGGAAAAATATCTGCAGCAGGGAAATTCAAGCACAGAAAAAAAGGAAAGAGAGCAGTTTTGATGTGCCACTAAAAATTGGGGAGCTACCAGTAGCTGAACCAATCATTGTATTGTCTTCTGGATAACCAAAAGCATTGTAGCTTCACACAAGACTAGATTCATGAAATTAAGTGATGTATGAGTTACATCAATAATCAACTTGTCTGTCATGCAGGTTATTCATTATTATGTAAACTTAATTATGCATAACGTGTGCTTTCAAAGGAGTATCTGGTTGACTTGCTCTGTAGTGTTTAGCAATAGTAGACAGGTTTGACCCCTTGTTCTTAGGTGTAAGAGCTAAATAGGACTTGTCACATACAATTTATTCTGACCAATAAAGTTTGCTGATGATAGTTCACAACCGCACTCAGTGAAGATCTTCACTAAGATAATTCAAAAATAGTTTTGGAAAACCTATTAATAAATTGTATCAAATAATATTGATCAAAAAACCACAGAAAAAAAGCTTAGGAACAGTAATCTTGTACTCGCTCTGCAGAGATATGAGGCTTAACTGCAATCATATAATTAGATGAGGTACAGGGGATGTAATTAGCAAAGAGTTTGCTAATGATATAAGTGGAAAAAATCTGGAACCCTCTGTAGCTCTTTTGTGACACATTTTTTTTAGTGTGTCTGTGAATGTGTAGTCTCAACTCCAGACAATAAACCCCTGATAGAGAGAGTAAATGACTTTGTTAACTTTTCTGGCCTCAGCAATCTGCAATCTTATTGCTGCCAGCAGATTTCTTCTTTTTTATGATCAATTGTTTATTGGATTTTTCGACTGATAGTGGCCTGTGTGTGTCAGCGGTTTTCTGATAGCGGGTTTGTTTGGCTTTGGCAGTATATCATTCCACAAACCAACTCTGTGTAGAGTCAATCAGCGGTAGTAACTGACCGTTGGTTTATCAGCAAAACACAACTGTGGAATTTGGGTGGAGTTAAGCCATTGGAAAGAATTAATTTAGGTGCACAGTTATGACATCATAGGTATGACTGACGGACTGATCAGGCTATGACAGCTTCCTGTAGTTGACCTTGGAACCACTTGTTAGTCTTCCTGGTATAAAACACGTGTGCTCTGTTTTCCATATCTGCAGCAGTTTGAGGATTATGAACTACTAGCCACAGCTCCTTTAAATGAGTATATCATTTATATTTGTGTAAATCTGATTGTCCAATGTGTATGCTGTGTTTTTGCGTGGTCAGATGTGATTGGCTGTAGAATCAACACACCTAGTTTCCAAGGCCTAGATTTGCTCTTGATTGAAAGGAAATCACAAAACCTGACTCTGTGGCCCCCTGGGACTGTAGTTAATCCTACAGTCTTGCTGTTCCTACTGTTAAATGTATCATTTAATTTATTGGCTATTGCTGCTTCCACAAGATCACAAGTCTAGATAGCCCCTTCTGATTAATATCTTTCTATGGTCACATGCAGTAAATTCTCATGTGGCTTTGTCAAAAAACAAAAATGATATATTGCTTAATCATCACATTTCTCACAAGCTGCCATATGAAGGTCATGTGATTTAGTTATAATGGAGGTCTGAATGAGAGAAAGAAAGAAGAAAAAAAAACAAGTAAAAACCCAGCGGACATTGTTGTATTGACCTTATAGGGAAAGTCTGCAAAGATAAAATAGCTTAGCATTAGTTAAAATAAATAAGAGAAAAAAAAGAGATAAACACAACTGATAAATGAACATAAGAGCATTGTTCACACATCACAGTAAATCGCAGACAATACATCCGTTGTGCAAAGCTCCAACGGTCTGGAGCGATTGCAACCGCAGTAGACCAAATGTGATGAGGGTCCTGGAGGACTGTGAGGTGGCATTTGTGAACAAAGTCCGTTTGCAGATGAGGGCCCGTAGATATGGTTTGGCTGGAGGGGAGGAGGAAGGGGCGTCGGCTGTACTGGGCGGATGAGGGCGTGTCAGGATCCACTCTACTCCCAGCTGTTATTTATGTTGGCGAGCAGATTATCTCACCTGATTATACCATGTGAATGGTGGCAGAGGTGGGATCAATTGTGGGCATGACCAGCTGTGTTCCAGAGCAAGATGATGTACTGGCCTGACTGTTCACTGGATGCTTCCTTTAGAAGAGGCAGAGGTCTTTGTCTCTCTCTTTTCCTGCAGCACAGAGAAGACAAATAGGGTGAATGTCATGGAGATCAGACAGGTTTCTCCCCCCCCAAAGAAACCCTTGCTCGTTCTCCCTGGGGTGTACCAGAGTGTTCCCTCCTTTGAACTCTCTTATGTCTACCTCATCATCTACCTGTCCCATGATGCCTGTTTGCGTGCATGCACGTGTGGGCTTGGGGGGGGCAGGGGGTGTCTGCTGGCCACCCCCTGATCTAAATACCAGCAACACTATTGTCAGTTTGGGAGGGGTTGGGGGTGGAGGGAGATCAAGGAACCCTCACAATCAGACCTAATTGAAGAATCAGACCCATGGAAGTCTCGAATTAGAAACATATAGCTAGCTAGCTGCCTATTTTACAAATTTTTGCTAATATACCTTGATAATACACCTAAAATAAACTTGGACTGTGAAAACAAGCAAGACTATTATTAAAACTGATAACAAGAGAACAATGAGAGACAGCTGCACACTTGCTAAAAATACTGTTTTCTGAGTATTCATTTGTCATTCGCAATCTTTAAAATACTATTTTTAATTTACCTCTTTGGCTTTTTGGCACATCAATGTCTTTGTTAGGGACCTGCTTTCTTGGGGTGTAGTGGCCCGTAAATGGGCTACTTAACCAACAAAGGACACCATAATTGTAGCCTATGCATGTGTGGCGTTTGCTCCTTTAAGTCCCAGAGTGGGGTGGGGGGAGGTGCTAGTGTGGAGGCCAGGGGTAGGTGGAATGGGGGGGTTGGGGGGGTGGAGAGATCAAGGAACCCTCAAAGACAGGCCTGATTTAAGTATTGGACCCACCAATGTCTCTGAGGCTCCTGGGAGCCGTCCACTCTTCCTGATCTATGTTCCCCAGCCGGGCCCTCTCATGTTCAAAGACCGGGCCGCGTCGCTTTCCCCCCCGACGTTACTGCCTGGAGCTGATGGAATTATCCACGGTTAGCCGCGCAGCTCGCATATTTAAAATTTCAGCCGTTTATGCAGCCTAGTATTTGCTGAAGCAAATTCAGGCTAAGTGCCTTTTTTTTACTCAAGGGTAAAAGTGTGTGGTTTAGGAGCCCTGAAACATGATTTAAATGTATAAGTTTTTACTCACCACTCTTCCCTATTATTGCTGTATGTTATTCCTCTGTCTTTTTTTTTTTGGTTGTTTATTTGCTTTGGAAAGAAAAAAGAAAACATGTTGCTGAGGACCTTAATGACGTGGAGGGCCCTCAGACAGACGGGCGAGTGGGCGGACCCGCCCCCTCCCCACCTCTGTCCAATTGCGTCCCATCCTTGGCCGTGTGTTGGGGTTTTTATTTTTCTGTAGGCGCTGCCATCGATGAACGTGATGCACGGTGACAGCCGTGTCTCTGCCCGCACAGTGAAAAGAAGGGCGAATCAACGTCACGGCACGGACAACGAGTTTGCTGCCTCGAGGTGTGATGAAACGCACATAGGGGTGAGGGGGTGGTAGGGTGGAGGGGGGTGGAGCAGGGTTCAGAGAGTACATTACGTTTGACGGCGTTTAACTGGTTAATGACCCAGAGGTCAAGGTTAAAACGTTCAACGGAACAGCGGGTCACCTGATCGAACTCAGCTCTCGGCAGGAGCAGACAGGAATATCTATAACGTTGTGATGGCAAGTGCGCGGCTCTCTCTATGCTGACTCCCAGCTGGTGCCCCCGCGGTCCGTTCAGTCAGTTCGGCTCGGGGGCGTCAGATCTCCGGAACGATCCGATGACCTACATGCGCGCGTCTGTTCAGGCACAGATATATTTAGGAGCATTTCCATGTCTGTAACAGATTCGAAAATAAAAGTGCAAATTATAATTATTAAAAGAAAAAAGTATATATTTTTGATGATGTTCCCAGTTTTCATTTTCAGCGTGGGTTGTACAGATCAAAGAGACAGCATAATTTTTTATTGGTACATTCTTTTATGGAATTTCACATCTTTGTTTATATATTCATAATAGAAAACACTGAAGTCTTGCTCTGCTCCTACTGTTTTGGCCTTGTCTTCATTTATCTGTAGGCTTCTGATGTGTGTGTGTGTGTGTGTGTGTGTGTGTTATTTCTGTCTTTATTTCTGTCTTTGAGTGTGTGTATATGTGTGTGTGTGCGTGTGTGCGTTCATCTGTATTTCTGTATTCCAGTATTTCTGTGTGTGAACAAGAGTGTGTGTGTGTGTGTGTGTGTGTGTGTGCATGGTCCCTTTTCATGGGCTCGTTCTCCTTTCCATAATAACGTGTCAATGGATCCCATCTGCGCTCATCTCCCGCATGAATAATGTTTCGAATATTGCAAATTATATCCAGCATAAACTGTAAATCAACAGGCTTCCTGTCTCCTGGTACACTCATTCCTGCCCTTATGAGGTCACATGAGATTATTGGTATCATTACGGTCATAATCAGGACTGCGCAGTGCGAACAGGGAGCGCGCTTTATTTCGCTACCTTGTGAGAACATCTGTTTTCGTAGCTCGCGTCAGACTCCCTTCAGAGTATTCCAGGATACTTCCTCTGCCTGGGATAAAGATAACATTATCTCATTGCATAAATATATTTGCTTTTCCCCCTTTTCAAACGAGATTTACCCTCAAAGCGGTGCGTCGCCATGGAGCGGAGTTAACATTCCTTCAGGACCACACACACACACACGTACACACACACACTTACACCATCCATATTTACCCCCATGTATTTTTTACACCATCCTTATATACTTACATGCATTTGTGCACATATGCACACACACACACACACACACACACACACACACACACACACTCCCAACACCCACACACTTGCACCATTCATATACACTCACATGAATGTGCACACACACACACATACACAAGCATACATACATGCACATACACTCAAATCATTCATGCCAACACATGGACACAAACACACACATACAAGCAAACATATACGCAACACATATACTCAGCACACATAGACACACACACACACATGCATGCGCATACACACATGCACTCACACACACACACACACACACACTCACCCTCACAGTCCCACACATTTTTTCACAGTCTCCCTGCCTCTCCGAGTTTGAATCACAATGGATTTTAATGTTCTGGTTGAGCTCCCTCATGCAGGATGTGATGCGGGAGACTCAGCTGTGAAGCGGGCAGAACGGGCCGGAGCTCCAGAACAATGCTGGCCCGCCAGACGCCGCCGCTCGGCCCATTGGACCGTGGTGACACCCGCCGTTTGTTCTGCTTTTTTGTTGGCGCTCGTGGCTCGTCCGGGAGCCGCCCCCCCCCCCCACCCCCCCCACAACCAAAAAAATGCAAGCCTATTATCACACACCTTATCATGGGGCCAGGGGCCAAAACCCCCCTCTAGCGCATGAACCTTGAGCCGGAATGGATTCCATTTGACCGCATAGCGAACAGGCCGCTTTTGTCAGAAGCTGTTTGACCCCCCCGGCTCGAGCTTTCAGAGACATCCACGCGCATCAGAGCAGATCCTGTCGCAGTGACCAAGTGGTTATTTTTTTGGAAGCTTGCAAGGCAGGGTTACCCTCTCTCATGGTCCCTCATATCAATTTAAATCTTATTTTTATTTGTACTCCTCAAGCATTGTGTTAGGTCTTGGCTTTTTTTGGGCTGTAGTTTAGTGCTCACATAGATCAGGTTAAGGATAAGCTGGCAGAAGTGAAATGCAGACTTAACAGTTACCACATTTCTTCGCGAGACCGGGTCACTAAAGGGGAGACTCAATTTCCTGTAAATTCTGCAACCATAATCTGGAAATGCAATAGAGATTTAATGCACACCCACCACACACACACACACACACACAGAAAACACATACATGTATATGGATACACATTCTCTCACACATATATGGAGGCATACATACATACGCATTCGCGCACACGCAAATACACAAAGTATGAATGCTTTTCAAAATCCATTTCTTCTCATGAATGTTTCATACCCTTATGCCTATCAGGTGCACCTGTAGTCATTAAAATAATAGCTAATACAATTTCAAATCTAACCGCACTGTTTTTGCACACATTTGTGCTGCTTTGCAGTGAAAGCCGCGCTCGCTGACGCGTTATCTGTCACGCCCGCCCCGCCGTGCAGTCAGATCTCTCCTTCTTCTTGATCCGCACAAGAATCCAGCTCGTAAAACAGGAACCGAAGGCCGAATTTTATGCCTCTCGGATGACCTGGAGTCCTGGGGCTGGTTGCAATTAAAACCGTTCCGCACACACTCCAGCGAAACCTCCTGCAAAGCCAGGCGTCCTGTGGCCTCGGAGCTCTCCTGCGGGTGGAACGATTAAAGGGGACTGACATCACCTTTTTCAGGATGTCATGATAGTGCCGGTATACTATGCGAATCGAATGGGTTTTTTTTGTTGGAGCTCTTGCATTAAAGACAGTGCACTATACCAGAGGCTGGAGTCACTGCTGTCACAAAGAGGCTGCGTCCAGTTTTTTCAGCTCCTCGGTTTCGCTGCCAACTTTTGAAATTTTGTCCGAAACACTGAGAGTGACTGAGGGTCCAATTTATATGTATGAGATGACAGCTATCGATCTTCCCGTCACCAGTCATCAGCATAGAAAGTGTGGTTAATGTGTTTATTATGCCTGCTTATCAATATTTATCATTTTTATCAGTGTTTATCCATATTTATCAGTGTTTTATCAGTAAATGTAGGAAAGCTCAGTAAACAGCCTGTGACTTCCCTAGCCGAGCTGGCTGGTCCCCAAATGAGTTCTGTCCACAGCAGAGGAACTTTTCGAAAGGGTGAACTTTCTGCTCTAAAGAGCTGGCACCATGCAGACTGCAGTCTGGATTCAATCAACGTTTGTCCTGAACTTCAATTCGCAAATAAACGGAGGTGTGTCTGATTTTTTTTTTTACTTATTCCGTCACGCGCTTTGTTTCACGCTGAGTTCACCGGCACTAACTTGCCAAACTGTGTAGAGAGATCAAAAACAAACACTTGCATTTATTTTGTAAGTGAAAGTTAAGGACAAATGCTGATTCACTCCAGGACTCTGTCTTCCTATTCCATCTGTCAGGGAGGTGAATGAGGATAATATCCTTGTGGATGATGCACCTGTGATGTTTGTGATACCGAACTACAGAGGTGATTTTTTTCTTCATCTCTCTCTAGCTCTGTCTTTCCGTCTTTTTCCCACTGCTTCAGCTAGCCATCTGTGGAGTTTTTTGTTCTTATTTTGTTTGTGGAGGTTTTTTTCCAATCATTCAGCTACCTTGCAGTATTCAGCACCTTGTATAACCAATGGCGTATCCAGTCTTTGAGGTTTTGGTGATACTCAACAAAGACCTTGATCGATAAGACTGCATACACTGCCTCAAATAGTAACCTTTCTTCAGCGTAACCTAACTGTCCATATCACACCTATTGGCATTTATCAGTACAGGGGTTTACATACTGGGATTCAGGACCCACAGATCTTGAGGTTGAGGTAGCTAGGGAGATGCCTGTGTGAAAAGCACACAGCACTTTGCCCCCTATCCTCTCTGCAGACATTCACTAACTAAAACTAACAAACTCAACACTTTGCTGGAGAGTTCATATGCTTTTGCATCAGCTTCGGTTACAAAAACATTATTATAGTCCATGTCTCAACATAATAAAGGCTACATTTTATCGTGTTGTGGGTCACAAGACATGTGTAGGCTCTATAACTGGTCCCAGGGCTTTGAAAGACTGTGGAGGTTTATGTTAGCCTCTGTGTTAGCGGATGGCCCAAATTAGCACTTTAGCGATGTTGTCACTTGCTCATGGTCTACCTCACCAGGGAGAGGATAATGCCAGTGTTAAACATTGCACTCTCTCGTTCTGTCTCTGCCTCTCTCTCTATCTCTCTCTCTGTTTCTCTCAGTGTCTCTGTCTATCTGTCCCCTTCCAACTCTGATTTATTTCCCCTCTGAAACGCCGCCAGAGATACGAATGCGTGTTTGCACATTAACGCGGCGTTGGCTCGTGGACGGGATCCCTCCACATCTGGCACAGCCGAGGGGGCCCCGGCCAACGCACGCACCCCTCCGGAACGTTCCTGTGGAGAAGCGGGCCGTCGTCATGGAAACGCGCAGAGACAGGCAGCAGGCCCCCCGAACACAACACTGATGTCATCCGTTAGGGACCATACTAAACGCCACCAGCCCCCCACCCCCCGCCCACCCCAAACACCAACCCTGCCCCCCCAGCTCCCAACCCCGCAATAACTGTCACTGAGTTTGTTCAGGGGCACAGTGAGATGGGATTTGTGTTTCCCAAGCACAGAACGGTTTGTTTGCAGAGCGCAGTGAACATCCAGAGTTGGATTTTGGGAAGCTGTAAAACAGCAAACATACTGAGGCTGGGAGATTGAAGGGGGAGTTTGAGGGAGGCTGTCTTAGGATATCAGAGTTTTATTGCTTAGAGCTCTGCTTTTTTATCTCCATTTGTGGTGTGATGAATCTTGCTTTTGTCTTTTTGAGATTACAGATTGTTTCCACGGAATCCAGCAGTTAATAAAACTCTGGGCAAGAATAATTGATTGAGTTTGAAAACCGTATCCTGGAAACAATGCTGTCAAACATTGAGCTGGACTGTTTAATTCAATAAGGAGATGGGAGCAATAAACCACAGCCTGAATTTATAAGGTGTGTCAATGTAGGAGTGCTGATCTAGGATCAGCTTTGACTTTTATCTAATAAGGTTAGGATATAAATCCGTTTTTTTACTCTGAGACATGTTATGTATTCATGCACTGATTTAGGATCAGTTTTTTATCTCATAATCAGTGAAGTTTGGTTACAGCCAGTAGAAACCCGATCCCAGATCAGCACTCCTACTCTTAGGCAGTGCATAAATGCAGGCCCAGGAGTGCAATGTAAACTGAGCTCATTGTCAGGGACTGAGCTTTGTAAGTATCATCAATTTCTTATATGCCACCTATGAACATAGCCTAGAAATGTATTGTGAAATGCACCGCATGATGTGTTCTTCATTATAATACGATGAAAGGACTGGAGTGTACCTTTCACCACACCTACATCCCATGATTCTAACAACACCCTTAGCGAGCTTCCTGAGCTCCAGAATGAGTTAATGTGTTTTATTTTGTAGAGCGTACCTTTACTTAACCAGGTTACGCCAACTCAGAACTCAGTTCCGTTTTGCAGTGATGACCTGCAGAGACAAAGTGGGCAGGGAATGGTAGGTGAATGAGCAGCCAATCAGATGTAGGAGGATAATTAAGTGGCCAGATGTAGACCGCTGGTGCTTTTTGTGGGGGAATTGGATGAGGGCTGCTCTTTCTGTGGTACATGAGGAAATGTCTGTTGGGGGGGGGGGGCATGGCACCTCCCCCTTGGTGATACGGACAGGTCTGAACTCTTAACCCCCTGCAGGGGGGGTGAGGGGGTGGGTATGTGGGAGTGGAGCAGCATGGTCACATTAGAACTGGGACATATGATTCTAATCTGGGGCATGTAAGCTCCACTTTGAAGCCGCCTGATCCGGACGTGGCTCTCGCCGAGTTGGTTTTTACAATGCCCAGGATGAAGAATGGAAAAACATTCATTTAGCTCAGTGTGTGTGTATGTGTGTGGGTGTGTGTGTTGTGGGTGGGACTGGTTTGAGTTGTTCTGGGGGTCGGGAAGGGGTACACTCATCATATTGGTACAGCCCTGGTCCGTATTCTCAAATAAATTCATCACCAACATTGATAACGCAAAACTCTATAGACAATGTTTCAGAAAGTCAGACAAACAGTTTGATTATCATAGTACATGCAATAGACGAACTTTGGTCAGTTGATATTCTGGCTACAATCTATTTATTTGTCAATTTTTAAAAATGTTTTTTTTCCTATGCTCAGTACTGTGATCCACTGAATGCACTCTCATCAGAAACATGGCTTCAGCAGATACTATTTCTCAGCTCACAAATCACAGACTGACCTCATATAGACATGAGGCAGAGAAGGGTGCTTCATATTCAGCCTTGTGCAGGTAGACTGCAGGCACCTGAATGACCAGCAGGGGTCACTGCTGAGCAATGAGCCACAGAAGCCATGGTGGCTCATGGCTAATTATACAGCACCAGGAAAAGCTGCCAGCCACAGTTGGCGCAGGCGTGGTGCGGGCTGTGGGGCCCAACCACACCCTTGTAAAAGTTCCTCAGTGGGATGCAGACCATGGGGCCCATCCACACACTGGAATAGTGCCTTAACAGGATTCAGACAGCGGGGCCCATCCACACACTGGAACAGTGCCTTAACAGGATGCAGACTGTGGGGCCCATCAACACGCTGCAACCGTGCCTTAACAGGATGAGCCACCCAGCAGACCATTCAAAACATTTTATACGTACGGAGCCAATTAAAATCATTTACTTTTTAGACAGTGTAAGTGTGGTTTTGTGGTGAAAAGGAGTTTTTGTGGTGCGAGGTTCAGGAATAGTGTGTTGGGATTGCCGTGCAAATACTCCTGAGCGTTGAGCAGGGGATGTGTAAAAGAAATAAAACACCATGAATCATGGGGGAGTGCAAAAGGAAACAAGGCCCTGCAGTCGTTCCACGCATACACAAGGGTAACGTATCCCTCCATTGGCAAGGGCGAAAGCCTGTTTCTGTGAATTCAGCTCAGGATCTAAATGGCCCGTGCTCCACTGGAACTAGACCGTGAACGCCTCTCTCCGAATATAGCCCCCTCCATCTCTCTCACTCTGTCCATGCTCTTGTAGCGGAGGTTTGCCTTGTGTATTTTCATATGTTATATTTTTTTCCACTGTCGGATATATGCGAAAGCCAAAGCTAGATGCCTTCAATCTGCGGTCCCTTCTCAGAACGGTTGCTCCGTCCCCGTTTTTAGCTTTGTTTATTTACTTGTGTTACTTTTTATTTTTTTCCTGCCGTTGTTGGGCCCTGTCGTTATGCGATGCGAGACGAAACAAGGGGGGTGGTGCCTGTCCGCGATGGACAGGGAAGAGATCGACAGCCGAGCCTTTTTACGGGACTGACGGCCTGCTGGAAAAACAAAAGCTGGTCTCTCTGCCGCCAGCTAACGCGGCGTGAGAGAGAAAACCATGCGCATTTTGAAGTAGACAGGACCGCGTGTTACCAGTTGCTCTCTTTCTCTCTCTGTCTGCTAGAGGAAACTGATTTGTGATCTAACTGGGGCTCCCTGTTTTGACACCTCTGGCAGTAATGAACAGGTGTGAGGTAGGAGGGGGTAGAAGGAGAGGGAGGGGCCATCCTGTCAGTCACATATTGTCACATCACAGGCAGACCGTAACCCCAGGCAGATAGTTCCATGAATAGAAGCTCTGTTATAAGTCTCCTCCTCGCTCCCTCTCTCTAAGGAAGATATTGTGGCTGAACACTGCGGCATTAGCCGGAGAAATAAGCCAGCGTGTTTACTGTAAATTGAAAACAGCAGACTGCTTAAAGGGCCAGCGCCCATTTCATATGCAGACAGAGAGGGAAATGGAGAGAGGCAGTGCCCTTATGCATAGAAAACAGTCTGAGTGTGTTGGTGAAACCCAATTAGAAGACCGATGGTGAAAAGGGAACACGACTCACAGGTTAATTTTCTCGGGGAGCTCAGAAACGGTTAACCATAAAGTATCCGTCGAGAGATAGAGGGAAGGAGAGAAAGGGGAAAGAGAGAAACACTGATTTATGTTGATTATTAGATGTTGGTGTTGGAAACTTTGAAGCGCAGGTGCTTGAGCTTGTTGGAATGAATGAAGACTCATGGTGTGAGATGCCTTTTGTACGGCATGGCAGGTTAAAGCAGCTGTCTCTCTCAATCCATACAGCTGCAGTCAGATCCAATGCTCCCAGCCACTGCAGTCAACACTGAGCTCAGGCCTGAATGCTAAGGTCTGCCCAAACATTTAACACCTGTGTGTGTGTGTGTGTGTGTGTGTGTGTGTGTGTGTGTGTGTGTGTGTGTGTGTGTGTGTGTGTGTGTGTGTGTGTGTGTGTGAGTGTAACTCCACTGTGTAAACTAGGGGTGTCCAGTGTTTTGTGAGTGCAGCAGTGATGGTTATGTGATGGTTAGAAAACTGGGCAGAGGTTGCAAGTTCAGTTCCCAGATGAAGCCCTACCATTGTCATCTTGAAGAAGGTTCTTTACTTGAATTCATTTACTGTATGTCAATCAGTGAACATGGATATTTTGCAAAATGTACTTTGTGCAAGAGCATCTGCTATGTGTTATGTACATTCTAAGAAGGTTGTGTGACTCCATGCCTAGCAGGGATCGTAACTTAGAGGTTGCAGGTTCAATTCCCAAGTACAGCATATAGATCCTTGTTCAAGATAGTTCAGCTGAATCAGAGGTGTCCAATCTTACCTGGGATAGGCTGGCATGGATGCAGGCTTATTTTTCTAGCACACCATTGCTGCACCTGATTCAGCTCCAGTTATGTGGACATTGGAAAACCTGTACCTCTGCCCTACTCCTAATGTAGGGTAGCAGCAGGCATTTGTTGACAAGTGGATCCGTCTGATTTTTTGAGCCAGCTTAGGCTTGTGTGTGTATATATGTGTGTGCATGTGTGTCTGAGTATATTGGTCTGTGTATCTATGTGTGTGTGTGTGTGTGTGTGTGTGTGTGTGTGTGACTGCACATCTGTGCACATTTGAAATGTTCCCCATGTGGTGTTGAACAAACAGATGGAAAATCCCATGTAAGAAACAGACACACACAAACATACACGCTCTCCGCGGCTGCCTTAACCCCGCAATCTGATTTCGCACAACGAGAAAAGGAGAAAAAGAGCCATTAAAATTCAGCTCGTGGAGGCTCACGAAACAAACCTTATCAAGCGGTTGCACAAAATACAAATGCTAATTTGCGAGCGGCGCAACAAAACACACATGCGGATTCTAAAGTGGTTCCTTACTGCACCGAGATGTCTAGACTCGTGTTCCTTCAGGGAGAAGAACCTGATTCCCCTGCAGGTTTTTGCGGTGTAATTGAATTGAAGCCAGGAAAAGCTATTTTAAATCACAGTCACTCAAACAGGCGACGGAAAGGAACACATTTCCATTTACTTAGTCTCTCTGTTCAGTAAACAGATGTGAAAAGCAAAAAAAAAAATCTTTCATGAACCCAGTTAAGCTTGAGCCCCACTGTGATCTGGTTGAGGAATATAGCGGTTGAATGGAGTGGTAGATTCGTGCTAATACGTTTCTTGCGATTGACGGCTCGATTTTAACCTCGGTTAAGTGTGAAGCGGAATGAACAAGCTGCTGCGAACAGGGATGTGGGAGAAACGAACACTGTAACAGTCAACACAGTAATCTTCTCTAGATTTTTTTCTTTTCTGAGAAAGATTAAATCCAGCAAAAGGCCCTAAGCATCTGGAGAGAAGTTATGTTCTGTCATGAGAGAAGCAATTAATTAACAAGTCAACATGGTAATTGTTAGTTCGCTAGTAAAATAATAATTTCACTGATTCATGGGCAAGAAGATAGTTCACTCAGTCAAACTTTTATTACAACCTTTTTTAAATTAATTGTTTACTTCTTTAGTATTTCTCATACTTTTCAGTTTGTGAAGGACACCATGCTTTGGTGGAAAGGTCCAGGAATGTGAACTTTGTGGGGGGCACTGGTGCAAGTGTTACTGGTTATAGGTAACAGGTTTGTTTATATAATTATACTGGAGGTACATCTATTCATTCATTATATTAGAACCTATATATACTCGGATCCAAAAAAAAAACGTCCCACTTGCTGCCTAAGGTCAAAAGATCACTGAAACTCGGCCTGGCGTAATCCACTCATTCTTCCAGGTGTTGATGGTGTTTTTCCCACCGCTGTCCTGCCATGTAAGGGGCTGTTTTGGTAACCAGAAGAAGAATTTATGGTTGCTTTTCCCAAACTACGGTTCTCTTGGTTATTTATTTATTATTTTTTACTGGTACTTGGGGTAAAACATCTGTTTTACATTTTTTCTAATCTAATTGTAAACATAGCCGTGACTCAAAGCCAAACTTTCTCCTTTTTTGGGTCCCGGGGTTATACAAAAATGATCTAACGGCTGTCTCTCCGTAAAGCCGCGGATTCGCCCTGTGCGCTATGTGAGTCTGACTGGTTCAATGAGAATGGGAGTGGAGATGAGCTATGTAGTGAGCAGCGAGAGTTTAGCGCGCCTGTGTAGGAGCTGAAAGGGAAATGAATGGGAGAAGATTTAGCCTGAGGTGGATTCTGTGGGGTACAGACATGTTTGTCTGTTCCCCCCTTGTCTGTTTAAAAAGCACGCCGCTGGTCGTCTTTGAGAAACCAAAAACCAGGGAAAATTTTTGATTGAATGTACATAGATTTTCTTTTTAAATCGGACCATATGTAGGATTTAGTGTTGTGTGTGTGTGTGTGTGTGTGTGTGTGCGTGCACATGGATATATATTCAGGTGTGTTTGTGTGTGTGTGTGTGTGGCTATCAATAATATGGGACTTTTAAATTGCAATTCTGATTTTGGAAATAAAATACCGGCACAAAAAAAGCGTATTCCATTCTTCTCAAGCAGTAAGACTCCTGTCAGAAAATTTGTCAGTTTGGACAGTGGTAGGGTGTGCTTGGTGCAATGTTGTTGCTGTCATAATGCGGGTAGGTGTCTGTGTGTGTGGGTGTGTGTTTGAAAGAGAGGCAGCGCTGATCATGGTAATGACAAACAAGCTGATGCATGATGGGAAAGAATTTATTTTACCTGGCCATCCAGCCTTGCAGCTATTGGACCAATCAGAGTCTGGCCCTGTCACAGCTGTGGGGGGTTGGGTGGTTTGGGGAACAGCCTGAAGTGTTCCACTTTCATCAAACAAAATGATTTATACAAACGCCCGGAAAGGTTGTAAAAAAAATAACAGATTGTATCACGGGAACGAAACAATGTTCTTGTTGTGTGTGGCGATGGGGGAACACGTTATTCTAAATGTCATTAGATTAAGATCTGAAATGAATGAATGACCCGTGATGTATTTGCTGTCAGTTATTTCCGAATAAGACAGAGGAGAATGGTAATTGAGTGTTATTGCTGATATTAAGCTCTCGTGCGATGTATAATTCATGGCGGTAAACCAGCTGGTCTGAGACCACGTTGAGAGTAATTCGTTTGAAAATGCCATGTCATGACATGGGCTAGTACATAACTCACTGTGTGCTTTTTACAGGGTGATGCTGATTGGATGGAAGTTCTGAGGGGAGGTGCTTTATTTAGCCTTATAACAGAGATATGCACATGCCCACACAAACAAATTCACACATATTTGCACTCACATACATTACACACATGCTCTACCCCACACACACACAAACACATTTTCACACACATGCGTATACATGCACACAAACACCATACACACACATACTCACACGTAGTAAAGATGTAAAGTGCTAATGTACCCATACGCACAGTCTGTCAACATCGCTAAAGTGCTAACTCGGGCTGTCTGAGAATACTTTAAAAGTCCTGCGACCTGTTATTGACCCAACACATGTGCTGTGACCTACTGCACAGTAAAATATAGCCTTTATGTTGAAACACTGATTATAATAGATGTTTTGGTAACATAAGTCAACACTAGAGTGTATGCACTCTCCAGCACAGTGCTGAGTTTGTTAGTTTTAGTTCGTGAATGTCTGTACAGAGGAAGGACTGAGGGCAAAGTGCTGTGTGCTTTTCACACAGGCATCTCCCCAGCCACCCCAGCCCTCAACCTCAAGACCTGTGGGTCCTGAGTCCCAGTATGGAAGACCTTGAACTGATACACACCCAGTGATGTTATATGGACGAAAAGAGGGTGGAATATGTAGTCTCGTGCAAAGTGTGCAGTCCAGGTCTTTGCTGATCATCACCAAAACCTGGAAGACTGGACACATCATGAGTTTGGTTGTATATGATGCTGAATATTGCAAGGCAGCCGACTGAATAAAAAACCTCCACAAAAAACAGAAAAACTGCACAGATGGCCTATTGAAGCAGAGAGGGAGAGAGAGAATGAGAGAGAGACACAGAGCAAAAAAGAGAGATTTTCCCTCTACGCTCCTTGAGGAGGCGTCTGTAATGTCCTTAGTGGCGGAGCAATGAGTGTCTGTAATTTGATATTTCAATCAGAGCTGAATTGTGTTTGATGGTGAACACATGAGAGTGTGGCTCTAGGGCTTTGGGCTGAAGAAAGGGGTTTGGATGAGGGGATGGGGGGTGGAGGGGGGTGGTGCTCAACTGAATCAATTGACTTCACTCGTCTCCCTCTGACAAATGCAAGGCTGTGCCCCCGGTCCCTCTTCCCCTCCCTCCCTCTCTCCCTCCCTTTTTCCTTTTTTTCAGTTATGAGGTATATAAATGATGGATGCTCAAAGAGCGCCAAGCCGCGCCTGGTTTCCATAGGAACTCCCAGGGTCACATGTGCACGCATTATCGCACAAGCACAATTTCTTTTTTGTGTTTGTTTACGCTTTTCTACCGTACATCCCGTTTTAAAACTGCGGTTGAGCGAAAATTCGTTGAGCCGGGCTTCGTCCCGCAGCCGGGATGTCGTCAGTCACCACTCACTCACCTCCCCGTTATGCGGTACCGTACTCAAAAGGCCGAGTAGGACTTCCTGTAGTTCGGGTTAATGGGAGGGTGGGAGGAACGTTGGAGTTGATTATCTGGTGGGTGTACAGTATCTGTGGTTTCCCCTAGTGCCCTGATATGCTCTGCCCCAGAAACTCCCATGGCTTGGCTGCCACCGGGGACCTCGGTGCCCTTCTGAAGGGGGCGATAATGGACCTCACAGCGGGACGCTGTTTCACGAGCTCACAGGCCCTTCTGTACTCTGCAAAACAAAACAAAAAATTACTGTTAGGGAACTTTTACCCCACCATTGGCTGTTAGTGTATGAAGAATGTTATAAAACAAGGAAGTTACAGACATTACAGTTTGTGTGTGTTTGTATGCCGGGGGCTGTGCTGTATATGAGCACATGTGCATGTATGCACTCATAAATATGTGTTGGCTTAAATATTTGTGCATGCATATATGTGCGGGCATGCATGTGTGTACGTCTGTATGTTTGTGTAAATCTCTGTATAAATATGTGTGTAAGTCTCCGTATGTATCTGTGTGTGTAAGTCTCAGGGTGAGTGTGTGTGTGGAAGTCTGTGTGTGTGTATGTTTGTGAGTGAGTGAGTGTGTGTATTTTATTTTTTAAGTCAGTAAGAGTGCTGAAAGATTAAGTGTCTCATTTTTGTGCTGGCTGCCTGTCCCTAATCTACTGTCCCCCTCTCTCTGCTTGGCTTACTTCACTGCTGATTGGATTTCTACTGGGATTTACCGATCGCCCCGAGCTCGCGCCCCGCGCTGTCGTCGCCGCAGAGACGGACCGTCCGCCATCTTTTATTCATGCGGCTGCTTCAAGGGCACGCCTCGCCTGCAACCTTAAACTTTCCACGGCGCATTTCCGTGGCAGTGCGCGATGCTGGAGCCCCCGGAAACAGTAGGGATCAGTCAGTTATCCTTGACTGTTTGCCCGCTGGGTGGAAACGGTCAATATCCAAGAGGGGTTGGAGTGTCTTCATTAGATTTTCTATTCGCTAAAAATATAAACCATGTTCTAAAGCATATTTGTAGTTTTGTTTGCATACACCGTAACCTGATAAATATGAGACCCAGACTGAATTTAAGGAAGTGTGCTATCCTCGGATTCCACAGGATATCGCATGTGGTCATCTCCTATATCCAGACATCTCTCTGACAACATACAACATAATAACAACCCAGACATCTTGGCAGACGGGAACTTTTTGCCAACTGCTGTCTTCTCATTGCAGCTTCCTTAGAGTGAGCTTAACCTGTCTAAGTGGTCACAGTAATTCTTTGCCTGTGTTAGGGTTTACATAGATACGGAAGACCTGTGGACCCTTTATGTAGAGGAAATAAGACACCATCCGTAATGTCGCTGGCCCACGGTTCTCAAAACCATTTTTGTGCATTTCGGGCCGAATCACAGAGCTGCGCTTAAGTGCATTTTCGGTGTAAGTCTCCCATCCTTGCAATGATAAGTTACGTGGGAAAAGCACTGAAGCGCAGCTCTGTGATTCTGAATTCGGCCTTTAACTATAGAAGGAAATTAAAATCAACAGAAGGGGTTCATGCTCAAAAAATAAATAAATAAAACAAATTTCACTTTATTAATTTGTTCATTTAACACCGGTGATGGCTTCAGAGCCGAAACATTTGTTTATCCTGTCTGGCTTCGCGCCGCAGTAAATGAATGATTTATTAGTCAAATTAATTGCCCGCAAAAATGTTTATTACATTTTTTGAACAGGAAGCCCACCCGCAATTTAGAATTAGACACCCTGGCTTGGGCAATGTGTCCCAAGCCATAACAGAACCACTAGAACCATTTTTTGTTAATTTTTTTTTACATGTCCTGTGAACATAATAATTGGCAATCATAACCTTTATTATTTAGAAAACTGACTGAATTTTTGAAAGTAAGTCATTAATCAAGTTTAACTTTGAAGAATCCAAAGATTCCAAAAAAGTTCTTTCAGATGCTGAACTTGGACTTTTGGAAAGAAAGTTGGTATATTTAATTATGAAACAGGGAGGGAGGTAGTTCCTTCAGCTGCTCCTGGTTCTGTAGTATTTAAGAAGGACTGGGACGCTCCATTAATGTCCCACGATGGCCTGTTCTCATTTATTTTTAAGAACGTCACTTATTCCTAGACTGGACAGATGGTACAACGTGCAAATGTTCTGATTAAGACTTGAGGACGGAACTGTCATGTTCTGAGGCACGTTATGTTCAACTCCTCCGTGAAGCAAATTAACGCATCAGAAATCAAATGTGCTCGTAACCCTGGTATCTTGCGGTGTTCTTCTGCAAAAGGCGGGGTTGGACACCAGATTGGTCTTGAAGGAAAGCTGAGATGCTGTGGAATTCCTGCAGTGAGAGAGCGGGAGAGAGAGGCTTTTCGTTAAAACCCTTTTCATGTGTGCAGGTATGCAGAAAGATACGCTAAAAGCTGCAGGCTGTTTTTCCAAAACAACACTTAAATAACCATAGTAGCAATTATTTGAAAAGGTTTGGCTTTTTATTAGGTACTTTCAGTACTCCCTGGAATTTATATTCAATACTTTTTTGAAGCTGGAAGCACCAAAAAGCATATCTTTTGTTAATTGCCTGTTGTGAAATACAAAACAGCCAATTCAAAGATCCTTTTTTTAGTGTAGATACCACACACATACTCCAAAGGGAAAATTGCTATTTTATAGCCTACAGCGTGAGATTGCACATACTTACACACACACACACACACACACACACACCTGCATGCGCCCACCACCCATCACCAATACATATGGACAAATTCACATACATAGAAACACACACTAGTTAAAATGTAATGTCAGAAGAAAAGAGTCATCTAGCTTTATTATACTTAATTTAATTTATAGATTGGGGCACAGAATGATTCAAATAAAAATACTGCAGCAGCTTTTTAAGGCTTTGCATATTCACCCACTTTCTTTGTGGGGAACATGAAGACATTTTTTTTTTAGTTTTTATGTTTATGGAAAATATGCAGCGATATTGTGTTTTTGCCTTTTCTCATCTCTCTCTCTCTCTCTCTGTCTTTTTTAACCGAAACGTGTACAGTAACCTTGAGGAGAAAAAAATGCACACGAAAAGGACACTCTTGGAACAAATTCTTTGTTCCCCCAGATTGCAGTTTTTCGCCACTGAATTCCCGGTGGCTCCCACTGCATGATGGGATAGCCTCTGAAGTGAAAGGAGATACTCCCAGGGTCTGGAGGAGGATGCCGAGGTGGGGGGGGGTCGTCAGCGAGAGAAAGAAGGAGTCTCCCTCCCTTGCCGCTGCATCTCTATACCGGGCGGGCAAAGCCTTCAGGGGTCAGGGAACAGGAGAGAGGAGAGCCAGCCAAAGTCAATCTGCAGGGGTGTGTTATCCCCATGCTTTTCATCTCCCCAAAAAACAACCCGAAGAAAAGAGCGTTTTTCTGAGGCATTCTGTGTGGCGTCCAGTATTTTAACCACTCCAGAGCCAAGGCCCCCTTCAGAACTCAGCTCGCTCGCCATTTTTTATTCGGGATATAGAAACGAGGGCATGACTCTGTATGTGATCAGGCATGCCGTGAGTGAGAAGAAAAACACCTGAGGAGCTCGATCAGCTGTCATGCGCTGTGTGGTTTTAGGGGTTGGAGAGGTCATCTGTGAGAAATTAGATGCTTCAGAGGCACCAATGTGACAAAAAGAGGGAGGATAAAAGACCTGTGGTTTTTTACAAAAAATGTTTTCTTTGTTCATTAAACTGAACAGCATCACCTGATTGAGAGTGATGAAATATGGGTTGGATACAAGTGAAGGCCAGAGAAATATTTTAACAAAATTTTTGTGATTCATCATTGCATGTCATAAGGGGAAAAAAGCAAGGTTTTGCTATGTTAGGCTGGGAGACAGACCAACGCTCTTGGACTAAGCATTTCCCTGGACGTTCCCTCATCCTTCATCTGGAGAGAGAGAGCCGGACAGCTGTGCGGAAAGCTTGTTTACCTTCTCAAAGAGCCATGCCAAGGCTCACAAACACACTTCTGACATCAATGGGAATTAAAATCACGTTGGAACGCTGACTCGGTTGTGCGAAAACAGCAACAACAAAAATAATGAATACATATATTCAAGACGAATTTTTGAGACAACATTCACTCCTTCTTTAACTATTGCAATGAGCCATCTATTTGCATGGTAGAAATGGTTAGGCAGCTGGGTGTGTTGCGTAGGATTGCAGGTTCAAATCCCAGGTGGAGGAATGATGCTGTGCCACTTTATTTGAACCCATTTCTATAGATATCCAACTGTTGGAATGGAAAATATAAAGAAGTATAATATATAGGTCACTCTGGATAATGTCTAGAAATAGCTGTAATGAAAACTTGGTACAACAGGACCTCTGAGATATCACTGTTTCCAGAATTAAGGTCTTTCAGAATTCTGAATTGTTCTTAGCATTGAAAGTGATGTCAAGATAAACTATAACGTATTCAAGTTGGAATTCTTCTTGATTGGTGCACTTAATTTTACTGCTGTAATTATTTTAAATAAAATTGGCCACTCAATTTTGTAGCTATAAGCCTTAGTTTAATTAACCACAGTTCAACCAGCAGTAATTTTCACATCTCTTTTTTATGTTGGCTGACATTTTCTTTTGAGTAATTTTTTTTCTGACCCTTAACATTCCATCTTTGTCTGATTTTAAAAGCACATTTATGTCAGCTGTGAAAAGTTTGAGTTGTTCCTGCTTGCCTGTTTCAGCAGTGATATAATTTAACTGTGAGCTCCTTCTGCTGTTTAATTTCCATATTATATTCAGTGGCCCTACCTATGAGGTTTGGAAGGTTGAGGCTCTACTATGATAAATGTAACAATAATAATGCTGGAGGAGCTATCAAATATTTGCGCTGGTCCCCTCTGCATATTTTGCGCCATGTTGTCCTCAATCTCCCAGAGTTCAACAGGGCCAGACAGGGGGAATTTCCTGCCCCGCTTAAAGGGGGGTGGGGGCAGCGTGATTTGGGCCTGAAAGCCGCCACCCACTGCTCTGCGGCTCCCAGATGCCGTGGTACAGCTCAATCCTGGGATTTAGAGGTCAGAGGTCAACCCTCAATATTACTGGCGGAGCTGAAGTGGGCCATAATCTGGCCGCAGCGCTGAAATCTCTCCAAAACCCTTCGGCTTAATTTGGCAGGGGGCTGGACAACTGTTCCTGATCTCATGAGGGGGTGGCCGTGGAGGCCTAAACTAGACCCCTATCCCGGTCTTTCTCCAAATCTGCCTTGTCCCGGTCTCTCTCCAGTCCTCCCCTCCTCCCCGCCAGCCTGCCAAAACCCTGGAACACACAGCCAGCCCCTCCCAGTTCATTCGCTCTCCACCACATTATTTACAATTCAACCCCATTAAGCCGCTTATTATTCTTGTTAAGGATTTTTATTGCACATTCTGGTCTTTCATGACTGAATGTTTTTTCCATCAAAAAAAGAGCATTATTATTGGTTTGTGAAAACCTTGTTAATAAATGTAAAGGTTTTAATTACATATTAAGCATGAATAGTTTATTAATTGATACATTTTTTGGAAGCATTTAGGTTTTAATGGTAATTGCTGTTTTTGATGTTTTGTTTTACATGTTTGTCAGTGAAGCGTTGCGCTCCACAGTTGAGTTGATACAGATTTGAGGGACAGAGGCATTGTCTAACCGTCAGCGGGGCGTTTCAGAGACATCAGCGCAATATCACCCGTAAACAAATAAAATAAAAAGATAAAGATAATCTCCATCAGATCAGAGGCACAGGGATTGAGTGATCTTATTGCCGGGGATTTGAGTGAGTGTAGAATTAGTTTTGGACAGTGTGTGTGTCTGTGTGTGCGTGGGTGTACATTTGTTTGTATGTGTGTACTTGTTTCAGTGCATGCATGCATGCTTGTGTGGTTTATGTATTTTGCAAGCGGTCGTGTCCGTCTTGCATCCCCAGGGTCACCTGGTGTCAGAGCTTTGGCTCCATGACAACAGAGGGTCAGCAGATGCAGTTAGTTAGTCCGTCTTCAACTTACCATTCATTTATTTTTCTCTCTTTTCCCTCCTTGTCCAAGATGGGATTCTTTCTATGGTCTCACAAATGTCTCACAAGCTTGGGTTTGGGGGTTGAGGGTTTTGGAGGGGGTTGGAATCTTCTGTCCGCTCTGAAGACTCACGCTTAGTTTATAGCGTGAACCCCACCGTCGACTCCTCTTTGATCCCCTCCCATGTCCTCTGAGCTTAAGAGCACTCACAGCCATTTTTTGGGGATCCCCTGTGGTGCGAGGGGGTTCCCCACCCGTGCGGCAGCAGAATTGATGGAACCTGCAGATTCAGGTCCCCAAACAAAACTCAAAATGTTCACAAATGGTCACAAACTGCGACCGGTGTTCTCTGCAAACATTGCTGGTCGCACTTCTTCAAAAAAATGGGCCTTCCATTTAGGCCTGCCTGCTGCAAACACACTGAACAGCAGGGAAGCTATCAGTTCACAACAGCAGATGCGGTTTGCAAGCAAAAGGTGGCAGTGTCCAAAATTCTCTGAAAAGCCCATGCTTGACTCATCCTGACTTTTTTCAGTGATATATCACATCCTGTGGTTTGAAAATGGTGCTGTTCAAAGACCCAAGGCAGTGAAAGTTTGAGTGTTTTTGCCATAAAAGTCAATAGTCTGACTTCCTCCTAAAATGATTTCCCATTTGCCATGATGTACGTTCTTGCATAGGTCACAGATGTGATGCAGCTATTTTGTTCATAAATTCTCAGAGTTAATGAGGGGCATTTTTTTTTATCTAGTTATTTGAACTTGTACATCACCACTGTCTGCTTTCATTTTCTCAGTATTTCCTCAAGAGATATCAGGAAGCAACTTTGCCTGGAGTGGGCCCTTTAGCTTATAAATAAATACAAGGTCTGTTTTTTCAAAAGTTAGCAAACTAGTGTTGGTGACTTCCGACACACTAACCTGTATTGGTGAGGACACAAATGAATGCATTGGACTTCCAAGTAAAATTTCAGAGCAGGTGTTGAATTCAGGACCTGTATCCGACGGTTTTAACTTAACTACTTACACCATGAAAGCTAGTTTAGTAACTGAGGAAGAAGAGGGTTAGTAATAAGGAAGACATGCAGTTTTAGTGCCCTGTGTGAGAGCAGGCTAAGTAAATTCAGTTTGATATGTGATTTTCCTACAGTATGTTACAGCGTCCGGGTGATGCTAAGGTTGTGCCGTCTGTCAGTTCTAATCAGTTCTTTGAAACTTTGAAAGGCTGAACTGAAAAAAATGTAAATTATCCCTTCTTTTCCATCTGCTCATGTCAGCCATTTTTGTCTTGCTGTATTTTTAAAATGTTAGTTTATTTCAGTAAAACGTTCTTGGCAAACACATAGATGACAGCAAAAAAAAGAAGTTTGAATTTAGGGAGCTAGTGGGTGTTCGCAAACATCCGTGTACAATGTGCCCTGGGAAATCTTGACAGATGGCAAGGCGAAGGAACACTTTAAAACCCTCGATAATTTCCTCAGATACTGAAATAGATTCCCAGTACCAAATGCCCGAGAGCACATAACTTAACCTGAATCGCCTCAACTAGTATCCTGCGGTTTAAATGGATAAAACTTTCGAAACGTTAACTATTTAAGCAAATAAAAATAAACATGTTACCACAGGACGTTAGGCATGATCAGAGCGCCCGTCCCAAACGCTGTAACCACCGTGGTCAGTCGGAGAAACGCTGGCGTTCCACGTGCTCTGTGTAAGCGCTCATTAGCGCTGTTAGATGGGGGCTAGCGATAACATCATTGGCGGATGTGGTGGTCGGGGGATGGGGGGGTGACGTTAGGTAGCGGGAATGTCGCGCATGCTGCATTTTCAGTGGCAGCTTTGGATTTTGGAATCTGTGCTTGATTAGGAGTAACGGACCCTCCCATGGGGAAGTGGAGGCCTGGGTGGTGGGGGGTGAGTGACAGGAATTGGGGGATAGAGGTGGAAAGGGGGCAGGAGTTACAGCACCCCAGAGGGACGGGCTGTTGAAAAATTTGCCTGAACCCAAACACAAACCCCCACTTGCCCGTCCGCCCCCCCACTCCCTCATTTGGGTCGGGTCTGACCGCGCCATAGCAGATGTCTCTCTGAATATTGCGCCGGCTTGTTTTGGTTTGTTTGTTTCTAGCAAACCGGGCGGCAGCCCGTGGAGACAGAACTGAACTGAGTGAGCAGAGCAGAGCTGGGCGGCTGCTTGGCTTTCCTACTGTAGCTGCAGCTCAGAGATGCTGTTTCACGCGTTTGTGCGTCAGAACTGCATGCCCAGTGCTGTTTGTGTAGGGAGCTTTATTTTCATCAGATCACTGTCTCTCTTATTCAGTCTTTTTAAGCCTCTCATTCACACACACACACACACACATGCAGAGACAGGCACACACATTCAAAAACCTAAATTACCAGACATACATGGAGACAAGTAAACACATGGGTATATACATACACACACGTACAGACAGACAAGCAAGTAAGATCAAACAGGTACCCACAAACGTATATATACACACACACACACACACACACAGACACTCTATCTCTCTTTATTCAGGTGAAACAGGCCTCCCTACGGTGATTCTTGGAGTTTAGTTTACAGCGGCCTTTCTCATCTTAACTACACCGCTCCTGGGGGTTTCTTTTCAAAGTGCCTATAACTGCTCACTCAGCTGTTTGATTGGCTGGCTGGGGCTGGGTCATCTGAGACATTTAGCGTGATTGGAGCTTATCATTGCAAACGTGTGATACCTGTGTCTTGCCGACCGACACTCATCACCAGTGTCAGGGACGACAATGTCACTAGTATTCTTTTGGGGTCTTTTTTCCATTGTGTTTTTTTTTTTTTTTACTCTACTTTCAAGTAGCTCATATAAGAGTATTTTGGGATGCCAAATGTGCGTTCCACTGTGGGTTTTGAGCCCGAATGGAACCACACCTGTTTCCACAGAGTCCGTCACACTTTTTCCACATTGTCTCCGTTAGAGTCCGCTGGCATACCTCAAATGGAAACCAGGTCAGTCGTAAGTGCAGCTGTCAGGAGATGGCGAGCACTGATTTCTTTCCCCAATCGCACTGTAGGCACAAAACGAGGCCCTCCGGCACTTATGTATTTTTAATTTTTTCAGCCGTGTGCATGTACGCGCATGCAATCATTTGCAGTTACATGTGTGTATAATTACTGCCTTTCTTTGCATATGATTCATCCTATTGGAAAGCCATTATCACAGGTTGGCTCTTAAAGGCAAGATCACTCTGTTTGCATTAAAACTCTTTAGTAATGCCTCGTCTCTCGCTTAATTAAGCTGTTTATCCCCCAAGACAACGTAGCCGCCGCGAGGGTTATTCTGTAATGTGGTTTTTCTTTTTTTTCCCCCTGTTCAGAGAGAGAGATGAACGCTGGGAAAATTGTCTCTGAAAACATGTTTGTTTTAATGGCAGGCCACGTCTCCAGGAAATAGGCCTCCGGCGTGTGCCAGGCCTGCTTAACGTTCGGCAGAACCTACGGTCTGTGAACGCTGCCGCTGTCAGGGAAATCGCGCCACGTCGCAAAAGATAGAAAGAGACGGTTTTCATGGTGGCATTAACAAACGCACAGTATATGCAGGCTTAGGGTTCCATTCACATGGACAAAACCCACAAGGACCAGCACTGTATTAGCTGTAGTACTGAGGACATTGGGGCATCGAAAATGGTCCTACCCTGGCCCCTCGTCCTTGCTTGAGCGATTGGTTGAATGGAAAGTTCAATTGGCTCAACTGGTTGAACCTTTCCAGAAACGGGGACCGATTCAAGAATTTAGGAATGGTTCATTTCCCTTCAGGACCCCAACTACAGAAACAGCTGAACAGATGAAGGGTAGAGTCCCCTCCTTCCCAACTGGCCAAATGGCTCCTGCAGTAGCCTCCTTTGGCCACTAGAGTGCATTGAATAAACCTCAGTGCCAAAGCAGCCTTTGAGTAGGCCTTGTTTCATCTGTTTCATGAAGAATGAAAAAATGAAAAGACGTCAGCTTGACAAGACCATGCCTGTCTATTAAAGGATCATCTGGCAGAGGAGAAGACGGGATGGGGGGGGGCGGTCATGAGAGAACAGGTTTTTACCTAATTAAAGGTGCAAAGAAGCACCGGAACGAGAGTGCGACACACTCATTTCTGAATCATAATAGACAAATGTGTCAGCCTCACAATGCACAATATCCTTGGCTCATTGATATGACATATTCTTTCCTTTCATATTTATTTATGAATTCATTTCATTTTTTTATTGCAAGTGCCATTTGCTTCTTTTCAGGATGAGAGCTGTAGACAGCTTTCATTCAAACAGAGATGCTCCTGCACTTTTCATGGTCCCATTTTTTTACGGAAATAATGGTTTATTTTATTTCCTCGTTTTGAAGGCAAGGTTATTCATTTGTTAAGGTACTCACAATCTAACATGGTTTTTGAGAGCCCTGGTCGTCACAATGCCTGTCTCTTTATGTGAATTTATGTAGTTATGAGAATTGCACACAGAGCTGTGCTGGCCTGGCACATGTGTGAGGGTGGCTGAGCATATTATGTGTGTGCATATGTGTAAATGTCACGCGAGTGTGTGCACGCATTCTACATATGTGTAAGCATTATTTACGCGTGTCTGTGTTTATGTCTATTATGTATGAGTCTGTATGCGCATGTGTGTGTGTGTGTGTGTGTGTGTGTGTGCGTGTGCGTGACAGAAAGAGAGAGACAGAGGATATTGTGTGTATTGTGTGTGTGTGTGCGTGTGCGTGACAGAAAGAGAGAGACAGAGGATATTGTGTGTATTGTGTGTGTGTGTGTGTGTGTGTGTGTGTGTGTGTGTGTGTGTGTGTGTGTGTGTGTGTGTGTGTGTGTGTGTGTGTGCGTGTGCGTGACAGAAAGAGAGAGACAGAGGATATTGTGTGTGTGTGTGTGTGTGTGCGCATTTGGGCATATTGTGTGTGTATGTATTTATGTGCATAGCTGCTAAAGCCGTACTGGTTGGTGGTCTCCCCTAGCCGCATGTCCTGGTTTGACGGCTCCTTTCTTCTTGATCCCGGGGAAGGCGTCAGCAGACTTAACGAGCTGTTATGGGAGTGTCTCAGCTCCAACAAGAGGAGAGGGGCCACACCGAGAGCAATGCACTCTGGGAAATACCACCGCTCCATGCAACAGGATCGCAGCTACTCTGTAAAACGCTTAGCTCCGGCTCTTCCCTGGGCACCTCACATCGGCTGCCAGTAAACTCACAAAGCTGTGTGTGTGTAAAAGCGTTCCTCATTCCTCGCTGTTGTGTAAAATGGGATCGATTACTCCCATTCCCGAGAAGCTCTCTGTTTCTGAACTCCACCACAACTTCTGCGCTTAATGAATGAATTAGCCCAGTCATTTATGTGATCTGGTATTTTAGTCACAATTATTAATGAGTTCATGAAGGACAGCTGAAGATGGTTTTTGTGTCCCTTAATGAAAAGTCTGCTTTGATCTAATCTATGGGTGAAGAGAAGATTGCATAGGAGCTAATTAGATAACGAAGGCAGGATAATTGCTGAAAACAATAAGATGCACAGGCACACACACACACACACACACACACAGGTACACACACACCAATCTTCCAGGACGAGAATTCCCCTATCCCTGGAAAAATGACAGTAACCAATACATTCCCAGATCCTAAAGCACGATACCACACCCATTAACTTAATGAGTAGGAAATGTGTTGTGTCAAAAACAATACTTTGTATTTAATTGTGTTTTTTGCACCAAAATTGTGCCACATAATGGAGGAGGAAAACATGCTGTTTCTCTGCAGTGACAAAAAGTGTGTTCCTTAACTTCTGAACAGTTCATGCACATATTGGACTGTAAGTATACTTCATGTGTGTATTCAAGTAAAAGAATATTTCTTAGTCATTTCAGCCCAGAGCGTCGAAAGTCTCTTATGTTTCTAATCTGGATGATATTTTTAGAGCAATACCAGCTGTAGAGATATAGAGGAGAAGTTTTTTTTGGGATTAGAGTTCTCACAGCTCCTTCCTGTTTTACTCCCGGACTCAAAGCTACACGCGTCACAATGAAACCGCATCACTCCCAGAAAGCGCCAGCTTTAGCTCGGCTCCCTCGCTAAGGACTGTAAACACGATTCTGGCTGGATATTTAACACGTTTCGCTCGTCTTTATTGGGGCAGGGTTCAACCACAAAAAATGGCACCCACATTGCCTGGAAGGGATTGGGGGGTTTGGAAAGTCCCCCTTGGGGCACATCTGTCCATCAGGCCTCGGGCAGCTGGTGGGAGGTGGCAGTAGAGACCACAGAAGAGCCCCGGGTTCGAGCCGGGCCCCCCTGTCCAAACCACATAACCGGTTGTGCTGGTTGAGGAGGGGGAGGCGGGGTGGCGTGTGCCAGGATGGTGGTTCATCAGGCCCTGAGGGTAGCATGGTAAAGAGGACTGAGGCGAAGAAGGCAGCATTTTGCCCTTCATTCACGCTACTTACACCACATGCCAAAGCTATCCAACTGCCAGCCTTCTTTTAGAATGCACGCAACACTTTATAACCAATCACATCTCTCAACCCAGAAAATGCAGGGCCAAGGGCACAGCGGTTACATTACATCGTTACATACATTAACTATGTAACAAAGTGTTATATTTTGTCAAATGAGTCACACCTCTGTGAATCGCCCCCAGAGAATATCACAGAAGTGTGAAGTGGTGTGTCTCTGGTGTATCAGCCTCTGTTTTAGTAAGTGCTGTTCCCATACGGTAAGGAGAGAGTGCTTTGAGATCTCCTGAGATCTGACCTGTCTGGGTTCTGAGACTGGGGAGTACTTTTATCATTACAAAGAGACATCCGGCTCCATCACCATGAAAAAATAAAAGGGAAAGCAGTGCCGGAGTGGCACAGTGGTTCAGGAGGTTGCGGGTTTGAATCCCGAATGCTGTGGTAGCACCCTGAATGAGGGCTCTTGGTGATTCTCCAGCAGGCCCCCCTGGCTGTGTACAGGGATCATTTTGAAATGCGTGGGCCCCACATACGTCCCTGCCCCCAGTTTGGGACGAGCGCCATGCACACAGAGACAGCGCTAACACCGCTAACAAAGACAAGCCTAAAGGGATTAGTACATTTTTTCCAGCAGCTACCTCTTATATCATTACCACTGTGTTCAAAACCAGGGGTCTCAAGACCCCAGTCTTGGTGGGCTGCAGCGTCTGCTGCTAGCTTTTGGTTTGCCTCAATGCTTAATGCAAGTCTCTGATAGGCTAGTTCCCTTTAAATTCACTTTTGATTTTTAGTGTTTGCTTCATCACATCTAATGTGGCAGAATCACGATGACTCATTCCACGATGGAGGATTTTAAGTACATGGAAGGGACCCAGGTTGTGTGAAATAAATGTGACCGAGACAGAGAGGTCACGGGGCTTCCTGAATGGTTCGGCCTCTGAAAGGCTTTGTGTTCGGAGCCTAAGGCTAGGGGTCTCAACCTCCAGTCCTGGTGGGCCATAGTGCTGGCAGTTTTTTGTGCTTCCTTTTCAATCAGGAGCCAATTTAGCCTTTGGAAACAAGCTGTGTGGACTCTTTAGCCAATCAATGCCTTAAACGAAGCACTTAAGTGCTGAAACGCTCTGAAAACCTGCAGACACTGCGGCCCTTCAGGGCTGAAGTCTGACACCTCTCACTTTAGACCAAAGAGAAACATGGCGCCAGTTCACTCCCAGACAGATACAACCGCAGATGTGAACAGGAGTAATCCTCTGTGTGTGTTTGAATGTGTGTGAGAGAGAGAGTGTGTGTATATCTGTGCATTGGTGTGTTCTTGTGTGAGCGTGCTCATTAATCTGTTAGTTTCTAAATGTGTGTGCATGCATGTATGCGTGTGTGTGTATCTGAGCATGTGTGCATATGAGTGAGTGTGTGCATTTATGTGTTAGTGTGTGCATATAAGCAGTAACTTCCACGTTAGTGTAGTTCAATATATAATGTTTAGCAGACTTGCTTTAACCCTGTGTGCACATTCTTCAGGCTTATATTTGTGTGTGTGCTTGCATATGTATGTGTGCTGTCGCTGTGCGTGCATGCGCTTGTGAGTGTGTGTGTGTGTGTGTGTGTGTATGTATATTTGTCCATGCATTCTGGGGGGGCGTTCTGAATCAATAGACTCATCTTCTCCTTCAGTAGCCCCTGCAGCTGGGGGAGGTCTCCGCCTTTGTGTATCTCAATCTGGTCTCGCTCGGGCTCGGGTTGGGGCGGAGGAGATATGGGGGTTTTTTGGCACTTCTCCCAGACCCGCTGCCTCTTAACAGTGATGACATCATTTAAGGAGCAGGCCCCACCCCCTTCCACCCAATCCCCCACCCCTTCTCAGCGCCACCCACCCATCTGCTAATAGACCATTAAAGTGCCATTTGGGAAACGACAAACAGGACATGACGGGCTCTGTGGGTAATTGCAGCTAGCTATTGATTTTTTTATTTATTTCGCCCTTCCCCCAGTATACTCCACCTCTATCACTTTCTTTAGCTTTTTTCTCATGTATTATAAAAAATATTAATAATAATTATGATTATGAACCAAATAAATACTCCATATATTCTGTTTATGTGTTTCAATCAAGGGTAGGTCACGCAATGGTTAAAAAAGAAGAAAAATAATAACGATAGACATATTCAGAGCAAGGAGCAGGTACATAATTGTGCATGTGGAACAAGGCTAAGGCTGTATCAGGTTGTGTCTGTTCGTGTGTATATGTTTGTTAATGTATGTGAGCACGTGTGCTTTTAGGTGTGTGTGTGTGTGTGTGTGTAGATGGGTGCTTGTGTTGTTGGGGAGGCAGCAGAAGCGAGTGATGAATTTTGAGTGGGTTTTCTCTTTTCTTTTTTTTTTTTACTTTGTTTTCCCGCGTTCTCCGTGGAGCCCAGCGGAGGTAGAATGTCACTTTCGCTTGCGTCTGTTGCTCCCCGTGGGTTCCTACTCCTCCACCATGGCCGCCGCTGCCAGAGGAGGAGGAGGAGGGCGATGAAGAGGGGAGTCGACCTTCGGGAATACGTACAGCCATTTGGCACAGTGGCATGGGCACACGGCTAGCTCGTCGAGGCTTGTTCTATATTTACTCCCTTGTCTGGGAAAATTAGGTCACCCAGGTGATTTTACCCCCACCGGTATGGTTCCCTCATCATGAATCATTCGCTGTTTATCGTGTCCCTCTCTGTCTCTGTTTCGCTCTCTATCTCTATCTCTCCCCCCCATCTTTCTCTTTCTTTCTCCCTCTCTCTCGTTTGCTCAAATTACTCCAGATTAAATCGGTTTTTAATCTGGAGGTCAGAGGGTAGTAGTTACGATGTCCGCGCATTAACACGTCCTTGACTGCACGTGTCTTGAGGAGAAGTTAACACTGTTGACGCTCAGGGGTGTCCGGCCGCTTGAATTTTGGCTCCCCAGTCCTCCCCACCCACCTGGCCCTGCCTCCCACGTCGGGGAGCCCCGAAGGTTGTTTGAAGGTCGTCCTCCCGCGTAAAACCCGTGCAGGTTCGTCGAGGCGTGACAAAATTGAGGCTCGTCCTTGAAGCGTCCTCATGTGCGCTCTCCCGTTTCCCAGGTGCCTGCCCCCCCCCACACACACACACACACTCCATTGTTAAGAACAGGAAGTGTTTATCGTGTTTCCTGTCTCTGATGCGTGACATGGTTCCAATGCCTCCGTCTGGAGCCCAGAAGACACTATGAATGTCACGCCTCGGCGACCACCCCATGGTGGGCGCGCTCTATCTATATACGGAACTGATAGACTGATAAGAGATATTTTTCTCATAACTCATATGAAGTTATGAAGCCAAAGCAAGGGTGCCTCACAACTGAGGAGTGTGGACATATTGTGAGCTGACTGCAATTTAAGTATTGTTGTTGCTGTGAATGAGCCAAAAAAGAACACACATAAATGTGTTAATCAAAAATAATGGATGAAATATACGACTGAATATGGGCCTTGGAAACAATACAGTATTATATATTCGGTCTGTGTTGCTGAAAGTGTAAATGTTTAATGGAAAGAATATCCAACATAGGTAAACAGGCCTGAGAACAAACAACAAAAAAAATAGAAAACACAAAAAATGCTGAAAGATATGGCTGAAGGGATTGGCTGCTTTCCCAATGAAAATAAATAGCTCTCAAGTCCTGCGGGTATTTTATATTCCATTGGGGCCAAAGACACCTTCAGGTTTAATGTCATATATCATAACATGGGAGCTCTAACTTTTGCATGTTTTGCTGTAATATTCATATTACGATATTGTCACCCATGTTCAGCGCTGTTCTTCAGTGTTACTGTGGAGAGAATGTGAGAGGAAGTCTGTATTTTTGCAGGTCTCAAGAGCAGCTTCTTCTTCAGCTTGCTGAAACGAAAATCTCCCTCAATGCATTGCGTTCTCTTTTGGTTTCTAAGAAATGGTACCATCGTTATAGGTTATAGGAGTTTCACTGCTTTGGCCTTCTTGGATTTCCATGCGACAGCATACTCAAGAGAGACTAGGATCCTGCATCGAGAGGAGCGAATTTAAAATGGCCCCCACATATATTTATTTGAACATTTACAAGATCTGTCATTCAAGTACCATTAGTTTAATCACAAAAAAACAAGAAACCTCCTGTGCATCTTTTGCCTAAACTTCTGCTAAAAAAAGCCTCGCAATATTATCACGAGAAGGATGTATCGCCGCATGGTCTCTGTCTCGAATGAGTGTGTTTAAAAAAAATGGCATTGGAACCGACGCAAGCTGTGTAGAAACAGCATGCCTTTTTTATGCAGACAGAAGTAAGATGTCTGCATGCAGAACTCTGAGCGTGACTCGTCTCCCATTAACGGGGGCGTGTGGGGGGGGGGGGTGGGGGGGTGTATGAAAGAACACGTCGAAGATGCTCTTGATCTTCAAAAGCTCCCTGTTTTGTATAATCCTCGCTCTTGAAAGGTTCATTAAATGAAAACCTGAGAGAGAGAGAGACCGAGACAGAGAAAAAGAGAAAGGAATGCTGGGAGCTCATTGGCAGTGCCTGCGCTGGTGTGTGTGTGTTAGTGAGAGAGTGCATTTGTGTGTGTTTGGGATGGGGGGGTGTTCAGAGTGTAGGATGGGGGGAGAGTGGTGGTCGAGGGAATAAAAAGAAACATGAGGTTAACAAGCATACCATTCTGCCCTGAGGCAGAGGAGGAGGTGGAGGTAGCGTTTTGAGATGGGGTGGGATGGGGGGTCTCAGCCCTCTTGGCCAGGCCGATATGTCCCTCTCCCCCTCAGCCCGTCGGCCTCTCCCTGCCCCCCACCCACCCACCCCACTCTCCTGGTTCTCATCTCCCTTCCCCATTGTGCCACCGCCACAAAGAGCGCACTTTGATTCTCCTGGAGTGGGATCTAATTAGCTGACCGCTTTTCTAAATGGGTTCTCTGTCACGACACTTTAATTGGGGATGGAATCTGGACAAGTTAATAAGGCAGACAGGCCTGGAGTGGCGAGGTGTGTGGGGGATAAGGGGTGTTGTCTTATTTTTTTTTTTGGGGGGATGGAAGGCAGAATGAAAGGCAGAAACGCTGGGAAAGTGGGGGAATTGGAGGTGAGAACATACAACATTGAATGAGGGGGCGGGGTCTTTGAACAGAATGGAAAAGGCCAAATTTTGGGTTGGGGAGACATGTGGGAGGTGGGAGGGGGAGGGGGCTGCCCCCTTAATGTCTGGACCTGGGGGCATTTCTGAGATCCCATCATCCATTGCTGCTGGTGCCCACCACCACTACACCCTACCGTAAAAAAAAAAGAAAAACTCAATCCCGATTTACAAAGACTCCAGATTAAAAGACATTGTCAATGACATTTGGGGAGGAGACGAGGGGGGAAGGGGGCGGAGAATGGGGGGGTGGGGGTTCTCAGCTTCCTCATTGAAGCATTTTTTTTTTGAAGACAAGCGTTGTAAAGTAAAGGGTTTAGCCCACTGTGCCACCCAGTCTCTAATTACGGGCTGTGCAGACAGAGGGAAGCTAAGCTGCGCGCATTCGCAGCTCTCTATAATTGCTGCTGGCATGACTCACCTTGCCAAATGCTCGGTGAAATTCACTCAGTGAAAGGAAGACCAAAACCCGAGTTTAAGTGCTTAAGCTGTTGGAGATGAAGAGGGGAGGGATAGGGAAAGAAAAGAGAGAGGGGGAGAGAGAAATGAAGGCAACAGAGAGGCAGAAAGAAAGAGAGACAAACAGGAAGAGGGAGAGAGAGAGAAAGGAAGAGAATAACAGGGAGTGCAATAGAGTGACTGTACGACTGGAAGAGAGTGAAAAAGTGAGGGCGTGTGTGTGTGCATGTATGTGTGTGTGCCATTTGTGTGCATATGTCTGTGCATGTGTGTTCCTTGTGCCTGTGTTTGAGTATGTATGTATGTGCATATTTGTATTTATATATGTGTGTGTGTGTGTGTGTGTTATTGTGTAATGTGTGTATCTGTGTGTGCATATTTGTATTCATATATGTGTGTGTTATTGTGTGTAATGTGTGTATCTGTGTGTGTATATTTGTATTCATATATGTGTGTGTTATTGTGTGTAATGTGTGAATCTGTGTGTGTGTGTGTGCGTGTGTGTGTGTGTGTATCTGTGTGTGTGTGTGTGTGCGTGCTCAAACACTGGGGCCTCACTGGGTCTCTGAAGCTCGCACAGAGCTGAGGCATCAGCTTCAGGCAGAGAGGTTTCAGCAAGGCCTGCCAACCATATCAGCCGAGACACCCTGTATCACAGCCAGAAATGCCCTTAGTCCTTCATCTCGCACAGACAAACAAGAAAAAAACATCTATTTGCTTACTGTGCCCTGAAATTAATTTAACTTAAAAAAAAAACATGAAAAAAAACCTCGAGCCTCAGTGTTATTGTCTTCCATATTTGGGCATGGCAATGTTGCCAACCCTCATTTTCTGGAACCTCATAATGAGTAGTTGTACGAGAAACTGTCAATCAAAGACATCTTTGACCCAATGAAAAGACTTTGCTCGCCATGGAAAAACACAGTGATTGTTTCAGATCTTTGTTAATTTAAACCCTGGGCAAAAAAAAAAAAAAAAACAGCAAGAAACTTCTGTTTCATAAAGCCTTGTTCTCCCATCACTGACTGTGGGGAATTCACTCGTCTGCTTGTGTTGTATAACAGTGACCTCTGTGAGTCTGCCAAAGCCCCCAGCTCAGTTAAGCATGAAGACGTGATGTTTTCCGTTGTATTCTGCTTTTTGGGGGGTTCCTAGCCAATGAGAATTCCCTTTGTTGACCCATTGCATTGTTTGGTCTTCAGCCTTATCCATTCCCCCTCCTCCACAAACCATGAACCCCCTTCCCCCTCCAAAAAATAGACAAAATATTTTAATAGTTGTCCAAATAAGGAATAGTCCCAACAAACTAAAGCAAACCAATAGATAACTATTTGCAAAACTTGAAAAAACAAACAAATGCATGTTGTTTTTGTGCCATGTTTGTGCTCATTTTGAGTTAATTTAATTAATGGGGTAATTTTGTTCATTATTTTAAAAAGGAATAATTGAGTTTTATCCTCAGCAGATTACTTTTTGTTTTGATTTTGTGGATCATTTTTAATAAAGTCTGAGCTCTTCCTGTAATACTGACCATGTGACTTTGTCTCCACAGCCACGTCCAATGGGACCCTAGAGGGGCTGGAGAACAGGGAGGGCGGAGTCTGCAGCACCCTGGCCATGAAGATCATTATGAAAGTCGGACAGGGTAACGTAGAAATGCAGTCATCAACCCTCTCTCTGCAGCATATTTCACATTTATTACCAGTGCAACCAGAAGAGCAAGAACAACAATGATATACCCTGTAGTAAAAATCAAAAATTTCACTTACAACAAATTTTTTTTTGATTTTGCGAGAGCTGCAGTGATTTACTGTGGGCCGTGGCTAATGGAAAGGTCGGGGCTCAGCGGGCAGTACCAGAACATCTGTGTCCAATCAGGCGCTGAGCATTGAGGTCTGCGTCCAATCAAATACTGAGTTCTGAGGTCTTTATCCCAGCATGCAGAGACGCCGAAATGTGCGTTATAAGGGACGTTGGGCTGGCACATGAACGACTTGATGATAACGGAAGTGTTGAGGACTGACAGGCCCGACTTCACAAGCAATTGTTCCTAAACGAGTCACTCCAGGACCTGCACTTTACAATGTGCACTCTTTCTCAGGATGGAAGGTAGCCCAGTGACTTCATCCCTCATAAAAAATTTTGCCTTTGAGACAGTTTGCGCTCTATTTATAATATGTCCGTAGAGAAAAATGTATAAAAGAAATGAAATAAGAGCGTGATTAGTTTTCAATTCTTTTAAAAAATGGTTTTTGAAAGCAGCATTGGCTATCATATGCACAAGCATATCCAAGTTTTTTCCAAAATCTGTAACTTTTTCTTCCTTCTCGATACCACAGTTGCATTTCCCAGAGCTTTTAAAACAGGGTAGTCAAATCTCTTTTGAAAAAAGATGCGTGTTCTACTTCCTTGGATTATGGACCCGTTATTTCGTGGTGTTGGCACTTGCAGGAGAGCCTGTGTACTGTCAGAAATTCCCAAAAGCGCCGCGGTTCTACCGTTGCCACACAAATGCTGACGCCACAGTTCAAACCTGCTCTGTGTTTTTTTTTTTTTTTTTTTTTGATTACCCAGCAGTCTCGGGGTGGGGTCGGGACATGGCGTGCACCATGCTGGCAGTGATGAGTCCACTCTAATCCTCACCGACATTGCGCACCCTCCCCTCGCTGGCGCTATGCGTCTCCATGGGGCTGACACTGCCGAATGAGTGAGCGGACATACTCATCCCTGTCGATCACCTGCAGCGATGAGCCAAGTGCATTATGGTCAGAGACACGGCTGTGTCAGATACATTATTAAAGTACTTTAATTCCTCAGGTATCTGAAATCACTTCTGTGGGTTCCTGGGAATGTTAGCCAAAGTGTATTAAAACAAATCAAAACATAAAATAATATAAAACAAAAGTTTTTGTTCTGACTTTTTGGTGACAGTTGGGTGTTTCTCTTAAAATAGTCCTGCACAAGTTTTGCAAATGTCTGAGGGGTTAAAGGTCTTCTCCACCTAAACTTGCCTCTTAAAGAAATACATATAAAACAGAAGCAGAGAGTAGTAGCACAGAACTTCATGGAACTTGTTAGAAAAGTAACACTGCATCATTTTCACAGTGTCTTTATGAATAGGACAGTTATGTTGTATCTATAATATAAACAAGAACATATATGGGAAATTCAGACTTTTATGACCAAAATACTCATACCCTCACTCATAAATCATTATGCAACACCATTTTCAAACTAAAGTTAGTGATATATAGGTAATAAATCTACAGATTTAAGAAGGCCTTTGAAGGATTTGAGACAAATCATTTTGACCCATTTGTGGTGGACGGGAACCTGTGTGTCAGGGCCTTAGGTACAGTGAAGGGAGGCAGTGTAGAACAATGGTTATAAGCTTTCTTGTAAGTCAGAGATTTTAGGATCAATTTGCAGGTAGGGCACTGCCGTCATATCCTTGGTCAAGGTCCTTCTCCTGAATTGCTTCAGAAGAGATCATGGTGTGAAAAAGGATAGTATGTTAAAGACTGTAAGCTTTGTAAGTTACTCTGGATAAGAGTGTCGGCTGAATGTTTAAAATGTTAAATTGTAATAGGATGGGCACAGTCACATGACTTCTCTGCCTGGAGGAGCAGACGGGAGGTCAGGAGGAGGTGCAGAAGAAGGTGAGGGGCAGCTCCCTGCGGACAGCATCTGTCATTGGGTGTCCTTACCCTCCATGTGTCCACCCATGCCCCTCCCGCACCAGGGGGACCTACCAAAATGTTCAAGGGGGTCACTCCCAGAAACCACCACAAATGGGTCAGTCAAGTCACAACCGACCTCAAACTGGCTCCAGATGCTCTGTTTAAATAACGTTTGTTAACTGTCCTGCCCCAAAGGCTTCTTGGAATCTGATTTGGCGCCAGCCAATTTTTGGGGCTGCGTTTGGTAGGATTCTGTAGTTTATCGTTTAACACGCCTGCTCTGTTGTGGGATTTGTCAGAAGCAGTAACTAACTGACCGCCAGTTTATTAGCAAAGCAAGTTCCCCCTAGAGCTGGACCACATTTGGAGTGAGAAACTAGTCAGGCTCGTTAGTCATTGTTGTTACGAGGCTGGCCATGGACGCTTGCTCACGAAAAGCAAAACAGGAAACTGAGGCCAGAGCTGGCTGCGTCTTGCACGCTCACCCTACCGCTGACCGCAGAGGCTGGTTAAGCCGTAGCTGATAACCCACTGCGGTCTCTGTGTCACGTCAGGCAAGAGCGATTATCATCTTTTGCCTCCCCCTGCCCCCTACCACCCAGAGACGTACACAAAAAAGGCCGGAAAACCCATAGAAAACCACAGAGGAGCATAGCCAAAAGACTATCTCTTATTTTCAATTCAATTACTGCCACGACGGAGTAGCCCTTTCACTCCATTTGCCAGAGTGGGATCTCTCCCTCTGGGAAGTGTGTGGTGTTGGTAGTGTGTGTGTGGGTGGGTTTGGTGGTGTTCATTCCAGAGGGCTAAGGCATTTGGCCCCTTTAACTGCATGAATAATGAAAAACAATGAAAAAAAGGTTAATGTATGATCACTTTAACCCCATTCTGCCACGGCTCTGAGCGCGCTCCACAGAACGGTGGAATGCAGCTCCGTTTCTCACGCGCTCCCAGCGCTGACAAATCTCACCCTCGGCACTGACTTAACAGAGCATGTCCCGCTGCGACTGCCTTTTAGGAGATATTTAGGTGACGCAATGAAGACGCGAGGGTCCTCCAACAAATATTCGTTATTGCATTGTGCTGGACAAGCTGGAACTCAGTGTGTGTGTGTGTGAGAGAGAGAGAGAGAGAGAGCGATGGAAATCAGCTGCCTTTTAAACGATTCCTCCTTGTGCTGGGACAACAGCAGATGTGTTTTTACAAAGGCACATAACCTTGGCAGACTATGGCTTCATTACGCTTCGGACAAGTTTAGCAGCAGCTCTGTTAAAAGCGGCCTTTGTCATGTTTTAATAAATAAATAAATAAATACATATAAATAAATAAATACATAAATAAATAAAATAGATGAACCCGCTAAAAAAAGATAACAATATGGCCTCGAAAATAATTGTCCTCGAAATTGGAAACGGACGAAAAAGCAGCGAGAATGAGGTTGTTCTGATCCGAGCCCCCGGACGTCAAACATTGATTGCTCTGGCACATGTATGAGAAAACAAACCGAGAGTTAGCAGATGTACTGGACCGACAAATAAACCATACAATCAGAAAAGCCCTCCATGTTGATTCATTGTTTGGAGACCACACCAGTTGGCCTTACAATTAGACAACAACCGCTCCCAACAGCTGAAACATCGATCAAGTTAAGGTTATTTGGCTCTCCACACATTCCTTCAGTGTTAGAAATAAGGAGAAAAGAAGATCAGATCAGAAGGAACGATGCAAGGGTGCACATAAATGTTAATCGGGTTTGCTGGCGCAGGATCATTCTTACAATGGATTTGACACATATCCTGTATGTATTTTATCACTACATGATAACCATCAGTTGATGCTATCAGGAACTGTTGCTACACGCTAGGAATATTTTGGGTTGAGTTGACAGAACTTGTTTTGAGCAGTAATTTATGCAAGACTTTCTGAGATCGTTCAGTTAATTTGCCTCAGTCAAATGTTAATATGAGCAGAATGTTCTTCAAAAACATTTACAGTAAGTTGGGATACACCGCCACATAAAGAGCATTCAATGAACTTAATGGAGCTAAATCGTAAGGCTGCCCTGGTAAAAGAATACGTGCATTTCTGACAGAAATACCCCAAATAATTTCCAGCCGTTCTGTGGCAAGCAAGTTCACGAGCCAACAAACAGTTAAAATTGGAGCCTAGTATAATTATATAAGGCAACTAAAAGTATGTGTTTTATAGGGAGTTGTTTTTTTATTTATTTCTTTCAAAAACAGGAAGCTGCGTTTAAAATGGCATTTTGGCACAGTCAAAAGGTATTCACGTCCCTGTGGTTATCTATGAAGCAGAACGCTTCCCGCTTGTAAGTGTACAACCACCTGCAAGCTTTTATTAGCCAGGATAGACAGTTATCGTAAAGGGTAGGCGTCACACTGTTGTTAACGCGAAACACGAAAACTAGTCTGACAATAAATTAAATTAGCAAAAACACACTTTATTTTGTGCTAGTGTGACAATTGTGTCTGATATTTTTCATTAAGAGTTGGAGCCATTGCTTGAACAAGAACACGTTAATGTTGGAGACTGCATGGTAACAGCGTGAGAAATCGATTCAATTTCTTCCCCTATTCTATTTCTTTTTTTCTGCACATATGTTCATTGAAACACCATGACAAAAAGGAGGACAGAAGGAAAACAAGAACAACGCTCAAAGCTAAACATGAAATAAAAGCTACAGCGAGGGGGTTCTGTTTTCATTTTCATTATTCAAAATGTGCATTTTTATTACTTAGGGAATGCACTACTGCGTCAGTTTCTCGTCTTTCACTTTAAACCCAAAATAATTACACATAATTATCACAGATTCTTCATACTTTAATCACGAAGGGAGAAACAGTCTGTGGTCTGTGTATTTGTACATTCCACTAACGGAATCCTGCTCGTTTCCATTGAAGTGGTGGATGTTTTCGCCCTTTCTCACAGAACGTTCGGCGTCCCGAGGAAACGAGCGCTTTGCGCTGCAGATGTGCGTCAATAAAGCGGCGGAGCGCGACAGGCTGCGGAACATCACGTATTAACAGCACGACGGGGATGCTTATTGAGCGATAGCGCAAGCGGGACCAGAATCTCTAAAAAAAAGAATAAATAAACTGGCACACTAGAGAGGCATGGCTCCGTGTTTAGCTTGGTTCCTGGTGACAACACAAAACAACACAAAGCTCATATTTGAAGCCTAAACACACGCCTCCCACAGAACACGGTCACTGCAGTTCTCTTGTTAACTTGTTTCAGTAGTGTCCAATAATAATGAAAAAGGTATACAACCTAAAAATAGTACTGCAGAATTGTGGCATGCGGCATAGAAGGAAGAAGGCTACTACTGTTTTCATCGGCGGCAAATTTTCCCGTAGCTATTTGTTAAATATCTGTGGAAAAGTAAGTTACACGTGTAACTCTCTCTAAAATGTGTCACTGAGTCTTGAGGCCCTACGGCTGAAAGGGAGGATTGAACTGAGTGACTCGTTATCTCACTAAAAGTAGTAGGGAAAAACAGAAGTTATAACTCAACAGAGAGGGAGGGAGACATTTCGCAAATGGCTTTAGGACTGCAGTTTTAAAAGACATTACAGGATAAATTAAACCAATAAGGAAATATCTAAATGGCTTCATGCATGTGCGATAGCGTGAACCGCCGCCAGCAGGGAAAAGGCTGTAACGAAAATAAAATTGCTGTTGCGGTTCCTTTAACTGTAAACCCCAAGGTATGGTTAAATTTTTCACAGAGTTGACATTAGTCTGGCGAAAAAAAAGCAGGGGGTGAATTAAAGATTATACTGTACGCTCTTAAATGTCAAACTTCGAATGGAAATGGATGGAGAGAAGTGTGCAGTCAGCATATTATTCAATATGGCCTACCTTTTTTATGACAAACAAATGAAATAAATTAATTTCCTTGGGGATTCGAAGTCCCGCGGCAGAGACACGGAACGGTGAAACATACCTGCACTAATGACCGTACTCTAAGATTTGGTTTCTCTTATTTTGCTAATGTCTTTAAGCGTTGCTCTTGAGCCATTATACAGCACCCCTGAGATGCATAGTAAAATAGTTTAATGTTGAAACAATCAGGATTTTAGTGGCAGAAACATGTAGCTGTAACTATCCTGCGCTCTTGGCTAAAACACTGGTGGAATGGTACTCAAGACTGCTAGACATTTAATGCTCACCTGTACTGTATTTATACAATGTCTGATTATTACTTTTATGATATTATAAAAATGATGATAAATTAAACTGATTATAAATACTGGTTAAAAATGACTGTACCAGCCTAGAGCTAAGGTAAACATTCAATGGGGAAGAGTAGCTATGATGTCATTAACAACCAATGAATTATCATTGTTAGCAGGACTTCTTGCCACACATAAATGTTCACATTCCGTACGCTAAAATAAAATGTTGCACTGTTCTCTTGTTTTTGTCCCCGGTTCAGATCCGAATGCGGTGGCCCCTGACCCGGTTGTCACAGAGGATCCAGGCAGAGTGGAAACGCCCAAAGCACCCACCACCATTCCGGTCAGGAAACCGAGGCCCGTGGAACCAGGGAACACAGGTGAATGACCCTGTACAAGCCCAACACAGGTGTACACTGGTCTGTGTGAACACATATGTCTATACTTGGTCACACTGAACACAGGTGAGCATAGGTGTGTGTACCTGTTCATGCTGAGAACAGGTGGACACAGGTATGTACACCTGGTCACATTGAACAAAGGTGAACATGGGTGTGTGCACCTGGAAATGTCCAACACAAGTGAACACTGGTGTGCATACCTGGACATGCTCAACACAGGTGAAGACTTGTGTGTGTGTGTGTACCCAAAACAGGTGTGCACTGTCATGCACATCTGGTCATGCCCAACACAAATGAACATGGGTGTGCACTGGTGTGTATACCTGGTCATGCCCAACACATATGTGCATACAAACTCCCACTCAAACAAGCAGACACTCACATACGCATGACCACATATGTCAATGTTCACACAGATACACACTCACTTTGAAACACTCACACATATGCCCAGTCAAATGTGCTGACAGTGAGTGTGTATGTGTGTTTGTGTGTGTGCTTGCTTTACATATGGATTGAGACAGACACAGTGTAGAAGGAATTATGGAGCAGGTACTGTATGATTGAGATAAATGTGATGACTGTATTTATACAGATGATATGGGTTACATAAATGTTTCATTATGAGAGGAAACAGTCTAAATTATGACCAGAAGGTGGTCTTTGAAACATAATGCACTTCTGTTTTTTTATTACTTACTTGGGAAGGTTTATTTCATGTAGGAGGAAAAAAACAGGATTTCTTCCAAAATGTTTAAAATGCATGGGAAAAAAGAAACAATAGTATTGAAGTCTGGGATCTCTTTAATATCAAAAGCGATTCATCTCTGTCCAAGAGATGTTTCTTTTTTTTTGTTTTGTTTTTTATCAGATTTTTTTTTTTTTTGAGATCAGATCAGATCAACGTTTCAATCCATAGCTTTCATTTTCCATGACTGTACTCAGAACTGAGGCCGTCACTCACATCAGTGGAGTTTCAAATTGCTCTGATTTGATTGTAATAAGCACTCGAAGCAAATGATAATCAGAATCACACTGGGTAATTCTTTCTTCCTCTAAACCCCCAACCGCCCACCCCCTTCCTTCTGCTCTCTTTATTTTCACACTTTCCCTTTTTTTCTTATATTTTTTTGTTCCCACACTTTGCATCATTTTCTGGTCGGGGAAGTTGCTGTGCCCCAGTTTTTAATTATTCGTAGTGGTTATGGAGATAGACATGCAGCAGTAGTACGATAATGAAAAATTAAAAGGCGTAACTGCAGTAGTGAGATGGAGTGGATGATAAGGTTATGAGAGAGGCTGTTGAATCTCTCAGTGGGGCTGAGCAGTTGTGAAATGGGGGGAGTGTTGCTGTGTCTGGAATCCGTATGGTAGACGTGCTCATTTGGGTTTTTTGGTGGATGTGTTTTTGCTTTCGGTGGGGGTGGGGATGGGGTATGGGGTGTAAGAGGTGGTGTGGCTCACCAAAGCTATGCTGCTTTTTTCCTCCTTTTCATCGAGCTGGCAGAGACGTGCAAGCTCATAAATATCGGGAGTCTCTTTTTTTCTCCTCCTCTGAGATTTTGGCCTTCTGAGGTAGAGATCAGGATCAGATGTTGGGAAAAAAGAGACTTACCCTCTCCGCTAATGGAGAGGGCCCTCCCTGCTGGCCACAGCCAATAAGATCCTCCCACTCCACCTACATTACCGCCTACATCCCGTAAGCCCTACCTCTCCATCAGTACCACTCCAAAAGGCCAATAAGTTTCTCCCACTCTATCCAGACTATCCCCAACAGGCAAAAACTTTCGCACAACCAATAAGTGCCTTCTTCTTCACCCCTCCTAACACTAGATATTCTATCAGACTACTACATTAATGCAGGGGAACCCTGGGATTGCTGGATAAAGCTGAGCCAATAGAAAGTAGCTTTGCCTCTGGAATGAGCAGTAAAATCAGTGCCTCAGCATGATGATGGCGATACAGTGCTGTGGGAGGTGCTGTCTTTAGGATGAGGCATTAAACCCCAGGGCCAGACTCACTGTGTTAAGTAAATACCTCATGGCGCTTTCAGCAAAGTGTCGGGGGTTCCCCAGTATCCTGGCAGAATGCCCAAGAATGAGCTCCGGTCCATCTTGCCAACCAGTCATCCCTGGATTAATACATCAAATCCTTGACTTGCAAGTGATTTACAGTCGGGAATTCTGGGATAAATGGACTCAGTAACGGACAGAACGATAGGTCCCTTTCCCATAAGCGAGATAAAAAAAAAGTTCTGTGGAGAATGTCATACAAAGTGATTATAGTTTTATTACAATAATCGTTATTGGAGCAGCGCAAGCATTCCACAGCTGTGAAAGTTGTTTACAGCGATTTGCTGGGACTCGCCCTGTTCTAACGGCCTCAGTGTTCTCCCTTCGAGCGGTGGCGTTAAGCAGCCGCGAACGCCTGTTAGAGAAGCCTCCTGTGTCTCGACCGTGACTCACTCACTAGTTGCCGCACGTTTTCTAGCAGAAGCGCCAGGAACCGGGGGTCCGTGTACAGAACGCGGAACCGTTGCACGCTGCATTGCATTATGTGACATTACAGGCATTTAGCAGTTGCTCTTAGTGTGAACGACATACAGAGCTAATGCAAGTGCGTGGAATGGGGTTGCAGTGCTGTAATATCCCAGAAATCCCAGAGATGACGGACATGTGATAACATAAGATTCAACTGGGAACCCAATGAACCTATCATGGAAGCCAAATAATACTGTAATGTAAAAAAACTATTAAATAACAAGTCAACATGGATAATTACTCCCCTCAAAACACCGTTTAGTAACACGCAAAGTTACGACATGTAAGGTGAGTACTACAAAAGGTGAGGGAAGGAGAAGCCAAGGTGCTGACACTGGCTCCAATCTGACTCTACTTTCACAGAAAACTCGTTTCATTAGCTGTTTCAGCAGTAGTCTGGAAAGCACAGGTTTCGTCTGTGCCATAGATTGTTGTTTCGTGATACACCTCGCGTGCGCCTCGGCTGGTATCCCTGTCGACCACAGAGGCGTTCCGCGCCTTTTGGCCGCTGTTCAGGGGCAGCCCCTCGGTCCAGACAGCTGTGATCGAATGCACACTTTTATTACATTCCTCTCTCCTCTGAGGCGCTGGAGGGAAGGGGTGGGGGGGCGGCGGGGAGGGGGGTCGGACGAGTTCCACCTTGCAGGGTTGTTATGGCAGCCCATTTTGATTTTTGGTGAACTGAGGAATGTGATAAAAAATGCTGAAAGCAGGGAAGGCTCACACAGATTCTACACAGTGTGTGGGTGTGGATGAACAGGAAGCGGCTTATTGGCTGTGGGGGGGTCACATGGGTGGAGAGTTATGAGCTTATGGGTTGTGGGTCTGGGTATGGGAGGAGCTTATTGGCTGTAGACAGTGGTAGTGGACTGTGGCATAGGTATAAATTGTATGGACTGTTGGCTCTGGACATTCATACGGATGGCGAGTTAGTCACTCCTCTTACCGCCATATGAGTCAAGAAGGCGAGTATTACCAGTTTCACTCAGTCATGCAGTTGAAGAGAGAGGGGCTTATTGGCCATGGACAGTCACATGAGACCTTATTGGCTGCGGACAGTAGTCTTGACTCCAGATGATCAATCACTGGTCGTGCATCTGGAAAATGTATATTGATTTTTGGCATGGTCTGCCTGAGCAGCCACAGTCTTCCCAGGGTGGATTTGGTTGGCTAGTGCGAATTCCAACTGCTTAGTAGCTGCTTCCAATTGGAGTCCCACCTACATCCCGTGAAAGTCCCGTAAAGTTGGGCATTTTTATAGAACAATGGAGACAGTATGGTCAGATCATTGCCTAAAACACATACAAAGGTTATTCCCTGCACCGTTCCATATAGTTTGTTTTTTTAGGTTCTTTGTTTAACATCTTTGCTGCTGTACCCATAAGATTTAACACAGCCTGTGTTGTGCGTTCAGCACAGACATTCCCTTAATTCAGCCTTCGGATGAGGCTAATCGATTATTCATTCCCTCTGTCCATATACCAGAATTCAGAGAGTTAAAACTACAGTTTTTACTTGTCTGTGTTCATTGCTTCCTTTTTGCAACATGGTGGTGGCAGCACGTTATTTGTATTCTAATTTCATTTGTGATATTTGAAAATTATCTCTTTGTGTTTGCTGGCAGGAGATGGCAATTAGTTTTGTTTTAATTAGGCGACATTGTTTCTTGCAATAGCTAAATGGAAGAGCATTGTCTGAGTGGAATTGGTTTAGGAGGAAGTAAGGAAATTGGAGTTGAAAACAAAAATGCTCCTTCCTTTATTAGCATGCCAGTCATTGCACTTGGATTGTGACACAGGTACCTTTTCCACACCATCGGATGAGACGTATAGCTGAGAAATAGAAAACTCAAATGGGCCTTTATGATTTAGTGCGTTTTCATCGCTGCCTAACACCAAGATGACCCATGTGTCATTCAGCCATCTTAGCAGTGGTTTTCACACCACTCCATCTACCCTACTCTGATTGGTGAGCCCCCCCACAGGTTTGTGGACATCATCGGCTTTCTAGAGCCCGTTCCCTTCCCTGATCTCTGGTCAGCGCTCTCTAGGTTTATGGATCAGCGGCTGTTTCGGAACGACCTCGTTCCCCCTGATCTGAGGTCAGATGTCTCTGAAGGGGATTAGGGAGGTGATTAGAGTTTGGAATAAAGCCCTGGCCAGGCTCGACTGACTAATTTTTTTTTGGTTTTGTACAGTATGTCCATGTCCTCGTTTGCCCTTCTCTGTGAACTCAAAATTCATTTAAGCCTCCAGTGTGATTCATGTTAAATGATAGTGGGCTTATGGACTGCCAATTTGTTTTTTTATGGGGGGGGAAGAAATTCCCAGAGGGACACACACCTAAGCGGTGGGAGAAAAGAACAGCTCATACACAGACAGGTAATGTGATCCATGGGAATACGTCAGAGCGAGAGAAAAACACAAAGGGGCTCTGATGGTCATGTGATGCCGAAGCTAATTCGCGATAGCATGATAGCGATCACCTCCTCATTTATCCACAGGTGGCCTAACTGCATTTATTCCAGAAAGAAAAAAAAAACAGCATACAGACTTTTTCATTTTTATACAAACTGTTTTTGTGCTGGAAGATTTCCCAATGTGGAAAACCTCTTACCGGAGACTTCGGGTTTGAAAGGCACATCAATTTCAGGGGCTTGCTTTTTTGACAAGGCAAAAAATGAGTTGGGGGGCTTAGGAAATAAAAAGGACAGGCAGGAATCTAAAGAGCTCAATGGCTCTGAAACAAAGGTTCAGTCTGTAGTTTTATAGTTCAATCCGAAAAGAAACAGATCAATAGAAGGTTGCTTCAAAAAAGCAGTCCATTTCTGTCTGCTTCAAGAGCTTTATTTTTGCTTTTCTGTGTTTCCTCACAACTCTTTCTGTTATTATTCGTGGAATTCAGGGACCTCGGCAAGATCCGCTCTTCATTTACTCCTGTTTGGGGATTACTGTGGGGGGCTGGTGGTGAGTGCTGGGGGGAGCCCGCTGACTCCCTGTCGTCTGCAGGGGGAGCATCACGGCCCTTAATTTGATGGCGTAGCGTAGGGCAGGAAGCACCGTCGTTGTCATCACGGAGGCAGGCGAAAAAACCGCAAGGGGAAACCAGCCCGTCGCCCGGGAAACCAGCCTGTCGCCCTAATTGGAGCCTATCCGCTGGCCCTCTCCTCTCTCTCTATGACTAATGAGAGACTGTGGCTCGCTCGTCCCTGCGCACCCTCGATGCGCCCTCGCCTCCTCTCCATACTGTGTGTGTGTGTACGTGTGTGTGCGTGCGCGGAGATCTCCACCACATGGCGGTAACATAATCACAATTTAATCCAACTCAACGCCCTGTGCCAGTGTGTGTGTGTGCATGCGTGTGTATATACAGTAATGTACACTTGCAGATGATAATATTTATGTAATGTGCATATGTAAGACTGTCTGTTTTACGGATGGTAGGGGCTCATGAGTGAGTAAGCTCAGCTGTGATTACAGGCCTGCTATACTGCACACTTCCTGCTGCTCGTTCCCATTTTTATTTATGTACTCATTTCTAGCGGTATATAAATTTGACCTGGACTTTTTTTTAAAAATCTCCCTTTTTTCTACCTCTCCCCAATTCAGAATCTCTGGTTGAGAATCTCGGGTTACCATTCTATACTGCCCACACACCACGAGCACCACAGTTGGAATATATGCCATCATGACATGAACATTTTTCACCCTACAGGCCAAACACAGTACTGCAGGAGAGCCAATGACTATTTTACACCACGTAGGCCGCACACAGTAGTGCAAGTGAGAACCAGTGAATATTACACCCTACAGGCCAAACATAGCACTGCAGTATAGCTAATGACTACTGTAGACCCTAGTGGTGTAATTTTGTATTGACTAAATACCCAGCAGTATGTAAGATATACTGCTGTGTGTTTTGTCAAGCAATTCACAGTTGAATACTTGTTGTGCTTGTTTTGTATGGCACTCATTTTTTTCTTTCTCCCGCCCTCCTCTCCTCCCCCGCCCTCCACAGACATGAACCAGGACAACAAGCAGAGCACGGGAGATGGAATCTTCAGCTCCAAGGCGGCACTCTTTGCGGCTATCGGTGCTGGCTGTGTCATCTTCATCATCATCATCATCTTCCTGGTGATCCTGCTGATCAAGATCCGGAAGCGGGCGAGGAAGCACACCCAGCCACGGGCTCCGGCGCTCACACTGAGCACGCTCGCCAGCCCCAAGGGCTCGGGCAACGCGGGGTCCGAGCCCAGCGACATCATCATCCCGCTACGGACTACAGAGAACAACTACTGCCCGCACTACGAGAAGGTGAGCGGGGACTACGGACACCCCGTCTACATCGTCCAGGAGATGCCACCCCAGAGCCCCGCTAACATCTACTACAAAGTGTGAGGGTGGAAGAATGACAAAACCAGAGAGAGAAAGAGAATGAGAGAGAATGCTAACGGCGGCTTATTGGACGTTCGCTTTTTGTTTTGTTTTTTTTTTTAAAGGAAATTCTGGCCTACCTTTTTACTACCTTGACCTTGCGGCTTTGGAGGACACTTTTAAGTGTTTGATACAGAGAAAAAGAGTTCGAGAGTGGGGAAAAACTGAGCAGAGGTGGCCTATGAACCCAGAGGTCATGACCTCTCACCCCACATGCCCCTAAACCCCCACCCACCCAACCCCCTCACTTTTTCGGACATAAGGCACAGTCCGAAGACACCCCTCTCAACCTCTCCCCCCACCGGTTTCACAGTTTCACCTTTCTGTATCTCTCTTGGGACATAGTTGTGATATAATATGGTTAGGCCTTTTACATTGGACAGGGTTCAGTCCTTGTATGCACAGAGGTTGGGGGTGGGTGGGGGGGATTCAGGAGGGGGGGTAGTGGGGGAGGGGGAGGGGGTGTAATCGAAAAGAAACAAGGACCCTCTCCCCATGCTAGCAGACTGCCTGGGGCGTGAGGGCTTCATCGCCAAGGTGACGCTGTCGGTAGATTGCTCAGGTAACCGGGGACGATGCGATGACAAAATAGCTGAAGACCATACTCCTTCACATTGCGTTCACCACCTTGTTTTCTTGTTGGAATTTATCTCGTTCCTTTCTCCACAAACGTTTCCTCGCTTGTATTTTTTCTGACTGGTTGTTGTTGTTTTTCCTCATTCTTATTCTTCTTCTCATGTTTACAGAATACAATATAGTGGTAAATATTTCACTTCATATTATTCCATCAATATCAGTGGAGGTTGTTTTGTAGAAGGACACTTAAGCAGTACACAGGCCCGCTGTCACCTGTCATTCTCTGAAGTGCATCGGGGCTTTGGTTATTTAAAACTCCCAGCAGTCTTAGTTGTTCAAGAGGGTGTTTTGGTCTTGCTGGGACAGTAATACAACTAGTTAAAAAATTTGCAGAGACCATGTGTCTTCCTGAAGAATAGACCCTAGGTCTTAGTAATTGAAAAAGTAGCAAAAGTAGGTTACCAGAACTAAGCTCTGGTCCAACCCGAGTGTATAATAAAAAAAAAAAACGTAAAAGGGGGTTATGCAAGCCGACAGTTTGACCCCTGTGTTGAAATCAGTCTGAGATCCTGCCCCTCTCTCACAGTTTGACCCCAGGGGTAATCCTGGTGGTGTGAAATAATAACAGGATCAAATTTGTCCTGCAAAAACAACCATGGCGTGGAAGCAATTAAGATGTTATCAGGGAAGGACTGCCAAATTTATTCAGCGTGTTTCCTCTTGCCGACGTTTTCATGTTCAGAAGGAGGGGATTGGATGAAATGGGACAGAATGCAATCCGATTCGTTCCCAGCAGGGATGTGCATTTTCATGTGGTCCCCTGCAAGCTGACTGGCCAGTTGGTCACTGCGCCAAGTCCTGTCTAACCGGGATTCTAGGGATGGGATGTTTAGACTCCCTTAAATCATCTAGAACACATTTACACCAATATGCCCTGACAAAATGACCAACCAAGCCTCAGGTGGCTGGTCCTGATCCTAATCAACCACAAAATGTGCCAGGGCCACCTTAAAACCACCTCAAAAGTAACCATTTCAGACCCAAGGTAAGGTGAGATAACTGATCAGTTGGGACGGTTGATTACACAGTTAAGAGCTGGTTAGGCTACAGCTGCCCTAAAGGATCATGAAAACATCACCATGTTGGTCTGTTAATACGCAATCCCCCCAACTTGGACATAACCGGCACCTTTTGTCGGGGGTATGTTCTGTGACCCATACACAGCCAGAGGCAGAGTGAAATTCTAGAACAGTCTTCATTGGGTGCATACTCATTAAAACAGTGCATGTGGCCAATGGTGGAACGATCCCCAGGCCTGCTTCAAATGGGGTCTCTCAGCAGGCTCTCGGTGACAGGTGTCAGAAAAATTACAGCCAATGGGAGAGCCACATGCATAGGCAATTCTGATGCATTTGCCAGTTATGAAAATTTAATTTTAAGATTTAAGTCCAGTCCAGAAAATACATGTTACACATAATTCATCCTGCACTAACTCTCTGTGCTATGCCATTATCAATCTATTATAGTTATTATTAGTATTATTATTACTGACTATGACAGACAATACAGATCATTTAGATATAATACAATACAATCATTTATCTACCACAAGGAGGTTATCTAAGAGAAAGACTAGTTTTATAATACAAATAAATAGTCTAATTTCTCATGCAAACTTGAGTCTCACCTCAGGTTTGACCTAAAATAAAACACAATGTCCTATAATCCTCACCTGATTTCTGCCTTTAAATATGACCCTCCAGTTCGCCATTCTTTGTTGACACGTTTTTTTGTCCCGCGTTTATTTTCAGCATCTTGTTACTGGGGGAGGGAGAAAATGGAGGAATAAAAGACTCTCTGTGTTTTCACTGTAGCTGTCACTTCTTCTCAGAAAGAGCCAAGAACCTGCAAGCAGTCTTGGCTTTTTCTGTCAATGTCAAAAGTTTTGAAATCGCGTAATGAGATAGCTTTTGCTACGGAGGTTTAACCGTTCCTTTCCAGTTAAACGCGTGACTTGAGCCAGGGTCTGGAGCCCAGCCCTGCCTCTTTTGGAGTCATCCCATCCTGGAGTTTACTAGCCTCAGTACCAATTTACAGACTCGTTTAAAAAAGGGTTTACATTCAATTACTAAAGAGAAATCCTGGAGCTTACCCATAAGATAAAACCACAACGCTCACCAAATAAAACAGAGAAACATTCCTGTGGATCTGCCGCTTGGTTTAGCTGTTCAGATTGCGACAGTAAACATGCATTTGTTGTGCTTATAAGGCTTATATGGATATACACCCATGCCAAGATCTCATTAGTCGCTTTAAGAAAATCTCCCCATCATTTCTTTTATAAGGAATCACAGTCTTAATCGACATATGTGAGCAATTAGAACGGAGGGGGTCGGCTTTCATCACATCTAGAGTATTTGAAGAAAACGAGCCATCGTTCGAAAGCCGGGTTACTCAACTGAAAGTACACTGTCCTTAAAACATGACGGCCGAGATAGAAATTAAAGTCTTTCATAGCTTAAGTTAATGAACGAGATTTGAGTTTTCATCCTCTGAAATTCATTCTGATATACTGCATAATACATTCTTAGGTATTTCATCAGTCATTTTAATTTGAGTGGCATGTTGCTCATCACTTTAATTACAATCCAGCAAAAAAATTGAAACAGTGTAAATATGTGGGAAAAAGATGAATTTAAAAAGCTGAATTTATTAGAACCCCTTTTATGAAAAACAAAAATATAAAATTAGATTTTTTTAATGCAGAATTGTTTTGTAAATAGTTGTCTTTTTAAAAAGGCATTTTGTATAAACTTTAATTATTTTCTTGTTTGATTTTTTTTTGTTAATAAAAAAAGATAAGTAAAAAAAATCTCTTAGACCGAGTGTCATACATGAGTTGAACCTGTCAGAAGTGCCAGGTATCTTAATGAAACAGTACATTAAGGTTCACTGCATATGAGATTTTTATTGTTATTATTATTTTTTACATGTTTTCAGTGACATGAGTGAATTTGTTTGGGGGCAGGGGGACATATGGGAATCAAATTTTGTGAGTGGAAAAAAAAATCATGTTTATTCCATGTTTCTGTGTATCTGATTAAATTGAGATGTGTGGTCACAGGTAATAGGTTCCTTTGGTATCAGTGAAACCATTAGGGGGAAAACCAGCTTAGAACACTCGTTGCCTTGGAAACCTAAACAAAAAGAAGGCAGCCATGGCGGGTAGCTACAATTTTCATTATTTTTACACAACTATTTCATGGAGGACGGTGGTGGGGGAAGGGTGTTCTAATTGTCAACTCTTCCCACTGCCTCCACTTCCCTTCAGACTTTATGATTTCTGCTGTAGTATTTCACTGCTATGATGTTCTCTGGACTGTGGTTGCTAATTTGAGGGGGACACTGACTAACAGCAGGGGATAGCCATGGCTGTCTCTTCTATCACATTCCACACCGGGACCTGGCATGTCAGGGAGAAGCTGGGCGGGATCAGTTAGCGGTGCCCCCCCAAAAGGCTGACAAAGCTGGTGGCTTTACCAATTAAAAAAGAAAAAGAGAAACGAATCCACAGAGTCCTGATATCTCACGCCTCTATCAGACCCCGAAGGTCGGTGGTAGACGACCTTTCGACCTCTAACAAATTGCCATGGCGTTATCGCTGGCTCGCTCTCAAACTAACAGAGCTAGCACCCACCCGTGGGGGATAGACAGGTCTGTGGGGGGGGGGCTACTGTTAAGCTTGCAGTTGCCGTCTACCGAAGGGGTCCTGGTGGAAATGCGGAGATCCAGAATGGCAGCAGGAAGCGGACTTTGAACTGCAGCAAATCTGCACACTGGTTCCACCTTTTCCTCCCCCCCTCACGTTTTCATGGATACACAGACCTGTTATGAAGCGAGGAAGGATGGCTCCCAGCTTACAATGTTGTCCCCCTTCACCCTCATGTCCCATTCATAATGGACCACAGTGATAGCTCATGTCATATGGGGTTGGTTGCTCACTTCTGGTCTTGGCAACGCTCCTGTGTTAATTTGATTTCTCTTCATGTCACAAACACGATATTATGTTTCGATGTACCTGTATGCAAACCCAGTGAATTTGTGTCTCTTTGTATTTTTGCTCCATAAACGTCTGTTTGTTTATTTTTTGCCATTCACATTGCAGCTTTTACCCAATTCAGCATAACCAGTTTCTATGGAATCAGGGTTCTGAGACACGTTCAGAGTCCTGATATTGCATATTGATAAATACATTTTTTCCTATGGAATTCTGTGTCAAATGGTCTTCATTTCTTCTGTCAGCCAGGCAAATACATGTATTGCACTACAAGGGATTCTGTGTATTGTGCTAAAGGAACAATATTTATACATATACATGTTCATCTACATTGTTAATAACTCTTACAGTTAACATACTTGTACATTAATGCCTGCAGCTTTCTTTAGAATATTTGTGCAATTCATTTATGCAATCATAAAAACACATTAACTGGATGGAACAGTGCTCTATGTTGGCTATTTGAGGCCACTGAAGAGCTCAATGCAAAATCAATTGCTCGACAAAACTAACCAACATGGGGAGAAAGTGCTTTTAATATGATGTCTTTGGTTCTTTTTCTTGGAAATGAGAATGGGTGTTTTGTAGTCCCTGTTGTTATTTCATCTGGCTTGACAGTGCAGATCTTTTCAGGCATGGACTGAATGAGATACCACACACATACAAGTGTCCATTCAGAATGAGCTCAGAGAACAAGAGGGGGAAAAAAGGCAGAGCCGTGGCTGAGTCCAAACGGCATACTCACACGCTGAAAAAGACCGTTCCCTCCAGGCGTCCAGCACAATAGCTCACTTCCAATAAACCTCTAAATCCCAGTTCGGGGGCTTCTGGGCCAACAGTACGCCCACCCGCAGCCCCCGTGACCCTCGTCGAGAGCTGGGGTGCGAGGATTGGCCTGCGATGGAAGCCCCGAGCCGGTCTTGGGTAATCAGCGGCTGGGGCGGCCTCAACCCCAGACCTCCGAAAGCTGGGGACAGAGGTGTTTTAATGAACAGGTCACATGGGGACCTGTGTACAGAACATTAATGTGGGCCTGAGTTACACCAGCTGTGTTGTGTTGGCAGCGAACGCTTGACACATCAGCAGAGAGTCCATCCGTTTCTGGGAAAGAGAGAGGAGACAGAGAAAAGGGGTGAGGTGGGGGAAAGAAGGAGCGCAAATCTGACACAAAAGCAATATTTGGAGTCTATTCAACAAGCACATCCGGAGCTGTGTTTCCAAGTCTTGTGCTTACTGAACCATGGTTTTCCAGGTACAGGTTTTTGCTCAGGATTTGTACAACAAAGAACATCTGCTGTGAGAAATGTATTTTTATGGTTTTTTAAAACACACACTGTGTGGTCACTGTATGCATTTGCTCACAGCTGATCATGCCATAAAAATAACTTCTTATTACTGAGAGTGCAGGGTATGCAGGAATAAGCTGGCCACTTCACTAACTGCAGGGCTTTTGAATACTCAAGTGTCTGTCACAAAGCCCTGTTGACTAACAAAGAATTCATTACAAAATGTTGAGTGTAGCTGCAGTTGGTAAAAAGAAGTTTCCTTAGAAATCATTCATCCTATATTCTTTTGAAAGCACACCTCTGGTCAATACATTTTCCAGTTTCTAAAGATGCCAGTTATACAAAATGAAATGAAATATGCCAATCAAAGTGATGTCTTTATCCATTTGGAGAGCTTGTTTCTCGTTTATGTGGTTCCAGGTATGCCTGTGGCTACACACATAGTCTGTAATTTGCATCGGTTCTTCTGTTAACTCCTGAGTTTGTTGTCTGTGCTTATTAATTTTTTCCTTTATCATTTATTGTGGCCTGTTTCTGTTCGGGGCTCTGTCCTTGAGGGCAGGTTTCATCAGCTTTTGACAACAACTGAGTGAGCTTGCCAACTCGAAAACACAACCTTACAGAAAATTGGACAGTGTCTGATTGGACAAGCAAGGAAGAGACAGAGAAAAGAAGGAGATGGATATGGAAGGGGAGACAGCAAAACAGCTGGAGAAATGGCAAGAAAAGGGGAAGAGAAGAAAGGCGGGATAAAGGGAGGAAAAACTGAAAAATTATGGAAACGGAAAAAGAGACAGGGATAGAAGAAGAGAGAGCGGGAGGGGGACAGATATGGAAAAACAAGGAAGTGGAGAGAGGGAGGGAGATAAGGAAACAGAGGGAGAAACAGGAGAAAGAGAGAGGCATGGAGAAAGAGCAAGGTGAAGAGAAAGATGGAGAAAGAGAGAGGGGGCGAAATACAGAAAGAGAGAGAGTAGGGGAGACGATCTAGCCTGGAATTGATTGAGCAGATAACCCCTTCCACAGCAGGGTTCAGTCTGGCTGATAAAGGGATCGAAGAATAACCACGGACCACAGAGCAGTGCCGGCGGTTGCAGCCGGGGCTTGTGGGTAATCAGTTTCTCCGCTGCTATCTTAAAACAATGCAAGCCGCAGCCACGGCAGTAGCCTCGGGGTAGATAAGCTTGACCGGATTTTCATTGCCGGCGCTAAGCGCTAAGCCCCCCACCCCATGAGAGGGGACCCACCGTGACGTTCATTACGACCTCCCACCTGCCCTGCTGCAGAGGTTACGCGTTCATTCAGCGCCTTGGAGAGACGCTATTACACTCCTCTAATGACGAAGCGCAGGTCTGGAAAGGAGAACCAGTGGGAGGTGAAGAGGAGAGGGGGAGGGGATGGCAAGGGAATATTAACCAATTTGAATATCTGTCTCTTGCGTTTTTCAGGGCAACCTTTTCCATTCCTTATTCATTTCTGCAAGGAGTCGCAATACAAGGAATTCGTTTTTCTAAAGAGACTATACTATCATCATTTTTCACTACCTGTAAAACTGAAAGGTGATGATGGGAGAGAAATGGGTGTCTTTTGGCTTACGTGAAGAAGCAGCAGTCTCCCTTCTCTCCAGGCATGAGAAGGCCCTGAGTTGTAATATAGCAGCATGCTAAGGATTATGGGAGTTTGTCTGAGACCCAGGGCAGTCAGAACAGCTTATTCCTCTTGACCTTTGTGACTCTGTGACTGACATTTGGTCTTGTCTTGTGTGTCGTACACACGGCACGACAAAGCTCTTCCAGGCAGATAAAGAGGCCTGTGAAGGCCTTCTCTCAGGAATCTAGCGATGAGATCACAGTTAATGAGACCTGAGCTCAAAGTAACCAATCGCTGAACCAAGAAGTGATGTAATTAACCTCTGTCTGGTCCCACCCACCTGGCAGCTCAAATGTGAAATGAATCATTAGACTAACTGCTCCTCATTATATCTTTTGGGTTCGATTACTAGATTGAAGCCAGCGGTTTGTGAGTGTGTGCATGTATGAGTGAGTGAGTGTGTTCATGTGTGCTCCATGCATAATTCAGGAAAATTATTTTTTTGCACCTTTGATCCGACTAACTGAATCATCTTGGGTAGAATGCAACGCAGGTGTTGTGATAATTGCACTTTGGTTTGGCGATCTTTGATGAGAGAGGGAAGACATTCACCACACGCCCACCCCTGGCATCAAAGACTCCTTTTGAAGCAAAGTTTACACAGTTCCAGAGTGGTTTTGATGCCGTTCAGGCATAGTTTATCATCTATTTAACCACCGCCACAGGTTTTCCAGGCGCACTCCTGGCATTCTGGTGTCTTCAGGAGGGATAATGTCTTTGTCTGAGGTTTCTCCTCCTTGGGGGCCATGGGTTATAGGAAAACACAAGGCTGAGATGATAGGAACATTCCAGTCACAAACCGCGATCTGGCGCTCGGGGGCCGCCGCCCGCGCCTGTAAACCTACCGGTGTCGACTTCGCTCACGATGCCCAGACAGACCATGACGGTGAACGTGAGGCCTGAACAAGAAAACCGGCACCTTAAATCCCCTGCAGTGATCCCTCTTGTGTATTCAAAGCTTCCTGAGTGCATAAAGGCGGAGAACAAAGGCATATTTTCCAAATGAAGGAACGAATAGCACATTAACCTGCCGTGACTGTTAAATGATTAATACCTGTCGCTGAGCACACACTTCCATGGAGGCGTTCCTCAGGTATGAAATGCATATAATTGAAGCCATTGTGCTGTCAGATGTGCCCTAATGCAGGAAATCCAAGAGGGACGTATTTGTGAAGTAATGTAAACGTTGAAACCTACCAATTCAAGTCAAAAAAAAACTTTATAGTTGTGCTTGGCTTACATAGTTTAAAGCCATATTTCTTGTTTGGAACCTGAAGTGTTTTTTGTGTGTGTGCTTGTGAACAGAGAAATGATGTTCTGGATATTTCTTTTACATTTAGTTCAAAACACAAAAGGGGATGGACCAGAGGCAAAAGAGAAACAGTTCCTAAAGACATATATGGCAATGAGGGACTCCGTTATAAACAGATTTTTTTTCCCACATGGAATTTTCTTGTGTATTGCTTAGCAGAAGTGAAAGCAGAAAAGTTGAAAGGAGAGATGGAAGGGAGCGTTATATTATTGGAGCTGACTGCATCTGGAGAAGAAAAAATGCGATGGCAGATGTCTTCATGTCTTCCATCGCTGTCTGTTGCTATGCTACCGAAAAACAATGTGCAGGCACAATTTGAGGAGACGGCAATGCCGGTGTATTATCAGTGAAGTAAAAGCTGTCACTCACCGCTTATTTGGAAAGCTGGGACCAGACTAGCTGAGTGTTTTAGAGTTGTAATTTTGAGGAGAAAACCCAAGGTTAGTAACATTCAGATTCCTCACAGAATTACTTTCACTGATCAAAACTGATTTGACATTTACAATTATTCATATTTCTGTAAAAATAACCCCTTACCTTCTCTGCCATTAACACATAAGCAGAGTATTATTCACTGCTCCCCTTTGGATAAAACAAAGATAATGTATTTAAATCCCTTTCACAGATGATGTGCGAAACGACTTAATGAAACAGAAACAGTGGAGCAGTTACAGAGTAAAAAGGAGTGGCGAATTGTATGTACTTGGAATGCTGAAGGGCAATAGCGTCCCATCAGACCTAGTTCATGGAATCTGAAATGCTTTAACCCTTTTAAAAAAAGAACAATTCCTGCAGACCATTTTTTTCTGATATCCAGAACAAAATGCATCTTTCATACAAATACAGACTTGTATTAAGGGTACCGTTGACACACATATTCACATGTTAATTTTCTGGGATCTACACATCTTCATTTTTTTTTCCTATCAGTATCAAAACAACCCTGGTGCATCCAATTATTTGGGCCAATCAGCACACATTGCTTTGCTCCCTAGTGAAAACAGGTTCAAAATTGGTTTGATTGTTTTTTTTTTAGCACAATACAGCAGGCAATCTCTATCCATTCCCTTGTGATAAACAGACCTGTATCGGTCACAGTATTAGGGCTGTAAGAGAATCACCTGTATCAGTCACAGTATTAGGGCTGTAAGAGAATCACCTGTATCAGTCACAGTATTAGGGCTGTAAGAGAATCACCTGTATCAGTCACAGTATTAGGGCTGTAAGAGAATCACCTGTATCAGTCACAGTATTAGGGCTGTAAGAGAATCACCTGTATCAGTCACAGTCATTCAGTCACAGGGCTGTAAGAGAATCACCTGTATCAGTCACAGTATTAGGGCTGTAAGAGAATCACCTGTATCAGTCACAGTATTAGGGCTGTAAGAGAATCACCTGTATCAGTCACAGTATTAGGGCTGTAAGAGAATCACCTGTATCAGTCACAGTATTAGGGCTGTAAGAGAATCACCTGTAAGGTCACAGTATTAGGGCTGTAAGAGAATCACCTGTATCAGTCACAGTATTAGGGCTGTAAGAGAATCACCTGTATCAGTCACAGTATTAGGGCTGTAAGAGAATCACCTGTATCAGTCACAGTATTAGGGCTGTAAGAGAATCACCTGTATCAGTCACAGTATTAGGGCTGTAAAGAGAATCACCTGTAAAGTCACAGTATTAGGGCTGTAAGAGAATCACCTGTATCAGTCACAGTATTAGGGCTGTAAGAGAATCACCTGTATCAGTCACAGTATTAGGGCTGTAAGAGAATCACCTGTATCAGTCACAGTATTAGGGCTGTAAGAGAATCACCTGTAAGGTCACAGTATTAGGGCTGTAAGAATCACCTGTATCAGTCACAGTATTAGGGCTGTAAGAGAATCACCTCAGTCACAGAGCTGTAAGAGAATCACCTGTAAGGTCACAGTATTAGGGCTGTAAGAGAATCACCTGTATCAGTCACAGTATTAGGGCTGTAAGAGAATCACCTGTAAGTCACAGTATTAGGGCTGTAAGAGAATCAGTCACAGTATTAGGGCTGTAAGAGCTGTAAGGTGTAAGGGCTGTAAGAGAATCACCTGTATCAGTCACAGTATTAGGGCTGTAAGAGAATCACCTGTATCAGTCACAGTATTAGGGCTGTAAGAGAATCACCTGTAAGGTCACAGTATTAGGGCTGTAAGAGAATCACCTGTATCAGTCACAGTATTAGGGCTGTAAGAGAATCACCTGTATCAGTCACAGTATTAGGGCTGTAAGAGAATCACCTGTATCAGTCACAGTATTAGGGCTGTAAGAGAATCACCTGTCTGAAACCCAGTCATAGGCTGAGGCACCGCAGTTTGTCATGACAGGAAAACCTGACCATAGATCCAGAAGGAGGTGGACACTTATTCAAAGGCATGTAGACACGGGATTCAACAGGAAGTAGACAGTTGTTTGACAGGAAGTGGATATTAATTAAACAAGAAGTAGACACTGTTTCCATGGGAAATAGACACTAATTCAACAGAAAGTAGACACCGTTTCCAAGGGAAGTAAACAACATAAATATAACATGAAGCATTCAGTGATTCCTCAGGAGGTAGACAATAAATAGGAAACAGACACTGATTACACAAGAAAAGGTAATCATTTGTCAGGAATAAATAGGAAGGCAAACACACACACACACACACACGCACACACACACACACACCAAAAGCTGCCATTATTCCACATCCATAACTTTTGCAAGTAACAGTCCTCTAGATTTTCGCCTGAAAGGAAATTGGAGGCTGAACAAGGACCTACTTTTAGCGATTTTAAGAGCAGGGTCCTTGTGATCTGACTATCCCAGAAAACGAAGGATCACATACTTACTCAGAACTTGGATGAGACTGTTATGCAACACTGCTTCACACAACACAGTGTGTCTGATCCAGTCAAATCTCAAACTAATGTTAAAAAAAATAATAATCCAAAGGGAGAATTGTTAAATATCTTCTTATTTATTAATATGAACTATATTCTGAAAGAGAAATATGGAAGAAAGCACAACATTTGTCAGTCTTTTATTCTTTTTATAAAAAAAATGCTTCTTAAGCAAATTAGGCTGTGTGTCAGTGGGTTGTCTCCGCTGTGGGGTTTTAATGATGCACATTATAGTATATTTCATTCTTTTCCCCCTGCTTTTTTAATGGTGAGTGGAGAGGCAGAACAAAGGCAATGCATAGCTCTCAGAGTCTTTCTTCTCCAGATGCTGTAGGAAGAGGAAGAATCAATCAGCACGCCTTTGGATTTTAAGTCTATTGATTTTTTTTTTTTTTGCTAAAGGTACAGCTCAATTGCAGAGTTACATAAAAGAAGAGGAGGAAGAAGAAGAAAAAAGTGTAGGGGCATGGAGAGGGCATTAAATTTGTGACCGTCAGCAAATGTCAAGAGGTATAAATATTGAAGAGGAAAGTGTCTACGGGTTTGTGAGCTGAAAGCTCTCCACCAGTAGAAAGAAATACCTCTCGGGACACCCCCGATGAAGAAGGAGGAGTGAATGACAGTGTGGATAACTTACTCAGCTCTCTAACCGGGAGTCCCCCTTGCTTTAATTTGCTCCTCCAGGAAAAAATCTCAGGGAGCTCATTTGGGGGTCACATGACGCGTTCCCCATCCGATCCTTTTCTCCTGCTGATCACAGAGAACTCTGGAACTGTTAAAACGTGATCCCCGACACTGAAATAAAACACTCACGGACGACCCCTCTTTCCTAATCTCAGTTTGCCTGATGCCAACCTCCTTTTTAAAAGTAGAGGGCTAAATGATTTATGCGAAAGGTGTTTCCAGACTTTCTGGGAGGTATCAGAGGGAGGTAGGAGGGGTGGGGGGGAAGCACAGAGAACAGTGCCGAGGCTGCTGAATATTAATTTCAGATAAGATTCCCAAAGCGTTTGTTTATGACTTGTGCATAAAAGATGTCTGCCCCTGCTCTGTATTCTGATGCATCTGGGTGGCAGCGATAAACTTTGTTTTCTGTTTGCAGAGATCTGAGGCTCGGGTAATTAGATGTGAAATTGACGCGACGCAGCCTGAGAAATGTATGTAATGCCCATCAACACGAGGTGAAATCGATCAGGGACACCAAAAGGCTCCAACAAGGCCTAACTCAAAACTGTCCCTCACTCTCAAAGGAAGCACTTCTGATCCTCCATTTCAATACTGTGTTATGTGCTCTCAACTTGTATTAATTCCATTCATGCAGGTAGTGAACACAAAAAAACCGTGGGAACTCAAATGTTCCAGCAGTGGTTGGGGTGGTTTTGGAATGGTGATGAGTGCATTTTTCTGGGGTGCTTTTGGTAAGCTCATACCCTACGAAGGTGAGGTCAGTGTCAATCATCACTTAACTGAAATGAGTGATCACCTTTACTCTATGTTTGAGGAATTTCTTTCCTGGAGAGAGAAGTATCTCTCAAGATGCCAACAGCCACAGAGAGTTAGTGAATGGTTTTAGGAGCCAGGCCCCAATGTTTTCCATATGACTTGACCTTCTCAGTTACCAGATCAAAAATCCATTCAAGAATGTACGGACTATTTTGTAAAGATGGTTCAGAGAGCATTTCTGTTGGCCCCTTAAATTTTTCTTTCCACTTCTATCAGCTTATCAAATCAAGTCAGGCCATTTTATTTGTATCTCACATTTCAAAAACGTTTGCAACAATACATTTTACAGAAGACCCTAGCCTTGACCTCCACTCCACCATGCTTTTGGAGACAGTGGCAAGGAAAAAAATTTGGTGAAACAGATATAAAGAAAAAATCAGAAGCAACCGTACTCCTCTGGGTGGCCCAGAGAGTGAGTTTATAAAGACCAACATACTCATCAGTCAATTGTATGAGAAGGCAGCTGAAGGGTTCAGCCCTGGGTGAAGTAACAAGCATTGATTGGCTTCCTTGAGGAATAAAGTCGTAATATTCCTCCTACAGAAATCCAGATGCTAGCAGACTCCATGCCAAGGCACATATTCTGTCCCAAAACCCAATTAATTGATATCACACTGGCGGAACCCTCCTGGGTATTGGCCCGAGAGTTATTCCATTGCACTGACAGAAAAGCATAACATTTTTGCATGTTTCTTTTAGTCTGGCGGTATTTTGTCGATCGTTCTTACGAAAAACCAGACAATAGCAGAATAAGTTATTTCTACTGCACACTGTGAACTGCAGGAGTCAGGAACATTGTGCCTGTTCTACTGACACAACTTAACACTGGCTTTCCAAATTCCAGCCTATGCAAAATCTTGCAACTTCCAATGAATAAAATATCAAATAACCCAACTCATCCAAGTCTTGAAGGCCAACGACATGTGCATGTACTGTGAAGTATTCTGAATTTGTCAAGACAGAAAAAATACACGTGCATTCAATTCAACCGGCTCTTCTGTCAGCCTGTTTAATTCAACAGGTGAATTTCGACATAGCCACACAACTAGCAAGAGCATTCCGTGTTACCTTGAACCTGCTTCATCTTGCTCAAATGCAGGATACTTTCTTTTAATGCGATGAAGCATGGACGACGTACTGTTATGGTAAGTGAGGTCAATCCTACAAATGTTGCGCCACACTACATCTTCTGTAGGTTTTAATGTAAAATTCTGGTAAAAACTTTACCATTATTATGCCGTTTTGGGGCCTTTTTACTCACACTGTCCTCACAGTTTTCCCACTGTCATTGAGTGCACAAGTTCTAATGGTCCATGTTGATACACTGCAGTGCTGGTCTGCAGCATGGGGAAACCAGGGAAAAAATAAACAAAGCTTCAAGGGGCAGAATTTTAATCGAGGATTTTCACTATTCGAAGTGCTCCAGTTACTTGAATAATAATTTCAGCCCTATTATAGTTACAAAAATATATTTGATATTTGTATTTTGAGTGACACATTTACACATCTTATTTATACTTATAAAATATTATCCAGAATATTCTATAACTATTATTCATTGTGTAAATCCATCACTCAAAATACAGAGAGACCAGATGTCCCAAAACACACAGGGCAGTCCTGAATTTTGAGTTCTTGCCCCCCCCCCCCAAAGCATTCAGAGAACGTCATGCTTTATAAGTTATAGTATACCTATTTTGAGCAAAAGCATCTGTGTGAAATTGCATGTTTTGAATTGCACTGGCATGTTGTTGATTGCAATCATGCTTTCACTTGTTGGCTTTTTTATTTTACAGAACTGCTAATTAACATACAGACTGTGTGGCGGTAAATGTAGTTGCTATTTCTCTGGCGGTCCTGACTGTTGAGGAACTGAGAATAGAACCAGCATATGGCCTTGCAGTGAATGCAACAAACACAACAACAACTTCATCTGTTCAGTCATTTTTGACTTAGAAATTGAACAAGCCAGTCATGTGAGTAGATCTACTTCAGCTAAAAGTATGTTCCTCGCATAAGATATCGTTAGCCACTTTAAACGTGGAAATCCATTGTTGACAGCTAACAATAAATGTATGGGGGTGTGAATGCTAAATCATTTTATTACATTATATTTCAGTTATTTGCCAGACACCCTTATCTAATGAATGATTTAAGCACAAGGAAACACAAGTATATCCACACAAGTTAAGAGCAATAGTGGTACAGACAAACAACACATATCACATATGAGAGGGTGCAGGCACGAAAGCACTAAGATAATAAACTGTGCTATCCCACAAGGCAGACACAATCCAAGATAAATGTTATGATAACATGCTCCGAAAAATGTGACATTCCTTAGAACTACAGAGTGCTATTGGGTGGGAACTGAGGGTGTGACCTGAGGGTCTTAAGTCTGCATCACGGACTGCCCAGCGATCCTGCAGTCCTGGCCATAGTAGATAGTTCATTCAAACACTTGAATGCCAGTTAGCTGGCTGTGTCTTCTACAGTCAGTAAAGTAGAACTGCATCAATAACTCTTAGTAGTTCTTAGTTGCACTGTGAATGTTGACCATGTAATCTTACAGTTCTGGTTGAGTGAATATTCCTTAGTATTGTTGGTTTGGTTAATTATTAAAAGACATGTTTCATTGCTCTGGAAGCCTATGTAACAGGTTAGGAGTGGCTGTCCCATCTAAACAAATGCTTGCTGTTGAAGAATTTATCTATGGGCCACTTAAGATACCCATTTACACACACTTTTCCACAGGATCACATTATATAATTTTCGGTTTGAAGTAAACAAGAACATGACATACATTAAACCAGAAGAACCAAATAAAAGCTAAGCTCACAAACAGAGAATAATAAAGAGAGGAGGAGTAGAATGTCTAAAAATATAAATGCCATATTGCATTAACAAATTTAATCCAATCAAAAAGCACCCCTTATTATGATGTCATAATGATCCCTAAATTACAGTGGGCATGCTCACTGTTTACTCCCACAATGTGAGCTCCACAGCACAGCTGCTTTCAAAAACAAAATTACCTGCAAATTTTTCTCCATTTTCCTGTGGTTAAGGGTTCTTTTTTCTGCATTACTCACAGAAAAAGAATCTGTGTGTGGTAAAAATGATGTGATTATCTTATTAAACACTTACCGGCTGGATTATAACACTGCACTGCAGTAATGCAGAAGGAAAAAAGGAACATTTTTTATTTATTTAAAAAACCAGATGCATGAGCACTAGAGCAGTGAGGCAAGTCAATATATGAAAAAAATTTGAATTGTAATTACAATCATCCTGCATCAGATCTTTCACCAAAGCAAGCTGCATGAGAGTTGCTAGTATTATAGTACTGATGAAAGAAAGTAGCTTGTGCATAAGTGCTTCAGTTTTTTTCCAGCAGTGACCATTCTCACGCTGCACAGAGATAAAAAAGAAAGAAGAAACAAGGCCCCCTCTAAATTTTACACATCAGGTAGGTGCTGTCAGAACACTACATACATTTCCAGAGAAATTACTTTTTTTGCCACTAGGTTTGACTTTTCTAAATTCTCATATTGTGTCAGAGAAGAAGGTGGTGACTTAGGCATAGTTTTTCTCTGTCTCCCTCCCTACCCTTGCTCTTCTCTTTCCCTTCCTCTCTCTGCATCCATCCATCCCTCTCTCTCGCTCTCTCTATCCCTGCACGAGTGTCTGTTTGATCTCTTCGATCCCAGGACATTGCCTATGCATATCACAATATGTATGCGTCGTCGACTGAATGAAAAATAAGGTGCCTCCCACCATCCCTGGCTACATAAAAAGGGCCGACTCATGACCCGCTCCTCAGCGAGACATCGCTCACTCAATTTGTATGCCACGGCATCCCCGCTCTGCCACCGCGCTGCTGACAGCTCGACGTATATGGATGCTGAGTGCTTACACACGCGCACGACACCGTCTGAGGGGAGTCATTGAGAAAAGGCGGTTTTTTCCCGTTCCTTGCGGCTGGCTCCGACTAGTATTTCACTTAAGCTCATTTCATTTTAAAGTCGCCTCAAAAGACAATATTTACATCGTTTTCAGATGATGATTGGTACCAGTTCTGCATGGAATACTTTCGTGGTATAAACATATTTGTCTCTCTCAAGGCTGCTCCTTATGGTGATGAAACTGTTTGACAAGCTGTGTTTGCTAACGTTAGCTTAGCTGCGTTCACTGACTGAGGGAGACAGGATTTTAGCAGGGGAAGGCCTAGTACTTTGGAGTGCATTCATCTGCAGTTTTTCATATGCTTTCAATTGCAACATCTCGAGTTTGGTTGCCACTGAAATTAATTAAGAAAAAATTTAACAAGCACACCACAGTGTGGCTTAATACTCAATTCTGATTGGCTTTTGACCTTGCCTATGTATCATGTATACGATAAATCCTTCTTCCTCATAAAGTTTCCTTTTCATATTAATATGTCAAAACATTTTCGCTCCATAAACAAGGATCAATGTTGCTTTTCCACCAGGACTTCCTCTAGCCTGTTAAAACAAGACACCAAGTTATGCTATAAACTGATATGCTGATATAGACAATGCTTTATAAATTAATTTCCCTAACATCCATCAGAAATCCACTACTAGAATTTTCTGGAACAAGTCATTTCTCTCCATAAAATGAGAAGGGGAACAGGAATTGAAGTTACTCAGAGACATGTCTTCAACAGCCATCGAGCTAGAACTTTTGTCTCTTAAGCTGTACCAACCAAGTATTCAACTACCACTAGTTAGCTAGCCAGCTCAAATCATAGAACTTTTGTTTTACTGCCAGCCAGCTACATTAGAAAGACATAAAATTTCTAACGATAGCCAGCTAAATTCCCTCTGTTCAAAGGTATCATATCTTTGTGTACTCGAAAGCCTTGACAGAGCTTTTGCTAAACCTGTATCCATGTAACTGCTGTTCTTCTGTACTGTTTTACTCTGGAGTTCAATGGTCAGATGACTGAATAGTTAAACTGCTAAAAGTGAGCTCTACGAACTTCCCAGATTTAGAGTGAATGCGACCAAAATGCATGGACATTCCAATAAAACCCATAAAGCTCTAAACTGGTTGATCATACAACCTTACAAACAGGTTGAAGTTGAACAGTTATGACTATATTCATCATCCATACTTCACAAACCAAAAAACACACACACACACACACACACACACACACACACACAAACACAACAAACACACACACACACACACACACACACACACACTCAAACCTCCCCTGTCCTCTGTTCCAGCTATTAATTTATTCCATAGCTTTGTAATGGGCTATTGAACGCCCAGGAGTGAAAAAAAAAACTAAAACTATAACTTTCTGGCAGGCTATTTTGCGAAGTAGTGTCATTCACTGTGAGCATTGACTTTAAGACTGGGTGTTTTAATCATAGTTATGTGTCCCTTTTCCTTCCTGAGAGGTCCACCCGCCCTCGTGAATTTCCCAGGGGTCACCGCTGAGGTCTGCCGTAGCGCGGGATAAATGGCTCTGGGTGGACACCGCGTCCCCCAGCATTTCGCCATTTTATTATGCGGGCATGAATTTTTTATGAGTCGCAATTAAAACAAGGCCTATTCATTTTTAATAAAATGACATTACAGGATGATTAAATATGTTGGTGATGAAAAATTCCAAAGGTCAAACTTAAAATAGCTGTGTTCATTATACACGGTTTCTTTCACACATGCGCTTGCACTGTATGCGGTCACATGGGCGCTCTTATGTATGAAACTTTAACATGGTTAACTCAGACAAAAATGCGCTGTGGAGTTTCTAGCTAAGTTGTTTGATGTTCATAGCACATAAACTCCATGATATATTTTAACTTTTTTGTTTTATGAACATAAAAATACATAATAATGAGATCAGCCTGCCTACAATCTGGAGCAGTAGTCTTCATTTCTGGTCCTGGACAGCTGCAGTGTAAGTAGGGTTCTGCTCTCACCCAAGGTTCCACAATCACTTCAGAACTAAGAGACCAGGAAGATAAATAGGAAGTAGGAAAGACACATGAGGGAAGCGCGACTCTGCACAGGCTGAGAACCGGCTCCTAAGGGAGCTCTGCTGGGGTGTTTTTTTTTTTTTTTTTGGAATCGGTAGAAGTGCCTCTCGTGTTACACCGTGCCACCCAAACCGCTGCAGCGAAGGCTGAGGTATGCTCTGAGGTACGGACCTGCCCTTGAGATTTCTCCACATGTTATGTGTTTACGCGGCGCTTCTGCAGAACCAGCGCCAAACGGCTGCAAGACGAAATCCCCAATTGCCACAGAATGGAAGGTATGTTCATATGTCCAAACTTGGTATATAGTAAATGAATATGATTTTTTTTTTTTTTTGCAAGTATTTCACTGTTGCATGGATCCATTTTTCACTATAGTATCCCTGATTGAGGCCACATAAAGTGGGCACCTGGCATTTTTCTGGGAGGAACTCATGTAGCTGTAAACTGAGGACACTTGGCTAACTCGCATCTGCCCTTGGCAGGGTATATGCCAATTACATTCCACTGCTGTGAACTCCCAGTCAAAGCCTGTTAATGACACTGCTGGGTCTGCAACCAGCGATGACTTACACAGAGAATCCACGCTGTGCTTGAGGAAAGTATGCTCCTTCTTTCCAAATGAAAACACTTGAGTGTGTTTTCTAGAGTCAAAGACAATGCGCTTTGTAGGCAGGCTGCATAAATAACCCTGGAATGTGAAAGCTGGAGAGGAGCTCATTGAAGGTCTGAATTTTGGGGCAGTTAAAAAAATGCTATGTAAAAAATTGGCCTAAAAATGACACACCACTACATAACACAGCAGCCTGGTTAAAGATGCCCAGATGAAATTGTCTGCACAGCTGCTCAGAGGGACAGAGAGAGAGAAAAATGTGTGGTGTTAGGATGCTGGAAGGAGGCCATGATACAAATCATTTATGTACGTTTTTGGTATTACCAACCTGTACCTTTAAAAGCACCTTTAAAATTTGTGCAATATCATTACTAATATGTTCACCTATGTTTGTGTGAAAAATTAGTAATACTGAATTGGATATTTTATAGTTTGTACTGTGCATTTTCTATATGCTTAGCAATACTGTCCTGGTTGTCATTCCAAAAAGGCAACACTGAACTGAACTGGAAAGAGAGAGGCATGGGGGGGAGAGAGATGGGGAGGAGGTGCAGTTTTTTGGACATGCTGAAGGAAATGGCTCTAATTGGTCGGACAGGATTAGGGCAGCGAAGAGGTTGGCTGAGCAGGTAGCTTAGAGGAGCTCCGGGACTGAACTGATGAGCTGTCCTCCGAGGTGAAGCGGAGGGGGAGAGAGAGAGAGAGAGAGAGATAGTGAGAGAATCACAAACAGAGTGACGGATCATTGCCGGGCGGCGTGTCAAAAAAACCCAAGGCTGGGTCAAGTGCTGCGAGATTCCATTAGTCAATACACAAAGGAGGCTTCAGCGCTATTAGCGTCGATGTTTCCCTGTTAAGATTAGCCCGCCGGGAGCCCCACGCCCGACTCTCAGCCTACTAATCTGATTCTTCAAGAGGATGTTTTACCTGGATTTACAGAAATCTCTATCTCGCTCCTCGGCTGTAATGCATGCAGACTTGCGCTCACCTCTATGCACTTACACACACCATAGTAACATGCACCCACCTGCGTACAAACACATATGTGCACTGTGCATTTATACACACAATGTGGGCACACACGCACATTGAACACTCCTACACACATGCATGAACGCACACATACTGTGCATACACGCACACTATGCATGCATATGTATACATGAAGGCCAACACACATACCCACATCCATATGCTGTACCCACACTTACCATTCAAACAGACATTTGAAAAAACACACACACACACACACACACACACACACACACACACACACACACACACACACACACACACACACACACACACACACACACACACACACACAGACATGCATACACTCACATCCACTGACAGTGCTTATACTTTAAACATGTAACACTGTAAAAGCATACATGTTTGCACATGAACATAAACACATTGTACTGTATGTACACACACTCAAATCCATTCATACACCTATACACACACACACACACACACACACACGAGCGCATGTGCACACACACGCACGCACACACATATACACACACACACGCCTTGCAATCTCACTCAGTTTATCCTGCCCTTTGGGATGTGTCACACAACATTACCTGCCTGGTTAGCCTCCACACTCAGTAATTCAGCTTAGCCTCTCCCCCCAGCGCTGTCCTTTACACAGGAACACAGCTCTCACACCAAGCCTGGAGCTCACTTCCCCCAGTGTCTGAGCCCACTTTCTCTGGCTTTTTACACTCTTTTGTAGTTAAACTCTGCTTCTGAAAAACCGCTCAGACAGTAACTGAGTAAACCCACTGACACCTTATAAATCAGCTGACACCACACAGGTTTTTGCCCACTGATAAAACCAGTGACTAATACCGTCTAAACAGTGGCAGTTTGCTGTGGTACCATTCACACTGCACTTAGCTAAGCCACCTTTTTATCCTTTTATGGTGAGTTGCTTTTATCTGTTATTAGGTTCAAAAACCCCCTCAGCGCTCAGATAGTTCTTTATTCTAAACCAACACCTTAAACCGAATATCTGGGCTGCGTTTTCTGAGGGTGTTATGTTGATTTCTTTTATCCACATAAACCAGAAGTGTTGGTCGACATAAGAAGCCCTTCTTGGAGCTCTACAACTGGAAACACGGTCTGTCGGGATACTGTAAAAAAATAAAAAATGTTGTTCTTACAGCCAGGTTGTGTGATTTTGTCTGATGTAAATAATTGGTATGTTTTCATTTCAGTGTAAGGTAAAATGAAATTGGTTCACTTCTTATAAATCACATTCATTTTTAACACTGACTGTATTAATGACAAGATTTTTGTACCATGCCAAAAAGTGTCAATTTATAATGTAAGAGAAATATGAAATATATAACCATCATAAATATATACATGGGATTTGGTACTTTTATTAAAGTTTTTTTTTCTATGTGGCAGGTGCCCTTTTGCAGGGAAACTATCCAGAACTCAAAGTCAGAGTTAAATTTACTGTAGGAAATTAACCACAAGCATATTTTGAGTTGTGTCAAGAAGATTTCCGTGCCAAGAAAAGTGAATCACTTTAACAGTCCTTATGCTTAATGAACGTTCTCAACAAACTTGAACAACCTTGAACAGCGAGTTACTTATTGAGCACTCAGTGTCAATTACAGTATTCTGCAACATTTCCAGTTAAACCACTTTTGCGCAATTTCTTATATTCTGCTTTAAAAATGTTTCAGGATGTATCCATTCTAATTTCTTCATTAATCTGTTCTCCATTGCTTTTAACATGCCTTCTGTATAGAGGCCGTTACTGTTCTGTAACATCAATGAATTATTCAGTTCAATGGAAAAAAATGCTGTTTGACAGGTGAGGTGTCTGGAATGTGTGGAATACTAGTCTGTGAATGTGGAGTATTCACAGGTGTGCTGCACAGGTGGGGAAGAGGGATGGAAACAGGAAACACAGCTCCGCAATGTCTTAGAATGTCTTGGGAACTTTTACAGAACATTTCCACAGACTTCAATGGAGAGGTCAACACCATATGTTCTAGAGCAGGGAACCGACCATTAGGAAGCAATGTTGCGCGCATGCTTCCGGATCATTATGGCAACTGGAAATTTTTAGCTGAGAGGTCAGAAATGGCTGCCGGATGATGTCGCGCGCCTCCCGCTGCACGCCCTGTTTGTTGTGGCGAGCCCCCAGCTGCCTCGTGTCGCTTCTGGGTTACCCAAACTGCCGTGGCTGGGGCCCTTCCTTCTGCAATGTGACCCAAATAAATACTGGGATGGGACAACATCTGCTGGGGCTGAGTGGGCTGAGGACTGTTCGCTGAATGAGACGTCTGCACCCACCCCAGCCCCAACCCCAAACCGACCCTACCCCTTGACCAATCACAGATGGGAGCAGACATCCCTGGCTGGAGGTTTCCAAAATGGGCCCCTTGCAAACAAGACGGGTGGCCCAAGCATGTAAGTTCTGAACAACCAGACATGCATGTAATACATACTTCTGGTTGTTATACGTTGGGTGACAGCAGTATCATCAAGGGAAAAAGATGCGTGCCATCAACATTCTGTACACGCTTGTGTTCCCTGCAGTTCAGCGGCATCCCTGGTATATTTACAGCTTCTGGTTCTACACAGTGCTCTGTACTGTAGCCTATTCAGAGGGAGGAGAGTGAGGGTGGAAGGTGTTCATAAACTTATCGGGGCAGAAAGTGACAAATTGACAAATAAAAATTAAAATGCCTCTGACTGTGTGAATGCCTCCTTAACTCAGAAACTTTGCAGATCTTTTGAGAAAACTCACCATGTCTGGTTTTTCTTACACAAGGCCTCCTTTTTGATTCTCCACTCAAAACTCTTAATTGCTTTGTGCGTCTTAGTTCCTACTCCCATGGACAGGAAAGGCCATTTTATGTATGTGGTACATTCTGATATAATGTATTCAGGGAATGTCTTGGGAACTGATAAGATTTAGGGAAGGGCCTTTTTCGAATGCCTTGGTAAGGCATTTATATCCTCCTGATCCTCGGAAGTGGAGTGAAATAGCCGTAGAAATAAATGTGTTTTTTTTTTTTTTTTTACTTTTTAAACAGCTTGCACAGCAGACTGGCTTAAGAAACTGGCTGGCTGCTCATTCAACCTTGCCTTATCTTATCAGTGTCCTATAAGAGGTGACTCTACTCTACTTTTAATTTTAATTTTTTTTTACTACAGCTGTCACCGTTTTAGGTTAAAAGGGTCACCATGGCAACCAGATCTGTAAAAAAGAAAAAAAAACCAGCGGAGACAGGATCTGAAATCACTTCCACCGGCAGGTAAGGACACAGAAGGCGGTGTAAATATTCATGTTGAGGGACAGAGCGAGAGGAACCCCAGCTCTGTGCAGTATCTGAGCTGGTATGGCATTAAGGTGCGCTGTATGCATTCACTGTGTTCATGTGCGCTCCTCCTACAGTGCTATCGGGAACGGATCTGCGAGTAGGTGCAGTGGTTAGTGTCTGTATTTTGAGACAGACTAGTCCATTCCGTTATCTTGAATATTGATATGTTATGCCTTTCCGCTATCAGTCATAAAGCTATTGCACGTTTTTTCACTTTCCGAAATCAAGGATAGCAGTACAGTAAAATGTGAACTTGGTGTTGATGGCATCAGCTAAGCAGACATTTCAAAACACCAATTTTAGAGCTAAATGTCTTACATAATGTTAATATCAATCAAGAAATCAAGAAACGATATCAATTATATTAAAAAAAGAAATAAGGTTCTGAAAAACTGTTTGTTCTGAAGTTTGCGCAAACTAAAACGAGTTTAGACTGGAAACCTTTCTACATGCTTATAGGGATTTACTCAAATTAATTTTTGTATTTGGAAAATGTGTAAGAGCTCCTGCAGAGCACTCAGGAAACCTGAACATATTAAGAGCTTTGGGTTACGGTTGTATGGCGGAGGGGCTGACAGAGTGAATTAGGGGCTTGCGTTTGTATGTGAGGAATGAGCGCTCGCCACCACCATGTCCAGAGTGGGCGAGGCGTCAGCTGATCTCCCCTGAGCCCGTCTCAGCGAGCACAACACAATGTCCCCACAACGCTGGTGAAAGATCCCCTTTACATTCCACTTTGTTTGTGTGGTAAAATTAATAATACACTTTAATATATAATGCCTTGTACTGAAATCAATTCAAGGTGCAACATATAAAGGACATCAAAATAAATAAACGTATGGTTTCCCAAAATGTTCCCTAAATGTTCTGTCCAAGTCACCAGGAAAAACATTCAAGGAATGTTGTGAAAGAATTCATTGGCAACGTCTACTGATGGTTATCATTTAGTCATGAAAGAACACGAAACAGGGAGGACAAATGTCAAGTACAGTTTTTGCATGTTCTGAGTAAAACGGCTGAAATGGCAGAAAATCAGCATGCATGACCTCAATCCATCAATTTTTTTCCTTTAACCAGGATAACAAAATCAAGTAATATTTTCATGCCATTTCTAGAATGTTCCTTAGGCAGCTTCAAGGGAGAATTCATGAGAGGTATAGGAAATCTGATGGAATATATGTGCGTGGAACATGCAGTACATCAGGAATGTGCTCGAACTAAAATTGTTTGCTGGGCCCCTCCCCTCTCTTACACCCCACCTCCCCTGCTCCCAGATTGGGCTGAATCACTCACATACCGAGGTGCCAGGACTGTGAGCTCCAGTGTCAGTGCAGAGTTATGGAGTGCCAGGGCTGGCTGAATGACACTGTTTATGGACTGTGGGTCTATGAGTACCTATGTTATTGTTACACGCACACACACACACACACACACACACACACACACACACACACACACACACACACACACACACATACACACACTCACTTTTCTGTCTCTCACAACTGCAGTCAGACTGAAAAAGCACCGGGGATAAAAATATGTATGTCTGTCTCACAAACATGAATGCACACACACACACACACACACACACACACACACACACACACACACACACACACACACACACACACACACACACACACACACACACACAAACACACACTTTTGTTTCTCACAAACTTGCTTTTCTCTCTTTCTACAGCAAACACACATACACACCTGAAACACCCCACACAAACATAATGCTGTCTGTCTCAAATACACAAACACACACAGACACACGCACACATAAAAACACACATACACAATGCCTCTTTGCATCGCACTCACAAAGACAATGCCTCGATGTCTCACACACAAACACAGTGTCCCTGTATCACACACACATGCGCACACACATTTGATTTAAGCACATTTGCGAGTGTCAGTTCTCATTATTCCTGCTCTCACACCCAAACTACTTCACTTCAAATGAGAGCCGTCACTCACATCCCCAGTCAATGTTTTCATTAAAGATGAGATGAAGTATCACAACGTATAACATGTTATAGTATATGACAGGCATAATGCCAGCACATTTCAATCTTTGTTCTTGTCTTAGATGGGGAAAAAAAAAACTTGAGTGGTGTGGATCTTTCATGAATATAGTTACTGGATTTGTATGATCTTTTGTACCTTGGTTTTTACCCTTAAGGGTTATATTAGAGTGCAAATCAATTCCTACTTAAAAATGCCAGTCAGACTTTTACAAAAGTGTCAGACTGAAGAAACTTAATAGCCAAAAATTATGTACCTCAAAATGGTCTCAATATAGTGTCCAAGCTCTATACAATAGATAACTATGAGTATTGGCGAAGTCTGCATACAGCTCAAGATGTTCTTTATGGACTGAAAATTCCATTACTGAATTGATTTTTGTCATACACGGTGACATCACAATAAGGATGACAGGGACCTAAAGTGTTCTTTCCTCTGTGACCTGATAATGAGGAAGAAGAAGGGTGGTATGTATTCTGTTTTCTGTTAAACTCCATTTGAAAGTAATTATTCTTTCATTTAGTAATGGTGCAAAATTGCTGGTTGACCTTGGGGAATGAACGGCAAAATTTTTTTAGTTTGATCATAAAGCTTTTGCTGTTTGGCAGTGATATTGAACAAGTCATACTCAACTGCAGGGGTGGTTATGTGAATCACTTAAGATGAGTCTTTGGGATTTTTCATCAAGCTAGTTCAAGGCATGAATGAGACAAAAACATGTTACAAAGAGATTTTTGTACAAAATGTCACATTAAAGAAACATGGAAAGAGAATCTGTGAGAAAGTCATCACTGTTAACCTAGCAAGATGCTGTTATGCACAATGCGAAGTAGAGTGTCTGTCAGCCACCTAGCTGTGGCACAGTGTTACATGGGTTTAAATAGAAAACATTAATTTTTCCCAGATGGAGCTCTGATTCTCCCCCCATGGACCCATGTGTAGAAACCTCATAGACTCTGAACAGTAAGGCTGTATGCTGAGGTGCAGTGGTTTTAACGATCACAGAACTATTTTCTTTCCATCTGATTCCAGCTGAAATTTTGGTCCACATTGGCATTGGTCCTAATTGCACTTAACCTTGGTAATTAGTGAAGCGGTACGCAGGATGTCCTTTGTTCTTTATACTGTTTTCTTGGTTGCAGAGTGTTAATTGTAAAGGACAGATACCTGATACTGCATATGCCTTGGTTTACTCCATTAATTACAAACTGGCTTGGACACAGGATTCTCTCAGCACCCGAGTGTAGGACCATTACAGCAATGCTCCAGTCAGGATCTGAACTGGCAACCTCGTCAGGTAAAGATCCACTTCATTTTCATGTTTTTACAGCTGATATGTCACATCCTGTTTTATGACAATAACGTTGCTCAATGAGTAATATCTGAATATTGATAAGCCAGCAAAAGTATGGGTAAAATGTAATTTTGTTATATTTACCTATGTGGATTTTTTATGGACTGTGGTATATAGCGCTGCACATTTTAGAGATGTGATGTAGTCATCAGTCTTTATAATGCAAATGGGGGTTCCTTACTTTCCTATCTAAGTTTATGACCCAGCACACAGAAACATTGGTTTCACTGGGAACATTTTGTTCATATTTGCACAGGGTTTGACATAATGTTATAATGTAAATGTTCCTCAAACATTCACATTGTTCTGAACAAGTTCTGTCAAGCTAAAGAGAAAACATTCCAGGCAGCTAACATTCAAATTGGCATTTCATGAGAATATCATATCTTGCTCAACCACTGCAGTGCTCTACATGGGAAGTGAGCTAGCAACCTCTAGATTACTGTCACAGACCATCCAACCCTTATACTACATTGCTACCATTTCCTGGGCAAATAGACACAACACAGCATCCTCCCCAAAACCCAACATGCATGTGCCTTGTGGTACTCTACCCAAAAAAAAAAAAAAAATGCGAGCGAGATTCTCTCCTGGGATGACCTGAAGAAAAACAGATCATAAAACTCAGATTTGCTCCTCTCTGAGCCCTTCCTCCATCGTTGAGAGTTTTTACGACGTGAGCTTGAGCGAACGCCATTAGCTCAGAGTTGGAATCGTTCCCCAAGGCGCATTGGATGAGGCAGATCCACCTCACCACATCTGCTCTGCCTTCCCGAGCATCAGCGGCGTGGAATTCCATGCCGACGCAGGCACGCGAACGCGATGGAACACGCTCGCTACGCTAACGGCCGATCGCAAACTGCCATTTAAGTCTTCCACGGTTACTAATCAAGGCAAGATGTTTACCCTAGCTCCTGATTTAGAGTCACTTCACTAAATCACAGATTTAAAACATTCTCTGAGCGCCTCACATCTCATTCATAATGGATATGCAGAGAAAGGAAACTGTTTTGTGTAAATATTGTAGGATTTCATAGTATAATGACAGATTTTCCCCAGTGGTTATGTTGCCCTCATTATTAAAAACAGCAGCTATTTCTCGGTCTTTGCATGTGTCCCCTGCCTTTAAAAACTCAGATAATGAATATGTGGTCAGAGAATACGTATGTTTGTTTAATGTGTTCATTTATTTATTTATTTTACTTTCATAGGTGAATGAGGGTCATGTTTGCATTAGAATCACTCTGCATTGGGACTGAAGTTGGGGGAGGGGTGGGGTGGGGTGAGGGGGTGAGGTGGTTTGTCAACAGATAATTAATCCCATTTCAAGGTTAAGGGCACATGGAGCATTAATTAGAGGACCGTTGGTTGCATTTATTCATAAATTAGGAAAGTGTAATTAGTTTCCATTAAAAGTCTGGCCTTTGCCAAATGATAGTGCACATGGCATTGAAACAAACAGCAAGGGAGCCATCGGCATCACAGACAAATCTAGAATGTTATATCTCTGCATGGCCGAGAAGTTCTTTATATAATAACTGGGTGTTTTTTCACATAATAACAAATTTTAATGAATTTTAAATGAATAATTGCAAATAAACTGAACAAAATACTAAATATACTTAAATAATCATAATGAAACTGGTTGTTATCATTAGTGTTACATGAAAGACATAATTTTGCTCAAAACTGTGAAACTGACATCATTAAACTGACCCTTTACAGTGCATCCAGAGGTTGCATGTTTGATTCCCAGGTAGGGCACTGCCCTTGTACCCTTGAGCAAGGAACTTTGCCCAAATTGCCTCAGTAAATATCAGGGCTGTATAAATGGGTAGTGTGTAAAAATGTAGGCGTTGGAAGCCCGGATGAGAGTGTCTGCTAAATGCCTGAATTGTATGTAAATGTAAATGTTTTGCAGATGGGGAGACAGTCTGCAGCTCCAATACTTTTCACCGGATCATTAGGAAATGGGAACAATGTGTGCTGCCTCTCTGAGCTAAGGCCCCTGATTGCTTAAATACACTGAGAACGTGGTAGCAGCCAATCGCATTATCACATTCTCCACGCATTGAACCAATCAGAGAGCGGTCACGCACAGATAGAAGGAAGGCAGGAAGACCAGACCCCAGGAACGGTGAAGAGAGAGAGCGCTAATGATCCACGATGACATCATCATTATGGGCCGTTAGCCAGTCACAGTTTTCAGTGTTTTTCCCACGCACCGGTGTGCCAGAAAATGAGCTTATAAATATATATATGTAACACAAATCTTAATAAAATTACAGATTTTGAGGTCTACGTTAAAGGACACACTGTTGACAAGTGAATGAAGGCCGATAATGTAGCTGTGAAGAAATAGAGAGTAATTGCTCACTGGTTATAACAGCCAGTGGGCCAACTTTCTCTGGACCCATTAAATAATTGTATTTTATTTTTTGTAAGGAGGTGGGTGATAGGTAAAAATGTGCCAAAACGTTGAAGTAGCAGAATTTTCTTTACGCCCCTGGCTACAGACACCTCAGGCTTGACCCCCCTACCCCCCACTGTCCTCATCCCAAGGCAGCAAACAGCTATAACATAAAACTGTACCGTTACTTATAAACTTGGTTTTTCTAGCCACATGTTTTCGGTTAGCACATGGCCGGCCAAACGCAGTCAAAAAACTTGTTACCAAATATTGTCCCTTTAACAGTAATCTCAAGTCCAGAGACTTAGACTGAGATAGAGCAGTTGGTTAACACTGCTTACTTCTCTGGCCTAGGCTTCCCGCTATCTGATTGGTGGCAGCAGATTCCTGTGGGTAAATATGGTTGGCTGAAATTTTATACTTGAGAGTTTATACTTATCATTGTTAGGTCAATTATCTTTTTCTTCTCACAGGGAGATTTTTTAAAATACATGTAGTTATTTTAATTTTTTGAGCTCCCTTAAATAAAACCTACAAATGTTATTACTTTTTTTTGCGCATTGCTATTTGCTTTTGTAACGTTTAGATTAATTCACTTGATTACTGAATGTTACCAATTTGCAAGCGCTGACATGTTATATCATATTCTATATTATATCATATTCTTTGGTTCTCATACACTGTATGAGAAGAAAAGAAGGTGAAAAATTAAGCATTTTATTGTATGATACACCAGCCTGTCAATATATATTTGCTAAATAAGCTCTTCCTGATTGACTGAACAAAGTGAAAGACAAACGATTGATAATTTAACACTTGAATCCATGGCTCTGCGTGTTTCTGCTGCAGTATGCCTGTAGAACCTTGGTGTGACCAGCTCAATGTAAAACAGCCTCTGTGTCCCTCTGTTCTCTGCGACGGCCTAGTTGCTGAATTCTCACTTGCTCATCATGAGAAGTTAGAGAGTCAGAAATGCTGACTGCGTGAGCGGCTGCAGCCCACCCTCCTCCTCTTATCACAAAGGCGAGCGTGTCCGATGTGCAAAAGGATAAAATAAATTTGTCACTTTTAATTGGATCGTCTGTGGCCAGATTCAGGCTCTCAGAAGCGGACCCAGGCCGAAAACGCCGGCGCGGGTCGAGCTGAAGGCGTCTGCCAGACGATCGGCGGGGCGGCGGAGATAACGGCCGTTTTGTGTGTTCTCTTTGGCGGCTCTGAGAGCGTTCCCGGCCATCGCTGCCATTCCGGGGCCTTCTGAAGAACCGGAGATCTCCCGCTGCTCGAGCCACCCACCTTCCCTTTCCGCTGAGAGACGAACGAGAGAGAGAGAGCGCCAGAAAAGAGAAAACAACTACAAAAAAAAACTTCTGCTTCCATTCCTGCGACTTTGAAAGGAACTGGCAAACAGCCTTCCTCTTGCTTTCTGCCTCTGAGTCAATAATAACTTTAGATGGAGTCAAGAGACTTTGTCAAAAACATTAAATAACAACAGGAAGAGTGGTTAGAACAACGACAGTCACATCCAGACTATTTATATGCCTTACCTCTGAACCCGATCACAGATCTCAGCTTTAAAATTTAAAAAGCACGGCAAAAAGCAACCTAGAAAAAAGCACCTTAAAAACCTACAATTTGCAGCATGTTAATAAGACAATAATGATATCGCTGTCATATTGTACTGACTTTCTTTGAATGTGAAAACTCCATAGTCTCACTGAATTAGAGTTCGAGTCAGCACATTAATCAGTAAAGCCTAGCTAAACACCCTTGAACATAATACATTTTTAGAACACCACCCACAAAAATAGACCAAATACTTATACAAATCCTAAAAAGAGA